>CM070570.1:70652005-71252005 GCA_036346355.1 Rhipidocladum racemiflorum | reverse complement strand
GCACACAGAGTTATGGAAGAATATGAGTTGATCTCCTGAGCCACCAATCAAATTATACTGTATATGCAGACTAGGAGTACGAAACAGACGGTATTGATGGCATCGATTGTTGTGAACTGCCCTGGTGGGAGCAATAAGTAACCACTGCATAGGCCTGGATGCACAACATGGGTGAAGCAAAATAGGACAGGGAAGCATGGAAATAACAAAAGCAGCACGTGTGTGATGGAGTGTGTCTTGCTTGGCCTTGGTCAGGAGAGCCACGTGATTGGGCAGGTGTCGGGACCCCGAATTTGCAAATCCGGACCCTCTGTGTATTCAGCACTAGTCCAGGAACGCGCTAGTGCACACAGTCTTAACATTGGTAAATATCACAATCATACCACTCGATACCAATAAAGTACTTTATTTAAATAACCAAACTGGTTACTCGACCTTATGGTCAAGTTACAAATGTATGCCTGCATAGCGAAACTTATTCGAGAGAAAAATAATAGCAGCGGAAAATCAAATAACCGTGGCGCCATCCAAGATACCACAGGCAACCGATCGCTCGCTTCCTAAGTAGACGGATCCTCCCGAGTTCCTCCTCCAAAGTCGGGCGTAGTCTCCTCTTCAACTGATGTTGTGTTGAGGCAAGGGTGAGTACTTGGTACTCGGCAAGTCATGCAATGAATGCAAGCTAATATACTATATGCATGGCTTGGTACAAAGGAATAGCTCAAGGTATATTTGCGAGACAGATTTGAAAAGTAATATAAGTAGATTCGAAAGCAGTAGAAATAAGTAAAGCATAAATAACTTTTCAAGAAGTTTAATAAACATTTTCCCCATCCTAAACCACATTTCCATCATCTTCGTTATTAAACCAACCCACCTTTCAAACCAAAGTTATTTTTGAGAAAATCTAACCCTTGATCAGTAATTCCCGTGCGATGTCCAATACCGCGGACACGGCTATTCGAATAGATTCTAAACTCTGCAGAGGTTATGCACTTTACCCACAAGATACAGTCAAACACCACAAAGGCGAGTTCCCGTAACAAAGTCTTTCGGAAACCTCTAACAATACAAGTGGTCCTCCCCGGTTATTGCGCACTAACCCTTCCCTTCGCTAAGGCGAAGTCTAGGCCAATCAACCGTTAGATGGGTACCTGGCCTCAGCCCCGGTACGCTCCCCCGTACAACTTACACAAAGGGTGTAGTTGACCTCCTGAGGTCCCACAGGTACGTTATTAGCAACTTAGTCAACTAGGTCCGTCCCATTACAGACATGTGGTTGCACGTTAGACCCAGTTCAAAGGCTTGCAAGGTTAAGTCCTTAGGGTGACCAGGGCAAGACTACCCGAAGAACCAAATCAACAGTCCCAACGCCACAACTGGCCCACCTGATTACTCTTGCCACATGCCCCGGTCGAAAACTGTTTATCAAACCCCAGTTGATTACCATGCACCACGTGCCATCAACATCACATGATACCTTTCCAAAACAGGTTCAATATATCATTAAGTCAATATTAGCATTTGATTGTCCAAAATCATGTCATGAGCACGTAGCAGGTCTAAGCAGTATACTACAACGGTCTAAACCCATGTTGGCAATTTAATAATGTCCAACTAGTAAACCACAACTAGGGTGACAAAGGGTCATGGCACATACTTAAGTAATCAAGGTGTCATACAGCAAATTGGTACTTATCTAACCCCCAGGTTTAAACAAAGTATCTTTCTAATTGAACTAGCATGCAATAGTTTAAATCAAAATAGATTTCGAAATAGGATCAACATGGTCAAAGCACAACTTGCCTTCAAAAAGTACTTGCTCTTGGTCTTGAGTTGGATCCTGAGTCAATACTTCTCCTTCGAATCCTTCCGGCACTTCAACGTCTACTCGTAAAGCGTGCAAATAGCAAATACGCAAATAAACAATAGGCAAAAAGTGTCCAAACATCCAAATAAAATCCACAAACAGAAAGAACATAATTTTATGGATTTTTAGAAACTGGAATCGTCAAATTTGGAGTTAAAAGCATAAAAGTTATGATTATTTAAAGTTTAAATAATCAATTAAATAATTTTACAGAGAAAAACTTTAGTCCAAAAATTAAATAAAATTCATATTTAGGTAGATCTCAATTTTATACAAATTTAGAAATTTGAATCACTCAAATCGGAGTTGAAACGCATAAAAGTTATAAGCGTTTGAAGTTTGAATCTAAATTTGAATCAATATTTCGAATTAATAAATCATTTTCTTTTCGGAAATTAATTATTGCGTCGGCATGGACACGTGGCAGCCTTTGATTGGCCTGCTTGGCGTCACCGGTCCATGGACTTGGTCCACGCTCGGCTCGGGTCTCAGTGAACTTCGGTCCACGACTCACGTGTCGCCGACATGTGGGCCCACTCGGTGACGCTATCGCCGACGCCCGGCGTCGGCGGGGCTCGGTACAGTCTTGACAGTGGGACCCACTGCGGACGTCATGGGTGACGTCGGCGCTTGGCTGGGTCGGCCGCCCGACATGCGGGCCCTCGACACGCCGCCCCGTGTCGGCGTCACACGCACGCCGCGTGGGCCAGCCCGACGCGTCGGTCCAACTTCCCGACACGTGGCGCCAATCTCGGCCGTTGATTTGAGATTCAACGGCGCGATTAGATTCCAGGGTTAACACGTTGAATCTACTCGATGATCGTGGGCGCTCGATCTAGATCGGACGGTCGAGATCTAATCCTATAAAAATCACTACTACGGCACGCGTGGCGATTGTGAACCGCTGGATCTTGATCCAACGGTCAGATCTAATCGAGGTTTGGAACACGTGAACTCACCTCAACCGCACGATCAAGATCGGACGGCGCTCGAAGTTCGCGAGGGCGATGGCGACGCAGCGGAGCTGCAGCCACCGGAGACGGAGAGCGACAAGCGAGCCCGACGGCGCTCGGGTCGTTCGGCGAAGTGGGTGGTCTCTTCGGATGCGTCTCGGCGGGGACTCGGATCTGGCTTCTTCTCGGTGGAAGACGACGGACGTCGGCGAAAGCAGCGTAAATCGGCGGTCACCTCCTCCAACTACGGCCCGAGCTCGCGCGAATAAGCGGCGGTTCAGGCGAGATGGCTCGGGAAAGCGGAGTGCGCAAGGATGAGGGCAACCTCGGGCGTGACCAGGGCTTTAAATAGCCTCGGCGTTCGTGCGAGGCGGAAACCTAATTCTACGGCGACGGGCGCGGCGGCGAGTCGGCTCGAACTTCGGCGGAGACGACGACGCCTGGCCGTCCGCGTGGCACGATCAACGGCCACGATCGCGTGGCGCGATCGGATCCGGGCGGATTCGGCCAAAGCGATGCAGGCGGATCTCACCGTTGGATCTTGATCCAACGGTTGGGATCGATTAGGGTTTTGAGTGGTTTGATCGAGTCACGTGGCTCGGTCGGACTCGAGTCCGACTCGGGTTCCGACTTCGATCGGATGAACAAGACTCGACCGAGTTGAATTTCCAGCGATTTAATATTTAAAATAATTCCCAGTAATTCATTTAATTCATTAAAAATAGCAAAAGACTCAGAAAAATTCCAGAAAAATTCTGGAAAATACTTTGGATCATTTTGGACTCAAATAAAATATTTCCAACAAAATTTTATTTGCAAAATTAAATTCTTTAATTATTTCAAAATGGAATAAATTCAAATAAATTCCAAATAAATCCAAATAAATTCCAGAAAATTCCAAAAATTCACCAAAGTGCCAGATCACACATGAATTTAAGAAAAGCAAAATTTTGGGGTGTTACAGCAGGGCTTTCTGAAAACCTCTGGCAAGAATGATGTATGAATCACCGCCCCGTACTGCACGTGAAGCATCTCCACGCTAGCACTTGCCATTTGGACAACGATGTCCTTCGACAAAGAAGATCATGTTGCCATTTCACTGGAAAAAAAAGAGTAGAATAAGAAGTAGTAAGAGTAGATGTCTAACAAATCAAGGAGATGATGGAGTGGTTCTGTTTGGGGGATATATATATATATAGCAGTTAAGAGTGACGATTGAAATTCCACGCTAGCACTTGCCATTTGGAATGTCACACGTTGGCACATGCGAATGTTACAGATCATGCGAACTGCTCGCACTCTTCATCCAGATCAGTAACAAGCTTCGTATCCTGAATGAATACAAAGATATCGCCAGCGTAGTGGACGATGAGGTTGAAGGGGGATCTCTTGTTTTTCGTGTGCATCACACATGAGCAAAGTAATATGCATTCATAGGGATCACCTCTGGAGTGGGCTACTGCCATCCAAAGAATGTTGTCCATCGTCCCGTACTGCCACAAACAAACCTCCGAAAAAGAAAGGAATTACTAACAAGAATGATGTATGAATCAGGTGATTCTGGTGACCCAGACACTGTGCCATAATATACATCATGACAACTCCCTGGTACTGATGGTGTAGCTGTGGTCAAGCCAGTATGAATGTTTTGAATGTGGCACACAGAGTTATGGAAGAATATGAGTTGATCTCCTGAGCCACCAATCAAATTATACTGTATATGCAGACTAGGAGTACGGAACAGACAGTATTCATGGCATCGATTGTTGTGAACTACCCTGGTGGGAGCAATAAGTAACCACTGCATAGGCCTGGATGCACAACATCACTTGGCTCTCCTGACCAAGGCCGACACTCCATCACCATGGTAAACTAGTCTCCCAAGCAGAGCGGATGAATACTTGATCGATATGACTGCAAAGGAGTTAAAAGATCTGGAAAAGATAACATTACCATAGTCTCGCCAGTCATGATTCTCCAAATGAAGCAATATGTGAGGTCCACGAAAACTAGATGCCCCTGTATCACACGAACGTAGCCTCCGCTGTAAGCTGGGGCACTGGACATAAGCTCACTGGCAATACTGGTCGATGACGAGAGCTGACTTAACCCTGGGGCCTCAGACCCATAGACTGGCTGGAACAATAGAAGCTGGAGAAGTCTCCACACAGCACAACACCAAGGCGTGCTGCTTAATTTAAAATGAATTTAGTTAGTCAATGACATGGTAAATGTTTAAAATGATATCCACGGAGGGCGATGCTGGTGAGAATCTGTCGACTGCGAGACAAGGATAAATGTTTAAAATGAATTTAGTTAGTCAATGACATGAGGACAAATACAACAAAGCACCACAAGGAGCAAATCGGAACCAGGAATATGCACATTTAAAGCATAAAGACAAGTTCTACACCTAATCGAGCATGTCTCAAAATTGAAGATCACAAAAGCCATAAAATAGTTCGCACAATTAACCCCTGATTCCCTGAATACTACCACTCACATCTTATCTGCATACTTACCACAAACTGTCATCACTAGTTAAGGAGATAAAATCTGTAAAATCTGTAAACAAAGGAGATAAGGAGATAACAACCAACTCTTAAGTAGATGACGATGGAAGAACTGCACCTACGGTTAACATGAATTGTACAAGGCAAACCAAAACATCCGAAAAGATTAGTAAACCGGATTTTAATCATTGGTAACACGGAAGCAATTCAGCTTGCAAAAATTAGAAGAGGCGTGGCAAAAATTCAGGTATTCTATACCTTGCCGTCAGCATCAGAGCATCCAAAGTTGTGGGAGGCGGCGAAAACGTCGAAGCAACCGTCAGTGCCAAGGTGGAAGTCGCCGAAGGAAGCGATAAAGCAGATGTTGAAGAGGATCGGGCATTTGATATAGGGTTTCGAAGGACATCGTGAATCACTTGCGCAAGGGCGAGGGCGCCTGGAGGTAGCTCGTGGGAAGGGCCTGGGGGTGCAAAAGCACCCACATCATCCTCTAGGGACTCATCTTCCTCCCCGTCGGCGAAATCAGGGTTCGCCATTGGAGGAAATGCGCGAGGAGGGAGGGGAGGGATGAGATGGAGGGGTGGGGAGGAGCGGGGGGCGGGAAGGCAGTAGCAACGGTGGGAGAGGTAGAGGCGAGCCAACAGAAAATGGTTTTGTTGGCTCATCGATGGATCAAATAGCCCATTTCCTCCAAATTCTCCCGCTCAAAGGCAGTAGCAACGGTGGGAGAGGGAGCCGTCGGGTCAGGTGATGGTTGCGGCGACTGGATCTGTGTGAGGCGAGGCCGCGGTGGCCAGAAGAGGGCGAGTCGGTGTGCGCGACGACCAGATCCGGAGAGATAAGGTGGACGACGACGGAGGGCGGCGGCTACCATCGTTGTCAACCGGATCCGTGACCGTGACGATCGACCCCTCCCTTTCTTCCTCCACCCCAGCAGCGTCTCCGCTGGCGTTGCGGCTAAAACAGCGCGCGAAGAAGAAGGTTACATAGAAAGAGGGTACCGTGGACAACGAATCCCTCGGCCGCTGGCAAGAGCTCCAAGAAGCGTTGCATCTTCCACAAGGAGGTTTCCTTCGATGAGGACTGCAGCGACGACGATGGCCGCCGGAGACCTCCGGGGAACGGCGGTGAGGGGACCAGCGGCGGCGGCTGCTACTCATAATCCTCCCATGGCAACAGCCACCACTGATCTAAGATTGGATAGGTACGAATTGGTGAGCCTTAATGCTTATCTTTGCTGATTGATTTGGTGTAGTTGATTTCGCGATTTGATGCAATTGGATGTGTGGGGTCAAATCTCGTGATCAATTTGGGGGAAAATCGTGATTGCGGGGTAGTATTACTTTTTAGGCAATGAAAGCAATTAGCGCTATCATTTGGTAAACCAAAATGTTAAGATTGCGACTATTGCCAGAAATCATTCATTTGATTTGACTTCTGCTTATTATTGAAATTGTCCACAATAAAAGCTACAAAAGAACACTGACATTCAGCAGTATAGAATTTCAAAGCCTCAGTGACTCAATTCTTTTACAGAATACTGTTCGGTGTCTAACCAATGGAATATGTTGAGGCCATCTGATAAAAACATCGGACGGCGTCTGGCATATCCACAACTCCAGTCCATTGAACCATTCCTTGGTGTTCGTGTCCCTCTTGCAACTACCACCTCTTGCGTTCCCCTTTCTACTCACAGAAATTTATACTCGCGGCCTAACTATATTGCAATGAAAGGAAGACTCATGTATCAGATGTTTCACGGCTAAATCAACATCTCTGAACAGTCAAATAAACTACCAACAAAGAAACTTTTGGCAGATATGCTGTCCATTGCATTTTGTTATTAGACTCTGTATACCAGATGAAGGAATCTAGATAACTGAGATGGCTAAGTTTGCTCCTTTCTTCACAGTAGTACAAACTTTCATTAACATAACTGAAGGTCCTAGATATAGAACATCAAGGCTCTAAAGTATGTGGTTTCTTACATGCTATGGGATGCAACAAAATCTTTTGTACAATGATCAGTTGAATTTTGTTGATGATTATGGCATTAAATTGATGGATAGACCGACATAGTTCACCCCACTGTTTGTTGATCATTTGCTTTTAGTTGCCTACTTGCCTAAGTAGTAAGTACATGATAACATGAAGTTTATCAGTAAGCATGCTGTTATTTTTGCAGCTTTTGTCTTCTGAAACAAGCAACTGTTAGTTTTTTCGTTAGATCATTTGGATTTACATTGTGTGAAATGGCAGTCGGCTTGATGGAAAACACTTGGATGCTAGAATTCCTTTTGGTTCTTTTAGAATTTCATATATAGGTATGTCCAATTAATTGTATGGTGCATCACAGCTTATGGAACAATGATAACTGGTAGCCCAACTGGAGAACTCTTCAAAATGCCTGTGTTTAGGCGCTAACTATCAGGAGCTCCATGGATTACAGGAGCTACACTTTTTTCCCACAAAAACCTTGTTCTATCATCTTCTAATGGATTGAAGTTAAATGCTAGAGCTTGCTGTTCGGCAACAATGTTGTTCTGCATTATATATTGTTGACCTATCTCTTTTTTCTACAGCAATTTTGGCTGATGAAATGGGTCTCGGTAAGACAATCCAGGTAAGCTGCCTTACAACATTTTGTAAAAGAAAGAAGAAAGCACGGTACATTACTAATAACATAATAACATGACATTCTAAATTAGCACAATATAGCGAGGCATGTTGTTAAATGAAGTGTCATAATAGTTACTTAAATGTCGTATTATGCTAGCTACACATTCAACATATTAGGATGTAAGTTTAGTTCAAATTCATTTTTTTTTTTGCATTCAATCCACTCTTACTGTGTCATAATAGAATGTGGGTTCAGAGTAGAAGCATGTCCTAGAATAAACTAATTGTTGGATGCCTATACTTTAGCGCCAATTCATCTCTTAACGTTTGAACTTTGCTCTCATTCTTACAGGCTGTAACTTATCTTACTCTGTCACGACATCTATACAACAACCCAGGTCCACATCTGATAGTGTGCCCTGCTTCTGTGTTGGAAAATTGGGAGAGGGAACTTAATAAGTGGTGTCCTTCATTTTTTATCATCATGTTTTTTCATGGTGCTGGAAGGACTGCCCACTCAAAGGAGTTAAGTTCCTTAGGAAAGGCCGGTTGTCCACCTCCATTTAATGTCCTGCTTGTTGGCTACTCACTTTTTGAAAGGCGGAGGTTTATAGCTATTCCTTTCTTGTGGAAGAAGAGAATATCTTATTGAGAACATTAATGATTATGCATGTTTGCCAGAAGATTTATGTGCTACTTTGATCCATAATGCAGCGGTCAATAAAGGACGATCGCAAGGCACTCAAAAGATGGCAATGGAGTTGTGTATTGATGGATGAAGCACATGTGCTGAAAGATAAAGGCAGCTTCGGATGGAGAAACTTTATGGCTGTTGCACAACATGCTCGTCGGCTAATCTTGTGGGAACTCCACTCCAAAATTATTTGCATGTAAGTCTTGCCGACAAGTGTTTGGTTTTTGTCCTTCGGCATGTATCATCCTGTGGTTCTTTTGTAATTACATATATAGAAATATATCTACCTGTGTAATGCAGAAATGGATGGATGGACTCATCTCAGAAAAGCATGGTACGTTTTGGCCAGGTAACATTTTAGAAATATTCTACATAGTCAAAGATTCACAAAGGTATGAAGGTGCACCATCAGCAAGTCAACTAAGGATTTCTAGCTAGCATCGCAGTTTAAGCTTGCTCAAGATCATATGCTTAGACCTATTAGTTGAAATCAATCGGTAATTCAGTATCTAAAGTTCCTATTTTGTAAATAGTGCTTGCATGTCAATGCTGTTCACTGTACATCATTTTTTTAATTTATTATTCATTGATGGTTGCTGCTTGCTTAGATTAAATATTAAGCACCGAATTTCTGATGGTTTTCTATCGGCAGTTCTTTTGAAAAAGGCACACCAACTGCTTAAACTTCATTTCCTTTCATCTTGCGTTGCCACATACTGCGCACTTTCTTACACAAAGTTGCTCTTGGATTTGATATAATCTGCAGGAGCTATGGTTATTATTGGAGTTCATGATGCCTGATATATTTGCCACCGGAGATGTTGATCTGAAGAAGCTATTGAATGCAGAAGATCATGAGCTAATTTCACGTATAAAGTCTATTTTAGAGCCATTTATTCTTTAGACGCTTGAAGCCAGATGTTATGCAGCAACTTGTTCCAAAGATGTGTGCAAGTTGATTTCGAATTTCCGTTTGGCAGCCCAGTTTTCTGTTGTGCCCATATTCCATCTGATATAAGTGGACTTGTTCTTGTGACCCATACTCATCAGAATGGCTTTGCTTTAAGCTCTATTGAAAATATCTATCAGTAGTTTCTGTAGTTGGCTGATGACTGGTAACAGCAACAGGAGATTCATGACATAATTTCTCCTGTTAGTCATAAGAAGATTCGGTGGCATGCTTGAAACTGGGGAATATTGAATTATTCATGGTTCCCAAAGCACCATCTTGTGAAGGTGAAGGTTGTGCATTTGGAGAAGCACTGTGCAGATCTATATTATTTAAAGACGCAAGCTGCCTCTGTTCCAGACCTGGTAAAGTTGAATTATTGGCAAACTGCAGGTTTGTATTCTGGAAATTCAAATTGCTCATCTTTTCATGGAGGCCATTTTCATTGCTTGTCGACGGTAACGCTTCCTGCAGAAGGGCACTCCAACTATCCCTGCCTTCAATTTTGCTAGGACATTTACGAAGAATATCGTCTATAAAGATATACCATTGAAATATGTTTTGTTTGTATTCATATTGGACGAGAATCAACATAAAACTTTTGTTCAGAGTTTTAATTACTTAGTAGCATGCAAATAGATATACATTTCGTTTCATATGTGTGTAAAGGAAAATTGATATTTATCGCATAGTTTATAATCTTGTATGCTTGTATGTCTATCAACTTCTTTTCAGATTCCGTTGCAACGGAGTCTCAAAAGAGGGTGACACATATAACCAAATGTGATCCCAAATCACACAGAGCATTAATTTTGTCTTATGCACATATCTAACAAAACATATATGTATAAGCTTGTAAAGAAATGAAATAAAAAAGACTGCAGGTTAATGCAATTGAGAAACAACATACATGGCTTATTTTGCCAGTAATGTCAGGTTTATATCTAGAATCCGACAGAGACTAACATACTTCCCTTTTCCTCAAACATATGCACAGTCTACAACATTTTGGAAAACACATGGTTGCTATTGAATTGATCATTACCTTAGCTTGAAGTCCTGTTTCAGACATCTACAGAAACCATATGGCTCACGGGCTTCAGTTTTACACCTCACTTTCCATTATCTATTAGAAAACTTCCCCTTCCTATAATCTGTAAATGTGACATCCAAAAGCTAGAAATTGATTGCACAAAACATCATTTAGCACAAATAATTATCGAGTAGTTAAGTATCTATACCATGTCTCCAAGCAAAAGTAGGAATAACTGAATAAGACCATATATAGCAACTATGGATGGTTCGTACTCATAGCATCAAAAGAGAGGAAAAAAGGAGATACAAACCTGTATATTGCAAGGAAGGTTTCGTGTACAGTTCCAGTCATTGAACCAACTATATATGAACCATATTTGACATTTGTCACCGCAGAAGCATAGTTAAAAACTATGTATGGAAAAGGAGAAATCCTAAGTAAAGCAATTGCCCTAAATTGATGGAACCAATCTCCTTCACCAGCCAGTCTAACAAAAGCTGCTTTCTTCGGCCACTTCTCCAACCAACTCGGCAGGACAATCATCAATCACAATATTAAAGACAAGAAACTCACTAACTGGTTTTATTTACTATTTGGATAAAACATAAGCTGGAAGAGATGACAGTAAAAGAGACACACATGTATTCTAGAATGAAACACGGACCAATCTCCTTCACCATGTGTTTTCCAAAATCTAGTAAGATGCCCGTGCGTTGCAACGGAGTACTGAAAGAGGATGATACATTTGTTTACGTAGTTCAGAACCAATAATTATACCCATCTGTTTACGTAGTTCAAATATTTGCGACTTTTTTGCACTGATTTTGGTGCGCTGAGGACTATCAGTCACATAGTATCATGTTACCTGGTTAAGGTTTCAATATCTTCGATAGCAGTTAGTTTGTTAGATGAAACATCTAAAACACGAAGGTTCCGCAAGGTAGAGAAACCTTCCATCTTTTGGATTCCATTATGGCTGAGGTACAGCTCCTCCAGCGCAACACATTCCTGAATTAAAGAACAATGGATATATTGCCAACAATATTCAGAAGATCATAACATATCCTGTGATCAATTATTATGAAACGCCCACATTCGAAATGTGAGAGACAAGTGATCAATTATTATGAAGCTCCCACATTCGAAATGTGAGAGACAAACAATTGCTTTTATCCTATCACAAGACCCAAAGAACAAATAATGTATCTGAAATAGAAAATCTCAACATAATTAGACTAATTCAAGTGTACATGACAAGTACTCCCAGAGCTCTGTCAAACAATCAAGACCAAATATGATACCAGCAACAAAAACACAATCGCACAACAAGATCGCAGAAATAGAAAGAAAGAACAATAATCACAAGAC
Organism: Rhipidocladum racemiflorum; assembly: GCA_036346355.1. NCBI lineage: Eukaryota > Viridiplantae > Streptophyta > Magnoliopsida > Poales > Poaceae > Rhipidocladum > Rhipidocladum racemiflorum. Next base: position 71,240,003 of record CM070570.1, on the reverse strand, counting down.
CTTCCTTGCCCATGCATGGGTCATTGTGTTGAGATCAAGTGTGATGGTATCATAGAGGTTCTTATCAACATCAGAATGTTAGCTCTCTCTGTCTCTCTTTTCCCAAAGTGGTGGCAAGACAGCCACTCACAATGTACCTGGTAATGAAGTGTCAGATGCTCGACAGAATCATTCACCAGTAATTAATTGAAGCATCATACAAAATATGCCCAAAAACATACAAATACCGTAGTTTACCAGTTCACAATGCGAGTACTGAGTCATGTGCAAGTCATGTTTTCAATTACTCTTGCAATCAGCTGAAGCATATGAAAACTAACTAAACAATACAACATCCACTGAGGCAAAGGTAGTAATTTGATACCCACTGCTTCAGCATTATCTCTGATAGTTTAGTTTAAATTGGGTATAATTTTGCAATCGCCTATTCACCCCCCCTCTAGGCTGACATCCCGGTCCTTTCAGATAAACACCGGCACCAACCTCTAAGCAAAGGGAGATTTAGCAAGAGTAAGTACCAAGGTACTCAGCAAGCATTAATAGCAAAATACATAATATGAGTTTCTCCAACACTCACCACATATCCATCTCTCAAATCCATTTTCAAGAAAATAGGTTTTATTAGGAAAATATGGGTTTCAAATTTTAATTCTTAAAATTGGTACTAGCACTCGTATATGAGGTAGATTTAGCATCCGTAGCCTCCAATCCAGGAGATAGGCTTGAATTCATGATTTGACCCTGTGCAAGTTTGTACCACTTTACCCATAGCGAACCCAGCCATAGTTGGGAACCCAAAACGTTTATCACTACTAAAGTATTAGATCTCCAACCCTGATAGCCAATAAGTAGTGGTGTCCTCCATTGGATTCCACCTACCCTTAGCATACCAGTTGTACTCTGAGTAAATTGCGCAGTATAGTACTCTGACTAAAAACGTAGTACTAAACTCCGACTATTACATAATATAGTACTTCGACTATAACGCAGAACTGTACTTTAACTAACAAGTAGTACAGTACTCCGACTAACAACACAATATTGTACTTCGTCTGTTTACAATGTATAGTGCTTCGACTAACAACGCAGTGTTGTATTTGTTATCTACTTACCCAATGTGGAGATCAAACACCTTCATAGGACAACCTTTTCTGGTTGTTTCCACACACTATGGTTGATACGATTTAATACGGCTCATTGCCCGAGTGTAGTTTGTTTATATCATAGCCTATGTAGAGGGCTCCTCCGACAAATTCTCAATCCATGGTACCCTCTACCCACCTCATATTAATAATCAAACGCCACATTCAAATATCATTTCCTCAATTCAATTCTAAATATCAATTCCTCAACTCAATAATCAATTTAAGAACATATGTTTTCCCATGCATGAATGATACACATGTAAATACTGAAATCAATTAAAGACATTTAATAAAAATTTGTTTAAAGAAAGGCTTGCCTGAATTAGGATTGTAATACTCGGCCTCACTTAGAATCTAATGGTTGTCTGACTGGTTCGTTTTGGGACTGAACAAATTAAAGTATTAAACTACGGCAATAAATCTACAGTAAATTTTATGGTGTGGGACTGAACAAATTAAAGTATTAAACTACGGCAATAAATCTACAGTAAATTTTATGGTGTCCAACCTTTTCGGGAACGCTATAGGCTAATATAGGGGTGTTGTTCCTTTTGCTAAAATACTCTATTTTGACCCCCAATAAACATTATTTTAGTAGCATTACAACCATCAATTTAATTAATACCAGAATCAAAATTTTAAAGATTAGCTACCTAAGTCGGGTTATTTTCAAATTTCCTGCGATTATGAGACGAGAAAAATTAAATCTATCGCATTTCGCCACGGGGAGCAATTTCTAAATTTTCCCTATTTATTTTCCCCTCTTTTTTCTTTTTCCTTTTTCCTTTCTTCCTTTCTTCCTTTCCCTTCTTTTCTTCTTTCTCTTGGCCGAAGGCTCTCTGGCTTTCTTCGCTTTCTCCTCCCTTCTCTCCTCTTGTCGATCCCCTTCGGTTCTACCTTGTTCCCGCACCTGCATTGTGCTCCTGCAGAAACGCCAACACAATTAAATAGTGTGTAATCCTCGGAAGGACGGGGGCAAGTGTAATAGAATTTTATACCTCAACTCAGGAATGGACTCAAAAGTTTCAGGCACATAACCACTAAAGTATTGTTTTCAATGTTGCTGCAAGCAGTCGATGATCGTTAGTGTTATTGTTAAGAGATAAGAATGGCAAATTAAAGATGGATAGTCCAATAAAATTTCTTACAGGGCTGACAATGGGAGGTCTGCTAACAAAATCACAGATCCCGTGAACTCATTATGCTGTAAATAACTGCAAAAGAAAAGGCATGGAAAATTCTAATCAACCAATTCCTGTATCCATGTCACTATGTGCATGAATAGATCAACAACCCGCTGTTTTGGTGCTCACGAGTAAGAACACCTTCAGCCTCCCATAAGCATAAATGTAAACTAAAATATTATTGACGGTTCTTGGCGGTGACTAGTGAGTGTAACGTCGATGGAGTCGGTCAGCGCGGGGGCTGTGGCGTAGTTGGAGAGGCTGAGCTTGTTGACGCGCACGACAGAGAGGGTGAAGGCCGGGCGGTGGGGGTGGTAGAGGAGGTAGAAGGCGTCACCAGCGATGGCTGCGAGGAAGGTGAGGAGGAGCACAACGAGCACGACCCATAAAAAGCAGCAGTAGCTGAAGTTACAGGACCGCCTGCCCCCACCGCGGAGATACTTGGCCGGCGCCTACGGGTGGTAGATGGGGCGCTGGTACATCTTTGGTGGTCCACCGGCGCTATTGCCCGCGACGGCGGGGGGCTTTGGGTTGGGCTTTGTCATATGTTCGAAAACGAGACACAAGAGTAAGGGTGCGAACGCCGGCCATTTTACGTGCCACCGTCCACGAGAGAATGTGATATGAGGGTTTATACAGGTTCGGGCGCTAAGTAAACACCCTACTCCCGTTGGTGTGTTCCCCAACGAGGGGTAGAGAGGGGTGTCTCCTTGTCTAGGCTCCCCGAGGGACACACCAGTTGTAAGTATTGTATTCATTAGTTAGTCCTTTTTGAAATGTAGTGACGAACGAGAGCGAAATATCTGACGTCTTCCCTCTTCTTTAAGAATAAAATCATAATGGTCTCTACTCACAAGAACACTTCTCATCTTGCAATGAAATGCTGCTATTAATTAAAATGTTCAACCTTTATCTCCTCTACACAATAAGACTTCTTACCTTATAAATAAATTCTAATAATGGCAATGTCCAACCGTTTCTTATAAAATTACTCTAGCTAAATGTAAGAAGGGCAAATAGAACTAAAATTGTGCTAAGGGTAAATAATTTAACTATGTTTTGCCCTATTAATGCTCTCTTTTGCAAGATGTCAGACCGTAAAGCAGTTGAGCAGGATCTGATTCTTAGGTTAAGATCCCTCCAGGGCCAACCTAGTATGCTAGAACCACCCTTTGCACCTCTTCAGGATCTTAACTAGCCAGACCATCCAGAACCTCTTCAGGATCTTAGCACCGCCAGAACCCTAGAGAATCCTGATCAACTAGAATGAGTCCTGATGTTCTTAGAGAATTCCAGGAAGGAAGCCCAAGAAAACTAGAATCAATTCATAGCATTACTCACCAATCTGGTCCTTGGAACCTCAACTCCGACTAGACACCTAGTTACTCTAGGAGAATTCCTCGAAACCCATCCACCCACCTCCTCTAGAGCTACAAAACCTCTTGAAGCAGATGTCGAAGTTGAGGAAAAGGTTTAGTTTGCGACCTATCAATTGACAGGACCTGCGGCAACCTAGTGGACTAACTATTGCTGCACCTGTACGGGCGAGCAATAACATAGACAGAATTTATCTCCCAATTTCGTATCACCCATATTCCTTCGGGAGATGGACATCAAAAGGATAGTTTTAGGATTTGACACAAGGGAGTAGAAAGGTCACAGAGTGCCTGCACAAATTCAATGAGTTGTCTAGATATGCCCTAGAAGAAGTGGACACAAACGCCAAAAAGATTTTTAGGTTCAAGAAAGGCATGAAGGCCTATCTGAGGATGCATTTGACCGCTCACATGATCACCAAGTTCCAGGATTTAGCCAATAGCAACAGACTCATTTTCTCCATGCTTCTCTCAATCTCAAAAGATGTAGCCATAGGTGTTATCAGAGCAATGGTTATGAGAATCACGCAACTAAATAACTTGGGACTGATAATTAAGAGACTTGAGTAAAAATAGACCTTCTAGCTATATGGCACTAACTATAATGTAATTCTCCTCCTTGTTTATTAATAAGTGCTAAATTTAATTTTATTACTTTGACCACCAATACTGATTAGACTCACCTTTTGCAGGATGTCGTGTTCTAGGATTAGACTCACCTTGGCACCATGCCGAGTACTTCTTACCCCTTCAGTAATGGCACTTAGAACTTAGTTTGTGAGATATTTGCAGAACACTTCCTTGAGCCACTTCACCATCTTCACACATGGAGTTCCACATCCTCCACCACCTCCAGGTCCCTCTTCACACAATGCTGGTGAGCCTTCTGAACTCTCAACTGGGAGAGTCACCAGCCACTACATGATGGCAACAATGCCATGTATTGTGAGGGAGTGAATGAGGTGGCATTGGATTCCGAGAGTAGGGCCACCTACTGGTACCAGCAGTACCAGGAGGTGGATTCAGATCGCCAGTTTCTAGAGACTACTCTCGTGGACATGGCCTCAGCTGCTACTCCCAATGCTAAAATTATATCATGAAACCATACTAAAATTAGAAACCATACATAGTGAACCGAGTTAATTTGGACTGGTTAGTTCGGTATTTCGACGCAGCAAATTATATCATGAAACCATACATTAGGCCGTGGTTTGTGTGTGTTAAGCGTGAGTGGGACGACAATTATAATTGGGTAATTCGGTGTATTATAAAATTGAATCTGATACGGAATAGCGCAAACAAAATAAATAAACTGAGATTCATATCGGTTCAATAATTAAAAATCATCTACTGGTATAGTGGTTGGTATGTATGGATGAATGGATGTATGACTTGTGGCGAGCAAGGTTTCAAATCTCGTTTTGGGTTAAATCTCAGAGGTGGTCGAAATCTGAAATCTCGGCGAGATTCAAAAATTTCGGACAAAATCCGGATGAAATACAAAAACCAAATTTCAAATCCGTTTTTTTTTTCAACCGGGAAATCCGAGATCTCGGTCCACATTGAATTGACCGAAAAATGATCCAAAACACGTCAAAAAATTTTGAAATTTTTTTGGATGGTCTTGACACATCACTAATGTTTCCATAAAATTTGAGATGATGATCATGCATGAGGAATTTTTAAAAATCTAACAGTGGTAAAGTCGTGATAAAAACCGTATGTAAAATCAGTTCTTGATTTTTCAAATGTAACAAATGAACTTCAAGTCATTTGAAAATTTTTATATATGTTCCTATCACCCTATGTATTACATAGAAATATTTTAAAAAATAGTGAGGTGTAGTGATCGTCACGTTCTCTTATTTTTTATGGTTGGTGAAGACTCATAGGTTTTAAGTTGGAGCAGAAGAAAGCTACACAAGCATATTGCCCCAAATCCCATGGCGATTCTCAAACCATTCATTCCTTTCTAGTGATTAAGGAATGATGGGAAACCTTTGAAAGGACATGCCTAACCAAGATCATGCTTTATGTATTCAAACAAGATGATCCAAACAAACATATCTAGCATCCACTCAACTTGAATGAGGCTCTAATAGTAAGCATGATCCACACAAGATGATCCAAACAAGATGAGTCTTCGGACCGTATGATCCACACAAGATGATAAATAGTGCTACTAAAGACGAAATTTGGATCCTTGGTGGCGAGTAGCCAGTGAGCAATCCGGACTGTGCGGCGGAGGTGGTGGCCGCGTGTCCAAGTAGAAGAAGAGAACAAGAGTCAGGAATTGTCATTCCTACCGATCCCCTCCCTTTCCTTCCCTTCCCTTCCCTTCCATCTCCGTCGGCGGGCGGGCGAGAGAGCGGCCTTCCCTTCCCTTCCATCTCCATCGGCGGGCGGTTCCCTTCCCTTCCGGCGATGATGTCGATGACCACCAACACCATCGGGAGCCCCTTCCTCCCGTCACCGTCCGAGCCCATGTCTAGAGGACGCAGATGCGCCGTCCGGGTACAAGGTATGCAAACCAACCCGATCTAATACAATTATACTTTCTCCTGTTCCTCCTCCTCATCAATCTGTCTAAATGGATTCTTGGGATGCGCAGCGGGAGGAGTGGATGCGTCCGACAAATCGATCGAGATAATGCGCAAATTCTCCGAGCAGTACGCCCGCCGCTCCAAGACCTTCTGCGCCGACAAGTCCGTCACCGCCGTCGTCATCAAGGTCGGTATTATCACCATCCTTTCCTAGGATATACAGATCGAATCACATTCTACATGCCTCTGATTCGCATACCAATTGAACAATGTTGAATGGGTGCTTTAAGAGATATCTTTTGTTAATTTGTCCACTTAATAATTTTTATTAACACCTCCCTTGACAAATTAGTAACATGAACATGTCTTAAGAACTTTCGAAAACCCTGTAGGAAAAACGAATAAAAAAATAACATTGCATATATAAATTTGTATTTATATATTCCCCTTTAGTAAATCACTAATATGCATGTCTCATTAAAAACTCCAAAAACCCTATAGGAAAAAGGATGGAGAAAAAAGTACATTGCATATGAGTACTTGTATTGCAATATTGCCTCATTAAAAATATTAATATGAGAAAACTTTAAGAAATAACCATATAAGGAAGAGTGCAATATCTGATCTCCAAGATCATTAATATTCAATATGGGTTATAGTTAAAGAGTTTACTCCCCTGAAGTCTGCAACATACAAAGTTGTCAAGCATTATAACATACGCGCGTTATCAAGCTGGAATCATCATCATCATCATTATGATCCTTCATTTATTTAGGAGTATTAACTTGCCTAAGTCATTAGATTTAATATTTGCAGGCGTCGCCGCAATATTCAGATCTTTCACCAATAAGTCAATTCTGCAAAGATGAAAATACTATTATCCCAGGGTATTCCACTCTTAGTGATCCATTTACACCACAGTAAATGGCAACTCCAAATTTACGGCAAGCTCTCTGCTTTCACTAAATAGGAGCATAAACTAAATCTTTGTTTAGTCTCATTAATGTGTAATTGATTTGGCTTATTCTAAGGATTTGTGATTTGAGTTTAAATTGGGAGGTGAATTAGCATTACCCAGCTTTTCCTTCTAGATAATGCACCGCATAGCCCAAAAATATATTCCGTTACCTGATTTTCTTACACCCCTTCTTTCCCGAATAAAATCAACCTTTCGCTATTTTCCCGAATAAAATCAACCTTCCTGCGCTACCGCTCGGCGTAGCGCCACCAGCGATTTGGTACAACACAACAATGTCTTTACCATCTTATTCAACCCTTTTTCCCCTCTGCTTATTCGTATACAGCCCTCATACGCTTGCTTACCCTAACTATATATCTTCGCTTAATTACCCTCTTGCTCACACCGAAAGAGCATATATATATCAGCGCCCACACCATTACGTACGCTACATGTTTCCTTTAACGTGGCTAATATCTGATCCAATACCGGTTTGTTTACTGTGCAGGCCCGCAATGTCCTACTCAATGTTAAAAAACGTGAATCAAAGCTCCCACAAATGGAAAATTCTAGTGCGCCTTCCTCGTGTCTGGGAATTTTCTAATCCGCAAAATCCAGAAGAAATATATCACTTAGGCTTCGTCATGCTGGATGAACAGGTCAGCCCCACGCCTTATTTTACGCAAACCCGTTACCGTAACGCTAGAGGCTTCTACACTAGCTCTCTTCGCATCCTATATATCACAACAAAAGATAGTCTTCGTGATTTCTGATCTTTAAATAGCTTCTATTACCGTACAGAGTAATGTCATGCAAGGATTGGTTCCTCAGAGATGGCTTCCAACGTTTACACCCATACTAGAAGAAGAAGCAATTTTTGAAATCGAATACTTCAAAGCCATAGAAGCAAAACAAAACTACAAAGCAGTTGATAGCAAAAACCTAGCTAGATTTTCTAAATACACTCGAGTATCCAAGGTACTGCTAGAACCAGAAAACTTCCCTGTGTATGCTTATAGTGTTGTTACACTATCAGACTTAAGACCACGCATTGGCAGAACTACTGCTCTATTGTCAGGTTAGTTACTCCTCTCTATCTTGCTCACCGTATTGCTTCATGGCCATTGTCACTGCTTGCTTTTTATGCATCATCCCCGACTTATTTTTACCATAATTCCAACTTAGATGTCGTCGTGCTTATAACTGCTGTCTCCCAAATCACTGACATAACTACAAAATTCGGGCCAGCTATTAAACGCACCATCAACATAACCGACGGCAGGCCCGTTTCCTCGTTCCGTCTTTTTTATGCCCTTCAATATTACTCATCTGTTGTTCCTACATTTCGCTTATAATGATTCACGTTCACTATTTTCCCCAGCGAATCGGCCATTATTACTCTATGGGGTCGCCAGGTGCAGCTGTTTAAAGCCGACACACTCCACTTGCTTTCTCAGGACATGCCAATGGTGGCCCTCTTCGTTGGCGTATTGGTTAATACATATGCAGGTTGGCTCTAACCGCTTTATATAGCACTATACAGACTACTAACTTAAATCATCACATAAATGTTATATTCGTCCTGTTATATTCAACAACTTCCAACTAAAACCCCATCTTCTCGAATCTGCATGCAAGCCAACTCGCACTTCAAAGCACTTCGGCGTGCAAATGGTACATCAATATTCCTATCTGTGACACCTCGGAGTGTCGTAACCTTATTATTGAGCATGATAAGGTTAAATACAGTATGAGATGTGGAAATAAGGTTAAGATCATAAGGATCGGGGGTTAATAACGTTTCCGGGCCGTTTAGGGCCGTTTTGGGTTTTGGGCCTTCAGAGTTTTGGGCCTTGGTGGGCTTTGGTGGGATGGATTAGGACTCAGTAACGGACTAGGATTGGGTTGAGGGCTGTTAAAAGGGCTCCCCTGCCCCTTGCGCCCCACCTCAGCCCCTTGCGCCCCACCTCCTCTTGCGCCTCTCCTCCCTCCCCTCCCCTAAGCCCTAGCCCCCAAAACCGTGCGCACCCTCCCTTTCCTCCACCTCCACACCACCTCCCTCCACCCCTTGCTGCCCTAGGGTGGCCTCCCCACCCCTGCACCTTGTGGAGTCATCCCGTGGAGCGAGGAGCGAGGAGCAAGGAGCGAGGAGCGAGGAACGTGGAGCGAGGAGGCGATTCGCGAGGAGATTCGCGGAGATTGATTGGAGTTTTGCGCTTGGGCAAAGGTATGATCTTGGGGATCCTTGGGGATGATCTAGGTACTGTTATTAGGGTGTTTATCAAGTTTTTAGATCAATTGGAGGCGCTGGTTTGAAGTAATTTGGGTTAGATCTAAACTTGTCCACGTTTCTGTTTTCGGGCAGATTGAGCAGTCGAACTAGGGTTCGAGTTTCCGTCGATTTAGAATCCGAATCAGACCGTACGGACTTCTAGGAAGTTGTAGATAATTTAATTATCTTTCCGTGGACGTAAAGCACGTTAATTTCCGATCAGCCGTTTGAAAGTTATGGCTGTTTTACCGAGCGCCTAAAAATCTGTGACGTAACTGGAACAGATTGTGGTAATCTGTAGATTAAACAATTTTAGAGTCCGAATCAGTCTTTCCCTATAACTAGAAAAAGTTGGGAAATTTCCTAAGCTTCGCGACGGTGTACTCGTTTATTCGATTTGGAGTCCCAGAACTCAAGTTATGCCTTTTGCAAGGCTGCTGTTCCGCCGGGACAGAACCTCTGTTTTTAGGTTTTTGCGAGTAGTTGGCAATGTCGGGTTAGATGGGGGCGTGTGTACTGTTTTGAGGTTATGATTGTGAGTGTGTGATGCCTATGTGCAGGTGGTGTGACCCCGGGAGTTCCCTCTTCTTCCCGCCAATCCGTTGCACGTGGTTGAGGCAAGTGTGTTGTGATGGATAGCAAGTTGTAGGTTGCATGTTGAAATTAGATGGAATTGCCTACATGATATATGTCCACTTGCCATGTGTTAATGAATGATATGATATGATGAGCATGTTTAACATATTATGATGCCATGTGTTAATATGTGAATTAAATATGATAATTGGCATGGTTGCATGCATGTCATGAGATAGAGGGCGAGGCGGTGAGAAAGTCTTAACTAGTCCGGCAAGGTCGGTGAGAAAGTTATGACTAATCCGAACGCCATTGAGTAAGTCCTATGTCGTGATTCCATCCACGTGGTGTTTGGAAGCGAGTAGGCACCCTCCATCTTCGGGATGGAAGGGAGGAAAGGGTGCACACCGACGGTGTGTACTTCCCATACCGGTATGAGGTTCCGGAGGGTCGTGAGCAATGCATTACATCGCATACAAATTGATGATGATATTGATAAGTATTCATGAATGAGATGTTATACATGCCGAAAGATGTTATTGACTTGTTGTTATGCTTGTTGTCCATTGCGGTATGCTTGCTTTGAGTTTTGAACTCACCCTTGTGTTTTCTTGTTGTTTTAGGTACCATGAGAACGGCATGCGGGAAGGGAATAGTCACACTCTCACACGTTGCTTCACCTTAATGTTTCCCCAAGTCAATTCATTTAGTTGGATAATAAATTGCGTGTGATGGCCTTTAAATTAAGTCTTAGCTTGGTTAATGAGAGTTCTATTGTTTGTTTGACACTTGGAACTTTAAGAGCTTGATGTTAGTCTTTTATTGTCGTTAAGACTTTATTTATTGCTGTTTAGATGTTTCTCTTATTGCCATATAATGCTATATTGTTCTTTGTTTCTTAAATTCATGATAAAACAAAGGAGGTGCTGCCGAAATCTCGGTTTAGTCTATGCACCTTTGCTGGAATTTGATGTTAAATGTGGTATTTAGATGTTGTTTAGCTTATGTTTGGTAACATTCGAGGCATAGTAAATGCCAGAGTGTTACTGATTGGTATCGAGCGTGAGGTCCTTGGAATGTGAATTTTGATTGTCATGCTATAGGGTACAACTAAAATGTGATGTGGAATAACTTAGAAACATGGCTTAGGTTCTAACTAAAACCTTGTTATAGGATAGCAACGTTAAAACTTGTAAAAGTGGTATAACTAATCTAAAATCGACACACTTGGTTGCACAAGTAGGATGGGTTTTGGTTCATCAATGCATCGCGCTTGATTATGTGATAAGGAATATGCTTATGATGATGTTTGATCTATGATCTTGATTGTGTGCTTTGGTGTTTGGGTGGTTGTCTGTCTAAGCGACCATGCCGAGGGGTAGAGGCCGTGGGCCGTGGCGTGGAGGCCAGGCGAGGCTCCCAGGGAGTTGAGGAGTCCTTGAGGGTAGCGTTTTCGCTTAATGCTCGTGGGCGGCTCGGGAGGAGCTTCCAGGTGTGCGGCTCAGCGAGGTGCCCGCCGCCAATGAAGATTTAGTCCAGGCTCTGCAGAGGGAGATTCAGAGCTGCGCCGGCCAGCCATGGCAGCCCTGTTGTGCCTCCCCCTGCGATGGCCCCCTGTTGTTGCCCCGCCGCACCGGGCCGAGGATGAGTCTCGGGAGTGGATGTCCCTCCGTCTTGACACTTTCGGCCAGGCGAGCACGCCGATCGATCCATGAATTGGCTGCGGTACATGGAGAGGCGATTTGAGGTCCTAGAGTTGACCTCGGTTCGGAGGACTCGCTTTGTGGCTTTTCATTTGAAGGGCCAAGCCGATATCTGGTGGGAGGGTTACGTCGCTAGAACCCCGATCTGGGTCGATCACAGGAGGACTTTGTGGCTCGCTTAGAGCCAAGTTCCACCCGCAGTCTTTCCTTGAGAGGATGGAGCTTACTCGACCACTCTTTCCCGAGGAAAGAGGTCGGTGTGAGTATGAGAAGGAGTTCAACAGCGTGGTGCGCCCGTCTGCATTGTGGCGTGCACGATCGGGAGAAAGCTAGGAGGTTCCGTAGGGGCCTCAACCAGAGTTCAGAGTTGTCATGGGGCGATCGTCCTCGTGACTTCGCTCTGTGGTGGAGCAAGCGAAGGGCATGGAGCTCGAGTTGGAGCTCTCCGGGACAAGCGAGAACCCGGGAGGTTCAGGGGTTCCTGCGGCCCGAGGCGGGCCGAAGAGGACCTTTGGTGGAGGAGGTGGGTCCTCTCGGCCCACCTTCAAGAAGTTCAAGGGAGGCAGGGCTCCCCCTCGTGAGCTAAGATAAATTCGCCCGATGCCGTCTTCGCGGTGTTAGTCACTGTGCCCGGGCAGGGCATGAAGTGCTTCAAGTGCGGTGGCGAGCACCGTGCTTGAGTGTGGTTGGGCCGGAATTGCAACCAACGTGGCAAGCCCGGCCATATGGGGCGAGTCTGCCGGATGAACCCCGGTAGCATCATCAAGTGGGAGGCGGTGCCTTCTCCTCCCACTCGGCGTCTTCTAGAGGATCGGTGCACATGATGGCTGCTCTGTTTCTCGGCCACCCTTTGCGTGGCGCCACCGCGGTGCCATGCCCGCTGCTCCTCCTCGATTGCCTCCTCCGCCCCGGCCTTGATGGGGCATCGACTGAGTCGGGGCTCCTTACGTCGGCGCCACCAGGAGTGTACGCTTTGCCGACCGCCGAGTCGGCCGGGCATCGGTGGTTTCAGTACTCTGCTCGTGGATTCCGTTGATGCCTTTGTTCTATTTGATTCGGAGCATCCTATTCTTTTGTGTCGTCGGAGTTTGCTAGTAGAGCTAAGTTGGGAGTTCAGGATTTACGAGTCCGTGTTAGTCGATTCTCCTGGGGGTTTGATTGCTAGTTCTTTGGTTTGCCACTGGTTGCACCATTGCCATTGATGATGAGGTTTTCTTTGCCAATCTCATGGTGATCCAGTTGGCTCCTTTTGATGTCATTTTGGGCATGGACTTTGCATCGATGCAGTGCTAAGATCATTGTTTACGGAAGACAGCTTTCCTTGCAGGCCCGTCCGTGAAGAGTTGACCTTCGGTGGTATACCCTCCGATTCCGTCTTTGCTTTGACTAGTTTGTTTTCCTGGCGTTTGAGGCTATTGGGTTTCCTCATGACTTTGTCGAGAAACCATCTTCTTCGATTTCCATTGAGGAGATTTACGTAGTGAAGGAGTTCGTTGATGTGTTCCCCGACGAGTTGCACGGTCTACCTCCTGTGAGGAATGTGGAGTTTCGTATTGATCTTGCTCAGGGCACTCGACCTATTTCTATCTCTCCATACCGCTTAGCTCGACCTTTTCAAGGCGAGTTGAAGAAGCGATTGGAGGATCTGTTGACCAAAAGGCTTCATTCGGCGTAGCGTATCGCCATGGGGAGCACCGTCCTCTTCGTCTCGAAGAAGGATGGAAGTTGGCGTATGTGCATTGATTATCGTGCTCTTAACCAAGTGATCAAAAACAAGTATCCTTTGCCTCGCATCGAGGATCTGTTTGACCAAGCGAAGGAGCAAAGGTGTTCTCCAAAATTGATCTTGATCGAGGTATAATCGGTCCGTGTGAGGGAGCAGACATTGAGAAGACTGCTTTCTCCACTAGGTATGGGCATTATGAATTTAAAGTTATGTCTTTTGGACTAACTAATGCTCCTCTTTGTCTTTATGGAGGCGATGAACAGTATGCTACACAAGTACCTTGATGAGTTTGTGGTAGTGTTCATCGATGACATTCGATTTACTCTAAATCAAGAGGAGCATGAGCGACACTTGAGGCTTGTCTTTGAGTACCTGAGGAGAATCAATTCTTTGCTAAGCTGAAAAAGTGCAGTTCGATTTCGAAGTGGGTTTTCTTGGCCACATCATCAATCCAGAGGGCATATGGTTAGTTTCTAGAAAAGTCTCATGAGTTTTGGATTGGAAGTGGTGTTCGAATGTCTAAGTTGTGCGTAGTTTCATTGTGTTTGCTTGTTACTATCGGCGTTTTGTGCAGGATTTCTCTATCATTGCCAAGCCACTTTCTGGCCCGACTCGAGAAGGGGATGAAGTTCCGTGGATCAGAGTGTGAGCACGGCTTCTGCACTTTGAAGGAGAAGTTAGTGACTGCTCCTGTTCTTACCCTTCCCGAACCGGAAGCGCTTCACTTGTTTATTCGATGCTTCTCGGTTGGGACTTGGTTGTGTGCTCATGCAAAATGGCAAGGTGATTGCTTATGCTTGAGGCGGAAAAAGCATGAGCGTAACTATCCCACCCATGATCTTGAGCTAGCCGGTGGTGTTTGCATTGAAGATATGGAGGCATTATTTGTACAGCGAATCTTGTGATATTTTTTATCGATCACAAGAGCCTCAAGTACATCTTTACTCAGAAAGATTTGAACTTGAGGCGGAGAAAGGCTAGAATTGATAAAGGATTATGACCTCACTATCCGGTATCATCAGGGAAGGCAAATGTGGTGGCCGACGCTCTCGATCATAAGACAATGCCCCTCGTTGTTGATTGTCTTGTTGCTGATTTTGAGCGGTTGGGAGTCTCCTCTTGCTTTGCCAGGACCGTGCAAGTGAAACTCAATTGATTCTTGAGTCGTCGATTCCGGCGTGTCGCGGGAGGCACGACATGATCGTTTGCTCCAGCGGTGAGGAAACGCCTTGAGGATGGCAAGTCGGGAGACTTTACCGTTGATGATGCGGGAGTTTTGAGGTTTCGTGGCCGTCAGGCGTGCCCCGTAAATCTCAAGTGAAAGAAGACATTCGAGAGAAGCTCATCGCACCCGTACACGGTCCATCCTGGAGAGACCAAGATGTCTGAGGACTTGAAGAAGAATTTACGGTGGAAAAGGATGAGAGTGGATATTGCCAAGTTTGTGGCGTCTTGTGGGATTTGCGAGAAGATCAAAGCTGAGCATAAGCGTCCGGCCGCTTTGTTGCGACCATTGGAGGTTCTGTGTGGCCATGGGATGACATCTCCATGGATTTCGTGGTTGGTCTACCTCGTTCTCCACGAGGAAGGATCTTTGTTTGGGTTGTGGTGGACCGTCTCGGCAAGTCGGCGCATTTCATTCCCATCCGCATCGACCAATTCGGCGGCGAGTTGGCTCCCATCTATGTGCGGGAGATTGTGAGATTGCATGGTGTACCCAAGACCATTATCTCACGATCGGGATGCAGTTCGTCTCCAAGTTAGGAGAGTTTGCAGAGTGCTTTGGAGTGCGCAGCTTTGCCTTAGTACCGCTTTTCACCCTCAGACAGATGGGCGATCTGGCGTACCATCCAAACTTTGGAGGACATGCTCGGGGCCTGTGTGATGGCTTGGAAGGGTAGCTGGGAAGACCATTTGCCCCTTGCGAGTTTGCTTACAATAATTTATCATTCCAGATCCTGGCCGCTTCCTTATGAGGTCTTTGTATGGCGGAAGTGCGGTCGCCGCTTTGTTGGGATCTTTGTGGCGAGAGAGCTATTCTTGGGCGGATTGGGTTCAGCAGATCGTTGATCGCGTGTCGGAGGTTCGGCAAAACCTTCTCGCAAAGACGAGCGCATGTAAGAGCTATCTTGATGTGGCTGGCGAGATTTGGAGTTTGAGGTGGGCGATAGCGTACTCTTGCAGTATCTCCCACCAAGGGTGTGGTGCGTTTTGGCACCAAAGGAAAGCTCGATCCAAGGTATGTTGGGCCTTTTCCTATCCTCGCCCGAGTTGGCGAGTTGGCCTATCGCCTAGAGCTACAGGAATCCATGCAAGGTGTGCATGATGTGTTCCATGTCTCGATGTTGAGGAAATACTTGCACGATCCGGAGTTGGTGGTTCCATTGGAACCATTAGTGCTTCGAGGACCTCACCTTCGAGTCCCGTCTGTGGAAATTCAGGGACGTCGGAGCGAGTGATGAAGAACAGGCGCTTAAGTTTGTCAAGGTCCTGTGGTCACATCAGGCCGAGAGAAGCGACTTGGGAGCTGGAATCTCGCATGCGAGAAGTATCCCGAGCTGTTCGCCTCAGTATGTGATGTGAAAATTCGTCCTTTTGGTTTTCTTTGGGTTTCGTGTTGGTGCGTTTAGATTCGAGGTCGAATCCTGTTGAAGGGGGGAAGAATGTGACACCTCGGAGTGTCGTAACCTTATTATTGAGCATGATAAGGTTAAATACAGTATGAGATGTGGAAATAAGGTTAAGATCATAAGGATCGGGGGTTAATAACGTTTCCGGGCCGTTTCCGCCGTTTGGTTTTGGGCCTTCCGGGAGTTTTGGGCCTTGGTGGGCTTTGGTGGGATGGATTAGGACTCCGTGAACGGACTAGGATTGGGTTGAGGGCTGTTAAAGGGGCTCCCCTGCCCCCTTGCGCCCCACCTCAGCCCCTTGCGCCCCACCTCCCCTCTTGCGCCCCTCTCCTCCCCTCCCTCCTAAGCCCTAGCCCCCAAAACCGTCGCACCCCCTCCCTTTCCTCCACCTCCACACCACCTCCCTCCACCCCTTGCTGCCCTAGGGTGGCCTCCCCACCCTGCACCTTGTGGAGTCATCCCGTGGAGCGAGGAGCGAGGAGCAAGGAGCGAGGAGCGAGGAACGTGGAGCGAGGAGCGATTCGCGAGAGATTCGCGGAGATTGATTGGAGTTTTGCGCTCGGGCAAAGGTATGATCTTGGGGATCCTTGGGGATGATCTAGGTACTGTTATTAGGGTGTTTATCAAGTTTTTAGATCAATTGGAGGCGCTGGTTTGAAGTAATTTGGGTTAGATCTAAACTTGTCCACGTTTCTGTTTTCGGGCAGATTGAGCAGTCGAACTAGGGTTCGAGTTTCCGTCGATTTAGAATCCGAATCAGACCGTACGGACTTCTAGGAAGTTGTAGATAATTTAATTATCTTTCCGTGGACGTAAAGCACGTTAATTTCCGATCAGCCGTTTGAAAGTTATGGCTGTTTTACCGAGCGCCTAAAAATCTGTGGCGTAACTGGAACAGATTGTGGTAATCTGTAGATTAAACAATTTTAGAGTCCGAATCAGTCTTTCCCTATAACTAGAAAAAGTTGGGAAATTTCCTAAGCTTCATGACGGTGTACTCGTTTATTCGATTTGGAGTCCCAGAACTCAAGTTATGCCTTTTGCAAGGCTGCTGTTCCGCCGACAGAACCTCTGTTTTTAGGTTTTGCGAGTAGTTGGCAATGTCGGGTTAGATGGGGCGTGTGTACTGTTTTGAGGTTATGATTGTGAGTGTGTGATGCCTATGTGCAGGTGGTGTGACCCGGGAGTTCCCTCTTCTTCCCGCCAATCCGTTGCACGTGGTTGAGGCAAGTGTGTTGTGATGGATAGCAAGTTGTAGGTTGCATGTTGAAATTAGATGGAATTGCCTACATGATATATGTCCACTTGCCATGTGTTAATGAATGATATGATATGATGAGCATGTTTAACATATTATGATGCCATGTGTTAATATGTGAATTAAATATGATAATTGGCATGGTTGCATGCATGTCATGAGATAGAGGCGAGGCGGTGAGAAAGTCTTAACTAGTCCGGCAAGGTCGGTGAGAAAGTTATGACTAATCCGAACGCCATTGAGTAAGTCCTATGTCGTGATTCCATCCACGTGGTGTTTGGAAGTTTAGTAGGCACCCTCCATCTTCGGGATGGAAGGGAGGAAAGGGTGCACACCGACGGGTGTGTACTTCCCATACCGGTATGAGGTTCCAGAGGGTCAGGAGCAATGCATTACATCGCATACAAATTGATGATGATATTGATAAGTATTCATGAATGAGATGTTATACATGCTGAAAGATGTTATTGACTTGTTGTTATGCTTGTTGTCCATTGCGGTATGCTTGCCGAGTTTTCGAACTCACCCTTGTGTTTTCTTGTTGTTTTAGGTACCATGAGAACGGCATGCGGAAAGGGAATAGTCACACTCTCACACGTTGCTTCACCTTAATGTTTCCCCAAGTCAATTCATTTAGTTGGATAATAAATTGCGTGTGATGGCCTTTAAATTAAGTCTTAGCTTGGTTAATGAGAGTTCTATTGTTTGTTTGACACTTGGAACTTTAAGAGCTTGATGTTAGTCTTTTATTGTCGTTAAGACTTTATTTATTGCTGTTTAGATGTTTCTCTTATTGCCATATAATGCTATATTGTTCTTTGTTTCTTAAATTCATGATAAAACAAAGGAGGTCTTTGCCGAAATCTCGGTTTTTAGTCTATGCACCTTTGCTGGAATTTGATGTTAAATGTGGTATTTAGATGTTGTTTAGCTTATGTTTGGTAACATTCGAGGCATAGTAAATGCCTTGTGTTACGATTAGTATCGAGCGGTTTGTAGGTCCTTGGAATGTGAATTTTCGGTGTCATGCTATAGGGTACAACTAAAATGTGATGTGGAATAACTTAGAAACATGGCTTAGGTTCTAACTAAAACCTTGTTATAGGATAGCAACGTTAAAACTTGTAAAAGTGGTATAACTAATCTAAAATCGACACACTTGGTTGCACAAGAGGATGGGTTTTGGTTCATCAATGCATCGCGCTTGATTATGTGATAAGGAATATGCTTATGATGATGTTTGATCTATGATCTTGATTGTGTGCTTTGGTGTTTGGGTGGTTGTCTGCCTGACCATGCCGAGGGGTAGAGGCCGTGGACGCCGTGGCCGTGGAGGCCAGGGCGAGGCTCCCAGGAGTTGAGGAGTCTCTTTGAGGGTAGCGTTTCGCTTAATGCTCGTGGGCCGGCTCGGGAGGAGCTTCCATTTGTGTCGAGGGCAGGGTGCCCGCCGCCAATGAAGATTTAGTCCAGCTCTGCGGAGATTCGGGAGGCTGCGCCCGGCGGTGCAGCCCTGTTGTTGTCCTCCCCTAGCCCCTGTGGCCTGTTGTTGCCCCCGCCGCACCGGAGCCGAGGATGAGTCTCCGGAGTGGATGTCCCTCCGTCTTGACACTTTCGACGGAAGCGAGCACGCCGATCGATCCGCAGATTGGCTGCGGTACATGGAGAGGCGATTTGAGGTCCTAGAGTTGACCTCGGTTCGGAAGGACTCGCTTTGTGGCTTTTCAATTTGAAGGAGCCAAGCCGATATCTCGGTGGGAGGGGTTACATTGCTAGAACCCCGATGCTGGGTCGATCACACTGGGAGGACTTTGTGGCTCGCTTAGAGCCAAGTTCCACCCAGTCTTTCCTTGAGAGGATGGAGCTTACTCGACCACTCTTTCCCGAGGAAAGAGGTCGGTGGCAGTATGAGAAGGAGTTCAACGGCGTGGTGCGCTTACGTCTGCCGTGGCGGCCACGATCGGGAGAAAGCTAGGAGGTTCCGTAGGGGCCTCAACCAGAGTTCGAGTTGTCATGGGGCGTTGTCCTCGTGACTTCTGCTGCTGTGGTGGAGCAAGCGAAGGGCATGGAGCTCGAGTTGGAGCTCTCCGGGACAAGCAGAACCCGGAGGTTCGAGGTTCTGCGGCCCAAAGGGCCGAAGAGGACCTTTGGTGGAGGAGGTGGGTCCTCTCGGCCCACCTTCAAGAAGTTCAAGGGAGGACAGGGCTCCTCGAGGGCTAAGATGGGGTCGCCCGATCGTCGTCTTCGGCGGCTGTTCGTCTGTGCCGGGCAGGCATGAAGTGCTTCAAGTGCGGTGGCGAGCACCGTGCTTGAGTGTGGTTGGACCAGAATTGCAACCACCTGTGGCAAGCCCGGCCATATGGGGCGAAGTCTGCCGGATGAACCCGGTAGCATCATCAAGTGGGAGACGGTGCCTTCTCCTCCCACTCGGCCGGCGTCTTCTAGAGGATCGGTGCACATGATGGGCTGCTCTGTTTCTCAGCCACCCTTTGCGTGGCGCCACCGGCCTGCGGTGCCCGCGGCCGTCTGCTCCTCCTCGATTGCCTCCTCCGCCCCAGCCTTGATGGGGCATCGGCTGAGTCGGGGCTCATTCGTCGGCGCCACCAGAGTGTACGCTTTGCCGACCGCCGAGTCGGTAGGGCATCGGAGGTGGTTTCGTACTCTGCTCGTGGATTCCGTTGATGCCTTTGTTCTATTTGATTCGGAGCATCCTATTCTTTTGTGTAAATCGGAGTTTGCTAGTAGAGCTAAGTTGGGAGTTCGGATTTACGAGTCCGTGTTAGTCGGTTCTCCTGGGGGTTTGATTGCTAGTTCTTTGGTTTGCCACTGGTTGCACCATTGCCATTGATGATGAGGTTTTCTTTGCCAATCTCATGGTGATCCAGTTGGCTCCTTTTGATGTCATTTTGGGCATGGGTGGCTGCATCGATCACCGTGCTAAGATCTGTTGTTTACGGAAGACGGTTTCTTGCAGGCCCGTCGTGAAGAGTTGACCTTTCGGTGGTATACCCTCCGGTTCCGTCTTTGCTTTGACTAGTTTGTTTTAATTAGGCGTTTGAGGCTATTGGGTTTCCTCATGACTTTGTCGAGAAACCATCTTCTTCGATTTCCATTGAGGAGATTTACGTAGTGAAGGAGTTCGTTGATGTGTTCCCTGACGAGTTGCCTGGTCTACCTCTGTGAGGAATGTGGAGTTTCGTATTGATCTTGCTCAGGGCACTCGACCTATTTCTATCTCTCCATACCGCTTAGCTCGACCTTTTCAAGACGAGTTGAAGAAGCGATTGGAGGATCTGATGGCCAAAGGCTTCATTCGGGCGTAGCGTATCGCCATGGGGAGCACCCGTCCTCTTCGTCTCGAAGAAGGATGGAAGTTGGCGTATGTGCATTGATTATCGTGCTCTTAACCAAGTGATGATCAAAAACAAGTATCCTTTGCCTCGCATCGAGGATCTGTTTGACCAACTGAAGGAGCAAAGGTGTTCTCCAAAATTGATCTTGATCGGGGTATAATCAGATCCGTGTGAGGGAAGCGAGGACATTGAGAAGACTGCTTTCTCCACTAGGTATGGGCATTATGAATTTAAAGTTATGTCTTTTGGACTAACTAATGCTCCTGCTTGTCTTTATGGAGGCGATGAACGTTATGCTACACAAGTACCTTGATGAGTTTGTGGTAGTGTTCATCGATGACATTCTGATTTACTCTAAATCGGAAGAGGAGCATGAGCGACACTTGAGGCTTGTCTTTGAGTACCTGAGGAGAATCAATTCTTTGCTAAGGTGAAAAAGTGCGAGTTACGGATTTGAAGTGGGTTTTCTTGGCCACATCATCAATCCAGAGGGCATATCGGTAGATCTAGCAAAGTCTCCCGTTTTGGATTGGAAGAGGCCTTCCAATGTCAAAGAGGTGCGTAGTTTCCTTGGGTTGGTGGATACTATCGGCGTTTTGTGCGAGATTTCTCTATCATTGCCAAGCCACTTTCTGGCCCGACTCGAGAAGGGGATGAAGTTCCGGTGGCTGCAGAGTGTGAGCACAATTCTGCACTTTGAAGGAGAAGTTAGTGATCGCCTCGTTCTTACCCTTCCCGAACCGGGAAGCGCTTCACTGTTTATTCGATGCTTCTCGGTTGGGACTTGGTTGTGTGCTCATGCAAAATGGCAAGGTGATTGCTTATGCTTCGAGGCGGTGAAAAAGCATGAGCGTAACTATCCACCCATGATCTTGAGCTAGCAGCCGTGGTGTTTGCATTGAAGATATGGAGGCATTATTTGTGCAGCGAATCTTGTGATATTTTATCGATCACAAGAGCCTCAAGTACATCTTTACTCGTAAAGATTTGAACTTGAGGCGGAGGAGGTGGCTAGAATTGATAAAGGATTATGACCTCACTATCCAATTATCATCCGGGAAGGCAAATGTGGTGGCCGACGCTCTCGATCGCAAGACAATGCCCCTGTTGTTGATTGTCTTGTTGCTGATTTTGAGCGGTTGGGAGTCTCCTATTGCTTTGCCGGGACCGTGCAAGTGAAACTCAATTGATTCTTGAGTCACGATTCCCGGCGTGTCTTGGGAGGCACAAGAAGATGATCGCTTGCTCCAGCAGTGAGGAACGCTTGAGGATGGCAAGTCGGGAGACTTTACCGTTGATGATGCGGGAGTTTTGAGGTTTCGGGGCCGTCATGCGTGCCCCGTAAATCTCAAGTGAAAGAAGACATTCGAGAGAAGCTCATCGCACCCGTACACGGTCCATCCTGGAGAGACCAAGATGTCTGAGGGACTTGAAGAAGAATTTACGGTGGAAAAGGATGAGAGTGGATATTGCCAAGTTTGTGGCGTCTTGTGGGATTTGCCGGAAGATCAAAGGCGAGCATAAGCGTCCGGGCTTTGTGCGACCATTGGAGGTTCTGTGTGGCCATGGGATGACATCTCCATGGATTTCGTGGTTGGTCTACCTCGTTCTCCACGAGGAAGGATCTTTGTTTGGGTTGTGGTGGACCGTCTCGGCAAGTCGGCGCATTTCATTCCCATCCACGACCAATTCAATGAGCGAGTTGGCTCCCATCTATGTGCGGGAGATTGTGAGATTGCATGGTGTACCCAAGACCATTATCTCTGATCGGGATCTGAGTTCGTCTCCAAGTTACGGGAGAGTTTGCAGTGCTTTGGAGTGCAGCCTTTGCCTTAGTACCGCTTTTCACCCTCAGACAGATGGGCGATCGGCGTACCATCCAAACTTTGGAGGACATGCTCGGGGCCTGTGTGATGGCTTGGAAGGGTAGCTGGGAAGACCATTTGCCCCTTGCAGAGTTTGCTTACAATAACAGCTATCATTCCAAAGATCCGATGCTCCTTATGAGGTCTTTGTATGGCCGGAAGTGCGGTCGCCGCTTTGTTGGGATCTTTGTCAGGCGAGAGAGCTATTCTTGGGCCGGATTGGGTTCAGCAGATTGTTGATCGCGTGTCGGAGGTTCGGCAAAACCTTCTCGCAAAGCGAGCCATGTAAGAGCTATCTTGATGTGGCGGCGAGATTTGGAGTTTGAGGTGGGCGATAGCGTACTCTTGCAGTATCTCCCACCAAGGGTGTGGTGCGTTTTGGCACCAAAGGAAAGCTTCAGTCAAGGTATGTTGGGCCTTTTCCTATCCTCGCCCGAGTTGGCAGGTTGGCCTATCGCCTAGAAACTCAGAATCCATGCAAGGTGTGCATGATGTGTTCCATGTCTCGATGTTGAGGAAATACTTGCACGATCCGGAGTTGGTGGTTCCATTGGAACCATTAGTGCTTCAGCGAGGACCTCACCTTCGAGTCCCGTCTGTGGAAATTGCAGGGACGTCGGAGGCGAGTGATGAAGAAACGGGGCGCTTAAGTTTGTCAAGGTCCTGTGGTCACATCGACCGAGAGAGAAGCGACTTGGGAGCTGGAATCTCGCATGCGAGAAGTATCCCGAGCTGTTCGCCTCAGGTATGTGATGTGAAAATTCGTCCTTTTGGTTTTGCTGGGTTTCGTGTTGGTGCGTTTAGATTCGAGGTCGAATCCTGTTGAAGGGGGGAAGAATGTGACACCTCGGAGTGTCGTAACCTTATTATTGAGCATGATAAGGTTAAATACAGTATGAGATGTGGAAATAAGGTTAAGATCATAAGGATCGGGGGTTAATAACGTTTCCGGGCCGTTTCCGGGCCGTTTAGGGTTTTGGGCCTTCCGGAGTTTTGGGCCTTGGTGGGCTTTGGTGGGATGGATTAGGACTCCGTAACGGACTAGGATTGGGTTGAGGGCTGTTAAAAGGGGCTCCCCCTGCCCCCTTGCGCCCCCACCTCAGCCCCTTGCGCCCCCACCTCCCCCTCTTGCGCCCCTCTCCTCCTCACCTCCCTAAGCCCTAGCCCCCAAAACCGTCGCACCCCTCCCTTTCCTCCACCTCCACACCACCTCCCTCCACCCCTTGCTGCCCTAGGGTGGCCTCCCCACCCTGCACCTTGTGGAGTCATCCCGTGGAGCCGAGGAGCGAGGAGCAAGGAGCGAGGAGCGAGGAACGTGGAGCGAGGCGGATTCGCGAGGAGATTCGAGATTGATTGGAGTTTTGCGCCGGGCAAAGGTATGATCTTGGGGATCCTTGGGGATGATCTAGGTACTGTTATTAGGGTGTTTATCAAGTTTTTAGATCAATTGGAGGCGCTGGTTTGAAGTAATTTGGGTTAGATCTAAACTTGTCCACGTTTCTGTTTTCGGGCAGATTGAGCAGTCGAACTAGGGTTCGAGTTTCCGTCGATTTAGAATCCGAATCAGACCGTACGGACTTCTAGGAAGTTGTAGATAATTTAATTATCTTTCCGTGGACGTAAAGCACGTTAATTTCCGATCAGCCGTTTGAAAGTTATGGCTGTTTTACCGAGCGCCTAAAAATCTGTGACGTAACTGGAACAGATTGTGGTAATCTGTAGATTAAACAATTTTAGAGTCCGAATCAGTCTTTCCCTATAACTAGAAAAAGTTGGGAAATTTCCTAAGCTTCGCGACGGTGTACTCGTTTATTCGATTTGGAGTCCCAGAACTCAAGTTATGCCTTTTGCAAGGCTGCTGTTCCGCCGGGACAGAACCTCTGTTTTTAGGTTTTGCGAGTAGTTGGCAATGTCGGGTTAGATGGTGACTTGTGTACTGTTTTGAGGTTATGATTGTGAGTGTGTGATGCCTATGTGCAGGTGGTGTGACCCGGGAGTTCCCTCTTCTTCCCGCCAATCCGTTGCGTGGTTGAGGCAAGTGTGTTGTGATGGATAGCAAGTTGTAGGTTGCATGTTGAAATTAGATGGAATTGCCTACATGATATATGTCCACTTGCCATGTGTTAATGAATGATATGATATGATGAGCATGTTTAACATATTATGATGCCATGTGTTAATATGTGAATTAAATATGATAATTGGCATGGTTGCATGCATGTCATGAGATAGGGCGAGGCGGTGAGAAAGTCTTAACTAGTCCGGCAAGGTCGGTGAGAAAGTTATGACTAATCCGAACGCCATTGAGTAAGTCCTATGTCGTGATTCCATCCACGTGGTGTTTGGAAGCGAGTAGGCACCCTCCATCTTCGGGATGGAAGGGAGGAAAGGGTGCACACCGACGGGTGTGTACTTCCCATACCGGTATGAGGTTCCGGAGGGTCGGGAGCAATGCATTACATCGCATACAAATTGATGATGATATTGATAAGTATTCATGAATGAGATGTTATACATGCTGAAAGATGTTATTGACTTGTTGTTATGCTTGTTGTCCATTGCAGTATGCTTCTTTGAGTTTTCGAACTCACCCTTGTGTTTTCTTGTTGTTTTAGGTACCATGAGAACGGCATGCGGGAAAGGGGAATAGTCACACTCTCACACGTTGCTTCACCTTAATGTTTCCCCAAGTCAATTCATTTAGTTGGATAATAAATTGCGTGTGATGGCCTTTAAATTAAGTCTTAGCTTGGTTAATGAGAGTTCTATTGTTTGTTTGACACTTGGAACTTTAAGAGCTTGATGTTAGTCTTTTATTGTCGTTAAGACTTTATTTATTGCTGTTTAGATGTTTCTCTTATTGCCATATAATGCTATATTGTTGCTGTTTCTTAAATTCATGATAAAACAAAGGAGGTGCTGCCGAAATCTCGGTTTTTAGTCTATGCACCTTTGCTGGAATTTGATGTTAAATGTGGTATTTAGATGTTGTTTAGCTTATGTTTGGTAACATTCAGGCATAGTAAATGCCGGGGTGTTACACTATCCCTGAAATGCAGGCTTTACGCAATGTGTATGACCCTACAACTACTTTATACCTACCTCACTGCTATTACAGTCCTTGCTATACATATATCTATAAGCTAGCCCATCCATGTTTCCTTCAATGCCATGCAGCATCGCAGATCAACCCCACCAAATTAAATAGCAGGAAAGCCAACCGGCTAAAAACGATCCACAAAATACAACAGTTGAGCAACTTGTACAACTCATACCGAACAAAGCACTGGTATATCAACTACCTAAGCTTCGAATCATTTTCATTCAATAAGTAATACTTTTTAAGCCTGCCTATCTAATCTTATGCAATACTATTCGATTAGGATCAGCTTTTCAGGGTAACTGTACTTATTTAGGATATAGCACCTAATCAACCGTGGTGGTATATATCATGCTTAACATGTTGGAAAAGAACATATCCAGATGGCGATGGCTACAAATGCCGGCAATGCGGAGGCACAACAGCTGAGCCAAGGTGCAAAGCGACATACCAACATTCCGTGTCCGCTCAACATTTACTTTCACAGCACAGGAAAAACTACCAAGAGATTAAAAACTGCGAGGCAGCTATTCTCCGACGACACTCATACTAGCTCTAGCTCTAGCTCATCCAAGGAATGATATACCCAACGACTAAAGCGACTACCATAAGCTTTATGATACGTTCGCTCTTCATGAACACCAATCTCATTTACAGCTTCCTTCCATGCAGTGATTACCACCGGCCCTCCCTCAGGGCGGATCTAGCATGCAATTAGTGGGGTCAAATGACCCCAATAATTTTACCAAAATCACATGTAAATTTAATTGTATTCTATTAGCATATAAGCATATATAGGCTGTAAGTTATTGTAATGACCCAGCGACCCCAATGATCTATTTTTCTGGATCCGCCCCGGCCTACCTCCGTACGACGGCAGCACCGTTAACATACAACCCTTTTCGTGTATACATTGCTAAAAACGACTCTGCTACACGATCTATTACAGTACAGCTGCTATCTTACTTTACTTCCGCATCGTTCTGTAAGACAATTTCACGTGAACTGCTTACCGAATGCTACGTAATCTATCTTTCTCCCGCCTTCTATTTCACACCTGTCTTCCTCTTCCTGTTTCTATACGAATGACCACGCCTTTAAAAACAGATTACAAACACCTAACCCACCAATTGCCAACCCATAAATCCACTTGCTCAACGCCAAACCAAACACATTTTACAACAAACCATCCATCCAAACTATAAACAAAGCATCATCTTGACCACAGCTACATAGCATACTTTCATAAAACGTTACCATCCCGTTTTAATAATACCTAACAACAACGGCCCACAAACTTAGTTTCAGCCTTACACCCTCCTTTTCACATCTTCCCCAACGCTATATGAACAACACAAATACTCCTACGCGGCGTGACGCCGCGTCAACATTTCTAGTTATTCTACTACGGAACACCTTGCAACACGATCGTAGGAGTAGCATTTTCCCTTATTCTTTTGCCAAATTTCTCTTTCTTGATATTGATAGATGCTAGAAATAACAATACCTTGAAAACTCCCATCTATGTCAGTTTGGAACCAACCTTAACATTTATGTTGGTTGTTAAATTAACAGATATATAGTGATATTGATAATATTATTTATGTCGGTTTTTATTTATAATCGATACAAATAGTCAGACTATCAGTATCGGTTCTAAATAAAAACCGACACAAATAATATTGCCACTATCGGTTCTTATTTGAACCGACACTGATAGTATCAGACAAAAAAAGTAAATAAATAAACAGATGTGAGATTCTATACGTATATTCACATAACACTGGTGACATAATCATATCAAGAACAACTTATGATGCTACAATGCAACTGGCTAGCAGGAAATCATTGTGCCCCAACTCATATAAACTCTATTATATGGGAGGGAATTGCTGGGCAGACAACCCATCCACGTCGTGCCCCCCTCCCAGTTTTTCAAAAGAGTCATTCCACTTTCTTTAATATAAACTCTATTATATAGGAGGGAATTGCCGGGCAGACAGCCCATCCACGTCGTGCCCCCCTCCCGGTTTTGCAAAAGAGTCCTTCCACTTTCTTTAATATATATGATTTGACAACGAATTGAGCAAAGAACAAAATAATCCATCCTAACATGTTCCTCTATGTTCCCTTACTCTCTAATTCTCTTGTGTTGTGCGAGTTAATGGAGTTGCATAATCCAGATCGTAAAATTAAGCCTGTGAATAATCGTACGCAAATACTGAAAGATCATGTGAAGGTATATTCTTGTGTGTGATGAGCAATTGACTATGTTCTGAGCCTTTGGGTGCTTAGATTTGAGTTTACTTTGAAATGAGCAATTGACTACGTTCTGAGCCTTTGGTTGTTTGCAGAGCTTCGATCCGAGGACATGGTGAGGCGAAAGATAGCCAGGACTAGGCGAAGAGCGCTGGAGGTCCGAGAGGTCGGTGATCGCCAGAGATGAAGTGGGTGCAAGTCAAAAAGTCAAGAAAACCTTGTGGATGTGTCGGGACCCCGAATTTGCAAATCCGGACCCTCTGTGTATTCAGCACTAGTCCAGGAACGCGCTAGTGCACACAGTCTTAACATCGGTATATATCACAATCATACCAAACGATACTATCAAAGTACTTTATTTAAATAATCAAAGGGTTACTCGACCTTATGGCCAAGTTACAAATATATGCCTTGCAAGGCGAAACTTATTGAAAGAGAAATAACGGTGGAAAAATCAAAATAAACTTAGGCGCCATCCGATTATACCCTGACAGTGGCGGCTCGCATCCCCTAAGTAGGTCCTCTTGGGAACTCCTGTTGAAAGCGGCGTAGTCTCCTCTTCATGGTATTGTGTTGAGGCAAGGGTGAGTACTCTTGGTACGGCAAGTCATGCCTGAATGCAAGCTAATATACTATATGCATGGCTTGGTACAAAGGAATAGCTCGAGTATATTTGCGATGCTTGACTTTTGACAAGTAATAAAAAGTGGATTAAAGCGATGAAATAAGTAAAGCATAAATAACTTTTAGGAAATTTAATAAACATTTTCCCCATCCTAAACCACATTTCCATCATCTTCATTATTAAACCAACCCAACTTTTCAAATCAAGTTATTTTGAAAGTCTAACCCTTATTGTAATTCGAGCATTGTCGATCTGAGTGGACTCGGCTATTTAAATAGATTCTACACTCTGCGAAGGTTATGCACTTTACCCACAAGATACAATCCACTCACCACGTCGGTAGTGAATAGCCATACAAAAGTATGCGAATGGCGATCATAACAAAGCCTTCCGGAAGCCTCGAGCAACACGGGTGGTCCTCTCCAGGTTCGTGCTCTACACCATCCCTTCCCTTAGCGAGGCGAAGTATGGGACCAACACACCGTTAGATGGGTATCGGCGCACACGATCGGCTCCCCGTCAATCACACAAAGCGGTGTAATGGACACCCTGAGGCTCCACAAGTGAGTCCTTAGCGACTTAGTCAACTAAGTAGTCCCATTTCGACCATGTGGTTGCAAGTATGACCCGAGTTCAAGGCTTGCAGGTTAAGTCCTTAGAGTGACCAGGGCAAGACTACTAGAAGAACCAAATCAACATTCCCAATGCCACAAGCGGCCCCTTTGATTACTCTTGCCACATGCCCGTAGCTGTTTATCAAACCCAGTTGATTACCATGCACCACGTCTGATCAACATCATGATACTTTTCCAAAAACAGGTTCAATATATCATTAAGTCCATATTATCATTTGATTGTCCAAAATCATGTCATGAGCACGTGGCAGGTCTAAGCGACATACTACAGCGGTCTAAACCCATGTTGGCAATTTAATAATGTCAACTAGTAAACC
The DNA here is from genome assembly GCA_036346355.1 of Rhipidocladum racemiflorum. Taxonomy (NCBI): domain Eukaryota; kingdom Viridiplantae; phylum Streptophyta; class Magnoliopsida; order Poales; family Poaceae; genus Rhipidocladum; species Rhipidocladum racemiflorum. Next base: position 71,210,481 of record CM070570.1, on the reverse strand, counting down.
ACAACTAGGGTGACGAGGATCATGGCACATACTTAGATAATCAAGGTGTCATACAGACAAATTGGTATTTATCTAACCGTGTTTAAACAAAATATCTTTCTAATTGAACTAGCATGCAATAGTTTAAATCAAAATAGATTTAGAAATAGGATCAACATGGTCAAAGCACAACTTGCCTTCAAAAGTACTTGCTCTTGGTCTTAAGTTGGATCTGAGTCAACACTTCTCCCTCGAATCCTTCCTAGGCACTTCAACGTCTACCTCGTAAAGCGTGCAAATAGCAAATACCCAATAAACAATAGGCACAAACATCCCAAAACTCCAAATAAAATCCATAAGCGGAGAGAACATAATTTTACGGATTTTAGAAAGCTGGAATAAATCCAAATTTGGAGTTAAAGCATAAAAGTTATGATTTATTAAAGTTTAAATAATCAATTAAATAATATTACAGAGAAAAACTTTAGTCCAAAAATTAAATAAAATTCATATTTAGGTAGATCTCAATTTTATACAAATTTAGAAATTTGAATCGCTCAAATCGGAGTTGAAGCATAAAAGTTATAAGCGTTTGAAGTTTGAATCTAAATTTGAATCAATATTTCGAATTAATAAATCATTTTCTTTTCGGAAATTAATTATTAGTCGGCATGGACACGTGTCGACCTCGATTGGCTGGTGGCGTCGGCCGGTCCATGGACTCGGTCCGCAGCTTGGCTCGGGTCACGGTGGACTTTCGGTCACGACTCGTCTCGTGACATGCGGGCCCCGCTGCCCGGTTGCGGGTTTCACGCGCTGCGTGGCTGCGGTGACACGTGGGCCCTCGACTCGCGGGTCGGCGATGTCGAGACACGCTTCCCACGCAGCGTGGGCGGCGGTGAGCACCGCGTGGCACAATCTCGTAGTTGATTTGAAAATCAGCGGTCGGTTGGATCTGAACCTCTCGTTCAAAACTACCGGTTGATCCGGGCGTTCGATCTAGATCGGGCGGTCGAGATCTAACCTAAAGCTACAACACAACTAACCATGGCCGTGCGATCTAAATCTAGCAGTTGAAACCTGTCGAAGCGAAAGCTTGATAGCGGCGCGTGGCCTCGCCTCGTCGTTGGATCTCGATCCAACGGTGCAAGCTTCGTGGGCGGCGATGGCTCATGGCGGCGTTCGCAATTGCCGTGGCTAGGCGGCGACCACCCTACGGCGCTTGGGCGTCTCCAGGCCAAGTGAGTGCACCAGTAGAGTGCGCCTCGCGCAAGGATTCTGAATCCGAGCTTGAAAGGCGGCGGAGGATGACGGCGCGGAAAGCGAAGAAAAACCAGCGGCACTCCCCAAACTCCGAGAAATCGCGGCGGCTGGCGGCTTGGCGTTAGGAACTTAGGGCAATAAGCGGCGCCTACGACAGCGATCCTCGAGCGATAACCCACGCCTTAAATGGCCTCGGCGGCGTGCAAGCGGAAACCCTAATCGGTCCGGCGGCTATCTGGCGGCGGAGTCGGCTTCGATCCGCGAAAGGAAAACGACGCAATCCCGGAATCCGCAGCGGCGTCACGATCAGCAACCCACGATCGCGCGGCGCGATCGGTCCGGTCGAGCGGCTTTCAACCGTCTGGCGGATCTCGGCCGTTGGATCTTGATCAACGGTTGGGATCAATTAGGTTTTCAAGTTGGTTGGTCGAGTCAAGCGGCTCAAGGTCGGACTTTCGAGTCCGACTCGATCGGATGAACAACTTGACCCGGTTGGATTTTCAGTGATTTAATAATTAAAATAATTCCCGATAATTCATTTAATTCATTAAAAATAGCAAATGACTCAGAAAAATTCCAGAAAAATTCTGGAAAATACTTTGGATCATTTTGGACTCAAATAAAATATTTTCAACAAAATTTTATTTGCAAAATTAAATTCTTTAATTATTTCCAAAAGGGAACAAATTCAAATAAATTCCAAATAAATCCAAATAAATTCCAGAAAATTCCAAAAATTCACCAAAGTGCCAAATCACACATGAATTTAAGAAAAGCAAAATTTTGGGGTGTTACAGGATGCTGGCTTGAAGTTACTGGGTCAAGAAACCCATCAGATCATGGGTTTTAAGAGATAGAGTAGCTGTCAAGTCAGCTGATGTGGTTCTTCTATCTGGGATCGTTGATACGCACGTGTCCCTGGTCGGAGACCTGCGCGCGAGAGAGAAGAGGACGCCGTCGCAGCAGGACCTGCGTCAGCAGGACCTGCGTCAGCAGGGTAGCTGGTTGTACGGTGCCATCGGCCGGTTATCGACGGCAGCGCCTGATACTAGATTTGTGGTACTGAAAGCGTACCTTTCTTCCTGTCCCTCTTCCCTTTTTATTATCAATTCCCCTTAACAGGAATGCAAAACCAAATCCTACAATTAAGGAAATAAAACTGGAAACAAGAATTCAAAAGGATAGAAACTAATTTGGAAAGGAACAAATCTTGCATGCGCTTGCTCCTTTCCTTCCGTTGGCTGCATGCGCCTAGAATTAATCCGGAAGGGAATTAATCCTACATGCTCCTGACTGGTCCTTGCTTCCTTCAAATGGCGGCTGCTCCTTTCCTTCTGTTGGCTGCATGTGCATGCGCCTGGTGTAGACCCGGTCAGCCGCATCAATGCTCCCCCCCTGAACACCAAGCTTTGAAGCTTGTCCTCAAGCTTGAAATCGGGATATGACCGGCGGAGGGTAATGGCGTCCACCCAGGTAGCTTCTGAGGCCGGTTCACCTTCCCACTGAATCAGGAACTGACGGTGACCGTGAAGAAAACGTTGGCATAGGACAAGGGCCGGTGTTGCTCGCCGCTCAGCAGGCTCGTCGGTTGCCATGTCCGGCGATAGTGGAGTCGGTGAAGAAGGTGGTGACCCATGGAATGGTTTGAGAAGGGAAACATGGAAGGCATCATGGATGCGAGCTATTGCCGGTAGCTCCAACCAGTATGCCACCTGACCTACCCGATCAAGGACTTTATATGGTCCGAAAAAACGGGGAGAGAGCTTGTGCTGTCCGATGGAACGCAGCGAGTGTTGCCGATGGTGGTGCAGGCGCAGCCACACCCACGACCCAACGGAGAAGGTGACCTCGCGGTGCCCTGCATCATATCGTTGCTTCATGCGGTTCTGGGCGCGAAGAAGGTGCTCACGAGCCTGGGCAAGAAGCGCATCCCGATCGACGAGTTTGCAGTCCACCGCATCGATGGCGGTGGCGCCCTGAGTGTACGGCACCAAGTTGGGCGGTGGCCGGCCATAAACCAGTTCGAGTGGTGCCATCCGGAAACCGGAATGGTAGGAAGTGTTGTAGCAAAATTCCGCCCACGGTAACCACTTGACCCAAGAGGAGGGATTATCAGCAGCCAAGCAACGCAGGTACATCTCCAACGTCCGGTTGACCACCTCTGTCTGGCCATCCGTTTGAGGATGGTATGCAGATGATGTGAGCAAGCGAGTGCCACATCGCTTGAAGAGGTCCTGCCAAAAGGCACTAGTGAAGACAGGGTCACGGTCCGAGAAAATCGACTCGGGCACCCCGTGGAGATGGACCACCTCATCAAAGAAAACGTTCGCGACTTGAGCAGCAGTCGTCGGCCGTTTGAGAGCCATGAAGTGCCCATACTTGGAGAGGCGATCGACGACCACGAGGATGGCAGTGCGGCCCTGAGATTTGGGTAGTCCGACAATAAAATCCATAGAGATATCAGCCCACACATGGTGTGGAACAGGGAGCGGCTGTAGGAGTCCGGCCTGGGATAATGAGATCGTCTTGAACTGCTGACAAACGTGGCATTGCTGGAGATACTCATCAACAGATTGGCGCTGCTTGTCCCAAAGAAAATGTTGACGAATCCGATGAAGAATTTTATGGGTGCCTTCATGTGTTGCATCATGATAGGCGGCGATCACCAGAGCACGGATGGGGGACGAAGCGGGTAAGAATAATCTGCCCGCCTTGTACAGAAGGCCGTCGGCAGTGGTCCACTCTGCCCCGGCACCCGATAAGGATGAGCTAGAGGCGCCCTGAAGCAGCTCGGCACAACGACGCTGAATTTCCGGATCATTGCGTAGAAGGGCCTTCCACTCATCCATCACCGAACCGGTAGGAGAAGAGAGAGCCGCACACGTCATCTCATCATCATACACCCTGGAGAGGGAGTCGGCGGCATGGTTGGCACGGCCTGGCTTGTACTCGACGCTGAAATCGAACCCCATGAGTTTGCTGAGCCAGTGTTGTTGTGGAGGCGTCACCAAGGCTTGTTCCAAAAGGTACTTCAAGCTGGCATGATCCGTGCGTACCACAAAGGGACGCCCACACAGATATGGGCACCAGTGCCGGATGGCCTTGGACAGTCCGATGAGCTCCCGTTCGTAGGCGGCAAGGCGAACATGATGCTCCGCCAGTCGTCGGCTGAAGAAGGCCACCGGGTGGCCGTCCTGTTGCAGGACTGCACCAATACCTCAGCTGGAGGCGTCACATTCGACCACGAAGGTGACCGTAAAGTCCGGCAAACGCAGGACCGGCGCTGACTGTAGAGCGGTCTTCAAGGCGCGGAAGGCAGCCTCGGCGGCCGGCGTCCATTGGAAGGCTTGACGCCGAATCAAGCCGGTCAACGGCTCAGCGATCGTGGCGTACTGGCGTATGAATCGCCGGTAGTAGCCGGCTAGACCGAGGAATCTGCGCACGCTGGTTGCCGACGCAGGGGTCGGCCACGAAGTAATGGCCTATAGTTTGGATGGGTTGGCTGCCACGCCACTGCTGGAAATAATGTGGCCCAAGTAAGCCACCTCGGACTGCGCGAATGTGCATTTGGAGCGCTTGAGGAAGAGACGGTGGAGGCGCAACCGCTCAATCACCTGCCGAAGATGGTGGATGTGGTCGTCCAGTGAGGCGCTGTAGATCAGAATATCATCGAAGAAGACCAACACAAATTTCCACAAGAAGTCCGCAAGGACTTCATTCATGACGGCCTGGAATGTGGATGGGGCATTGCATAACCCAAACGCCATGACGAGAAATTAGAAATGGCCGTGGTGGGTACGAAATGCTGTTTTCTCAATATCTTCTTCCCGCATGCGCACCTGATGATATCCAGAACGAAGGTCAAGCTTGGAAAAAACCTGCGCCCCATGTAATTCATCCAGAAGCTCCTCCACCACTGGAATAGGGAACTTATCCTTGATCGTCTTGGCATTCAGAGCGCGGTAGTCCACACAAAAACGCCAAGATCCATCCTCCTTGGCCACCAAAAGTACGGGCGAGGAGAAGGGTGACCGGCTGGGGCGGATGATCCCTTGGCGTAACATTGCAACACACTGACTTTCAATTTCATCTTTCTACCTGAAGGGATAACGATAAGGCCGGACTACCACTGGATCTGTTCCCTTCTGCAAGCAAATGCGGTGGTCGCACTCACAGGCAGGTGGTAACCCCTGAGGTTCCGCAAAAACATCCTCAAAGGCTGCGGTCACGGCAGCCACCGTGTCAGACTGTGCATCGAGCTGCAGGCGCCTGGGGACTAGTCGGCCTACCCAGGCCTTGAAGAGTAATCATACACCCCCCCATCTGGAATGTCATCGTGAGAGACTCAAAATTCCACACCACGTCGTCGAAGGGTTTAAGCCATTGGACCCCGAGCACCACATCAAATCCATGCAGAGGAATGAGGAAGAAGGGCGCCCGGAATGAGTAAGTCTCCACGCCGAAATCCTCTGTGGTTCTCCCCAAACATGGAAGCTCGGCGTCGTTAGCTACCCGGACCTGCTGGCCTCCGCCCGACTCCCGGCGCACTCCCACGCAGTTCGCTGCATACGTACTGATGAAGTTGTGCGTACTACTAGTGTCCACCAATCCGCGCAGTGTTTTGCCACGCATCAGGATCTCGAGTTGCATAGTACAACCCTTGCGAGGCCCTCGAAGTGCCAAAGCCGAGAGCTCTGGTTGCTCATCCGGCTCTGCCTCCGGTTCCTCCTCATCCTCACTGACGGCCTCCAAGTAGAACAAGCGCTGGCAGCGATGGCCCCTGGTGTACACTTCATCACAGTTAAAACATAATCCCTTGGCGTGTCTCTCGGCCATCTCGTCGGCGCTCAACCGACAGCGATAGGGAGACGTTGCCGACGAAGAGCCATGTGACGCTGCACTGACGGTGTGCTTCGCCCCCTGCGACCCGCCTGCCGTCGCGGCAGGTGTAGGCCGAAAACCCGAAGGTGCCACCTATGGCGCAGGGCTAGCCGGAGTCTCCGTTGCTGCCGAGGTGATGCCACGGCTGAACGCGGGCCGCGTTCGGCCCGGCTGGGCCCAACTCCGTGTCGCTCTGGCAATCCACGTGTCCTCGCCGCGTTCGGCCTCCCGCGAGCATGCTACCGCCTCGGCAAGATCGCGAGGCCGGTCGCGACGTACGTCCGCCGCCAATGTCACCGAGAGCCCTGCCGTGAAGGTCTCGATTTGGTCTTCTCTTTTCATTCGTGGAGCCCGAGCGAGGAGTCTCTGGAATCTCGCGCATAATCATCAACCCGCGACTCCCCTTGCTTAAGGTTAACAAGGTCACCGAGGGGACCAGCGGTTGCCAGGCGAGTAAACCGCTGCATGAATGTTTCGTAAAAATCATCCCATGCGATGGGGCCTTCCTCCAGCTCACACCTCACAGTTGTCTAGGACCTCCTGCGCTTCACCTCGCATGTGAAGGCCGGCCATCTGGACATACTTCCGTCGAGGAATGTCATGGGCACGCGCGAACCTTTCGCACTGTCGCAGCCATGGCAAAGGATCTTTCGATCCATCGTAGAGCGGCAACTCATAGCGAGGCGCCCGTGGCACTAGGCGATCGCGATCGCCCACATCGCCCCAATCCTGATGCTGTTGGCGATGACGCGACAGCGTCGCCTCTTCCCGTTCCGCCCATTCCAGCCAGCGGGGACGGACAGGGCCCTCCTCGTGCCAACCCTCCCGGACAGGACGGCCATGCCGCGTTGGTTCCAGGTAGGGGTGGCAACGGGGGCATTCCCCGCCGGGGAGTGCCTCCCCATCCCCGTCCCCGCGACATGAAATTTTCCCCGTCCCTGTCCCCGTTCCCCGTCTTGGGGGAGAAAATCCCCCCGTCCCCATCCCCGTTCGGGTATCGGGGCCCCGTCGGGGACCCATCCCCGCGAAAAGTTCACACAAGAGAAGAGCTCTTATAGCCATTTTAACTCTAAAATTATATCAACAGGCAAGGAAAAAAAGAATGCATGCATTCATTGAAAATTATATTGTCCCGTTTATGAAAATGTGATTATGATGGGCTAGAGAATATGTTTGCAATCTAACAATTAAATTGGACTAAACTAAATTCGGGTCCCCAACCGGGTCCCCGCGGGGAAAGAAATTCCCCGTCCCCGTCCCCGCCATCCCCGATGGGGGAATCATTTTCCCCGTTTCTATCCCCGCGGGGGACGATTTCTTCCCATACCCGTCCCCTAATAGAGGAATTCCCCATCGGGGATCGGGGAACGGGTCCCCATTGCCACCCCTAGTTCCAGGGACTCACGCTCCCGTCGCCCTCCATCCTCGCAGCCAGCGGCGGCCTAGTTCGGCCAATGGTGACGTGAGCAGAGTCGCCATCCACCTCCTCCCGATCATCCTCCTCCCGTCTCCTTCCCTGGGCTTTAAGGAGACCGGCCACCATCTTCTCCAGCCGAGAATGAAAAAATATAGCATTTTCTTTGCTCCGTCCTGAATCAATTAATATACACCTTTTTTCACGCGCTTGACAAAAGAATTATTAATCCAAAGAATTAAGAGAGTCCAGTCTTACTACTTTGTTTGCTGCGGTAATAAAATTTTTCTAGTTCGGCAATAATGAACTCGAAAGACAGTTGTAATACCAACTTATTTTACCGTGAGTTAATCTAAATGCATAGAATCTCATTCTGTCTATGGCTACGGGCCAAGTCCCCTCTCGACTCACGCGTCCGGATTCCGGATGTGTTTGATGGATTTGTCTTAATTGATCGAGCAGTTCATCTCACGATCAACGTTGCTCAGGTTCAAGTTCCATCTCCCCGCCAACAATGTAAAATACAATGCCTTTGGAAGACCGTAAATTTTATTTATCCATGTTGCTGCAAGAATTAAATTGTTCACTGCAAATTTCCTACATTCCTAACTTCTAAACGGTTCCCTGAGATTATTGCTAACACAATAATGGAATCAAGACATGCTTCTTTCTTTGAGAATACTAGTAAGATGTCCGTGCGTTGCAACGGGTCTCAAAAGAAAATAGTCACCCCCTTCTTCAACATCTGATGTATTCAAATAGGAAATGTTTTTATAAAAATATATTAGAAATTCATTTAAATCACATGGAACCAAAACATTATAGGTGCAGTCATACATACAGATACATCATAAGAGTGTCCATCCTCTTACCACCATTCTTGGTGTTGAAATCATCAAAGAAAATAATTAAAGTGAGGTTCGTACTTCTGGTCAACTTCATAGTGCAGAACTTAGAGTTCCTCTCCGTTTTCTATATTGATCAAATATAACAAGACCTACGAGCTATGTTGTTGGATTGTATGTTACCAACCATGATCAACAATAGTGAATACAACTTCACCTCAAAACCCCAGCACACCTACATGACCCTTCACCTCAAAACCCCAGTACACCTACATTACGGATTATACCACTAACAGAGCAGCAAACTTTGGTAAATACAATTGAGAGTTACCTAAAATAATCTCACGTTAATTATCGAAGGATCCATGAATTTTTTTCCCTTCACAAGGGATAATATCATAATCATGGCTGGATCTACCAGGAGGCATAAAAAGGAATATACCAATTCAAAAAACCACAACAAACTGAACTGCAAACGCTAACACAGTCAAAATAAAAGATAAGACACATAAGTTGTAATTTTGTGTAGATATAATTAAAACAAAACAATGGAAAATAAAGGAGTAAACATGTGTGGTATGCTAGCATAAAAGAACAGTAAGAGCAAGCATAGTTTAACTTTGTGATGTATTAAGAGGGAACTCAATAAATTCTAGAGATTACGATATTTCCTTAATACATCAAGTTGCTCTCGCCGTGCTCGGCCTGCACAACATTCCTAGCTCTGCACTGCCTATCACAGCTCCACCTAGCCTATGTAGCGCCTCCGCTACCATGCTTAGCCTACTTCACGCCCTCAGCTCCACCTAGTGCCTAGCGTAATGTTGTACAAACTTAGAACGGATTAGTTGCAAGGATACGATATTGTACACATGATGCATCTCAAGTCTTAATATTCCAACTTTTAAAAAATAAGTCTGAATATTTCAACAAGACATACAGCTTGAAGAAAACAAATAGCAGTAAGAGTTTACAAAACATCTTTTTCCCCTGAAATCTGGATGAAGCAACTACATCTTATGCTAGTGCTAGTTATTGCAACCGAACAAAATATAAGCTGAAAACATTCCGCTTAAACTGAGAACTGAAGGTTACTGACATAGTAGCAGTCAAGTATAAATTAACGAGCTATAGTTTTTTTAAAAAGAGAGTAGAAATTTAAATAGAGATTGCATGTATGCTTAATTTAATAGAAACATCTGCTTACAAGCTTCTCAAATCCAACTCATTTTACATCATTTGTATCCATATCTACAAATCAGCAACCAAATTTGTATGTTCCGCACTACTGTCTTCTAATCATAGTAGTAGCTATTAGTTACCAACGACATCGATCATTTTATTCTGTCAGCACATTTGGTATGCAAATAATTAATCTCACCTATAGGTGGAGGGCCGAACTGATTGTAGCAGCAGCTGGTGTTGAACGCCTTGAAGATGAGCATCATGCCGCCTTCTCACCAAACACCAGGAAGGAACCATGCACAAGATACTATTGCTATGAAGCAAAATAAAGCAATCAAAGTCTCGAATCCATGGGGTGGCATGTGTATTTCAATCGAAGTGCATCAGCATCAATTCCAACAAACGCCACCGTGCCAACACTTCCAGATTTGGTAACTTTTGTGATCTGCACGCAAGGAAAGCAATCCAGTAAGATAACTGTGTTTGGTACCTCAACAAAACAGCAAGAAAAATTAACCTTTGTTGAAGTAAGAAAAGAAGAGAAGATGAGCTTGCTTACTACTGGTTCTGATCCCTGAAGATTGAAGCAAAGACCATTTGCTATGTACAGATAAGAGCGTCTGCAGAAAACAAGATAAAGGCAAGACTCCAATTCCCTAAACACTTCTTGAAATAAACCTAGGGAAGAGCCTCTCAACAGAGATGCTAAATACCATCAAACAGTTGATGTTGTACTCTCTGCTATGATTATCAAAAGGGGGGAATTTGATACCGGAAAACTAACAAAATGGTCAAGATATAGATCCCTCCATATTGTCATCTCTTGTGGTGAAATTCACGTCGGAAACAGAGGAGCACATCTGAATTTCTAGAGATCAAGAAACCATGAGTCCCAACCTCGCCTTGAAACCAATAAACACATTTTGGGAAGAGAGACATAATTTTTTTCCCTCGCATTCGTCCAAGAAATGAAATGGAGAAATCAAGAAAAGGGTTTCACCATGGTGTAGGAGAGATCCAGGGTTCTTAGCTTCTTGCACTTGAGGGCGATGAGGTCAACTCCCAAATCCGTGACCCCAAGGTTCCTCCTGAGCGAAAGCTCCCGCATGTCCGGGCAGCCGACGGCGATGCACCCAGGCCCCAGGTCCGTCACGGCTTGCGACGCCAGGGATGCCTCTGCAGCCGCCACACCCGCGCCACCTCCGCATTCGCCGCGTCCCCGAGGTCGACCCCAATGGACAGGTCGAGCTCGGCGAGGTTAGGGCACGCGACAACGAGCGTGGCGAGGCTGGCGATGCCGAATCCCCGGGAGCGGGAGAGGTCGACAGCGCGGACGAAGGTTTATAATGATCAGCGCCGTTGCCCCCTCCATTCTCTTCCCCGGATTAACTCCTTCCTCTGATTCCCTCATTTATACACAAGGATTGGACGCCAGGCTGCCACCATGCCCTCTCTTGCCGTCGGTGGGGAGAGGGAGGAGAGGGCAACACCGGCATTGAGAGGCAGAGGAGGCAGATGGATGGGGCGTGAGGGAGTCGAGGGAGAGAGTAGTCTAGGGAGTGGGAGGGAGGAGAAGATGCTTGATGTGGGTTGGAGATGGCGGACGTGGGATGGAGCGGTTTTGGGAAGGGAGACGGGGTGCGTGACGATCGCCTGTCTGAACAGAGCAGAGTTGGGCCAGGCCGACAGCGCTTGTTTGGTTCGTTGGACGATCCACGACAGGTAAACTCCTTCTTTTATTAGTTAAGATTTATACAATGTCTTTGAAACGCCGTAACTTTTATCCATATTGCTGCGAGAATTAAATTGTTCGCTGCAAATTTCCTACATTCCTAACTTCTAAACGGTTCCCAAACAGACGGACGATCAACGAAATGTTCAGTCTCTATAACAGTTAGAAATTTATTTTCTCTGTTATTTTATATTTAAAATGTTAATTCATTCATTTCTAGGTTTTGCAATACATTTTGGCTATTTATTAAAAATATTTCTCTACTAAAAACAGCAATAAATGAATTTTCAAGAAAAAAAACAAAAGCTTGAAAAATCCTGGAAATAACTTTGCTAAATAGTAGTTGGTACCATTGGGCATTGGCCAGGTGTAACACCCCGGCACTGCACGTGCTCTGAATGTTACACCCTCACACATCAACTAGCACAAGACCTAGAATAATCTAGCCAGGCAATCTAATACACTAGCAACTTACCGGAATTATTAGAAATTTCGGCAGCACCTCCCCTAAAACTAGAACATCCACTCAGCAGACAAAAGACAGCATTTGATATAACAATAACATAAGCAAATTGGAGATAACCAACCAAGCCCATACAACTACCACAAATTTATTACAAGACAATAACTCATTAAGATTAAAAACAAAAAGTAAATATGAAGCTAAGGTGATTCAAAACGAGTTCGTGCCACTACTCCTTTCCATGCATGCCGGCCTCAAGGTACCTACAAACAATGAACAAACAAGTGTGAGTCGAAGACTCAGCAAGCACATCAACGAAATAAAACAAAGCCAAATAGAATTTCGGAAGTAGTAACATAATCACAACTCTTAATTGAATTCAGCCAGCGAAAAATGGAAAAGAAAATCGGTAATATCACGATCCTTACACATCTTTCACTGTGACCACAACTCAACGTCTTAGCCCTTTCACCTCACTTAGTAGTCGATCTTTAACAATGCAATGCAATGCTCATGCACCTTTTCATCAATTATACAGGTATAGCTGAAGGAACACTCGTCGATGTTCACCCTGTACCTCCATCCCGTGGAGGTAATAGCCATGCGATGCAAATGCGAAATGCTTGAATGCTTGTATGCATCTTTCAAAGCCTATATGGTATAGCTGAGTGCACACCCGTCGGTGTGCACCCTCTCATTCCCCTTCATCCCGTGGAGGGTGCCTACTCTTACTGACTCGCTCCCATACACTCATGTGTTTGGGACTACGAGGTACGACTTTCGTACTCACTACATGTGAGTACAGAGGCCCACATCAGCATGGGTCACCTCTTCCAATATGAATGCACAATTGCAAATGATATGCATGAACTATAGGTTGCACTCTTTTCCAACATTCTCATAATCATAATCAAGCACATGCACACTAATATACATCCTCACATCTATAAACTTGACGTTGGCATTATCCTAATCATGTTCATGATACAAATGCGGGTGATGCAACATAATCCAAAGTAAATCATTCTTACCCACCAACCTTACCAAGTGGTCGTCCCCGCGTTCAATACCCTCATATCAAGATCTCAAGCACATACCATAGCAACTATTAGTCCTAATCATGCAAAACAACGAGACATCGTTTATCAAACCTAAGCAACAATTATTCTTAACCAGGTTTTTAATCTACGTGCACTTGCCAAAAGCCCACTCTCAACCATAATTCATCTAAAATTGCAGAGCAATAATGAAACAGTAAGTATCACATATTATAAAACAGGAAATATCACATATTACTCACGACCATATTCAACCCCACGATGTACTTGCCTTTACCCGCAGGAAGTGGAGTGGTGCGCGAAGAAGAGGCCACTTCCCCTGAACACAGAGATCATAATAAATACACTGACCAAACGATTAATCATAACTTTAAGTAATACAATGACACTTAAACCCAAAAACACTATTAATTCTCAACTAATGCAACTCTAGGCAGTAGTGAAATGTATGAATCGGAGGTGCACATCTCTCTAACATAACTTGCAACCTAAGAAACTACAAAAATAATACCAACTATTATCCTACTCATAAAAGAGTCCAATAATTACTGAAGATTAGATTATATCTTCTCAATGGAAATAGATACTTTGAAATCTATTTTATAATGTCTGGACATAACAACAAACAAAAGCTCTAATTCTAAAAGCACTCCAGATTTGACCATGCTAACAAGTAATAGTACACAGAAATCCAGATCTTACATGGCCTCTAGTTAAAAGTTGCATAAGCTTGATAGATGGTTCATCCAAACTGATTTCCAAGAATCAGGTTGTTCTAATCTTGAGTTATTTCGATTGATTCATTCAAGAGCACAATAACATTAGTTCAAATGAGGTTTTACACTACCCAGACAAAACTGACACAACTTGCAATGTGGGGACCCGTCCCTGGGACTCCATTACACAACACGACTCGAGTAAATCAAGGGAACCTCGGGCGTCCTGCATATATGCCCGTGTTGGTCCCAGGAAAGTTCACCAACACGCGTGACAATGCATAACAGTTTGTATCACAACACATACACAATTAACGGAAGCATAAACATATTTGCATACAAAAGCAGGACTGCTGTCCAAAATAACATATTAAAGTTATTACATCAACAAGTAGCGGAAACATAATATAAACAACAAAAGAGTCCAGCGTAGTGTGCCATAGACCCTCTGGCAACTGACTGGAAGCAAGAACGTGCCCCTAATCATGCCTCTAATATGAATGATATGAGCATGCTAAGTACAAATTTAGCTAGCAAACAATTTTGGGGCTGTTACATGCAACACATTCCAACATGATATTATAACAATTGTAACCAACACAGTTTAAGCGCACTATGATAACAACCATTTATAACTACACTTAGCCTTGTCCAGTTAGCAAACATCATCCATCCAATCATCCATCTTTTCATATCCAAGACATTTTTCCCATGGGTGACCAACACCATAACATAAATTGCTAATGAGATGTATAACCCATTCCAGCCACCAACTCACCATGCATAAATTACAGATTCCATTACATTCAAGCTCTCCTAATCCTTAACTCGGCATGATGAACTTGCTAGCAACAAAGGATACTTTCCCAACACAAAACCAATGCATGGCAAACAAAATAGCAACCACAGGCTACTATCAGGAAACTCAATTCTCCAAATATTGCACCAACAACACCACTACTTCAATTGCCAACACATCTAACCTTTTAAGCATTCCCACAAACACATGGCATGCACAATACAATCATACACCTCAACCTAATTTGTGCTTTGAGTGCTCACCACAAGGAGGCAATGGGGAGGGCTGCTGGCTGGAGGAGCTCGCTGGGGATGACGCCGGGGCGACGCTGGCCGTAGGGAGGTGCCGGGGAGCTCGGCCGGCCGGGGGCGTCGTCGCACGGCAGCAGGAGGGAGGAGCTTCGGCCAGGGAAAGGAGGAGGGCACTGAAAGGACAGGGGATGCGCCTAGAGGGGGGTGAATAGGCAATTACAAAATTATACCCAATTTAAATTAATCTATCAGAGATAATGCAGAAGCAATTGGGATAATTAAGTTTTGCAATTTAAACAATTCAACCCGAGACAGGTAACCCGGACACTCCGGATACTTAGTCCGGATACTCCGAACAACTCGGATAGTCCGGACTAAAATACCGGACTCTCCGGATTGCCCTGATCGGCTAAAACAGAGAAGGACAATAAATTGAAGCGCTTCTTTGATTCTAGTGATACAAATTACTCTACTGCAATGAATCAAGTATATAAGCAAGAATAAATGCAGTAGATACAATCTAATTGATCTAATCACAAAAATCGAAAGCAAATTAAGTGGATGAGCAAAAGAGGAAACCGAAGTAAGGAAGGAGACACGAAGATTTTATCCCGAAGTTCGAATCCTTGAGGGGATCCTACGTCTCCGTTGAGGCGGCTCGGTCACACTTGAGCCGGGGTCTCTTTCAACCCTCTTCCTCCCGGTGTTGCACAATGTACTCGCCGGTCTTCACTTCTTTGATTCATTTCCTTGCGAAGGCGGAATCGGCCTTCACAAACTTCCCACGGCCAACCACACAAAGCACCGATGGCTCGTAGGTGATCTCCTAGCCATCTAGGAGTCCTCAACCTCCAAGAACAACAAATGCTCATGAATAACGAACTTGGAGATGAACTCAAGTGCTCAACAACTCAAATCAATCCTCAATCCAAACACCTCTTTTCTCTACCCAACCCTTCACACTAAAGGGGATCATTAAGATCTAAGGAGTAGGGAGGAGTATTGGGGGCTCAAAAACTCACAAAGAACACCTCTAACACCCAGCAAAACATCCCCCAATGGCTCCTTTGAAGTGGGCAAGAAGGGGGCTTTAAATAGAAGAACCCCCAAAACTAGCTGTTGGGGACCGAACTGGGCAACCCGGAATGTCCGAATCAAACCCCGGATACTCTGGATCATCTGAATACTCCGGATTAAAGTCCGGATACTCCGGAATCCGGATACTCCAGACTAAAGTCCGAATACTCCGGATCTCCCAGGCAGCACGCAGCAGGCCGACAAAAACGGGCATAACTTTTGATCCCGGACTCCGATTTCGACGAATTTGGACTTTTCGGAAAGCTAAGAACAAGGGCTACACAACTAACAAGGTCTTACTACCCAAATCCCAAAGGATAAAATCAGATTGCACAAATAATCCACAAGGAGACCTCAAATTCTCACTTTCTGATACTAACAACACTTCTATCCCTCACACCAACCCACCTACACCTAGGTGAACAAAGTGTGACTTGGATTTCTTAACCTTAGACAAGGATATACCACTTTTGAGCACTTGAGACATGTCTAAGTAATTTCAACGATTGCATCCCTCTTAATAGTACGGCAATCCTTAGACTCAAATTTAAACACAAAAAACTAAGTCTTACACTCAGCTTGCATGCCGACTTCTTGGATGCACGGTGCATGATGACGCTTCTACAAAGATTGATGATGCCCTTCGTCTTATCAACCTCGACGCGATTCACCTCATGAGACTCTCGTCCTCTCCGACCTTGACCTCGATCATCATCCAGACGATCCTCACGCCAAGTTGCTCTTGGTGACACCGCCGTCTTATTTAACTTTGACTCGCTTATCATCCTTCAAACCATCTTTGTCATCATACACACAGCTTTGGGATATAACTCTTATCAATGCACTCAGCAAACGTATTAGTCCCGCAAGCTTAAAAGATATATTGAATAAATTGATAATAACAAGTGTTTCATATCAAGAAGCACAATATGAATGGAAACACTTGACAATAGAAATATTCTCTGCTAAGTGCATCATGATGAATATATGATTGATCTAACTGCACTAGAGAGATAATTGCCAATATGAAGAATCAATTAAATCATGGCAATGACCACATACTTTGCTTAAATGAAGCACATGATAGAATATACACGAATTACACATGTACAAACAATATTTGGAATGAGAGTAAATAATGTGATCCAATTCTAGATTAAACTTCACTAAGAGAGGTGCATTAGAAGATACACAACTAAGACATGTATGCACCAAGTCAATATGAAGCAATGAAGTTTAACTCTAGTTAACACAAGCATATTAAAAACAAAGCACATAATGAATTCAAATGAATATATATATGCACAAGCAATTATGACATGAATCAATGTGCATATATGAAATCAACAAGTTACTTAGAGTTCAATATGCATTTGCTAAAGAGGAATACAATAACAAATATGAAAGGAATACCGAGATTGCATACCTCATTTTTGTTTAACCATCCCAATTGATTTTCCTCTAAAATAGATGAGACTAATATTCAACTAGGTAATAAACATGTTAGTCTCATAACAATATAAACATATTAAAGGTTTGTCATTTGTTAAGCACTAAGTTAAGCATTTGTACAATTACATTGATTGATATTACATGCGTTTGTCATTAATCGTTTATCATTAATCACCAAAACAACATAAGTGCCAAGATGCACTTTCAGGCACGGGTCCAAGCCAAGAAAAAGGCAGCCGTTTGGGGGATTGGAAGGAAAGAGAGGGAGCTAGGTGAGGAAAAGAGAAGGTGACTTTAGTTCTCTCCCACAAACCAAACCTTTGCACCTAGCAGATCACCGGCGGATCCACCCACACTCGAGAACGCTTGCCAGAGAGGCACACTCCCCGAACGACAAATTTCCACAACTCGGGAAAAGTTTGAGATATTACACCAGGTATGTGTCGGGACCCGAATATGCAAATCCGGACCCTATGTGTATCCAGCACTAGTTCAGGATCACGCTGGTGCACACAGTCTCGACATAAATGAAATATCACAGTCATACACAACGGAATAATAAATAAAGGCTCATTTAAAAATATTCTATGTTGCAAAGAACTAACAAAATCTGGTTCAACTTAGCAAGATCATTTAGCATCTTTTATAATTTCCACTAGCTAATGTAGCTTCATTTACAAATAAAATTGTAGCCTCTTCAAGCGCAGGTTATTGGCACATCGCCTCCAAATGCATCACCTAATATGGTTAGCATGCTACACTCCATCTGACAATCTCTTCAATGCCATATGTTCGCACTTATGCTGTGTTCGTAACTTCTAAAATTTTAGGCCACAGTGGGCTCAAAGGTAGCTCCTGAGTACGATGGTGTTGGAGATACTGCTTAACATGGTAGAAACTCCACTATAGATCATGTAGATGAGTCCACTCCGGCCATAGTTTGTCATCCAAAAATGTAAGCCATTGCAGCTAGATTTATTTCTTTTGTTCTTTAATTATGACCATTGACAAATCAAAGCTCTTTGTTTTGTTTGCCACATATGCTACTGAGGATAATCGTAAATGGCAAAGCTGTTCAGAATATCATGTTGCTATAGCTCCTAAGATTTACAAGCCAATACAATAAATAGGGAGTCTTAGTTCTTACTACCAAGTGATATTCTTGCTTCCATCCACTCACTGTATCTACTATTGAAGAATGCAGTTACTTTGCAAATTTGCTGCGTAGATGTTCTACAAGGACATTATAAATTATTTCACATAGAAAAACTTTCAAATACAATCATCTAGGAGTGGTGATACTACTAATGTTGTCACAACTGAGTCATTACTAGCTACGTGCCCGTGCGTTGCTACGAAAAACAAAATTGATAACGAAAAATAAAGATTAAAAAATAAAAAAAATTATTTTACAAGATCAAACATCTATCTTTAACGCTTCGTTTCTTGTGAAAGCTGGCTAATTAAAGCAACGTTTCGTTTCTTGAGTAGGGCAATTAAGTAGAGCAATTAAACAGGGCAATTAATGACGTGTAGAATGGACCACTGCCACCAAGTGGTGCTTTAGAATAGTAGAGAAAAGCAAACAAGCTAGCAACTCAAGCAACTAATTCAACACAAATGTAACCAATATTACCCTGTGGAGGTAGTATTTGTGACAATATGAGAAGGATAGACCATATGCTGTAAATTTCCTACTTTACCAATTTCAATGTTTTCTTTAGTATATTATCAGATAAGTTTTCTTGGTAAATTTCTATGAGCCCTCTGTGTTGACTGCTGAATTTTCCTTATCGCAGCTAAGCACTAGGAGGAAACACAAACAATGCCAGTGTAGCTTTTGCCCTGTGGTTCTCAAGAGTTCAGATTGACTATCATCAATATTATTTTGAATTAATATATATATATATATATATTATTTTTGTCAGTAAAATGGCTCATGTGATTGTGTTGCTGTCGTGTTAAGTCTCTGGATTCAGTGAGTGATCTTTGCATTAAGTTGAGCAAAATTATCAATCGAAGATCTTTCTGTAAGCTGATAAATTTTTGGATGTTAACTATCTATGGTGCACATGATACAATGAAAAAAGATTTAGTAATAATGCATATATATTTTTTCTTATTTTGATAGGATAAAGTGAAGACCGGTAATGGTTGGTTGATAAACAAATATTAGGAGCAACATGTCATGCTTTCAAATTCCAATGGTATACCATTTGGTCTTAACATAATATGGCTCAACATTGACATAATCTAGCACTTGTGTTATTGAATATTTATACTATCATCAGCAAGACTCCTCTTCCTGTAGTCATATCTCTCCATCTCCTTCTTGTTGGGAAACGCAGTATGCTACACTAGCACAAATTAAAATTTCTACCGCATAACCAGAAAGCTACTCGCAAGAAGGGGATCACAGATTGATTACCACTAGACGCGCAGTTGCGAAATCCTTCGTGCGTCGATGTAGTGGATCGTCCTCGCTGCAGTTGTGGATCGTCCTCGCCTCGCGTGGATCGTTCTCGCTGCGGATCGTCCTCTCTGCGGTTCGTCCTCGCTGCGGTTCGTCCTTTTCGCGCCGCAGTAATAGCAGCGTCACCACAGCAGTTCACACGTCCGGGGATGGAACGCCGTGCGTCGGCGTGCAAGCACCGTGTCGCTCGGCAGGAGCAACGAGAGGTGGAGGCTAGGGTTCTGGACGAGATACCTTACGCCCACCCTTCTCCTCTCCTTTTATAGCCACGCGACGAAACCCTAGGCCAGGGCCCATCAGCGCGTTAAGCCCATGAGGTCCATTAATTACGAATCCAATCCGAATTAATGCGTCCCAGCCCGTTAAGTGTGTGACCCTGTAGGTTCATGCACATTTGAACATAGATCCGGAAAACTCCTTTTTCAAATCCAAAAGTCGGTAGCGGCTCCTTGCAGGGCATGCCAACTCCCAAATGCATATGATCAAATCGGATAGAACATTTCAAAAAGTACTCATGTAATAATCCCTTTGCCAAACTATATGAAGATCGAACTCAAGGCGAGAAGCATGTCATCCTTTGACAGTTCAATCCATCTCTCGTATTCGTGATATGTTAATAAGTTGTGATTGACTCCTCAATCACGGCATGGCCATGCACTTCCTTAATCATATCACACGAGTAGCCTAGATATATATCTCCGTTACACTGGAGTGGCAAATTCCATCTTGACTGCTCACTTCCCTCCTTATGTTTCATAGCAAACATGAAAGTTACATTTATAACTATCCAGTTAGGGAATAGTGTTTGGCAACCCCAAGGTAAACTATTACACATGTAGGGAATATGACAATCTCAGGTCTAAGGATCATACATCTACTATGTATGAGATACACTGATGACACATAAGAATGTAACATTCTCGCAGTGTCCTATTGTGGGTCTATCTAACCCATGTTCTTCAACATACGTCCATAATGTATTGATGATATCTCCATATCCCATAATCTATGAAACATGATCATCGAATAATACATGTGCAATCATATGTATATCATATGGATGATATCCGATCAGAGATATTTATCGAATTATATCAATAAGTAAAGAGCTTCATAAACAAGTCACACACTTGTTGATCAAAACAATGATATACATTCATTGGACCAATAATCATATTATTATTCATAAACATAGTCATGTTACAATCATCCATATGATTGCCTCAAGGGCATAACACTAACACTTCTCTCCCTAATTCATGAATTTTAACATGTACTTTACAAGATGTTTTGCAAACTATTCTTGCATTGGTGAAAGAACACTTTGCATCTGCCAACTATACAGTTCAGAACGTTGGATTGGATTGAATTTATATAATTGATCCCCAAACGAGCAAACACCAGTCTTCTAGAATGGAATCTGAACAATAGACTTACACGGTGTTACATGTTAGCCATGATTGTTATCTAATCTTCCAAATTGTGAGAACCATTTTAAGATATCAATAGATTCAGTACCACTTACACTGATTTCTTCTGCAATACTATGAATTGTTATTATTTGTGTAAAGTTTCAGGTGCACCCTTTTTGTTTACTGTGTTTGGTATGTACTGTGTTCCTGTGTTATCTGCATTGTTGTTAGTATCTTTTAGTTTAAATATTGTTGACATTTGGTTCAAATCATCTTTAACATGCTAAAGTGTCTCGAAACTGGTGGGAGAACAAATGCACAAAATATAAAGATTTTTGATTGATCACATCTGGCGGTCTTCTGTCCATTGAATTACTAATCTTTACACTACTAGATGCCTAAATGATAAGGGAATGAGATTGGGGAACGAAAATGTTGATAATGTTTACAGATTAGAATTTTGGTGAATCCTCTATTTCCCCCCTAACTCAGCAATTCTTCAATTTTGATACGATCTAGTAGTCTTCTATCCATTCAATTGCTATAATGTATACAGAATTAGAGGCCCACATGCTAAGTGAATCATATTGCGAAAAAGTGCTATAGTTTTATAGATTGCCCTAGACATGCTATTCAAAGTGGCATTACATATGGAGCATGGAATTTTGGGAGAGCATTTCTATTACTTCGTTGACAGTATTTATAATCCGTTGTAATGCACGGACATCTAGTTATAACAAAATTTAGTAATTAAAATTGTGTTTCGAAGATCATGTTAATGTCTAAAACGATAATTATTTATGAGCGGAGGAAGTAAAAAATAAATATGACTAGTTATATGCCCGTGCGTTGCTACGGAAAACAAAATTGATAACGAAAAATAAAAAAATACTATTTCATAAGATCAAACATCTATCTTTAACGCTTCGTTTCTTGCAAAAGCTGACTAATTAAAGCAACGCTTCGTTTCTTGCGTAGGGCAATTAAGCAGGGCAATTAAGTAGGGCAATTAAGCAGGGCAATTAATGTGACGTGGGAAGAAACTCTCACTTTATATAGTAGAGACTATACAACCAACACACCCTAGAATGCCGGGCCGAAACGGAAGCAGAAAACGGCCCAAATAGCAGCGATCGGCCGTCGCGTTGCTCCCGTCTTATCCATTCGAATGTCCTCTCCACGTTCGGGTTGACGGAAACCCTAGTTCAGTTCAAGAAAAGGGGGAGAAGGGGAACTAGGTCTAGGAGGAGGGCGGGAGATGGAGACGGCGGCGGCGGCGGCGGGTGGGTACAACAGCAGGGGCGGCGGGCGGATCCATCGGTTGGAGGTGGAGAACTTCAAGTCGTACAAGGGGACGCAGACGATCGGGCCCTTCTTCGACTTCACGGCCATCATCGGCCCCAACGGCGCCGGCAAGTCCAATCTCATGGACGCCATCAGCTTCGTGCTCGGCGTCCGCTCCACGCACCTCCGCGGCGCCCAGCTCAAGGACCTTATCTACGCCCTTGACGACCGCGACAAGGAGGCCAAGGGCCGGAGGGCCTCCGTCCGCCTCGTCTACCACCTCCCCGGCACTGGGGCCGAGCTCCACTTCACCCGAACCATCACCGGCGCCGGTGGTAGCGAGTACCGCATCGACGGCCGGCTCGTCACCTGGGACGACTACAACGCGAAGCTCAGATCCCTCGGCATCCTCGTCAAGGCCCGCAACTTCCTCGTCTTCCAGGTGACAAGTCTCCCTCCTTGATTAGTAAAGGTCTTATGGGATGTGGGGAATTGGGTCATCGTCCCCAATTACTAAGTCACGCTATTCTGGAGACGTGACATGAGCATTTGAACTGCAGGGTGATGTGGAATCCATTGCCTCCAAGAATCCCAAGGAGCTCACAGCACTTCTGGAGCAGATCTCTGGCTCTGATGAGCTCAGGAGGGAGTATGACGAGCTGGAGGACCAGAAAACCGGGGCCGAAGAGAAGTCTGCACTTGTTTATCAAGAGAAAAGGACCATCGTCATGGAGAGGAAGCAGAAGAAGGCGCAAAAGGAAGAGGCAGAGAAGCATCTACGCCTCCAGCAGGACCTGGTACATGCCAGGCGTCGTTCTCACGCATTTCTTCTAAAAAAATCTTACGTTTGCATTGCTTACTCTATCTAATATTCAAATTATGTGCCATGTGTCCTTGCGTGCTTCCAGAAACTGTTGAAAACAGAGCATCTCCTATGGCAACTCTACACCATTGAAAAGGACATAGAGAAAATAGAAGCTGAACTTGAGGAGGATAGGGGTTCTCTTCAGCAAGTGCAGGAAGAGAATCAATCCTCTGACCACGAACTTGCTGCCAAAAAGAAGGAGCAAAGTGCTTTTCTCAAGAAAATGACCTTATGCGAGAAGAGTATAGCCAAGAAAAAGCTTGAACTTGACAAGAAGGTAATTGCCTTTTTGTTCACTCTGTTTCACTCCACCAAAACTTTCCTGGTGACACTTCTGTTTGTGAGCTGTCCGAGGAACCGTTATCATATTTTTGATTTAAATTGAAATTACTTTTTCTACCCAAGTGATTATTGTGATAATAAGAAGTTTTGTCATTTAGCATCAGGGGTTTATTAGGTCTCTTCCAACTCCATTCCCATATGGTTCACTTAAGTCTTCTGCTCACGTATTCATGCACATGTGCGCCACACAAAACCTTCTTCACATTCTTCATCACCACCCAGCATCCCTCAAGTGTTTCTACATATGCACATTGATTTTATAGAACTTCAATACTATGCAATATGGATAATCGGTGTGCTGTAGAAATGACAACTGTATATGTTGTCCTTTGCTCTTCTTTTAGTCTAGCCTCTTACCATGTGATTATTTCTGCTATTTATCAATGATTTGGACGCTCTTATGGCATCATGGTTATTTATGAAATGGCTGAATGTTGCATTCGCTTTTAATTATTCATGGTTAAATGATAGTTTCTAGCTGTTGGAATTTGTATCAGAAACCCATAAAAGCTGAAACAAGGCTTGCATTCTAGAATTTAGAGTTATGTACCAATATCTTTGAACTTCATGAACTGGACACATTAATTACATCCTAATTAGTAACGATATCTTTTTTTGTCAGCAACCGGAGCTTCTTAGGTTGAAAGAGCAAATATCTCGGCTCAAATCCAAAATCAAAAGTTGCAACAAAGAGGTTGACAAAAAGAAGGATGATAACAAGAAACATTTGGAAGAGATGAAAAGGTTGCAGAGTGCTTTGGCTGATGTCACAAGAGCTATCGAGGAGTTAAATGAGCAAGGCCAAGATAAAAGCGTGAAACTGCAATTAGCTGATGACCAACTCCAGGAATATCATAGAATGTGAGTTTGCTGATTCATCTTATATCGAGTGTTGCTTTCACATTTAAGGCTATCTGTCTAAGGAAATGGGGCATAATTCCATCTTCCATGTATATTTCTTGGAATAACATATATGCCCAGGATTTGAGTTGACGTTCAGGTACTGTTACAGGTAAGATATGTATTGGCGGCATATAGGTTTATTTCTCTTTCTGAAAATGGAAAGAAAATTATCACCTTATGTTCTCAATATGCACCGATATGCAGTTGGGATTTGGGAGGAGAGATGGATGTCAAAAACCCACTACTGTCCATCAGCAAGCTTGTTGGGCCCATCTTCCTTTTTGTTTTCTTTCCCTGTTGCCTGCTCTCTCTCTCTCTCTCTCTATACATGTTTGATGGATTGTGGCTGGGTGAGTCTATTGGGTTACCGCAATGTTGGTGCTAGTTTTTTACAATTTCACCCTGCTTAGCTGTGTGAATATTATTTGTGCACTTTATACCTTGTGTAACTTTGCTTCTATGCTACAAATTAAACTATATCATGTGTTCATTTTATATATTTTTATATTATTTGTTAATACATATGTAGCTGTATTTCTATATCATTGTTTGTAGGTATCAATGTATCACCGTATACCGTACCAGTATTGGTGCAGCCTATGTGTTTTTCCTTAGCAGGATTTAAAAGTTACTTTTGTTTGTGTATGTATTTTTTGAGAGCGCATCCAGTGCATTCCACCCCTTCAGTGCTCCCGTGCACCCTCTGCAAACTGCTGTGCAAATGGTTATGAGAAATGACAACATTGACATAAAATCAATTTAATGTGGCTGTAGCACCAAATTTTGAATCTAAATTTGATCTTCACAAGGAGAAACAAAAAATGCAAATTCTGCTGAACTAGAAATCCAGAAATAAGAGGGAAGAAAAAACTATGAAGTTACCATTCACTGAAAATTGTCTTTTTTTTTGTTTATCCTGTCTTACATTAAGTTTTAAATTGAACTTTTGTAGGATGCTTGATCATCTCATGACCTACCTAACGTAATTAATTGTTCATCACCATTTTCATGGTGTTTTGAGGTGGGAAGCATGGGAGCACCAAAGGAGTGGGATGCAGAATATATTCTCTGTATTTGCCTTCTTTAAAACTACCACGCTGTACCTTTTGATTTCACCGCCTTACGAAATGTAAAATGCTCCGACCTACCACTTTCAATTTTTTGGGGCATCGAACCTTCACAAATTTGTTCAATCGTTTGGTTATGTAAAGGCCTAAGTGCCCAACAATTGATTGTGAAAACTAGGTTACACCCCTGGTTCATAATTTAGGCGAATGGTGAATAGTTGGTAGTTGTTTAGATGACTTCAACTTGTGCCATATAATTTTGATAGCCTGTGCGATATAAATCCAATGGACCTTTCAGATTGTAATAAAAATGGAATGGGGTGGCTCCTGGGTCAAATAATCCAATTGAGTGGACTCTACTTGGAAATATCCGAGGGCAATGTTCTAAATAATGTTGCCGGTACTCGACTTGGCATCCACTGTTTTAGTGTTCGTGTAGTAAGTGGCCTTGTAAAAGGCCATATACATCTTCCTTGTATATAGGCTGGAACATCAAACAATTGCCCAATGTCCACAAACATCTAATACATCTTTTTTACCACTTATGGGGAGTTTGTCTCCTTTCTTTTTCTTATAGCTCACCCCAGTCAAGGTTATTAAGTCGTAAAGTCGAGTCGAGTCACCACAAGGGTGACTTATTGACTTGTTCGACTTGTCTCAACTAGTCCCCAGATTAGAAAGTAGGTTAATAGGGCATGTCATATACTAAGTTGTAGCAACAATTAAACACATACATATTGCAAAGCATGAAATGAAGAGAACAACAACATAAGCATTATGATGAGTTGATGACTTGTTTTGATCCCAACACGATGAGTGGAGAAGCATAAACTTTCTAGTGCATTACTAGTACTATTACTACTACACTACTGGTACTACACTACTGCCTATAGCTACATTACTAGTCAACAGTCAGCATTACTACTGTTACGTTACTAGTCAGCAACTCAGTATAGCAGAGCAAAATAGAGCATAGCAAGGGAGGAAGGAGAGGAGAGGGGAGCGAAGCAAAGTAGGGGAAGAAGGAGAGGACAGGGGAGCAGACTGGAGTAGAGCAGGGGGGAAGGAGAGGAGAAGGGAGGAGAGCAGAGCACTGGTGGACGGGCGGATGAGGCGCTTGATTTGGAGTGGAGGAGCGGAGGTGGCAGACAAGTGGAGGAGCTTGCGGCGGCAGACAGGCGGAGGTGGCGGTGGACGGGCGGAGGCGGCACTCGATCTGGACAATAAGCATCTAGGGCTAGGGTTCAGCCACTTTAATGATATACTGACTGGGCGGATAATCGTGGATTAGTCGACGACTTAATAACATTGTCTCGAGTTCTACCCAAGTGAATGGGCTGAATGACCATCAATTGGACAACCTTTTTATTAGCAATAATTGAAATGGATAACCTACATTTTGCTTGTGTATGGCCTTTTGCAAGACCGAACCTGCCAGGCTTATCACGGCGTCGCCTAGGCGTCCCGGCGTCGGAGGGAGACCGCCGTGCGCGCTCGCCTCGCCTGGCCGGAGGAGGCCCAGGGGCGTGGAGACGGGGCGAGGCGAGGCGGGGCGGGGGGGGGGGGGAGGGCGACGGGAGAGGAGGCGCAGGCGTGCAGGGGAGACGAGCCGAACGAGGCTCGCTAGGAAGGAACGGGAAACAGGGTAAGTACTGGGAAGTTAGGAAAGGAAAAAAAAGGAAAGAAGAAAAAGGGAAGGGAAGGAACAGGAAACAGGGCAAGTAATGGGAAGTTAGGAAAGAAGGAAAAAAAAGGAAAGAAGAAAAAGGAAAGAAAGGAGGAAAAGAGAGGAGTGGAGTCAAATCTCTTCTTTGGAGATATTCTGATATTGGTAATAGATTGATATTGCTTATATACTGATATATTTTTGGTCGCCTAATCCTCGCCTAGGCGTCCAGGCGCCCCGGAGGCGACTCGCCTCGCCGGGGCGCCGTGATAACCATGGAACCTGCCCTTCTTAGAACACTTTTCGATGGCCTCATAGCAGTGATATGGCTAAATTTTGCTGGTCTAGATAATTGTGACTATCCAATATATGACAATCGCAGGTAGATAGTAAATACATAGACCATGGTACTAAACAATTTTGTTTAAGAATGTTAAGAACGAACCTTCAATTTTGCTAAGCTCAACAAAAAATAATGAGACCTTTTCATTAAATCTTTCTCAATTAGTTACGGACAATTGTGACAAAAATGGATAAATTCATTTTTTTGCTCATTATGTGTCCATTATTTTGATGCCTGTGCCCTGTGGCCATTTCTGTTACAGTAAGGAGTATGCAGGAATGAAGACAGCAAAGCTGAGAGATGAGAAAGAAGTTTTAGACAAAAAGCTAAATGCTGATGTTGAAGCAAAAAAGAATTTAGAGGAGAATATGCAGCAGCTCCGTAGCCGTGTGGATGAGATATCGTCTCAAGAGCGTGAATTGCAGACAAGGCTTAATAAGATTCTTCATTCAATCCCCAAGCATGAAGATGAGCTAGCACGCTTACGTGAGGAACATAACAAAATTGCAAAGGAACGCCAATCTTCAGGGTTAGTCTTTACCAAGTACTTTGATCTTGATAGGGTGCTTTGTTTTAATCTTTTGGCACATCAATTGTCTCCCATCATCAATGTTAATTTTAATTTCTAATACACTTCACAAATTTTGTGCAGAGCTAGGTACCAAACATTGAAGCAGAAGGTGGATGAGATAGATACACAATTACGAGACCTTAAAGCTGACAAACATGAAAGTGAGCGGGATGCACGATTTTCAGAAACTGTTAGGAGTCTAAAGCGGCTATTCCCTGGAGTCCATGGTCGCATGACTGAACTTTGTAGGCCCTCACAAAAGAAATACAACCTTGCTGTTACTGTTGCCATGGGAAAATTCATGGATGCAGTAGTAGTGGAAGATCAAAACACAGGAAAGGAATGCATTAAGGTGCTGCCTTCATGATTTTTTGTTAGTTAATTCTTTTACATTTTTCTTATTCTTAGAGAGCATATTGTTCTACCTGTAGTAGTCAATAGTAGTACTTTTTTTTAGTTTAATTCAAAATGCAGTTTTTAGAAATATGGAGCTCTTAAATGAAATAAAGTGTCAAGCCCCACACACATGCTTGCTTGCATAACTATGGAAAAGATACGGGCATAATAAAAAAGGATCTAATGCAAACCTATATATTTGTGCTAACTTGCCAACCCCTCATGTGAACCGTTGTAAGGATTATATTCAAACTGATGTGAGGGTCACATGGAGAGGGACAATTTGCAAATAACCCACTGATGGATCAATATCATTTATTGGGGATCGCACCTCCTCATCCATTTGAATCGGATCCTTGCAAATCTCATCCAACACAAGGAGTTGATCAATTTAAATATGGGTTTGGATTACATAACCCCCCTTTGTTTTCTGTATGTATTTACCATTCTAAACTTCCTGTTGTTTCCAGAATATTTTTTTAGGGAAAACAGTAAGGGAGAGCCCTACTGCTAAAATATATTAAATAGGATAATAATGTACATAAATCTACAAAATGAAAAGAAAATAAACTATCCCAGCCACTGGGAGATATCAAAACTAACTTCCTTACAAGCTTATTTGGGGCACCCCATCAAAGATATATCGATTCCTCTGCAGCCAAATATGCCAGCATCCAAGAGTGATTAGTTCTAGAAAGTGCTGTTCGCATCATTGTATCGTAGGCATTGGAAGTTTAAACAGCATCAATTAAACTCTTTTGGACTTTGGATGGACACTCAATGCTTTAAATGGCAGCTTACAGAACTGTAGCAGCAAAGGTTTTCATTGTGGCTAGTGTAAAGTTTTCATGATGGATAGTGTAGAATGGCATTATAGGGGTGCAACATGTTTGGCCATATTTGCAAAGATATGAAATTGCTAACATTAAGATAACATGACTATATCGAATATTAGGTATTCTCGGTAGCTGCGGGTCTCAGTTTGCATTGGAGAGCCAGTGATTCAAAATAGATAGATAGGAAAGTAATTAAATAGGAAGGAAGATGAGGCATAGGAAAGGCCCAAGGCACATTCAATACAATTGCATGTATTAGTTGCTTCTGAAAAATATGATGCACCTGGCACCATAACTAACCTTTGGAAAAATGGAATGTGCAGTTAATGGCTGACATACAGACCTGAATAAAATCTTTGTGCAGTAGTGCCTACCACGCATTATATGCTATTGCAGCTGTAGTGGCCCGCTGCAGCACCTTGAACGCCAATACATGCCATGAAAGCTGCTTCACAACAGCCATGGCCCCTATTCTGCTATAGTAAGTTTTTTAAAACATTGGATTGACCAAATATGATGAATGAAGAAATTAGCTTTCTGGGTTGATTCGGTTTGGTTACTTCTTTTCCGCAAGCCACACTTTGGAGCTTCAGTCACATGTTGAATTTATTTAGTTACATTCTATAATTTTCTGATATAAGCTGGCTCTTTAGTTTTCACATAATTCAACGTAATCAGCAAAAATCACTTTATCTCTTTCGTGTTACAGTATTTGAAGGAACAACGCCTTCCTCCTCAGACATTTATTCCCTTGCAATCAGTCCGTGTGAAGCCGATAATGGAGAAGTTACGAACCCTTGGGGGAACTGCACAGTTGGTCTTTGATGTTATTCAATATCCTTTTTTTTCTTCTGTAATCTTAGTGAAGTTTGCTGCATGCTCCATAGACTATTTTTTTCTTTACATCCCATATTGGATTTCTTTCAAGTGATTAATTCAAATGTTTATGTACTAGATGCTTTTATATCAAAATAGTAGCATTATATTTTATTGTTACTCTTGCTGGACTGTGCCATATTGGTTTTGTCTCGTGCTCTGCCATATTGAATAATATTACTTCTACTAGTGGTTAAATTTTGTATTGTACCACTCCATGGTGTGAGAAGAGTTGTATTTTGTTCATCTCTCTTGATCACTTCCATCAAATGTGTTATCTGTCTTTACCCCGTGTGGATATCCACTTTCTATAAATACTCCCCTGCTGTTTTCCCTCAAAAAAAATGTAAAGGCTACCTTTCACTCAAGTCTTGGCATTGTTGTGCATACTTTCTCTTATTGCTCGAAGGTTTAGGGGTTTTATTGACTTTGATTGTGTTTCATTCCTAGCCTACCCCAACTTATTTGGGACAAAAGGCTTGGTTGATTGATATACTTGCTTGCTCACTTGCAGTTTTACTAGAAAGTTTTTTTTTGGCAAACAGTGTTGCTTTGTGTATCAGTTATCCTTGAGGTATACTTGAATTTTCATTGTCGATTGTGCAATAACTTTGGTTCCAAATTATGTGGTTCGCTTGTTATTTGTGTCTTAACATTATACGTTTGACCGAGCTTTGGAGAAAGCAGTTTTGTATGCTGTTGGGAATACACTTGTCTGTGATAAACTTGATGAAGCAAAAACTTTAAGTTGGAGCGGTGAACGGTACAAGGGTAAGTGCCTCTGTACCTTTGCTTCTGCATATTCTGAATTGACATTTTCTTGTTTGGTTATTTTTATCCTTACTGTGTTATCACATGTATATATTTAGTTGTCACCGCCGATGGGATTCTTCTGACTAAAGCTGGCACAATGACTGGTGGAATAAGTGGTGGAATGGAAGCTAGATCCAATAAATGGGATGACAGTAAAATAGAATGTCTGTGTAACTAACTCTTTTACCTTATTACCAATAGATAGATGTGTCCTATTCGGTAATTTGTCTTACTGACTCTTCATGCAATTTGAACTGCAGCTTTGAAGAAGAAAAAAAATCAGTGGGAATCTGAAATGTCAGAACTTGGGTCCCCCAGGGAGTTGCAGAGAAAGGAGCTTGCTATATCTGAGAAAATAACAGGACTCGAGAAAAAGTTACACTACTTGAATGTTGAAGGGGTATGTAGATAGTTTTTGACTTCTGAGGAATACTGATTAGTGATATTTTTAATTTAAACGGATCAGCAGAGTCCTTTGATCTGCTCCAAGATGTGGAGCTTCTGAAAGAGTTATTTAATGCTATGGTAGAGTTCATTTTACTGTGGCTAGGCTAATTCTTTTTTCCCTCCCTTTTTTTTTGCTTGTGCAGTACTTTGGTGTTAATTAAAATTTTCAGTACAGCTCTCTACTTGGTTAACGACAATGGAATAACTAATTACTACCGTGCAGAAGATGGCCATATGGTTTGACTTGAAGGAGATTAGGGTATCTAGAGGAGAGTGATAGACATAGACTGGGATGAGCAACATTAGATGGACGGAGCTTAATAATTTCTTGCTTGAGAATAACAGAGGCACCAACTCATATTTAAATAGATTAGTCAGGTTTGGACCCTAACAAACATATCTAATGCAATCTTATCTCTTGCAACTAATGAGATCAAAACCAACTAATGCAACTCATTTCGATCCTGATGACACTAAGAATGGGCACTATTGTGTGTAAGGCATGTTGTTGGCTTGCTGTGCTTCATCTGGACTCTTCCAGACGCTTGGCTCTTGGGCTGCTATGGGCTTTAGCTTGGCATTTCTGCTGATGTGCACGTCGGCCTGGGTGCCCATGTCCACAACATCGCTACTGTTCCGTAAATGCGAGTTATCTCCTTGTCGACTGTTGTTTTTATTCACTAATTTGCTGCTTGAAATATGGTCCAATGCCAACACTATTCACCTTTTTTATTTGCGAGTTCTGCACCATTGTTTTAATTTGAAGCCGTCGTGCACCACCATCCTAGCTATCTTTCTTGTAGGCATGCATTTTTCTTTCTTTTTTTGTTATATTCCTGTGAAAAGTGATATGGCCAACATCTGCTGAAGTGTCAATGTTACTCTTAGTTCTGCCTGCTTCTGCAAAGTATCAATTTGTTATGATTAATCATACTTCACTTCTGACTTCTTAATCGTGGCCTGTGGGAATAGGCGGGCTGTTTCTCTCTCTTCAGCCATTCCTAGAACACCGCTATTTCTTGCTTGTTTCTAATACTGAATCTTGTGTGCAGAATAACCTCAGGGAGAAGCTACGTAAAGTGGCATCTGAGAAGAGTAATATTGAGGAAGAAATTGATCGCCTGGAACCAGGAAAGGAGGAGGTAATATTTTGTCTTAGATGGCTTTACCTGTTATTTTTGTTGGGTTTCAACTGTTACTATTGCATCAATCACTAATTTTGTTTCTTTAGTTGGAGACCCGTCTTGCTGAAAAGGAACGTGAAGTAAGAATGCGTGAGAAAAAAATAAATGAGATTGTGGACAAGGTTTACAAAGATTTTAGCATGTCAGTTGGCGTGAAGAACATCCGTGAATATGAAGAAAGACAACTGAAAGATGCTCAAACACGGCAGGAGATGAAGCTAAGCCTTTGTAATCAAATGTCAAAATTGAAATACCAGTAAGTAACAGTTAATTGATTGGCATCTTTGGGATCACTTGGCTAACCTAGAACGAAGTTTCACATGCCTACCTCGTAGAAATTTGGAGCATAAACAATGTTCTCTCTTGCAGGCTGGAATATGAACAAAAGAGAGATATGCAGGCACCGATTGTGAAGTTAAAGGAGACGCATGAGTCCCTTGAGAAGGAGCTTAAGGGCTTACAGGAGAGAGAGTCTGGTGCTAAGGCAGAAGCAGAACACATTTCAAATCAGATGGAAGAGCTGAAAGCTGAGGCTGATGGTACACATTTGAAGCGTGTTATCTGTTTTCATGATAGTTTTTTTTGATACATGCACACACCACCATGCTCTCACATGCAAGTGCGCGCCCTTAGCACACGCCTAGAAATACAGAGGCCTAGAATAAATCCGGAGCCTCACAAAGTTCCTACTTAGGCGCGGTGGAGTCGTACACCCACAATTCCAATGCCCCACCTAGAGGTGGTTCTCTTTTCCTGATATTTCTTAATAATTTAAAGCAGCCAGGTAGGTGACTATTGTTCCGCGCATCAGTGAACATATCTAATTGTTCCTTAGCTTAATTTAACAATTCTACCAGAAGTCAGGGCTTTGTAGATTCACGTTCTACTATCCATATCTTAACATTTAATGTTTGTCCTGATGAATATGTTGTTTTCTTTTTCCCAGAGGATACTAGTTCATCGTTGCTTTGTTGTGTAAAGATTCTCTCATGAAGTTCTGTTGGTTTATTGCTGTGTTTTAAGTTTCATACTGATTTCGTCCTATGAAATTCTAGTATAGCTATGCTTTGAAAACATTTGGCGTACAAGCGTCAGCCGTCAGGTTGGCTCTTGCATTGAAAAGAAATTTAGGATGTGTTTATTAGTGGTTAGCATGAAGCTTATTTTTAAGCACATCGATCCCTTACAGAAGCTCGTATGGTTGAAAATATGCTAATGTCCTTGTACGATTTGAAACGGCTAACGGTTATGTATTTGTATACATAGGACAATTTTTTTTCCTGAGGAGCATGTGTTTTCTTTACACCCTGAATGTCCTTTTCTAATGCCAAGTTAATATGAAGCTGATGATGAATCTAAATTAACAGAAGTTAATTTTATCAGTTGCACAAGTACAGAATGTTTGACAATTAGCACTTTAGATCCTTCAATGGTAATATGTGATTTTTTTGTAAAGTAGGCGATAAATGGGTCTTGTAATTTTTTTGTTTATTAGGGTTTAGTACCAATAATTGACAAGGTTACACGTGCATAATGTGAAGATATCATTCACTGCTGAGATATAAAGGCATACAGATGTGATGTGCCTATGGTTTTTTTCAAAGGAAGAATGCACGGAGTATCAATTATCAAATACTGAATGATATGATATCAGCAACTCAATGGAATTACCTTATGTTTTGTTACATTGTTTGGTTTGGTAATTTTTGTTCTCTTCGTTGTGGTACTGCTTTGCTTGTAGAACTCAGATGCTTCCCTTTATTTTTATGTCCCAACGAGCGTCAACTTGTTCAAAATTCTAAATGCATCTTCATTCGTTTCTGTTCACCTTTGTTCTGATTCATGAAACACTTTCCCAATACAGACTGGAAATCCAAGTCAGATGAATGTGAAAAGGCTATTGATGAATTAAAGGAGCAAAATGGTAGTGTTGCTGCTGCATTGGCAAAGCTGGATCGCCAAGTGAAGTCAAAGGTGTGCTTTTATCAAATGGTTCTTCTATACATTTTTAACAGAGTTTGGCTGATGCCTTTTAAAAGATTGCTTGCTTCATTGTGTTTGTGTATAGATGATAATGCTATTATTTATGTCAGTTTAATAAACTTGTTTAAGGTTGCTATTATAATGAAACCATCCATGTTCTTGCAGGAGGGCCAACTCGCGCAATTTAGATCACGCCAGTGGGAGATTCGTGAGAAGTGCGAACTGGAGCAGTTGAAGCTTCCTACAATCAATGATCCAATGTATACCGGATCATCCTCAGAAGAACCAGTCCTTGATTACAACCAGCTTAGTGAAATCTACCTGCAGGATATGCGGCAGTCCGAACGTGACAAACTTGAGGCAGATTTCAAACAAAAAATAGGTGCAATAGTGGCTGAGATTGAACGCACTGCTCCAAACCTAAAAGCACTGGACCAATATGAAGCATTGCAAAGGAAGGAAAAGGAGATTACTGAAAAGTTTGAAGCAGCTAGGAAAGAAGAGCGAGAGATAGCTGACAAGTATAACTCTGTCAAGCAAAGAAGGTATTGCCCAAGCATTTTCTGCTTTGCATATGATTGGTGCTGTATTTCTGTTTACTCATTTCATTTTTGAAATACAAACATGCATGTAATTTATCACCTGTGGAAGTTGGTGGCTTACAATTCTCAGTTTTTTTCTATGATGCTTGAACTTTTGTATGAGCTAGCAAAGTTCTCTATTGCACTTTCTAGCACTCATGCTCTCTGCTTCTCTGGTGATGTGTAATTTGCAATCTATGAAATGTTTGTAAATATTATGATGATAGTTTGATAGCTAGAAGGAAGCTCTATATTGATGTTGTTTGGTTGATGTTTTTCCTCCCTATTATGGTTACACGGTAAGGCCTTGTTTGGGAGGCCCATTCCCGTATGTGGATCCCGGCCTGGAATGGGCCTCCCTAACAAGGCCTAAAGGGGATGCATTACCCATTGTTTGGTTGGATTACTCCGAAATCATAATACATGTAATGGGATTACACTCCAATATAATCTCAACTACATCCAAAATTAGATGTGATCCAATTACATTACCCTTATTTGCAAAACCCAAGTATTCTATTTACAATTGTGATTACATTTCCGGACCATACACCATGGTTTTTAATAGTGAACCACTTTGCTTAATAACTGGCCTACTTGGGACGCCGCTCATAGAAGTGCTGAATTTCACCAGAGCTGTACTATCTTTACGTGAGATTTTACAAGTACTCCTGCAATTGAAAATATCATAACCATTTTATTTCAGGAATATATTACACATTCTTTAAAAAATATCGAACATAATTGGTTTTGAGCTTACTATTTCTTCATAATATTTAATCAAATTTGATTAAGTTTCAAGTGTTTTTGGTATATTAACATGTGTCCTGCTCAAGATATATTTTTGTCTATGAGTGACTAGTGTCTCAGTTACCTTTTGTAGATTCAGTAACCAGTACACGGTTCATAAGTTAGCACAGGGTTTTGGTTATCATCTTATATATTTAATGAGTAGGGGCAATCTTATTTATTGGGTGCTTCCATTCTTTATTTGTGTTTCAGAGTTTTAATATAAATTAGTGGTGCATTCTTAGCATGAATATACTTGCAGCATGTTATATCATATGATGTTTAGTTCTTGGATGATTGTGCCACACTTACTGTTCCTATTGCTACTGGTGCTTAGGTATGAGCTGTTCATGGTAGCCTTTGATCACATATCCAAAGGCATAGACAAAATCTATAAGCAGTTAACAAAAAGTCACACACATCCACTTGGAGGAACAGCATATTTAAACCTAGAAAATGAAGACGAGCCATTTCTACATGGAATCAAGTACACAGCTATGCCACCTACCAAACGCTTTAGAGATATGGAGCAGTTATCTGGTGGGGAGAAGACTGTTGCAGCACTGGCATTGCTTTTTTCCATTCACAGGTAAGACAGCTATGCTAAATTTCCTTGATCACGTTGCTCATAATTGAAATAACTGTCATAGTAATACTTTCAGCAGTGAAATGATGCAAAATCATTTGCGGACATTATATATTGCACTTAAGTGGTCACAGGTTTTCATCTGGTGCCAAATTTGGTTTCTAATATTGATATCTTTACTTGGTGCTTGGGATTTAGAAAAAACTGTTAGGTTCCTCCGTTAGTAATACTTTTAGCAGTTAAATGATACAAAAACATTTGTAGACATTACGTGTTGCACTTAAGTGATCACACGTTTTCATCCGGTTCCAATTTTGGTTCTAATGTTGATATGATGATATCTTTACGTCTACATTGTGTTTTTCACTCCCCATGCTTTATGAATCTCTTGGGTCTGCATGAGTCCATGATGAATGAGTGGATGCAGTGTTCCCCTAGGAGCTAGGCGGGCGGCACACCAACATCGAGCACCTAATCCCCAATTAGGTGTGCTAGGTGGGAGGGTGTAGCCTAGCTCCTAGGTGGCTGCCTAGAGAACATTGAGTGGATGCCATGCAATGTTATGAAGTCGCGAAGTCGAGTCGTTAGGGGGTGACTTGCCGATTTGGGTGACTAGTCAACCGACTAGTCTCGAAATCTGCATAAAACCTAATTACCCAATCTGCGATGATGCACTACAAGTCTAGAACATAGCAAAGTTAGTAGTTAGCACTACAAGTCTAGAACAGAGCATTACCCTCTATCTGGTTGGGCAGGGGTGGGGGGGAGGAGGCGGAGAAGGCTCTGGTAGACCAACTGGCAGAGGCGGAGGGGAGGAGGCAGAGGTAGCTCTGCAAATGGGCGGCTCCAACAGGCGGAGGGGAGGAAGCGGCTCCGGCAGGTGGGCTTCGGTCAAGCGGACGAGCGGGTGCTGCCGAGGCTGAGGTAGCTGCAGCTGAGGGCGAAGCAGTGCGGCCGAGGCCAAGGCGTAGGGGCTCCGGCAGGCCGACGGATGGCCAGACCGGCTCAGGCGATTGCGCGGCAGTCCCTAGGGAAGCAATCAATCCAGACTGGACGATTTAGGGTTTGGACGATTTAGGGTTCAGCCTCTCGGTTCTATGTTTATATGTGCCTTGTGGTCATCTCTGTGAAGCGTGGGCCATGAGTTGCCTGGCTAGGAAAGCTTGATTAATCACGGTTAGTCGTAGATTAGTCGTTCGAGTCGATCATCCTAGTCGTGGTCCATGTACCGACTGGACGACTTAATAACAATGATGCCATGTAATAGCATAGGGAGTATATGGAATCAGTATTTGATTGGCCTTCCACTTCAGTTTTGTAGGTTAAAGTCTTTATGCAAAAAAAACTCATCCATGTGATGTGCCATATACGGGTCATATGTTTCTAGTTGGACATCTATCAGACAGCAGTTTTTGCTTAATTACTTTTACCTTTTGTCCCAACCAAGTTCTTGAAGTTGTGTGCCAATTCTCAGTTTCAGGCCATCACCATTCTTCATATTGGATGAAGTTGATGCAGCTCTGGATAATTTGAATGTTGCCAAGGTTGCTGGTTTTATCAGATCGAAGTCATGTGAGCGTGCTGACGAAGAACAAGATGGTGATGGAGGATGTGGGTTTCAGAGTATTGTCATATCGCTGAAGGACAGTTTCTATGACAAAGCTGAAGCACTGGTTGGTGTTTATAGGGATTCAGAACGAAGGTAAAGTGCACGTTTATTACCTTTCTCATCTTTACCATGCACAACGACCCTTTAACCCCCCCTCAAACCTAATATGCAGTTGCTCAAGAACCCTCACATTCGACCTGACGAAGTATAGAGAAGCATGATTCCAAGAGTATTCCTACTGTATCTGCTTGAATAGCTATCCTTAACCTGTCCAATCTTTTTTAAATTCTGTACATAAGTGATTAGTCGCATGTAGTTAATGTAGAAACTTACTGCCATCGGCACAAGACTATTGTATCAGCTACAACATGTGTTCGTGCACTTGTATGATGTAGAACTGTTATGTACAACAGTGATGTATCAGCCTTTAAAAGTTACTCCCTCCATTTCAAAATGTAAGGCCTATTAGCTTTGAGAAGATTTTTCTTTTTGTAAGACGTCTTATGGAGGGGAGTACTTAGCTTCCTATTTTACCTCTATTAATTGCAGCATGCATGCATGATCCTTTACTATTCCCAGGAATGCACATTGAATACTAACACTAAAGAGCACCAGGGTACTTTGGTCTTTTTATCCCTACTTTTCACTGTACTTAATGCTCCTTAATCCATGAGCCAAGCTCTAATACGCCTTATATTTTGAAATGGAGGGAGTACATGCTAATATGGCTTTAAGCACTCACAGGCAAGGTTCTAAATTTCGTTTTCTATCTTGTCACCCTCTGAAATCTCGTTATTTGGACGAAAACTGGATGAAATTCGGAAGTCAAAATTCAAATTCAGAATTGTTTGCATGATTTTCGAAATTTTGGTTAAAAAATCCAAATTTTGTTTGAAATTACTGAAAATTTGGTAAATTTCAATGAAACGAAAAATGGTTTAAACGACTCATTTGACGCATTTTTTGTTTAGTTGAAATTTATAGATGATGATCATCGATGATAATCAAACATGAGGAATTTTTAAAAATTCTGACAGAGTTACTGTTTTGATAAAAGACTAATTGGTAGATTTCAACCAAATAGAAAATGGTGCAAGTCATGTTAGAAGTTTGTGAAATTTTTTGTGAATGGTCTACGCAAACATCAGGTTTAAGTTGGGTGTGGATATGTGTAACATCCTAAAATTTTGCTTTTATTTAATTTATTGAGTTATTTGAATTTTTGGAATTTTTTGGAGTTTATTTGGATTTAATTTGAATTTATTCCCTTTTAAGATAATTAAATAATTAAAATTTTTAAATAAAATTTTGTTGGAAATATTTTATTTAAGTCCAAAATGTTTCAAAATATCTTCCGGAATTTTTCTGAGCATTTTGCTATTTTTTTCTCGATTTAAATGAATTTCTAGAATTATTTTAAATATTAAATTGCTGGAAAAAAAGCCTAACCGGTTTTACTGTTGGAGCGACCTGAGTCTGACTCGAGTCCGACCGAGCCATGTTCGAGCCAGACCCGAGCCGGACCTAAACCTTAATCTCGCGCCCGTTGGATCTTGATCCAACGGCCGAGAATGCGCCACGTCACCCCGACTGGATCCGGATCGGATCCGTTCGCGCTCGGAGCGATCTCAACCGTTGATCGTGTACGCGTGTACGGATGAGATCGTACCACGTCACCCTGTCTGTGTCCTCACCGGATTCCACCGTCGCGCCCGAGTGGACCTCGTTCTCCGCGGATTTCACGGACACCGAGGGCCCTATTTAATACGCCGCCACCCGTGTCGTGTTCTCCGTTTCCGTGCACACCCGTTGCCCTATCTCGCAGCGCTCGAGCCACCGCCGTCGTCCCGCAATCGCTTGCCGAAGTTGGAGGAGAGCTCCGCCGCGGTTTTTTGTCGTTTTCCGCCGTCCTCCGCCGCAACCAAGGGCAGATCAGGGTTCCTTGCGACGAGGCGCTTCGGAAGGGGTCATTCACCTCTGAACGGACCGGAGATGTCGCCTAGAGGGGGGTGAATAGGCGAATTAAAATTTCGCAGCGGAATAAAAACTGCCCGAGTTGGTCAACCCGGAGTCTCCGGATATTTTGTCCGGATACTCCGGCTTGTCCGGGAATTTATCCGGATACTCCGGATAAGGCAGCTCAAGAAGAAAACTAAGCCTACTCTATCTAGCAACTAAATACTTGAAAGAGAAGATAGCTAGAGCAATCAAGTACCTAAAGCAAGTGCGGATCTTGAGCAAGAGTAGTAAAACAAAGTAGATCGAGGCTCTACAAGAACAAATCAACACAAGCTAAGCTAGGCAAGAAAGAAGAAGTGAGAGACACGATTTTTCACCGAAGTTCGGATTCTTGAAGGGAATTCTACGTCTCCGTTGATGTGGCTCGGTCGCACTTGAGCCGGGGTCTCTTTCAACCCGCTTTCCTCCCGGTGTTGCACAAATGCACTTGCCGGCTTCACTTCTTGTCTCTTCCCTTTCGGAGGCGAGACTTGCCTTCACAAACGACCGGGACACACCACAAGCGTTGGTTGCTCCCGGTGACTCCTAGCCGTCTAGGAGACCTTCAACCTCCAAGAGTAATAACACCACGAAGAATCGCTTGGAGGATGAACTAGTGCTCAAGACTTGAAATGAATGCACCTAGCACTTTTCTTCTTCCTCTCCTCACCAAAAATGGATCAACAACCAAATCAATGGGAGAAGGAAGTTGGGGCTCTATTGAATGCTTTGAGAGTGTTAGGAGTGGCTTGAATGCTGCAATGGATGAGCTCAATAGAGATCCTAACCGTTGGGAGAGGGAGGAGGCTTTAAATATTCTTTTGAAAAACTAGCCATTACCATCAAATTCGAACAGTCCGGACACTCCGGATAAAGGACCCGGATACTCCGGATAATCCGGACTATCCTGACAAAATATCCGGATACTCCGGATAGGCTGAAATGCAACTTTTTGGCCGAGGGGGTCAACCCGGACACTCCGGACCAAATGTCCGGACTCTTCGGGTTGGACAGCTCGGTTGGAAAAAGCTATTTTTGGAAAATGCAAGTATTTGAGTGCTAGTTTAAATGCAAGACTTGACTTTGAGCACATGCACATCCTAAAAGCGATTTTCCGTCGTATCCTCTTAATAGTACGGCTATCCTTAATACTCAAATAAAATAGAAATTATAATTCTTGTCTTGATGCCGTCTTTTCAATTTTTAATGTATGTAGGGGCGTCCAATCTCATTCCAAGCTTGATATGTTCTCGATATCTGCATCAACTCTGATTAAACATTAGATCTCTTTAATTGTGTCATCATTAATCACCAAAATAAATTAAGGGGCCTAGATGCACTTTCAACCTCGCCGGAACAGCCCCCAAACGCCGTTGGGCTCGTCATCGTCCCCAGCTCCGGCAACC
The DNA here is from genome assembly GCA_036346355.1 of Rhipidocladum racemiflorum. NCBI lineage: Eukaryota > Viridiplantae > Streptophyta > Magnoliopsida > Poales > Poaceae > Rhipidocladum > Rhipidocladum racemiflorum. The sequence continues at coordinate 71,168,936 of CM070570.1, read as the reverse complement.
CTAGCTCTGCCGCGCCATCGCCGGGATCGCGAGCTCCACCAGCCGTCCGATCAAGATCCGAGGGCCCAGGTTCATCCATGTAACCATCCTGCTGATTTCATTAGATTAGATCTAGGCCGTTAGATCTAAAATAAAGGGCGTATATTGGTTAGCACGTCGTAGCACGCCATAGCCGTAGGATCTAAATCGTGCGGTTTAGATTAGATCGCGTAGTTCGGTTTAGATCTGTTCTTAGCCGTTGGATCTTAGACGAACGATCCAGATCAGGCCACGTAAAGGAGTAGCACGCATAGCACGCCATGCGTGCGAAGTTAGCACGTCGCCGATTGACCGTTAGATCTGGATCGAACGGCTCAGATTCGGCCACATGTGCTTGATTAAGTTCGGACCGATCTGATCGCGATTAGATCTGGACCGTCGGATTTTGAATCAACGGTTTAGATGGAATAACACGCCTCGCGCAGTGAAATAGCACGCCCGTGCGTGCGTGACGTCAGCAATGACGTCATCGGTGGTTTCCACTTGTCAGTGACACGTCATTTTCTGAAAAATATATTTTGATTTTTATTATTTTTTTGCTGACGTCATAATACAGATTTTCCATTACAAAATAATTCGGCCGGAGAAAGAAATTGTGCGCTGACGTCATGCTGACGTCATAATCCCGAATTTTCAATAGAAAAATAATTGAGTTGATTCGGTTTATTCTTTTTAACGTATTTTCAAACTTCAAACGGCTATAACTTTTGCGCTTTAACTCCGATTGAGGTGATTCCAGTTTCTAATTTTTTTGTAAAATTGAGCCCTATTTAATGGCAAATTTTATTTGATTTTTGGATATGAGTTTTTCTCTGTTTTTATTTATTTGTTATTTATTTATTCGTTTCGCGTAGACGTTGAATTGCCCGAAGGCTTCGAATGGGAGGTTTTGACCCAGGAGCAAGTTCAAGACCGAGAACCAGTACTCTTTGAAGGCAAGTTGTGATTTGATCATTTTGATCCCACTTCTGAAACTATGTTGGTTTAAATTATTGCATGCTAGTTTATTTAAAATGCTTTTGAATAATTTCGGGAATAGTTACGTGACCTACTTGATTATGCCACATTGTCTATAATAATTGTATGCCATGAATCATTTGTCACCCTAGGATGTGGCTTAATAGTTGGACACTAATACCTTACCAACATGGGTTAATTAGGCCGTAATTAGCCGGCTTAGCCATGCAATCGTGTTATTGATATAATTTTGAATGTCGGAAATTAATCTTGACTTAATGAGAGATGGAATATGATTTTGGAAATTGCTACATGTGTTATTGATGATGTTGATGGCACGTGGTGCATGATAATCAACTAGGTGATTAAATGATTTAGACTGGGGCAAGTGGCAAGATTGTTTTGGTGGGCCAGGTGTGGCACTTAGGAGGTCGCATTTGGTTTATTGCTTTGGTTACTTGTAAATCCCTGGATAGTCTTGCCTTGGTCACCCTAAGGACTTAACCTTGCAAGAATTTGAACTGAGTCCATCATACAGCCACAAGTCTGGTATGGGATAGACCTAGCTGAGTAAACTGTGATGCCTAGACTTTGGTACTGTCGAGGTGGTGTGAGGCCAAGTTTATAGTAGGCTCACATGGCGCAAGAGGGGGGCCCTGAGAGTGGTAACCAGTCCCATCAGTGTTGAAACCTTAGCGGGCAGTACCGGGTCTAGAAGTAGCTTTAGAAAGGCTTTGTTACGATCACTCGCCTTTGTGGTGTTTTACTGTATCTTGTGGGTAAAGTGTATAGCCTCTGCAGAGTGTACAACCTATTCGAATAGCTGAGTCCACGGTATTGGACATTGCTCGGTGATTACAGTCAAGGGTTAGACTTTCATGAAAATGACTTTGGTTACTTGGGTCAGAAATGATGAACTTGTTTAGGTTGATAAATGCTTTACATGATAAATTGTGTACGAAGTTATTATTGATATTACTGTTTTACCGCTTTCCAATCTATTATTGTTATTTATGAATGTTTCTTATTGCAAAAGAACCTCTTAGCCTGCTGTTGGAATAAGCCATGCATGTAGCTATTAGCATTGCATTTTTGTGCATGACTTGCTGAGTGCTTTTAGTACTCACCCTTGCAAACATCAAACATCAAACATCAGTCGAAGAAGAATCAACGCCAGCACTGGAGGAGGAGTTCCAAGAGGAGCCGACGAACTAGGGGCGAGCTCAGTCAGTTGCCTGTGGCATATTGGTTAGCACTACGCGTTTCTTTATTTTCCGCTGCAGATTTATTTGAGTAAGACTTTAGCCCTGCGAGGCGTACTTTTGTAACTTGTCCATAAGGTCGAGCAACCAATTATATTTCCTTTACAATAAAGTACCTTACTATTTCGTTGAGTATGATTGTGGTATTTACCGATGTTGAGACTGTATGCACTAGCGTGATCCTGAACTAGTGCTGAAAACACAGATGGTCCGGATTTGCAGATTCGAGTCCCGACAATATGTCAACTGATTTAATCCTGTAATCGATAAGAGAAAGATGTAATTTGATCGGCTTTTAAGCCAATGCATTTTTTAATGGCGATTTAATCTAAATAGCTACTCAAGATGCGCAAACATCAGGTTTAAGGCCATGCAAGATGAAAATAAAGTCTATGAGCATTAATCACGTCTAGGATCTAGTAGAAATTTCGGATGGAGTCAAAACAGTAGGCTGTAGATGGGTCTACAAAACTAAGCATGACTCTAAGAGAAATGTCGAAAAGTTCAAAGCAAGACTTGTAGCAAAAGGGTTTACACAAAGAAAAGGGATTGATTATATTGATGTTTTCTCTCCTATCTCAAATAAATATTTACTAAGAATTGTCATGGTGCTTGTTGCTCATTATGATTTAGAGCTACGTCAGATGGATGCTAAAATTGCATCCCTTAATGGTGACTTGCATCAGAATATTCACATGGCTCAACCGGAAGGTTTTACCGTGAAAGGCAAGAAACATATAGGATGTAGACTTAAAAAATTCATCTATGAATTAAAATAGACGTATAGACAATAGTACCTTAAATTCGATGAAACCATATGAAATTTTGGTTTCAAAGAAAATGAAGTGGACAATTACATATACATTAAGATTAAATGGGCCAAATTTACTATCTTAGTAATTTATGTGGATGATATCTATCGGGGATTGATTAATTGTCATAAATGTTGATTATGCACCTGCAGCCACGACCGACCATGCGTATCCTTGAAGTCGATCCCAAGGAAGACTTGGTCCACCCGATTGTACCATGCTCGGAATTCAGCCACGAGGATACGTGCTTGGCCACGAGCATCCTTGCTCAATTCAGGTTTGTCCACAAGCATGAAAGCTCGGCAGCACCGGGCAAAGCTGGATAGCCCCTCGCGTATGGTCAGGTGATAATGTTCGTCCTGTAACATCCAAGTAGCGGTAATTACGCCACGACTTGGGCACCGTTATGCCCACGACAGAGACGTGGCTAGATTTATGGCTTCAGTTACGGTCACAGTTAATGCGATCAAATGCACGTTATTCGGGTGCAGTTACGAGAGATATTTTGGCAAATGATAAATACCCCTATTGGAGAGAGAAACGCAAGGATACAGGGTGAGAAGAATACACGTACACACATGAACACCCACTCTATAAACTTTTCACAGTAATAGTCAGAAACCACTGGAGAGGGTTGTTATCTCCACAGTGAGAGGCTCAAACCAGTATAAACTGTGGTGTCTTTCGTTCTGAGTGTCCTGATCTTATTCACTCTCCAAGTATCTCTCAGACGCAAACCCTTCACGGAAAAATGGCCTATGTTGATCCCTCATTCAACAAGTAAGCTCGCCGAGGACCCGTTTCCCAATCGTCGACAATATCTTATTAGCTAGCAGCGATAAGGATATGATGTATGATACCAAGTTATTTCTTTCCGCTAACTTTAATATAGAGGATCATGGTGATACCTCTTATGTTTTGAGCATTGAGATTCACCGAGATAGGTTCGAAGGAGTATTAGGTCTATCCCAAAGGACATACATTGACAAAGTGCTTAAGATATATAATATGCATAACTGCTCTGTCACACCTGCTCCTATTGTTAAGGGAGATAAGTTTGGAATATTCCAATGTCCAAGGAATCAATTATAACCGATCAAATGAATGGGATTCCTTGCGCTTCAGTTGTCGAAAGCGTTATGCATGCTCAAGTTTGTACTTGCCCTGATTTAGCATTCGTAACCGAGATGCTTGGTAGATATCAATCAAATTCAGGGCTGGACCACTGAAAAACGATTAAGAAAGCTTTGCGTTATATGCAAGGCACTAAGAATTTCATGCTCATATATAAGAAGTCTGAAACCCTTGAAGTTGTGGGTTATTCGGACGCTGACTTTGCAGGTTGTGTTGATACTAAGAAATCCATATCAGGTTATACCTTCACACTAGTGGGAGGAGCCATTTCGTGAAAAAGCTCACAACAATCTCTTATTGCATCATCGATGATGCAAGCTGAGTTTGTGGCATGTTATGAGGCTGTATGGCTTAAGAATTTTATCCCAGGATTAAGAGTGGTAGACAGCATTTCTAAACCACTTCCTATATACTGCGATAATATAGCCGGAGTTTTCTATTCGAGTAACAACAAGTTAAGTGGTGCTGCCAAACACATTAACACTAAGTATCATGTTGTGAAATATAGAATCTAGGATCAAACAATTGATGTCAAGCATATAATTACTAAGCCTATGTTTGCGGATCTATTTACTAAAGGCTGACCACCCGGTCTCTTTCAAGGGCATGTTGCTGGCATAAGTTTATTGAAAAGTCTTTGATTCTGGAAATAAGGATCATAAGAACAAAACCAACCCCCGTTAAGAACAAGTAATTATTCCATCGAGATGGAATGGTGCATTACAGATACTGGGTTTCAGCGATGCTTTTATTAACCGTTGTAATATTTTATCTTGGTGTGCTGTTCTGTTGAGTATGGATTTATGATATTAGCCTTTTGATCACGTGGGAGAATGTTAGTGGTGATCTCAGCTTACAGATAATAAACTCCGATTTGTTAGCAACTTGGCCCACCACGACTTACATGCGTGCTCTGATCGGGAGTGTACCAAACATTTTTGGTTTCAGCGCTATAATAAAAAGGGAGAGGCCGACACTGGTGGGCACTCGAGCTCAACCCCTTCCGATCTAAAAGAACTAGCGCGAGGCTACCGAAGATCACCGTGAAGGTCACAGTGAAGATCACAGTGTTCTTCTTCTCCTTTACCGACGTTCGAGTTCGAGTGTTCGACCCACCAAATCGCTAATGGCTTCCTCTTCGTCTCCGGGTTAGCAACTAATCGAGAAATTGAGGTGGCTACTAAAAGGAGTGAAGTGAGCCGAGGGCTTTCCGCTGAATGGCGATGGACATTGGCGGATCGGTGTCAGGTTCTTCCCCGTCTTCTCGATCTCCATTACCCTGATGCATTTTTTCCTTTGCCTTCGCTTCGATTCCCCCGTTTCCTGAACACATTGGCATGGCACAGGCCGCCGCACGGGGGCGATGGACCAAGGAGGAGAAGTAATCGGCGGCGTGCTTAACAGCATCTCCCGCCTCATGCATCTTGTTTCTTGCCACACCACTACCGGCAGGAACAGCCAGGCCTTGATTGCCATCCTCAGGCAACTCAAACCCGTACTAGATGAGACCCTGAATCTGAATCTTGCAAATGCCTCCTCTGATCTGACTTTGGCACTCGAGGACCTTGATGCCGCTGTCAACCAATCCAGGGAGCATCTCGAAATGTACTGGCACCATAAGATGCCCAAGATTTACACTGTCAGTATCACCCTCTTTGTCTACTCTTTTTTTCCCCAATTTTTCTTTCCTTTTTCTCCCCCTAGTCGTATACACATACAGAAACAGGCGCATGCACAAAGGTTGTTCTTTCACTTTTTCTTTAGAAATTACCACCTTATGCTGGGGAAAATGGTAAACAATCGGGACAGCCTCCAAGTGGATTACACAATAGATACTGCTTATGGCAAAAGGAAAACGAAATCTGATATATATAGATCATACTGAGCCTGCTATAGCTGCTTAAATTTCTTTGTGACCTTCAAATCAGGAAAATGTATTCAAATAGAAGAGAAATACAGGAATTCACTTTAGGGCATCACAGCAACAAAGAAACGAACAACACTGGTGCCCAAATTGTACACCCCAACGCGTACTGCCAAATGGCTTCCGGTCTATGCAAAAGCTACTCGAGCGTCCTACTTCCTCGCCTGAACATCCTCATGTATACGGTAGAAAACCCGCTGGACCGGGAGGTAGCAATGCTCAAATATTCTCCGGTTTCGCTCCTTCCAGATGTTCCACATGGCATACAAGACCACCCCATCTAAATACTTCCTTTGTTGCTTAGCAACTCTGCTCCTGATTGCAGTCCACCATTCAGTCAACCCACCCAGTGGTGTTGGAGTCATTGCCACTTGCATCCCCAACCAAGGGAAGACTTTTGTGCAAACTTATTTTGCAAATGGGCAAACAAGGATTAGATGTTCTGCTGTTTCCGGACTCTGCACACACAAGGGACACACGGTAAAGTGCGATCACCTTCTTCTTGCTAGGCAATCTGCTGTAATAATCTTGTGCTGAATCAACAACCAACCAAAACATTTGCATTTATTTTCATCCGCCGCCTTCCAGACTGCTGTGAAATTATGCTCAGGGTAGGATCCATGGAATTGTGCCTTGTAAGCTGACCTTGCCGTATAACCCTGCTGGTAGTCTATTTCCAAATAATTGAACCCAGCACTCGAGGCTGTAGATTGGTATTTTGTACCTGAACCCAAAGGTTGACGAATTTGTGAACCTGAGCAGATGTGTGTATATGTTGCATGTCTCATTCAACTGTTCCCTGTAAACTCTTGCTTGACGGTTTTTTTCTCCTCCTAGTTAATTTGAATAGATTGGGAATTATAATATTCGGTGCCTGCCCATGAGCCACGAATCATGCCAGAATTTTGCCATATTGCCATCTCATACTATCACAATTTGGAAAGTTATAATATATGGCAGTACGCAGTATATCAATGGTACCAACATTTGCCTTACGATCTTATTACTTTTCTTTTTCAAAATCATATAAGCTTTTCTCTATAATATAATGAGTTAGTGTAGCTAACGTACTTGTTAATTCTGTTCGGGTGTCCATTCCAGTTCTCAGTACAAAACACAAATTTTAAGTCAACATATATGCATGTTACAATAATATGTTGGGGAACGCGGTATGCTACACTAGCACAAATTAAAAATTATACCGCAAACCAGAAAAGCTACTCGCAAGAAGGGGATCATAGATCTATTACCACTAGACGCGCAGTTGCGGAATCCTTCGCACGTCGTTGTAGTGGATCGTTCTCGCCGCGGATCGTCCTCTCCACGCCGCAGTAGCAGCAGCGCCACCACAGCAGTCCACACGTCCGGGGATGGAACGCCGTGCGTCGGTGTGCAAGCACCGGGTCGCTCGGCAGGGGCAACGAGAGGAGGTGGCTAGGGTTTCTGGCGAAACACCTCTAAATCGCACGAAAGTCTCATCTGCGTCTAGCCTCCTCCCCTCCTTATATAGCCACGAGGTGAAACCCTAGGCAGTCAGGGCCCATCTATGCGCTAAGCCCACGAGGTCCATTAATTACGGATCCAATCCGAATTAATACGTCCCAGCCCGTTAAATGTGTGACCCTGTAGGTTCATGCGCATTTGGACATGGATTCGGAAAACCTTTTTTCTAATCCAATAGTCGGTAGCGGCTCCTTGCAGAGCATGCCAACTCCCAAACGCATACGATTAAAGTACTGATGTACTAATCCCTTTGCCAAACTATATGAAGATCGAACTCAAGGCGAGAAGCATGTCATCCTTTGACAGTTCAATCCATCTCTCATATCCGTGATATATTAATAAGTTGTGATTGACTTCTCAATTACGGCATGGCCATGCACTTCCTTAATCATATCACACGAGTGGCCTAGACATATATCTCCGTTACATTGGAGTGGCAAATTCCATCTTGATCGCCACTTCCTCTGCATGTTTCATAGTAAACATGAAAGCTACATTTATAACTATACGGTTAGGAAATAGTGTTTGGTAACCCCAAGGTAAACTATTACACATGTAGGGAATATGACAATCTCAGGTTTAAGGATCATACATCTACTATGTATGAGATACACTGATGACACATAAGAATGTAACATTCTCGCAGTGTCCCATTGTGGGTCTATCTAACACATGTTCTTCAACATGCGTCTACAATGTATTGATGATATCTCCATATCCCATGATCTATGAAACATGATCATCGAATAATACATGTGCTGATCTATTCATCGTTGTCCTATACGATGATATCCGATCAGAGATATTTATCGAATTATTTCAATAAGTAAAGAGCTTCATAAACAAGTCACACACTTGTTGATCAAAACAATGATATACATTCATTGGACCAATAATCATATTATTATTCATAAACATAGTCATGTTACAATCATCCATATGATTGCCTCAAGGGCATAACACTAACATAACATGCCCACCAAATTTTCTTGTTTAAAATTAGAACACAATATCATAATAACACTAAAGAATAATATGATGACTGCCTTCATTAGTTGAACGAAATGTTTTTTGTATGTGCTACTTTTACCAATGGCCTGTGCATTACTAACTTGATTGTGGCTATATTCAGCTTCATATCATTAGTTAGTGTGTGGGGAAAGAATTAATGCAACAATAAAGAGAGGGGTATTGTTTGGGGAGGAGAAGATGCTAAATGCCTAGGTCAGCGAGTTGCTTGCATGGGAATTGGGCCAGCTGCACTCTGCATCAAAGATTAAATATTGCTGTCGGATCTGGTACCGAGATGTCTGGAATGCTCGTCTCGGCGGGATTGGCCAGAATTCTTTTTGGTACGGGATGGGGACTTTTGTGTAACTGTTTCCTCACCAAACTGGAACTGAACAACATCAACAAGTATGATAGCTAATCCATGCAGATGTGTGGACTAATGGTTATTATAAAACCCATGAGACAGATGACGTGTCTTATTAATGTGCAATGCTGAGTAACGAGGAACATAGTTACTAGAGATGCGGTTCATCCGAGTTGCGGTACGGGATTCGGGTTCACGGTTTGCCACTTTTTCTTCCAATTTCCACTGCGAACACGAACCCCGTACCATAAATCGGTTCGGATTCGATGGATCCGGTTCACGATCCCTAAGGTTTACATCGAATCCGGTAACTATGATGAGGAATCAATACCACCAACCATAGCGCTTGCCCATGCTTGTGAGTGTTTTCGCTTGTTCATTTTTCTTGGGTGGCTCACTACTTCAAGGAATGCTGGTCTACAGTTTCCCTTTTGTCCATGACTAGCAACTGACAGCTTGGTCAAAAAATAGTTCCTTGTCGTAATCTCTTAGTTTGGTATCTATTTGAATTTCACATGTTAGTCAATTGCATCAATGTCCAGAAAATATGTCCTTGAAGGTAAAATTAAATTGCAGAATGTCCAGAAAATATGTTCTTGAAGGTAAAATTAAATTGTGGCAATTACATTTTTTCCCCTTGCAGGTACTGCAAAGTGGATCAATGCTGTTTAATGTACACAGATCATCAATGCATATTTGTGAAATCTTGAATGAAGTACTGCCTTTTCCTTCCTCTACATTATCTTTAGCTAACATCCAGGTAGTCAGCCAATCTAAAAAAACACTGGTGGTTTATTTATTGGCATCCCTCCTGTGCAATTGTTGACGTATTAGGCATGTCCTAAAGTGAGTTATCTATTTTCAGTGCTGCATTGAAGAACTGCATTGTGTTGAGGTTGATCCATGTTCAGACCTAATTGAGAAAACTCTACAAGATATAAAAGCAAACTGTAGTCCTCGCCTAGAAGACATTACAAAAATTGTGAACTCTCTTGGTTTGGCATCAAACTTGGAACTTCTTGTGGAAAGTATAGCACTTGAGAAAGAAAGGCTGAAGCTTGAGGTCAAAAATGGTGATGCGGAGCTCATAAATTGGCTAATTGTTTTCGTTGACCATTTAAAATATTGTATTCAGGAACTCAAACAATACAGATACATCAATGGCATTCCTATACCATCACATTTCCGGTGTCCTCTCTCTCTGCAACTCATGCAGGATCCAGTAATCGTTGCATCAGGGCAGACATATGAGCGATCTTTCATGCAGAAGTGGCTCGACAATGGCTTAAGAATATGCCCTAAGACCCGTCGGAATCTTGTCCACATTGACCTGATCCCAAATTACACAGTCAAAGCATTGATTGAGACTTGGTGCCGTGCGAATAACATGGAGATTGGCAAGTCTATTTGTCATGAGAGAGGCAACGAGTCTTTCCCTACAAACCGCCTGGAGGTGGTCCAGCCTGGTAATGTACTTGGTTATTTTCCACAGAGAGAATCAACACAGTGCCTCTCTGCTGATTACTTAAATCAACCAAAGGAAAAGGAGCATGAGACTGCTGCTGTTTGTGGAGAAGATCCTTACCCAAATTCCACTTTTGTCTGTGAGAGTAAGCCACCTGGCAAGGAATCTCTTGAACAAAGGAGCTCCCATAGCCGAAGCGAGTCCATTTCCAGTGTCATTTCCAGCATCAGCTTGTCGAGCAGGTTTGAGGAAAAGGTCAGCCTAGAGGTATCATATCCACCATCTTCTCCTTTGAAGGACACGAGACACTCACCTGCATTTACTCCTAACCAGTTGTGTGGCTCTAACAGCGGGCAGGGATGCATTCCTGAAAGCCAATTTATGCATTTGACTTGTGCATTTGATAATGCTACTGCATCTCCCCATGTTCAGAGACTCGTTGAGGACTTGAATTGTCAAGCACCTGAGATTCAGACAGCAGCTGCATCCAAGCTTAGACTTCTTGCAAGGCACAATATGGAGAACCGTGTCCTGATTGCAAGTTGTGGGGCTATTCCCCCTCTGGTTGCATTGCTCGATTCACGGGTGAAGGTGGTTCAAGAAAATGCTGTCACTGCTCTGTTGAACCTGTCCATTAACAATCACAACAAGACTTTGATTGCAGAGGCAGGAGCACTGGAATATCTAGTTCACGTCCTTGGCTGTGGTAGCCCGGAGGCAAGGGAGAACTCAGCGGCAACGCTCTACAGCCTGTCTATCCTGGAAGAGTACAGAGGTAAAATTGGATGTTCAGGTGCAATCAAAGCATTAGTGGATCTGTTGGAAGCAGGTACTCTTCAAGGGCGAAAAGATGCTGTGGCTGCCCTTTTCAGTTTGTCAATATACCACGAGAACAAGGCGCGGATAGTCCGAGCTGGTGCGGTTAAATTCCTTGTGGGGTTGATGGAACCAGGCACAGGAATGGGCGATAAAGCTGTTGCTCTCCTTTCGAATTTGTCGACCGTAGCTGAAGGACGAACGGCAATTGCGCAGGAAGGCGGTATTCCGTTGCTTGTTGAGGTTGCTGAAACAGGTTCCCACAGAGGGAAGGAGAATGCGGCGTCGGCTCTGCTGCAATTATGTCTTGGTAGCAGCAAATTGTGCAGCCTGGCCTTGCAGGAAGGGGCTGTACCACCACTGATTGCCTTGTCCAAGTTTGGTACCCCTAGAGCCAAGGAGAAGGTACTTCATAACCATATCCTCTTGGCCTTGTGTTTCTTGCGCAGCTACCGTTGGATTGGGTAGCAGTGAATTTATTTTTACCTTGAAATATATACTGATTGATATTGATATAACTGATTTAGGCACAGCAGCTTCTGAGCCACTTTCGGAGTCAGCGAGAAGGTGTGGTGGGTAGGGCCAAGCCGTAACACTATCTTCAGAATCTACATAGTCGTTTGTTTATGAGGTGAAGTTTGGCCAACTTTGAATAGGGAAGTGGTCTGAATATGATGCATGTTGTTTCTGCTATTTGTGATTCTGAAGGTGGTCGGTCTGTCTGTCTTGTTAGGACTCCACTTCTGTACATATGAATGTCAAGTCTGTATCTTTGCCTTGTGTAATTTTGTAATTTGGGATAATAAAGGAAGTGTCCTTGAGTCTCTATACAATTTTTGTCTGATTTTCTAAATTTTAGACGAGTAGTTTTGCTTTCGATCTGGGATAGTTTAGTTTTTAGCCTAAAGCATCCACATAGATACAAGGCCTCAAGAAGTGGAAGAGAGGTGCAATGCATTGCGGGCTTCTGGCAGGCCCAAGCAGAAAAACCAGGCCCATTTAAGCCTTCGTTGGGTGGGCCCTGAGCCTTGGACCTCTCAGCTACTACTATTCCCTCCTTGTCCGCTTCTGGAAGGATCGTCGGAACCCTAGCCTAGCCTCCCAAGGATTGGAGATGTCGTCGGCGTCCAAGGATCGTCGGAACCCTAATCCTCCCCCTCCTCCTCCCGGGGCTTCGTCTTCGGCTCCGGCTCCAGCGGGGGCAAATTACTTCCCGCTCCCTTTCCATCTGCAGCAGCAACAGCCGGCGGCGATGCCCAACAGCTACCAGTACCAGCAGCTGCAACAGGCGCAGCAGCTCTTCCAGCGGGACGCGCAGACCATCACCCCCGAGGCGCTCGAGAGCGTCAAGGCCGCTCTCGCCAGCAGCGACGTCCTCGACCCCGCCAATGCCAGGGCCGCCGCCACCTCCTCCGACCCCGCCGCCAAGAAGAAGGCCATCCCCCGCCGCGCCGCCGGACAATCCTGGGTGGATCCCACCCTCACCGACTGGCCTGATAGTACGTTCTGACTTCTTTCAATTTCAACAACTCACCAGCTCTCCTTCTCTTTAGAGATCAATTAGACTTCAACCACCGCCTACGAAACATTCAATTACCCTTTCTGTGAGCCCAAGACCACTTTTCTTTTCTTTAACACAAATTCTGGAATCATCTTGTTCAACTGTCAATTGCATTCTCCCCGTAAATGTTTTATTGGTTTTGTCATGCCTTCAGTTTGACTTCATGCCTATTAACAATATATACTCTTCGAATTTTACGCCAGTGATTTCAGAGGCAGCAACCTTTTTTCCCCCTTCTTTTTTGGCTATATGGCAGTGGTATTCTTTACTATAATGCAAAGCTGCTGTGAGCCTGTACTTTTCCATTTTTATGGTTGCCTCCTCTGTATCGGCTTGGTACTGTATCGGTGTCCAACACGGATACGACACCGACACGCCACTCGACATCTATCGGTCACATATTGGATAATTATATAGCCAAAATAAATAATTTTAATATTTGACACTTCGACAAGTATCTGACACATATGATGATATAGCCTGGCCCAACTCAGCAACCTAAAGCGCAACCCTAGCCACTTTCACCTGAAAGGAGCAAAGCACCAACGTCAATGCTCTATTGTGGAACTATGTTGATGTACTAGATAAGAGTGGTCCGTCTAGAGGAAATATGAAATGGAGATGCAAGTATTGTAAATATGTTAGCACTAGTAGCTATTCTATAGTCAAAGTACACTTGCTGAAAATTACTAATGGTGATTGAAATATATATCCTAAGGTGATGGTACCTATTCTTGCTCCGCTTAGAAGTGAAATTGCAAAGGCTGATGTAAGTATTCATAGTTTACGCTTTACATTATTTCAGTTTGACAAACACGTAGAAAAATAGAGAATAATACATATGTATATTATTATTATTATGTAAATATATATAGACATGTCGCCGTGTCAATATTTTTGGAAGGATGGCGAATTCCATGTCTGTCGTGTCAACGTATCCATGTCTGTGCATCATAGATTGCCTCACTCTCATCTTTTCTCATATTGTACAATTTTACAGATGACTACCGGTTGTTTTGTGGAGATCTGGGTAATGAAGTTAATGATGATGTTCTCTCGAAAGCTTTTTCACGGTTTCCCTCCTTCAACATGGCAAAGGTAAGCACTCCCTCTAGTCCAAAAAATTGTAAAAAAAAAAACTTTTTTTTAAAACTTTTCTGGCAATGGCAAGGATTATTTATCAAATGACTTCACTTTTAAAATATATTAAAATAAAACAGACCTGGACAGTCTCAAAAGTCGCACTTCCTAGGTATCTGGCTAGGTGAATAGGCCAAATATAAATCCAGATAGCAAAAGTAGAACAAGACTTCTGATACACCAAACAACCTGCAACACCTAATTACTCACTACTTGAGGTCCAGTCAGAAATAGTTGCAAGCAATTCTCCTTGAACAAAAGAAGCATTCTGTATTGCACTTTAGTTGGAGTTAGAAAGAGAACCTTCATGTGAGTATGTTCTTCCTTGGTCTTCAGAAGTAGTTGCATCCAATTCTTGTTGAACAAAACAGGTATATCTGACCATATTTGTTTATGTAATGCAAAACCAGGCAGGAAGTAGATGTAGTCATCCCTTATCATCTCTTGTCACATGAGGAATTTGGACAGAACTTCTAGTCGAGCAGATCAGATCGGAGCCGAATTTTGAATCAGGCAAAAAGGCCTTGGAGATGACATTTTACATGGCCTTGCATCTTGATAAGATACCCCTCCACACTCGTCTTGGTGAAACCCTAGCAGCTAGGAGATATGTGGCCAGACTGTTTATCCATGCAATAAACAACCCCATATAGTTCTAACTTAAATTACTTGAAAATTGTGAGCTATAATGTGATAGATATATTGCCAAAACATTGAATTATAGTTTGAAGCAAAATTGCCTTAAAACGTATAATATGGCTGATATGCCCCAACAATTTATGATGAAGTTTTAATATAAATTACGGCAATGTTTGCCACAAATTTGAAATAGAGTTCTGTGTGAGTTGTAGTAAGGAAGCTTGCAAAAAAACAAAAAAAAAAAAAAAATTCAAAACCATTGTGCTGATGCAAAATTACCAAACGTGTGATAATGTTCAAAAGAAAGGTTTTTCAAGGTATATAGAATATTATGCCATTTTTTAGTAAAAGTGGTTGAGAACAAAGAGCTATAGTGTGGCAGATCTGTTTGAAACCATTGCAATATAGTTGAATGTAACAAAGTAGAGCAGATCTACATATGGTAGTTTTGCCCCATTGTAAAGAACCTAAATTGCCTTAAAACCTTATCCCATAGTGCAGTTGGTTTATCTCGTTCTACGGAATATTGCCCCAAGACCTAAGATATAGTAAGGTAATCTCGTGAAAGACTTAGATTTGCATCTCTAGTATAGAATGGTAGCTCCACCCCAAAACATTGTAACATGGCGGCATATCTAGTGCAAACAATGAGTTAGGTGCAATCATACTGCTTGAATAATATTGTTAGTATTCATAAGTAATAACACTACACACACACACACAAGTAATGATGATTGGCCACATGTAAATGATACCAGTATTTTGTTTTCTGAAAAGTGCTCTGATAATGATTTTTTATAATTTTACTATCTTATTTGAGTAAGATATGATGATTACAAAAATAAACTGCCAAAGTTAAATATTGAAGACCTGTGTCCAAAATAACGTATTATAAACACAGGGAATGGTTCTGAGTGAAATCGCTAAGAAACCATGTTATGGGTCGACAGAGCATATGAACAGTACCATGGTACTGTAGCGCGTGAACAGTACCGTGGGTACTGTAGCACACGGTCAAGGTTGCTTGGAGAATAAGAAATCAAGGATTAAGTCAGATTAGTTACTATAGATAAGATTAGTTACCATAGATTAGAATTTTGTTTTCTTAGGCTCCAAGTTAGACATCCTATAAAAGGGATGACATGTATCACTTTATGGAGGGAGGAAGCAATGAGTAAACCAAGTTTCTAGTAGATCAGGCGCTGCCATCGATAACTGGCCGGTGGCTCATGACCAAGGCGCTTAGCTTCGACAACAGCTGCTTTCGTCCGCGTCAAGGGCCCTATCTCATCCTCGCTATGCGCGGACTGCGGCGCCAGAATAATTGGTATCGAGTCTGACGATCCTCCTACCACAGTGAACATCGAAGATCGCATCTCCAACCTCCGCGCCTCTTCGATCGAAGGTCCAACGCTTCATCTACCAGTTATCGAAGGTCCAACGCTTCACCTCGTGCGAATCTTCCAAACTTCAACCTTGAGGACAAGGTTGATTTGCAAGGGGGGGATAATGTTATGGGTCGACAGAGCCTATGAACAGTACCATGGTACTGTAGCGCGTGAACAGTACCGTGGGTACTGTAGCACACGGTCAAGGTTGCTTGGAGAATAAGAAATCAAGGATTAAGTCAGATTAGTTACTATAGATAAGATTAGTTACCATAGATTAGAATTTTGTTTTCTTAGGCTCCAAGTTAGACATCCTATAAAAGGGATGACATGTATCACTTTATGGAGGGAGGAAGCAATGAGTAAACCAAGTTTCTAGTAGATCAGGCGCTGCCATCGATAACTGGTCGGTGGCTTCGTACAGCCAAGGCGCTAGCTTCGACAACAGCTCGTTTCGTCCGCGTCAAGGGCCCTATCTCATCCTAGTTGCGTGCGCGGACCGTGCGCGTAACAAACCATTACACATAAACTTCAGTAAGGCCAAAATACTTAGTTTCATAGTATTCGTACAACATGGTCATCACATAGACCTATGGAAGTTCAGGTGTACTGTCTAAACTTTCGTAATCTGTTTATGACTGACCCAGATGCTGAGTTATATGTAGCAGGGAGTATGTTGTTTCTTATCTGCAGAACTTGGCATATATTTCTTGATGCTATATAGCCATGATTTGTATTTGTACCCTTTCTTTCAGGTTGTTAGAGATAAGAGGACTGGCAAAACTAAAGGTTATGGATTTGTGAGCTTTTCGAACCCTACAGATCTTGCTGCAGCGATGAAAGAAATGAATGGTTTTCATTTCAATTGAGTTTTACATATTCAATTGCTGCCACTCATCAACCTACTTTGTTGTAATGTTCCCCTTATTACTTGTGAACACACTGCTTTCAGGAAAATATGTTGGGAACCGCCCTATTAAATTACGTAAGAGCAATTGGAAGGAGAGGACAGATGTTGAGGCTCTAGACAGACAAAAGGTTGCTGTCATGTTATCTTCTTTGAGCCAAGTTTGTGTTGCTCTCCAGTGTGCTCTAATTTCCTTCATATTTTCCCATCTTTCAGAACCACATCCAGAAGAAACCTAAAATGCCCAAGAAGAGTATTCTTCACAAGTAAAGCTCTATTAGGGCCTACCAGGGTTGACCCCTGTAGACAGTAAGTTCCTTTTCAATTTACATGTTAGCCTACCGACGTAATGCTAGATCAAAATGCCTTATTATGCACTAATATTTATGTGTGTCTTATGAACTTATCAGTTATATTTTATATTATATATTTTTATTATATATGTACTGCCACACAGGTGATTTTTTGGGAAACGGTGTATCGCTGTACCGGCATACATGTACCGCGTACCAGCATACCCATCCCACTGTACCGGTATCGTATACCCGTGCAGCATAGGCTGTAAACAGCCACTGGGGCCCTGGCAATAGTGTGATACAACATTTAGTGTTCTCTTAGCCAAATGTTGGATAATGTTCTATATGATAATAACCTTTGCTTGCTTGAGCTGTACACTGACCTGACGTCATTCTCTTGTGGTTTATCATTTCCATTTATATCATCTATCAAATATTGGGTTTGTTGTCTTGTACAATAATGTCATGGAGGAAAATTTAGGAATGAAAAATGTTGTATAATTGTATTTTATTGTCATTTCCTAAATCCTAACAAGAAAGTTGTTATTCAGGTTGGTGATTTTGTGGTAGGCCTGGTATAAATCAAGGGCTCTGTTTAAGCTTTTATTTTTGAAACCCAGGTCCTTGCTGATAAGCTAGATTTGAGATGAGAAAATGGTCGGTTTCCAGTGTTTTACAATAAGCTCATCTTCTTTCTTCTATTTGCGTTTATCTAAGGTTGTGTTTCATCCATTTTGAATTATCGCTGATATCCACATACCTTCAATTAGCATATAATCGACCTTAAAATCCAACCGGTATTCTACATACCACTAGAGGTGGGCATTGGGCCGGCCCGAAGCACGATGGTATGGCACGGTGCAAAGCACGGCACGGCACGGTTCCGGTCGGCCGCAAGACGCAATCAGAAAGCATCGGCCGTTTCGCCCGGAACCAGGCACGACGGCGCACGGCACGGCACGACAATAGTTGCGTTTTGCACGGCATGAACGGGCACGAAATTACGGATTAAGGCTTAAAAGTTGGTAGATATTGTTGATTCAGGGCATCTTCAAGCATTGCATTTATGTTTGACATTTTGTTAATGTGATTAGTGTCTTTTGTAATTAAAATAGGTAGTTTAGTAGTAGTGATTTGTTTTATTTCTTTGTTCGTCACAATAGTAAAAATGGGTCGGGCTTGGGCAAGACGCAGACGGGTGCACGGTTAAAATGGGCCGGGCTTGGGCTCGTCAAAAGTGAGTCGGGCCGGCACGGCACGTGGGCCGTCGTGGCACGGCACGGTTTCGGCCCGAAGCACGATGGGCCCGGGCCGGGCCGGCACGGCACGGCACGACGCCCACCTCTACATACCACTTGGGACCGGAAATCTGGCTCATCATTTAGGTATATTATCTATGGCCTCTGACCACCATAGAAGTGCATACCACATTGACCATTGGACAATAAGCCCAGCCCCTAAGGCCTATTCTCTACCACGGATTTGGCTAATGTTTTCACTCAAATTGGACGTCCATAGTGATTGGCTGACTTTACGATATGTTTTTTTTTTGTGTTAATGGTGCGGTTTAAGAGTTTTAGGAGGAGGGCTTTTTTTCGGTCAGACGGAACCCCTTGCACTGAAGTATTTGTACATTTCGTGCTTACTCTGCAATGGCTTGATGAATGGCTTGTATCATGCAGTGCTGCTCGGGATGACAAGACTTCCGAAAACTACAGAGCAAGTCAGTCTTACGGCAGAAGTCAAGGCGCAAGGATGGTATAATACGCCTGCTGTTACCTGTTAGGCATGCCACAGTATTACTTTGCAGTTTTCCATTTGATGACAAGCTAGCTGATGGTTACACTTGTGGACTATCTGCGAGAGTTACAAGTTTTGCCTCGTTTCTGAGCATGACATTTGCGTCCTTGAGTTGCTTAACGGCGTATGTATAATCATCTGTACTTCGATATGACACTGACATTGTATTGCAATCTGATAGTGGTGTTTTTAGTACTGTTTTTTTTTTCTTCTTCTTCTGAATGAAAATTCTGTACTTTTTCTGAATTCTGACCTAGCTACAACTCATCTCAAGTTGAGTGAAATTAATAGAGCAGCTTGTTGCAAGTCACTAGCTAGCTAGAGATCATTTCACGTAACGCCTCAGCTGGTTTACCTCTCCAATACAGAAACTGAAAACCCACATAAAGCATATATATATATGATGATTGGGCATCTAAACTGTTTCTAGCTAATGCATGCCAAAACAGGTGAAGAAAAGAAAGGGGATCGATGCATGGACTTCATGTAGTGCACCTCGATGATTGATCATGGAAGCAAAAGCAAACGCAGGAGCAGGAGCTATTTATTCTTGTTGAATCGACTTATTTTTAATAATCCAAGGAAAGCTGACGCTGGAGCTTCTTGTTGGTCCGTCGCTCAGGCTGAGACAAACTCTGGAAGCCGGACGCCCTGCTGCCGCTGCTGAACATCCTGGAGCAGAACCTGGCCGGCCATGCGGCGGCGCTGCCGTCGTTGCAGCAGCCGGAGTCGACGGTTCGCTGCGGCAGGAGGGACAGGGAACCGGCGGCGGTACTGTCCTCAAAGTGGGCTAATTCCCAGCTGTGAGGAATAGGATGATTTGCAGCAGGGTCGTCGTCCTCGGTTGGTTGGTTGGGGATGTCGTCGTCCTCGTCCACGGTTGCCGGAGGCCACCACTTGGCGGCCTTGCAGTCGTCGTCGGCCGTGTAGGCGTCGAACTTCTTGTCATGGCGGTAGTCGGCGTCGACGGAGAGGCACACTAGGGTGCCGGGGCTGTCGGAGCCGAAGGACCAGGTCCGCGAGGTCCGGGAGGAGGTGGCGGAGGAGGGGGAGGAGGTCGTGGTGGTGGTGGGGGACGACTGGCTGCCGGCGAAGCCGTGCTGGACCTCGTGGGAGACCCTGATGGCCCTGCGGCGCGCGTCCTTGAGGCGGTCGGCGTCGGTGAGCAGCGCGAGGATGGCGTCGGTGCGGCGCTGCATGCATGCGCCCCAGTTGAAGCCCTTGCTGTCGGTGTAGTTGAAGCTGCGGAGGTCGCGCAGGGCGGGCATGTCCGGGAGGAAGTCGCGGGGCAGCTCGTCGGGGCCGTGGGTGAGCAGGAACTCGAGGACGACGAGGGCCTTGTAGACGGGCCTCCAGTCCTTCCAGTCCACGTGGCCGAGCCGGTGGTGCAGGACGTTGGCGATCCTCCAGTAGTCGTCCATGTCGAAGGCGGCGTCGGCGATGCAGGCCAGCGTCTTGGCGTCCGGGACGCAGGCGTCGCTGTTGGTAGCCTCTTGAACCAATCTACGTACATACATACGTACATGCATGCATGTACAATACAATACAATACTTGAGTTGTTAATTGGTCGGCGTCGAGCTAGCTAGCACTAATAATCCTAGCTAGCAACTCACAGCTCTGCTGGCGTGACATCGCCCAAGGCCAGCCTAGCTTGCTTGTACTTGTCCTGCAGGAACCCCGACGCCTGCCGCTTCACCTCCCCGGCCAGCAGCTGCCACCTCGTCGTCGAAAACGATGCCATTGATCGATCACTACCTTCGATCTTCACCTCAGGCAACGTACGTACGTAACTAGCTAGAGGAGGCTTGGTTATTACTAGCTACGCAAGACGAACAGAAACAAATTAAATTCCTTGGACTGTGGCCTATGCATGGTTAATTGATTGGTTGGCGGAGAGAGATCGAGTACGGACAGCCCGGGCGCCGGAAGCCGATCGAAGCAAAGGACTAGCTTGCGGCCAGCCAAATTAACGACTCGTCGGCCGTTATCGTCGCGGCCGGACTTGCGGCCCAGCCCTCCACGAATGCATGCACACTTCTAACCATCAATCATTCAATCATATATGCATGCCTTCCTCGTCCGTCCATGACCCCCATCTAAGGCCGCCTCATATACATATACATATATATAAACATACATATACATATATATCACTACTATACAATCCCTCATCACAGACGGTCCGCAAGCCACATGACAGACGGCAGCGATGACTCTCTAGTCATCAGAGACGGTTTTCCGACCGTCTGTGAACAATCTCATCACACACGGTTTAAAATACAAAAACCGTCTGTAATGATTCATATATCACAGACGGTTTGTTTAAAAAACCCGTCTGTGATGTTGGATATATCACAGACGGTTCGTTACAAAAACCGTCTGTGATGTTGGATATATCACCGACGGTTTGTTGTTATAACCGTCTGTGATGATTCATATATTGCAGACGGTTCGTTTGTGAACCGTCTGTTAAGATGATATCACAGATTGTTCTCTTTTGAACCGTCTGTGATGATCCATATGAAAAACCGTTGATAATAATAACCGTCTGTGATAAATGGTTTATCACAGACTGTTCTATTTAGAACCGTTTGTGATGATCCATATGACAGACCGTTGATAATAATAACTGTATGTGATAAATGGTTTATCATGCATCGCTCTATTTAGAACTGTCTGTGATGTTAATTTTAGATTTTGTACAATTTTAGTTAATTGGCTAGCCTCAGGAAATGCTAGTCATGCCCTCTGAAACAAACTGAAATGTAGCATGACCAATATAAATATTATGACATACATTTCAGAAATGAACTCGATCAGGGCACGCAATACAACATACAACGCATCCATTTTAGAAATCAACTTTGATCCCACATTACAATGTACACCGCATCAATTTCTCACAAATGGAAGTCTTGCAAATTGAATTCAGAACTACAGTCTTGCAAATTTACAACTCATCAAGCTTGGTTTGCATGGAATTCGCTGGTTGGATTAATGACATCACAATTCAAAAAGGCACAGAGTTGTCCTCGAATACTTAGCAGGTCAGCCTGTTCCAATGCAAGTTCAGCACATTGCCACCTCTGCCAATGGGAAGAGTAAAGTCTTTGCGTGTACAAAAAATAAATAAGTGGAAACACATGGTTCAAGATTGACAAATCTCTAAGTCATTGGTCTTCTTTGTACCAACGAGGAGTTGCATGTTGTGGCAAACGTAGAACCCACACAGGTTAGTGCCTATTGGCTGCTGGTGGCACTGCCAAAATATAAATAGATTAATTAGTTCGAAGGTTCCATTATAGACTGCGTGAAGGATTAATTATTGCGTACTAGCGGATACCGGGAAGTTATGAATATGCCTTAGCCTCGCTATGTCCGGCTTGCATGGCCCTTCGCGAGCTTTGTAGATATGGAATGACGTGTCGAGTAAATTTTTAATAAGCACCAAGTCGTGGGTGCCGCCCTTTCTAGAATCAAGGTAAATTACCTTGTTCTGTCTTGCTATAATTACAAGTATAACCCAGTGAAACCTGCACAGGTATGTTGCCATGGTCATTGAACCTAACTTCAAGCTGCGTTATATAGTACAAATTAACATGTATAGCATCTGGATGAAGCACTTACCCCGGGTTGTAGGGTAAAATTAAGTAGCTTTTGTCCCAATGAGCCAGCATTACTTTTTCCACGTACTCATGGACGAATTGCACATCTTGGTCCATGGTTTGCTTTGACACCATGTGTGGGTCGAAGAAACCCACCAGTTCATTCCTTGCTTTTGCCTCCATCATCATGTATCTACATACATATACAAAATCAAGGATCATATATATATATATATATATATATATATATATGCCATTTATCGGCACGAGACGAATCTATACCGTGATTGCGCACACTTACAATGTCCAGCATCTGATGAGTGAAGCGTCGAGGGCGTTGAGGTTGTACAGATCGAACAAGTCATTGAAGCCAACCACGAAGCAGCCACCTGAATTCTCGTGTAAGAAATGCCGCTCCTTGAAGCGAACCGTGATACTCGTTTCCCGTTCTGGCAGCGGCTTGGTCGCCTGTAACAGGCACCAATCTTGCAATCTAACGCAGGCTAATGAAAGCGTCATCGGATTCTCTTTAAGTACGAACGGCTTTCCCAGCTCAAATTACCGCAGCAACGGGGCGTACGGAATTTGCAACAAGCCTGAGTTGGTCTTCTTTTTCGATTTTCCCTTATCGCTGCATCGTCGTCTACTAGATGTTGTCTTCACGGGAGACGACGCGAGCGGCTGTGGCTCATAGGACACCATAGGCAAATTGGTGGGCTCTGCTGGTGCTAGCATATGATCCGGCGCACCATGTGGCTTCGGTATTGCTTCTATCGTTGGTGTTGCTTGGCGGGCATCGAAGGAGATGGACTTCTTTGGCCATTGGATGAATGTGTGGACGGCATCCCCTATTGTCACGATCTCGTCGTTTGGAGGCATCTCCAACGTGATGCCCTTGCAAATTTCATGTACACCATCGACATGAACCTTCGGCGTCTGGTTAAGGAACGACCGTGCACAAGTGCCCCTTCAATGATGGATACGCGCGCCCAAGCGACGCAAAGGAATAGAGGCATCGCCAAGCCTCACTTCGAGATTGAGATTGCACAGCATGGCCTCCTACATAACGATACACAATTACTTAGCCTACACACAAAACAGGTCCATTTAAGAAGCACTGCAGAAATAACATGTATATTACCTTGGTGTCGCTTGAGGAAATCGACTGGCCCACATCCGTCTGAGGAACAGACGCGCAGCTGCTCGGATGGTTAGTTGGGCTGACTTGTTCATGTGCTTCTCCGCCTAGCACGTTCTGTTCATGCCTGTCCGCAGCGTTCATTTGTGTCATCTTTTCCTCAAAGCATTTTAGCTGAATCTCTAATTGTGCTTTCATCCTTTCCTCAAATTTTTCATTTACCCTTTACTCAATCATGGCTACTAGCCGTGCCTCACGCTCAGCTTTGCTTCTCTTCCTACTCCGGTATGACTCGGAGTCCTGTGGGAATCCCATTTTCCAGGGAACGAAAACACCTAGGCCTCGGGTCCGACCCGAGTGCTCCTTGTTTCCCAAGGCCGCAGAGAGTATATCGTTCTCTCTGTCTGGAGCGAAAGAGCCCTGGGAAGATTCCGTGCTCAGCGACAGTAAGCGTTGTGACACTTCCTCGTCAGCGGCATTGGCAAATGACATCTCGCCTGAAGTCGTGGGACGTGACCTCGCTCTTACCCAGTTTCGAGCACGCGGGTCCAATATCGAGGCAAACGGTGGTGCGACCTCCTTCTGTATTGCCTCATTGTCCTCCCTTGTCCATTGCTTCACCTTGCCCGCGTACCCAGTGGAGCCGAGTCTGTGGGGGTGGGTGTTTTTTGACTGGATAACCTTGTGCGCTGTACTTATGCTCACGAACTCTTCGGTCTTCTTCATTTCAACAAATTATTCCCACACGTCTTCGCTGATGAACCCATACTTGTGGAACGGAGTCATTTCCTTATTCACGTAATGAGTGACGAGGCAGCTCTTGAAGTTCTTCCACGCCTTTCCAGCCACTAGAAGCGCGTACCGTTGCAGTGCGTTCAGGGAGTCTTGTGGGAGCTCGAATGACCCGAAAATTTCTATCACCAGGCTGTCGCGCTCCTCATCAGTCAGCGTCTTCCACGACGGATACGTGATGGGGACCCTTTCACGCCCAACTATCCCGCACAATGTACGTAATGCTTGCGCGGCTTTAGCAGGTGCGGTAGGGGACCCATCATGCGGATCGACCGCAGTAATGGTATCTCGGCTCTGCGGCCTTTTACTAAGCCCTCTTGGAGCGCGCCTCTGTTTTTCTACGTTGGCCGCCTCATCCGATCCATTCGGCGATGAAGAATGCGGAGACGTCGACATCTTGCAGTGAAGGTCATAGAGGAGAAAAGAAAGTTGAGATCAGCATGGCTAGGACAAGTGGGTCATAGAAGAGGAAAGAAAGGTAATATCAGCATTTTTTAAGTATCATAGGAGAGGAGGAGGACGAGGTGGTTGATCGGAGGACGAGAAAGTAATTGCGATATTACCAAAATATTCATCAGGTTAATTTCGTCAATGAAGAGGACACATTGGTACTCAAATGAAGTATGTAACAGCATGAACAATACAACAAATGATTGGTCATCTTCCAATTTTAACATACAACATATTGTGGCATATAAAGCACTAGAAATCATGTGTTCGGCCATAAACAAATGGACAACTTAAATATAAAACTCAAGAGGTCTTCATTACTATTTCTCTCAGATATCGGCTTGCTTAACCAAAAGGTTAGCCTTAGCTTCCTCACCACTAGGAGTTGTGATCATTGACTTGTTGTGACAGTAACCAAAATCTTAAATTCAGTTCTCAACTGACCAAAATCAATTTGCCTGTTCTCAGCCTATCAACTCACAATGCTGAATCCTCACACAGTCCAGCCACTATGCAAATTAAGTAATTGAATTTGACAAGAATGCAATAGCAAACTAAACTCAGCTTTCTCCTATACTGTCACAACCTATCTCACAATGTCGAATCCTCACAGAGAATGTAACCCCACAGCCACAACAATTTATTCTAACCCTAAACCACAGGTTATAAGATTACCGTGGGAGGAGGAGGAGGCGGCGGTGGCCTATCGGCAGGGCGTCGGGGCGGCACGGCGGCGGCTCGGAGGAGAGGAGGAGGACGAGGTGGTCGATCGGGGGGCGTCGGGGCGGCGCGGCGTCGGGGTCTGGAGCCGTCACCAAGCGGAAGTAGAGTTTTGCCGCCAACGAAAAATGGTTTGCCGCCAAGGGTGGGGGTATCACAGACGGTTTATAATTCAACCGTCTGAGACAAGTATATCACAGACGGTCCAATATTTAACCGTCTGTGATATAGTGGTCATCACAGACGGTTCATTAAAAACCGTCTGTGATGACCACTATATCACAGATGGTTTTTAATGAATCGTCTGTGATGACCTGACCGACGAAAAGAAAAATAAGCATAATTATAATTATGATTAACTGTAATACATATGTACACCCCATCACTTATGAACCGAACATATTTGATTACAAGTACACATACATTTGGAATATAAATAAGGATCTCATCATTAATCGGCCACTTGCTTATTATTTTGTACAAAAATTAGGCCTTCACGATGATCAACGCGTGTGTAGCTAGCTTCCTCAGGTTGCTCTTCCTGGACCATGATTCCAGTACCAATAGGAGGCAACTCATCGAACTGATTGTACTCTTCCTCATCTACCACATTCTCGACTCCGACAATCCTCCTTTTTCCCTGTAGAACCGCGTGGCGCTTCTTGTTCAATGGGTCGGTTACATAGAAGACTTGAAAAACTTGGTTAGCAAGAACAAACGGTTCGTCTTGGTATCCGACACGTTCAAGATCTACAGTAGTGACACCGTACTTGTCAACCTTCACATGCTGCAGGTGAACCCAACGTCACCGAAATAGGGGGATCTTGAATAGTATGTAGTCAAGCTCCCAAATTTCCTCAATGAACCCATAGTACGACCTCCTCGTCGACCTAGCAGTATTCAACGCATCTATGCGAACACCGCTATTCTGGTTTGTGCTCTTCATGTCCTAATCCCTCGTGTAAAATGTGTACCCATTTATGTCGTATCCTTTCCATGTTACAACCATAAATGCTGGCCCTTTTGCCAACCATGTCAGCGGACCTTCGGTCGAGCTTCCAATGATGGGTAGTCGTTCCTTCAGCCATCTGTTGAATTGAAGGTTATGTTGTCTGATGATCCAGGACTCCAACCGCGATGGATTCTCCTGCCGTAGCCCGTTCTTGTGCTCGTCGATATACAGGGCCACAATAGCCATGTGTTGCAAAACCGTGAAATGGGCTTTAGCGCACGCAGCTGGATCAGGCGTGATTAATTTTCTTCCGATGGTCCTAGCACCCTGGAACCTTCCCTCATGGCGGGATCGAGGCACACCTATCGGCTCGACCTGTGCCATGTAATCCACACAAAACTCGATGTGAATCATGTGATGAAAAATTGGCTTGATCTTGTGCTGAAAAATTGGTTAGGATTAATCTTGCAAAATTGCTTGCATGAAGGACCAAACATTCAAACATCCAAAAACAGAAACTTTGCATTTGCGCCAGACCAAACATCCAAAAACAGTGAGTTTCGCATGTATGACGGACCAAACTTTTTGGTCTGTCATAAACGTGATTTTGATGCTTTTACGCTTGTTCAAGAAATCGTGTTTTTCCCATGTATGACAAACCAAATTTTTTGGTCTGTCATACACATGCTTTTGGCGACCTCGTTTTTCCCATGTATGACAAACCAAATTTTTTGGTCTGTCATACACATGCTTTTGGCGACCTCGTTTTTCCCATGTATGATAAACCAAATTTTTTGGTCTGTCATACACATGCTTTTGGCGACCTCGTTTTTCCCATGTATGACAAACCAAATTTTTTGGTTTGTCATACACATGTTTTTGGCAACCTCGTTTTTTTCCATGAATGACAGACCAAATTTTTGGTATGTCGTAAATGTGCTTCTGAAGGTTTTTTGCTCGGGACCAAATTCTTAAAAACAGTAAGTTTTACATGTACGCCGGACCAAATTTTTTGGTCCGTCGTGAATGGTTTTTTGAGTGACTTTTTCATGTGTACGCCGGACCATATTTTTTGGTCCATCGTGAATGCGTTTTTGCTCGATTAGGGTTTTGAGCAAAATTGGAATTGTGTTTGATTTGTTTTTGAGATTATGAAATTTGTGAGAATTTCATGATGCTTGAAGTGGACTTTATGCAATGCTCGTGTGAGTATTTGCATGGATTGATGTGAGTCAAGTCGTGGACTTTTGCTCGGAATTGTTTTGTGGTTTGTTCATGTGCAGGTATTGCTCGAAGACGAACGTGGTCGATGACGGGATCGGAACTAGGTTCATGGAGGAGCTGAGGTTCGGGACTAGGTTCAGGGAGGAACTGAGGTCTTGGTGGTCAAGGATGTCATGCGGGACGTTCGGGCTAAGAGAATGGTGCACATGAAGAATGGTTGGTCACGTGAGAATGGTAGGAGGTCATTCGCGTGCAAAGTGTTAGTCACGTGAGTATGGCAGGTGGCCATACGCGTGCAAAGTGTTAGTCACGTGAGTATGGTAGGGTTGCCATACGCGTGCAAGAGTTGTACTCGGCCAGGTTGGGCCAAGAGGAGTTGTATACATACTCCTTCTTGATTAGGAATTGTATTCAGAACTCCTTGTGTTTTGCTCCTTTAAATAGGAGGGGTGTCTCCTGTTGAAGGGCAATCAAGCAGAGCTGAGCGCATTGAGAGATTGAGCTCAGCTTTTAGGGTTTGTACTCTTTTGATGAGAGTACTTTAGACAAAAGAAATAAAGATCAATTCTTCCAGATCCTTGCGTGCTACAGTAACCGCGTTGCTACAGTGTCTCTGTTTTGGTTTTTGGTTGCATGCTTGTTCTGGTTCTAGATTGGTTTTTGTTCTTTGAGGTTCATCTTGATTTGATCCATCAAAACCTTTCTAGAGAATTGATTTAGGGTTTCTCTAAGTTTAGTTGATTAAACTTTTGTCGTTCTTGTTTAATCTTGAAGTTTTGGTTAAATTAATTCTCGTCATCTTCTGTCACAGCAAGCTTATGATGCTCATAACTTTTGATCCGTAAGTCCGATCGAGCTGATTCTTTTTGAGTTCGATTTGTATTGGAACCTAGTTTATCGTGTCCAAATTTCAGATCAATCTAACGGTTGGATCTTCGGGAATTCTTGTTTTACCGAACCCCTGTCATTCTATTTTTGTCGAAAACGAGGCAATTATTTGGTTCTGTTTTGGGGTGAACTTTTAATAGATCAAGAATTTGGTTTTAGCTTCCGCACAATCATTCACCCCCCCTCTGATTGCTATATTCGTATACTTCGATCCTACAAGTGGTATCAGAGCAAGGTTTTTCTAATCTATCTTAACCGGTGATTAGATTAATGGATCATTATTCGACAAAACCATGTGTGTTCGATGGTGTTGATTTTCAGTTTTGGAAGGCCAAGATGGAGGTGTTCATCCAAGCACAAGGCTTCACAATTTGGGAGAAGGTCTACAAGCCATACGAAGTCCCTGCAAACGACAACGTCAACGACACCAATCGCACACATGTTGAAGCAAACAACAAGGCGCGCAACTTGATCATCCAAGGTTTGGGACGCAGCGACTTTGACCGTGTGATCCATCTCAAGTCCGCATATGAGGTATGGAAATCTCTTTGTGATTACCATGAGGGTTCTAACACTATTAAAGAGGTTCGTCAAGATCTTTACAAAAAAGAATACATACGATTTGAGATGAAACCCGGTGAGTCGCTAGATGACTTCTTTGCACGTTTCAATAAAATTCTTAGTAATCTTCGTGCTGTTGGAGTTAGCTTTGATGCTGCTGCTAATGCTAGACAATTGCTTGGTGCTTTAGACATGTCTATTTGGGAGATGAAAATTACATCCATTAGAGAATCTACTATCATGAGTACACTTACATTAGATGTTCTGTATTCTAAATTGAAAACTCATGAGTTGGATGTTCTTGCAAGGAAAGGTAATATTAAATCAATTGCTTTGATCTCTAACCCTAACATGTCAAATGCAAATTCTTCTTCTAGCTTTGCCTTGTCTTCCATGTCTTCTTTAACAGATGAGCAACTTGAAGAGTTTCCTGAAGAAGATCTGGCACTACTCTCTTCTCGCTTTAACAAAGCTTTGCAGAATGTGAGAATGAGAAAGAGAGGTGGTCCTCCAAGATGCTATGAGTGTGGTGACCTCAACCATATTCGCACAAATTGTCCTAAGCTTGCAAGAAAAACATCAAAGGAGGAGAAGGACAACGACAGAAGGAATAAGAAGAAAAGGTTCTCGTCAAATGATAGGAAGAAGAAGAGCTTCATCAACCGCAAGGTGGTTCACCGAGTTCTTTCCGCTCTTGAACAAGTCAATTTGAGCGATGTGGACTCGGAGAGCAGCGAAGATGATGCAACTCCAAGCAAGCATGATTTGATGGGATTGTGTCTCATGGCAAGCAGCAAGGATAGCTTCACCGAGGACGGCAATGACATCGACTTCAATGAGGTAGATCCTTCTTATGATGAATTAGCCAATGTTGTTGCCCGTCTTGGAAAATTACTTGACAAACGTGATAGAAAAATTAAGAAACATGATATTCTTGTGGAGTCATTGAATGCTGAAATTGCTAGACTTAAGACATTGATTCCTGATGATGATACTTGTAAATCATGTGACTTAATTTACAATGAGCTCACCTTGCTTAGGAAAGAACACACTCTTCTGTTGCATCTAAATGAGAAAAATGAGAAACATGTTAAACATGCTAGCTGTTCCACTGATGATTTGCATGGTTCAACTTCTTGTTCTAAATGCTCAACTCTTGAATTAAAATTGAAAGATGCAAATGCTAGGGTTTCTCAATTGACTGATAATCTGCTTACTCATGAGGTTCTTTCATGCTCTACTTGTCGTAAATGTAAAGGGAAGGTCAATATTCCTTGCAATAATTGTTTAACTCTTGCTAAGAAAGTTGATTACTTGCAAAATTCTTTGGAACGTTTCACTAATGGCAAGAAAAAGTTGAACATGATTTTGGATCAATCTAAGGTTAGCACAAACAAGAGAGGTTTAGGTTTTGATCCTTATGCCACATACGAAACTAAACCTCGCACTGTTGTTCAGGCTCCTTGCAAAATTGAGTTATCTAATGAGCCTAAGAAAATTGCTTTTCAATCTGTGGTTTTTATCTTCTACTATGATGAATGCAAAATGTGCCTTTACTGTTAAAGCTAAACATCATGTCAAGTACACTTGCACTCATTGTGGTAGAGATGGACACTTAGTAGATTTTTGCTTTAGACTAGCCAAACAACAAAAGAAGGAAAGAACTGAGGCTAGGTCAAATTTCAGCAAAGCACATTTTACTTCTTATGCGTCTAGAGTGATGAAAACACCTTCTGTTCCTAGAAACATGGGAAAAGGAAAATCTGATTTTGTGCATAAAAATTATCGTGTTGTACCTATCAAGCAGCGTCGTGTGTCTCAAGATCGATTCCCAAAAATCTCATTCCTAACCCAAGATCGAGACCTCGACATGTTTTGCTATGTAGGCTTCTCGCGCGAGGAAGGAGAACATATGGCTAGTGGATTCCGGATGCTCACGCCACATGTCCGGTGATAAGAATTGGTTCTCCTCCATCACTCGTGCATCTCGTGCTGAAAGTGTTACTTTTGGAGATGCTTCTTCCTCTTCTATTGTGGCAAAAGGTACAATAAAAGTAAGTGACAAGTTTATGTTCAAAGATGTGGCTCTTGTTGAAAATTTGAAATATAACTTGCTTTCTGTCTCACAAATGCTTGATGAAGATCTTGAGATAAGCTTTAAGAAAAATGAATGCAAAGTGCTAGATGCTTCAGGTGATCTTGTGTTCAAAATTTCTCGTTTTGGAAGAGTATTTAAAGCTGATTTTGATGCATCACCTTTTTCTAAGCATAGGTGTCTAATTGCCAATGTTTCTAAAGATTTATTCTTTTGGCATCGTAGACTTGGTCATGTTGGTTTTGATCATCTTACTCGTGTAAGTGGTTTAGATCTCATACGTGGCTTGCCTAAGCTTAAGGGTGATAGCAATCTAGTATGTTCTTCTTGTAGACATGGTAAGATGATTGCAGGTTCACATCCACCTCTTACCATGGTGATGACAAACGCCTCAGACAGCTACTACATCTTGACACTGTTGGACCATCTCGAGTTCAATCTTTTGGAGGCAAGTGGTATGTGCTTGTGATTGTTGATGATTTTTCTAGATACTCTTGGGTATACTTTATGGCATCTAAGGATGAGGCTTTTAGTCATTTTAGAAGTCTTGCTCTTAGGCTTTCTGTTGATCATTCAGGAGCTCTTAGAAGTGATAATGGAACTGAATTTAAAAATTCTTCTTTTGATCTCTTTTGTGCTGAAAAAGGAATTGATCATCAATTTTCATCACCTAGAGTGCCTCAACAAAACGGTGTAGTCGAAAGGAAAAATAGAACGTTGGTTGAGATGGCTAGAACCATGTTAGATGAACATCACACTCCTAGAAATTTTTGGGTTGAAGCTATTTCAACTGCTTGTTATGTTTCAAACCGTGTGTTTTTGAGATCAAAATTGGGTAAGACTCCATATGAGCTTCGGTTTGGACATAGACCTTCTGTTTCTCACTTTCGAGTTTTTAGATGCAAATATTTTGTCTTGAAATCTGGAAATCTTGATAAATTTGAAGCTAGATCAACTGATGGCATTTTTCTTGGATATCCTGCTCATACTCTGTCGGGACCCGAATTTGCAAATCCGGACCCTCTGTGTATTCAGCACTAGTCCAGGAACGCGCTAGTGCACACAGTCTTAACATCGGTAAATATCACAATCATACCACTCGATACTAGTAAAGTACTTTAATTAAATAGTCAAACTGGTTACTCGACCTTATGGTCAAGTTACAAATATACGCCTCGCAGGGCGAAACTTATTAAGAGAGAAATAATAGCAGCGGAAAATAAGATAACATCGTGGCGCCATCCAGTATACCACAGGCAACTGACCGGCTCGCTCCTAAGTAGACGGTTCCTCGTGGAGCTCCTCCTCCAAAGCCGGTGTAGTCTCCTCTTCAACTGGTGTTGTATTGTGGCAAGGGTGAGTACTTGGTACTCGGCAAGTCATGCAGAATGCAGGCTAATAGACTATATGCATGGCTTGATACAAAGGAATAGCTCAAGGTATATTTGCGGAAACAAAGATTTGACAAGTAGCATAAGTAGATTCGAAAGCAGTAGAAACAAGTATAGCATAAATAACTTTTCAAGGAGTTTAATAAACATCTTTCCCATCCTAATCCACATTTCCATCAACATCATTATTAATCCAACCCAACCTTTCAAATCTAAGTTATTTTTAAGAAAGTCTAACCCTTGACTGTAATTCCCGAGCGATGTCCAATACCGCGGACACGGCTATTCGAATAGATTATACACTCTGCAGAGGTTATGCACTTTACCCACAAGATACAGTCAAACACCACAAAGGCGAGTTCCCGTAACAAAGTCTTTCGGAAACTTCTAACAATACAAGTGGTCCTCCCCGGTTGTTGCACACTAACCCTTCCCTTAGCTAAGGCGAAGTTTAGGCCAACCAACCGTTAGATGGGTACCTGGCCTCACCCAGACGCTCCCGCACAACTTACACAAAGGGTGTAGTTGACCTCCCGAGGTCCCACAGTGCGTTATTAGCAACTTAGTCAACTAGGTCCGTCCCATTACAGACATGTGGTTGCACGTTAGACCCAGTTCAAAGGCTTGCAAGGTGAAGTCCTTAGGGTGACCAGGGCAAGACTACCCGAAGAATCAAACCAACATTCCCAATGCCACAACTGGCCCACCTGATTATTCTTGCCACATGCCCCGGTCGAAAAACTATTTATCAAACCCCAGTTGATTACCATGCACCACGTGCCATCAACATCACATGATACCTTTCCAAAACAGGTTCAATATATCATTAAGTCAATATTAACGTTTGATTGTCCAAAAGCATGTCATGAGCACGTAACAGGTCTAAGCCATATACTACAACGGTCTAAAACCCATGTTGGCAATTTAATAATGTCCAACTAGTAAACCACAACTAGGGTGACAAGGGGTCATGGCACATACTTAAGTAATCAAGGTGTCATACAGCAATTTGGTATTTATCTAATTCCCCATATTTAAATAAAGTATTTTCTAATTGAACTAGCATGCAATAATTTGAACCAAAATAGGTTTCAAAATAGGATCAACATGGTCAAAGCACAACTTTCCTTCAAAAAGTACTTGTTCTTGGTCTTGAGTTGGATCATGAGTCAATACTTCTCCTTCGAATCCTTCTGGCACTTCAACGTCTACTCGTGAAGCGTGCAAATAGAAACCAATGAATATAACAGTAGACAAAAGTATCCAAACATCCAAATAAAGTCCATAAACAGAGAGAACATAATTTTATGAATTTTTAGAAACTGGAATCGTCAAATTCGGAGTTAAAATGCAAAAGTTATAGCATTTTGAAGTTTAAATAATCAATTAAATAATATTACTGAGGAAAAATTTAGTCCAAAAGTTAAATAAAATTCATAATTAGGTAGATCTCAATTTTATACAAATTTAGAAATTTGAATCACTCAAATCGGAGTTGAAACGCAAAAGTTATAAGCGTTTGAAGTTTGAATCAAAATCTGAAATCATTATTTCGAATTAATAAATCATTTTCTTTTTCGGAAATTAATTATTGCGTCAGCGAGGACACATGGCATCCTCTGATTGGCCTGCTGACGTCAGCCGGTTCATGGACGTGGTCCATGGTTTGGCTCGGGTCTACCGTGGACTCGGCTCACGGCTCGCGGTCACTGACATGTGGGTCCCACCTGTCAGCGCTGGGTCTCACGCACGCGTGGCCGTGGCTGACGCGTGGGCCCTCTGACACGAGGGTCCCGCGTGTCCGAGACACGCTTCCCACGCGCGTGGGCGCGGCTAGGCACACGTGGCACAATCTCGGCCGTTGATTTGAAAATCAACGGCCCAGATTAGATCTGGTTATCACGCGTTTGGGTTAACGCGGTCAATCCACGCCGTTGGATCCAGATCTAACGGTCCAAAATGGATCTGACCCCTAACACTAGATCTAATCTACACCGTTCGATCCCGATCTAACGGTTAGGATCTAACCTAGCTCTAACGGCGTTAGGGCGCACATGGAACTCACCGTAGCAGTCGGATCCGGATCGGACGGCGGAGAAAGCTCGAAGTCGACGATGGCGGCGCAGCGAAGCTGGTTCACCGAGGTCGGGGAAGGCGACCAACGCGACGGCGTTCTGGGGCTGCTCCGGCGAAGTGAAAGGCCACCTCGCACGCCTTGGCGGACGGTTCGGAACCTGCTCGACGCGGAGGATCGGACGGCGGCGAGGCGAGACAAAAACCGTGGCGGCGCTTCACGCAACTACGGCGAGCGATTCCGGCAAACCTACGGCGGCTAGAGCTCGGTGGGTTAGGGCAAAAAGTGCGCGGGGTCACGGCGGTCCTCGGGGTACCACCCGGTACTTAAATGCCCTCGGCATGCGCGCACGGGACGGAGCCCTAGTCCCACACGGCGGCGGAGTCCGGCGGCGATTCGGACGGAGACGACGATGATGTGGCGCAACGCGGGCCATTGGATCGAGATCCAACGGTCACGGGCGGGGCTTGGAGCGCACGGCTCGGGTGACGTGGCCTGATCTCGATCGTTGGATCTTGATCCAATGGTCGAGGGGTTAGGGCTCGGGCGACTTGGTTCGGCCCGACCGTGGCCCGGGTCGGACTCGAACTCAAGTCTGACTCGGGCTCGGTCGCTTGAACAGTAACCGACCCGGTTCGATTTTCCAGCGATTTAATATTCCAAATAATTCCCAGTAATTCATTTAATTCAAGAAAAATAGCAAAATACTCAGAAAAATTCTGGAAAATATTTTAGGGTATTTGGGACTCAAATAAAATATTTTCAACAAATTTTTATTTGCAAATTTTAATTCTTTAATTAATTCAAAATGGAATAAATTCAAATAAATTCCAAATAAATTCCAGAAAATTCCAAAAATTCACCAAAGTGCCAAATCACACATGAATTTAAGAAAAGCAAAATTTTGGGGTGTTACATACTCGTGGCTATCGTGTGCTTGTTTTGGAGACTAACAAAATTGTGGAAACTTGTGAAGTTACTTTTGATGAGGCTAGTCTAGGCACTAGTCCAAGTGATGCAGGTACAGGCGCATACATTCAGGGGGAGAAAATCTTTGAAGATAATGATGATGTTGAAGATGAGGTCTTGACTCTTCCTAATGCACAACAAGCTGTAGCACCCTTGGCACCTACTACTACATCACCTACAGCTAACCATCCTCAAGCTACAACATCATCTGTACATGCTGAAAATGAAGAAGGAGAAGGAGAAGTCTCAAAAGCCAATGCTCCCTTGCACATTCAGAAAATGCATCCATCTGAACAAATGATTGGAGACCTAAATGAGAGTCACTCGATCCAGGTTTATTCATTCTGACACTCATGCTCATTCTGCTTTAGTTGCTTCTTTTGAACCCAAAGATATATCTCATGCATTATCTGACGAATCTTGGATCAATGCCATGCATGAAGAATTAGAGAATTTTGAACGAAATAAAGTTTGGAAACTTGTCTCACCACATCCAGATTTTAATGTTATTGGAACTAGATGGGTTTTCAAAAATAAACAAAGTGAGGATGGTGTTGTTGTTAGAAACAAGGCTAGATTGGTTGATCAAGGTTACACTCAAATTGAAGGCTTAGATTTTGATGAAACCTTTGCTCCTGTTGCTAGAATTGAAGCTATTAGAATCCTTTTAGCTTTTGCTGCATCCAAAGGTTTCAAATTGTATCAAATGGATGTGAAAAGTGCTTTTCTTAATGGCTACATAAATGAGGAGGTTTATGTCAAGCAACCACCTGGTTTTGAAAATCCAAAGTTTCCAAATCATGTGTTCAAACTATCAAAAGCTTTGTATGGTTTGAAACAAGCCCCTAGAGCATGGTATGATAGGCTAAAAACCTTTTTACTTGAAAGGGGGTTTTCAATGGGAATGGTTGACAAAACTCTCTTTTTACTCAAGCAAGGCAATGATCAACTATTCGTTCAGATTTATGTTGATGATATTATCTTTGGTGGTTCCTCTCATGTTTTAGTGTCTGAGTTTTCAGAAACAATGAGGAAGGAGTTTGAGATGAGTATGATGGGTGAGTTGACATACTTTTTGGGATTTTAAATAAAGCAAACAAAGGATGGTACTTTTGTGCATCAAAGCAAATACACAAAAGACTTGTTGCATAGATTTGGGATGGAAAACAGCAAACTGATCATGACACCCATGGAGAGCACTTGCACACTTGATCCGGATGAAGATGGTGAGCCGGTTGATCAAAAGGAATATAGAAGCATGATAGGTTCACTTTTGTACCTCACTGCATCAAGGCCGGATATACAATTTGCTGTGTGCTTGTGTGCTCGTTTTCAAGCTTCCCCACGTGCTTCACATCGACAAGTCAGCTGCATTTTCAGGTATCTTCATGGAACTCAAGATTTTGGCATTTGGCTTTCTGCTTCCTCATGCATTAGTTTAAGAGCCTTTTCTGATGCTGATTTTGGAGGATGTAGAATTGATAGAAAAAGTACATCTGGTACATGTCATTTCTTGGGCAATTCTCTTATTGCATGGTCATCTAGAAAACAATCTTCTGTTGCACAATCAACTGATGAATCTGAATATGTGGCTGCTGCTAGTTGTTGTTCTCAAATTCTTTGGATAGTAGCTACACTTAAAGATTATGGGGTTAATTTGGATAGTGTTCCTCTTTTGTGTGATAACACTAGTGCAATTTGCATTGCTAAGAACCCTGTGCAACACTCTAGAACAAAACACATTGACATCAGATTTCACTTTCTTAGAGATCATGTTGAAAAAGGCAACATTGTGCTTCATCATGTGGATACTGAACATCAATTGGCAGACATTTTTACAAAACCTTTGTCTTCTTCTCGTTTTGCTTTTATTCGGGGAGAACTTGGGATTGTTCATCCAATGGGTTTGTTTTGAGGGGGAGTTTCCTTGCCAAGTTCTTTCACTTGATGAGCTCACTTTATCATATTTCTTTATATGTGAAAGTGCATCTAGGCACTTATGTTGTTTTGGTGATTAATGATAAACGATTAATGACAAACGCATGTAATGTCAATCAATGTAATAGTACAAATGCTTAACTTAATGCTTAACAAAAGACAAACCTCTAATATGTTTATATTGTTATGAGACTAACACGTTTATTGCCTAGTTGAATATTAGTCTCATCTATTTTAGAGGAAAATCAATTGGGATGGTTAAGCAAAAATGAGGTATGCAATCTCGGTATTCATTCCATATTTGTCATTGCATTCTTCTTTAGCAAATGCATATTGAACTCTAAGTAACTTGTTGATTTCATATGTGCACATTGATTCATGTCATAATTGCTTGTGCATATATATATATATTCATTTGAGTTCATTATGTGCTTTGTTTTTAATATGCTTGTGTTAACTAGAGTTAAACTTCATTGCTTCATATTGACTTGGTGCATACTGTCTTAGTTGT
This sequence comes from Rhipidocladum racemiflorum, assembly GCA_036346355.1. NCBI lineage: Eukaryota > Viridiplantae > Streptophyta > Magnoliopsida > Poales > Poaceae > Rhipidocladum > Rhipidocladum racemiflorum. Next base: position 71,130,609 of record CM070570.1, on the reverse strand, counting down.
GTATATTCTAATGCACCTCTCTTAGTGAAGTTTAATCTAGAATTGGATCACATTATTTACTCTCATTCCAAATATTGTTTGCACATGTGTAATTCGTGTATATTCTATCATGTGCTTCATTTAAGCAAAGTCTGTGATCCTTGCCATGATTTAATTGATTCTTCATATTGGCAATTATCTCTCTAGTGCAGTTAGATCAATCATATATTCATCATGATGCACTTAGCAGAGAATATTTATATTGTCAAGTGTTTCCATTCATATTGTGCTTCTTGATATGAAACACTTGTTATTATCAATTTATTCAATATATCTTTTAAACTTGTGGGACTAATATGTTTGCTGAGTGCTTTGATAAGAGTTAGGTCCCAAAGCTGTGTGTATGATGACCAAGATGGTTTGAAGGATGACAAACGAGTCAAAGTCAAATAAGAACAGTGGTGTCACCAAGAGCTGAGGACTAAGTCAAGAACGACTTGGCGTGAGGATCGTCTTGGTGATGATCGATGTCAAGGTCGGAGAGGACGAGAGTCTCATGAGGTGAATCGCGTCGAGGTTGACAAGACGAAGGGCGTCATCAATCTTTGTGAAAGCGTCATCATGCACCGTGCATCCAAGATGTCAGCATGCAAGCTAAGTGTAAGACTTAGATTTTTGTGTTTAAATTTGAGTCTAAGGATTGCCGTACTATTAAGAGGGATGCAATCGTTGAAATTACTTAGACAAGTCTCAAGTGCTCAAAGTGGTCTATCCTTGTCTAAGATTGAGAAACCCAAGTCACACTTTGTTCACCTAGGTGTAGGTGGGTTGGTGTGAGGGTTAGAAGTGTTGGTGGTGCCGGAAAGTGAGGATTGTTGGTCTCTCTTGGATTCCTTGTGATATCTGATTTTATCCTTTGGGATTTGGGTAGTGAGACCTTGTGGGTTGGATAACCCTCGTTCTTAGCTTTCCGAAAAGTCCGAATTCGTCGAAATCGGAGTCCGGGATCAAAAGTTATGCCCGTTTTCATCCGGCTGCTGCGTGCTGCCTGGGAGATCCGGAGTATCCGAACATTTAGTCCGGAGACTCCGGATGATCCGGAGTATCCGGACAATCCGGAGTATCCGAATGATCCGGAGTGTCCGGGTTAAATATCCGGAGTCTTCGGGTTGCCCAGTTCGGTCCAAACGGCTAGTTTTTGGGGTTCCTCTATTTAAAGCCACCTTCTTGCCCACTTCAAAGGAGCTGTTGGGGGATGTTTTGCTGGGTATTAGAGGTGTTCTTTGTGAGTGTTTGAGCCCCCAATACTCCTCCCTACTCCTTAGATCTTAGTGATCCCCTTTTGTGAAGGGTTGGGTAGAGGAGAGAGGTGTTTGGATTGAGGATTGATTTGAAGAGTAGATGGTTGGGAGATAGTTTCCTTGGTGCTTTGAGGTGTATTCTTAGTGATCTTAAGCTCCCAAAAGCCCCTCTAACCCTAGATCTTAGTGATCCCTTTTGAGTGAAGGTTTGGGTGTGAGAGTGGGTAGTGATCGGATTGAGTGTGATTAGTGTGTTGAGCACTTGAGGTGGACTCTAAGTGAGTTCTTCGGGAGCATTTGTTGCTCTTGGAGGTTGAGGTCTCCTAGACGGCTAGGAGTTGCCGGTGAGCTTTCAAGCTTTGTGTGGAAGGCCGCCGAAGGTTTGTGAAGGTCCGATTCCGCCTCCGCAAGGAAAGGAATCAAAAAAGTGAAGACCGGCGAGTGCATTGTGCAACACCGGGAGGAAGAGGGTTGAAAGAGACCCCGGCTCAATTGTGACCGAGCCGCCTCAACGGAGACGTAGGATCCCCTCAAGGATCCGAACTTCGGGATAAAATCTTCGTGTCTCCTTCCTTACTTCGGTTTCCTCTTTTGCTCATCCGCTTAATTTGCTTTCGATTCTTGTGATTATATCAATTAGATTGTATCTACTGCATCTATTCTTGCTTATATACTTGATTCATTGCAGTAGAGTAATTTGTATCACTAGAATCAAAGAAGCACTTCAATTTATTGTCCTACTCTGTTCTGGCCGAACCAGGCAACCCGGAGTATCCGGTATATTGATCCGGAGTATCCGGACATACCGGAGTATCCGGACTAAATATCCGGAGTCTCCGAGTTACCTGTCTCGGGTTGAATTGTTTAATTTGCAAAACTTAATTATCGCAATTGCTTCCGCATTATCTCTGATAGATTAATTTAAATTGGGTATAATTTTGTAATCGCGGTCATTTCAATATGTTATGTAATTGAGCTAATATATGATAATCTAATTGTCTCACTTGAACTAAAAATGACATTGCGAAATTCCCTGGACTGATTGTCTATAGCTAAATACTCTGTGATATCTTACTCTTCTAGGCTTGTTATTGAATTTTCTTGACAAATTTGGGCTATGGAGCAAGTGTATTTTCAACTTTACTCTTTCATAAGACCTTTTAATCATTTTTGCATGTTTACAATCAAAGAAAAAGAAAAGAAAAAGGGAATCAATAAAAAGGGTTGTTAAAAGCAAAAGCTTCAAGTTGTATGCTTCAGGCATGCTTTCCTTAAAAAAAAAGATGTATGCTTCAAGCATGCCATTCCCTCAAAGATAAGATGTATGCTTCAAGCATGCCACTCCTAGAAAATAAAAGAAGTATGCTTCAAGCATGCCACATGCAATTTATTGTTTAAAGATTAAATTGGTCTACTAGATTGGAGTTGAAACTACTTGCTCGCCCTAAGTTGTTAGTTGCTTCAATTTTTAAAGCCTTGCTTTTTCTGCTAAGATTTTGCTTAGTACTTGGCTATAGTTGACTGAATTGAGGTTGAGATGTATGTCATTCCCTAACTTGTTAAAATCACATTAAGATCATGTATTTTGCATATTATGTGATATATAAGGTTATATGATCGAATGAGCTCATCTTTTCCTACCTTGGCACTCCCTTGTTTCTCATTGTGAAATCATTGCTGCAGGAAATTTTTTGAACAAATTCTCTCTTTTGTACTCTTGATGAATCCATTGTCAAAGGGGGAGAAATTTTGGGAATATTTGAGAAGTTCAAAGAAAAAGGGGGAAAAAGTTTTTTTTTGGAAATTTGAGCATTTTTGGAGAATTTTGGAATTCTTGGACACATTGCACATTCACACACATTTTCATTCTTAGGGGGAGATTTTGTTTTGCCTTTTTGTCAAAGGGGGAGGTTCTGTGTTTTGGTGTTAATCCTTTGGATCTCAAAATGTTTTAAAAAGAGAATGCCAATGTTCAAATCTAAAGTGGTGTTGCCAATGTTTTCATCAAGGGGGAGATTGTGAATCATGTGATGAAAAATTGGCTTGATCTTGTGCTGAAAAATTGGTTAGGATTAATCTTGCAAAATTGCTTGCATGAAGGACCAAACATTCAAACATCCAAAAACAGAAACTTTGCATTTGCGCCAGACCAAACATCCAAAAACAGTGAGTTTTGCATGTATGACGGACCAAACTTTTTGGTCTGTCATAAACGTGATTTTGATGCTTTTATGCTTGTTCAAGAAATCGTGTTTTTCCCATGTATGACAAACCAAATTTTTTGGTCTGTCATACACATGCTTTTGGCGACCTCGTTTTTCCCATGTATGACAAACCAAATTTTTTGGTCTGTCATACACATGATTTTGGCGACCTCGTTTTTCCCATGTATGACAAACCAAATTTTTTGGTCTGTCATACACATGCTTTTGGCGACCTCGTTTTTCCCATGTATGACAAACCAAATTTTTTGGTCTGTCATACACATGCTTTTGGCGACCTCGTTTTTCCCATGTATGACAAACCAAATTTTTTGGTCTATCATACACATGTTTTTGGCAACCTCGTTTTTTTCCATGAACGACAGACCAAATTTTTGGTATGTCGTAAATGTGCTTCTGAAGGTTTTTTGCTCGGGACCAAATTCTTAAAAACAGTAAGTTTTACATGTCTTCTGACCAAATTTTTGGTCCGTCGTGAATATGGTTTTTTGAGTGACTTTTTCATGTGTACGCGGACCATATTTTTTGGTCCGTCGTGAATGCGTTTTTGCTCGATTAGGGTTTTGAGCAAAATTGGAATTGTGTTTGATTTGTTTTTGAGATTATGAAATTTGTGAGAATTTCATGATGCTTGAAGTGGACTTTATGCAATGCTCGTGTGAGTATTTGCATGGATTGATGTGAGTCAAGTCGTGGACTTTTGCTCGGAATTGTTTTGTGGTTTGTTCATGTGCATTTATTGCTCGAAGGCGAGCGTGGTCGATGACGGATCGAACTAGGTTCATGGAGGAGCTGATGTTCGGGACTAGGTTCAGGGAGGAACTGAGGTCTTGGTGGTCAAGGATGTCATGCGGGACGTTCGGGCTAAGAGAATAGTGCACATGAAGAATGGTTAGTCACGTGAGAATGGCAGGAGGTCATTCGCGTGCAAAGTGTTAGTCACGTGAGTATGGCGGTGGCCATACGCGTGCAAAGTGTTAGTCACGTGAGTATGGTAGGGTTGCCATACGCGTGCAAGAGTTGTACTCGGCCAGGGTGGGCCAAGAGGAGTTGTATACATACTCCTTCTGGATTAGGAATTGTATTCAGAACTCCTTGTGTTTTGCTCCTTTAAATAGGAGGGGTGTCTCCTGTTGAAGGGCAATCAAGCAGAGCTGAGCGCATTGAGAGATTGAGCTCAACTTTTAGGGTTTGTACTCTTTTGATGAGAGTACTTTAGACAAAAGAAATAAAGATCAATTCTTCCAGATCCTTGCGTGCTCTGATAACCGCATTGCTCTGATGTCTCTGCTTTGGTTTTTGGTTGCATGCTTGTTCTGGTTCTAGATTGGTTTTTGTTCTTTGAGGTTCATCTTGATTTGATCCATCAAAACCTTTCTAGAGAATTGATTTAGGGTTTCTCTAAGTTTAGTTGTGTCGGGGATTGGCTATCTGGCAAAAGACCACGGTACCCCCGTGAAAAGCTAAACCCGCCGACCAAGCGGCACTAAGGGAAGATGCTCGGGAGAACGAAACGAGCATCCCTCCTTCTCCTCCGAGCATACGCGTTTGCGCCTCCGTTCGCAGAAGCACCAAACACACCCCCCACGAGCAAGCATGCTCGTGGAGGCCACGACCGCTCGGGTGTCTTGGTCGGAGGGCCCTCAGGAGCGCGAGGAAGGAAGGAGGCAACCAATCACCAGGAGATCAAGGGAAATCATACCCGAAATTCAAATAACGCTGAGTCAAGGGCGACATCACGGATATGGATGCATAGCGTGATCCCTGAGGCGATTACTTTTTCGCATCTCTAGTCATAGTATTTAAACCCCTGAAGATCTGAATAGGAGGCACACGAAAGATAGAACACAATACAGCTGGAGTAGGGTCATTATCTCGGCGGTGAGAGGCCGAACCAGGATAAAAAACACCGCGTCCCCCTTTTTCCGGCCTCCTTCTCCCGACCTCGCGTCGCTCGAGCGCCTCTTCGTCAGTGCGGCGGGGCTCTGTTGATCCCCATTCAACAAGTAAGCTCGAGGAGCCCGTTCTCCAATCGTCGACGGTGGCGCCGTCTGGTGGGAAGACAGTTGATTCCGTGGATCAAGATCTCGAGGATGCCAAACTCGGGAGACACTCGGGACCTTTGTGTCTTTGACCCGCGTTGAGGATGACGGCGTGTACTCGCCGGCCCGATTAACGTGCCAGGTGACCGATCCCTATCGATCCTGCCGAGTGCAGGAGCCTTTCCTCGGACACGGGAATGCGAGGGCAGATCCTCCATTCCCCGAGACATTACCCTCGGAGACCCAGGATGACTGCAACGAGCTCGATGCTGGACATACAGGCGACCTAGAAGCTCGGCCAGAGACCGCGTCCCAAGGGGATACAATGATGTCCCCATCGCTTTTCGTCTCGCTCTCGTCGAGTCAACATGGGCTGGGAGCCACGCGGAGCCAGGAGAGGGATCCTCGGGCCTTGAGCACGACCACTATGGCGGCGAGGCGCCACTTGGAAGCGTCTTTGGAAGACGCTTGCGAGCATTCGCCGCCCAGGCAAAGGAGAGTGCGCCTCCCACGGAAAGGAACTCTCGCGGTCTGAACTCCCGATCGCCTCCGGGCGCCGTCAAAGCTTCATGCCAGCGATTCACTCAGAAGCGAGGCAGCTCTGGGCCTTGGCGATGATGCGTGACCCTGCTTGTGATTTGACAAGTAGACTTAGAGGCCATGGGCGAGGGTCGTGGCCAAGATTTGGAGAGGCTTGCCGCTGAGCCTAAAGTCTCGGATCCTCCCCATGGCGGGATGCGGAGTGTGTCCGGGACCATCACAAGCGCTCCTCTCACGTCGTTCGCCTGAGAGATGAATCTCTGAGCCATGCTCGGAGATCGCCCAGTCGCCGACCCGATCCGGGAAAGGCCGGAGCGATCCGCGAGCAACCTCGGGCGATATGCACGCCTGTCGCCCGATTATTTAGCGCCTCGAGCACTCGCGCAACCATGCGGTCATCGGCACGACCGGCGCATGAGGTTTTCTCCCAGGCTCGGCCGCTTGCGGGCGTTGGGTGGAAAGATCAGCGTGGAGGCGCCGTGACCGAGGGTTTAAATCGCGAAACCAGAGGCTTGGTGCCGGGCCTTCACGAGCTCCTCAGGACGCCGTCGCATGGCCAAACAGGTTCAAGCCGGCCACGTCGAGAGGATTCAACGGGACCCAGGCCGGATGAATTCTCTCGATATACACCTCTGCCATCCTCGCGGCGAGGTGATGAGGGTAATGGCAAATTACCTTCCGACAGTCCTGGGCGGGCTGCTCGTGCGTGGCTTTTCAATCAAAAGGAAAGGATCCATCACGGTCACGGAGAGCGCTGGCGCCCGCACTCCGGCCCAATTTCGGAAGTCTGCTACATCCGCCGGGAAAAGAGCGCGACCAGGCGCTTGATCTGACGGCAGACGGGGAAACCTGCGCGACAATTCGTCGAGGTTCATCCAGGTCGAACTTCGATCCCGAACATATCGAGCGAGGCTGTGCGTCCGAGCTTTCAAGTTCGAGTGCGAGGCGTCGCGCTTCACACGCGAGACACTGGAGATCCACGGATCTAACGTGACGAGCTCTTCCAGAATAGCCGATCGTCATACTTAGGATGAAGCCGCCCAATGGAAGAAAATCTTTGGATGAAGGAAGGCTGCCGCCTCGGCCGGCCTAGAGACCTCGGCTAGCAAAAGGGTTCAGTCAGAGACAAAGAAGATCAAGAAGAAGAAGAAAAAGCAACCCTCGCCGCCATGGTGGCCGCGGTGGAACAACATGACCAGAACGCTTCGGCCACGGCCTTGTGGGCCTAATGCTCGGGAAGAGACAACCACCCAGGCCTCGAGACGAGGCGACCAAAGCGACTGACGAAGCGACCAGCGGACGACGAGGCGACCAGCGACTACGACCGACGGCGACCTCACTCTGTCCACTTCACGGCCCTGCGACGGGCACGACCTACGGAATTGCCGACGTGGACCTACCGCCTTTGAAGGCGATTTCTGGCGAGGAGTCCCATGCCGGCGCTTCGAAGCAGGGTGAAAGCGACAAAGGAAAACAGCCGCCGAGGAAAGTGAGGATGAAATGGAATATCAAGAACCAAGGAATCACATAGCGGTCATCTTGGGGCTCCTCCGCCTACAAGTCAGCGGGACTTAAAGGAGGCTGCAAGGGAAGTGCACCATGTCACCCAGGGTAAGCCTCGGTCGGGTGAAATGGTCGAGGTATCCCTCACATTCTCCAGAGACGATTGTCCCTTGGGGATGACCAAACCCAGAGGCTTAGATGGTCGTGAACCCCCCACCATCGCCAATCTCACGTTGGTCGGTCGGGTCCTCATAGACTCAAGAGCTCTTTGGACCTTATTGCAGCCAAGGTATTGGACGAGATCACGATTCCTCGTTCCAAAATCAAGAGTGTGGCCCGTGCCCTTCTTGGGATAGTCCCGGGCACCTCGATCAAACCTCCGGGGCAGGTCGTCTTGCCCGTAAGTTTGGCCCAAGTAACTTCGCAGCGGGCTAATCACCTTCGAGGTGGTAGACTTGAGTCGGCCTCTAACGCCATCCTCGGCGGCGCCAGCCAAGTTCATGGCCGCCTCATCCGCAGCGTGTCGATGCCTAAAGATTCCGGCCAAGCGGAGTCATAACCGTCAAGGAACCACAAGTCCGCACTCAATTGCGGCGAATTTAAAGAGCGCTGGATATGGTCGGTCGATTGCCGCCTCGCGACCACGACCAAGTAGCCAAGCATTCGGCCTAAACTTGCCCTCAACCTCGGAGGAGAGACCAAAGGCATTTCGCTCAACGAGTCGGAACTGCCAAATCGTTCATTTTGGGATCTTCCTAGATCCCAAATAGGAACTCGAGCTTCGTCACTTTCCTCAGAGCAAGGTCGGATGTGTTCGCTGGGAACCATCAGAGCATGCGAGATCCCAAGGGAGGTGGTCGAGCAGCAGCTGTGATTCAACGACAAAAACCAGTGAGACAGAAACTTAGGCGCTTTTCCCGGAAAAACAAGCAATCATCAGGAGGAACTTGATAAACTCCTAAAAGTCGGCTTCATCGAGAGATTGAGCACTCGAGTGGCTAGCCAATCGAGTCTGGTCGGGAAGAAAGGAGGCAGCGCATGTCGCGTCGACCACACGGGTTTGAAGCAGGCGTGCCCAAAGACAACTATCCGTTGCCTCGCATAGACCAATTGGTGGGCGCGCGACGCGGGTCCTGCAGACCATGAGCTTCCTAGAGCGCCTATTAGCTATCATCGAATCGGACTGTCGCGAAGACGAGGAAAGACTTCCTTCATCACCCCGTTCGGTACCTTACGCTATACGACCATGTCTTTTGAGTCTCGAGAAATGCGGAGCAACCTTTCAACGCCTCATGCGAAGACTTTCCACTGCAGACCAAATGAGGTCTAAATTTGGAGGTATATACGGCGACATAGTTGTCAAGAGCAAGAGTACTTCAGGTCACGTTCGTCGACTTAGAAGAAACTTCAGAACCTCAATAAGCATCAGAATAAAGCTAAATCCGGAAAAATGCGTATTCGGGCGTGAAGGTGGCAAGGTGCTCGGCTACATGGTCGGGCCACATGGCGTTAGGGCTAACCGAGAGAAGATCGAAGCCATTGAGAACATGAGGTCGCCCATGCGTAAAGGAAGTACAAGCTCACGGCCGGAGGATGGCCGCCTTAAGCAGTTCGTCTCACGAAGCCGGAAGCGAGGACTACCTTTCTTTAAAGCCCTCCGCCAAACATGATGGCTTCATATGGACGGAGGAAAGTCGATCGCGGCGTTCAAAGAGCTAAAAGCAGTACCTCTCCAAGCCGCTCCGTCCTCGTCACACCCACTACGAGGGAAGAATTGCTATTATACCTGGCGGCAACCACTTGCGCAGCGGTGAGCCTCGGTGTTGGCGGTAGAAAGAGATGGTACCAGCGACCTATCTATTACGTCGAAGTACTTCATGGACCAAAGGAGCGTTACCGAGGTCGAAACTCCATACTCATTCTTGATGGCCTCCGGAAGTTGCGTCACTACTTTCAAGCACACAAGATCGGTGGTGCCCGGCCGGCTTCCCACTCGGGGAAATCACTGGAAAAATCAGGGCGCCCGATGATCGCATAGCCAAGTGGGCAATGGAACTCGCCGAGTTCGATTCGAGGCGTATTCTCACCCGCCTTACGGCGATAAAATCACAAGTCTGGCTGATTCGTGGCGAGAATGGTCAGCTCGGCACCACCAGCCGGCCGGGACCAATGATTCGAGGAAACTCCTGGACCTTGTATTTGACGGATCCCGAGCATCTGGCCTTTCGGGGCTGGCGTCATCTTGGTCTCCGGACGGAGAGCAAGCGATTCTGATACGCCATCCAACTACATTTCGCCATTCTTAACTGCTTGGCGGAGTCTGAAAACCTTTGGCCAGGACTTGGGCATACAAATCGCTAGAGTCCAACGGCTCACCGCGGAAGGGCGATTCCGCGATTGGTCGTGAACCAGGTCAACAAGGAGTATCGGTGTTCCGAAATACCTCAATGGCGCTGCAGACTGGCAGTAAGGAAGATGGAGAAATACTTCAAGAATTTCAAGTAATCTACATCCCCAGAAGGATAATTCCCTGGCCGACCAAATGTCTAAGGTCGGTTCCTCCCCAAACCGCCGCTCGTGCGGGTGCTCGTCGAGCACCTACATAAGCCCTCCATTCCCTCTGAAGAGGAGGCACCAGAGACCGGCGGTAGGGTCTCATTCCTCGAGCAAAGCGCAAATTGGATGACGCCATTCATCCAATACCTTGCGCATGGGACATTGCCCGAGGAAGAAGCCGGCGTTCCGGCTAACAAGGCGATCTTCTCAAGACAGATCGATCGGCGACCTATACGGAAAGCGCGATTAGGAATCCTTTCCAAATGCGTCTCCCAGGAAGAAGGCGATGCCTTCTTCGTGATATCCACGAAGGAATGTGCGAGCTCATTCGTCTTCGAGCACGCTTGTGAGCAAAGCCTTCCGATTGGGTTACTCTTGGCCGACGGCCTTGACGGACGCTGTGGTCAATCGTAACGACCTGCCGAGCATGCAGTTCCATGCTCGCAAAACCCGTCAACGGCATATGCCCTACAAACCATACCGCTTTTGGCCATTCTCGACACGGGGCTCGGCGTCCTTGGACCCTTTCCCGAGGTCGAAGGCTGCAAGTATTTGCTCGTGGCCATCGACACTTTCACTAAGTGGATAGAGGCCGAGCCCGTCTCGACCATCTCGGCCCAGCGGCCAAGAGGTTCCTCCGCGACAACGTGGTAACCGGTTCGGGTACCCAACCGTCTTATCACGACAATGGGACCCAGTTCACGGTGAAGCTGTTCCAAAGTTCTTGTGAGGAGGTCGGGACCAAGGTCTGTTTAACCGTGGCACATCCACGAGTAACGGAGCGGCCGAGCGAGCAAATGGGCAGCTAGTCCAGGGCATAAAGAGAGTCTTTAAGACCCTCAACCAAAGACAAGCGGCGGTGGGTGGAGGAGCTTCCCGCCGTTCTTTGGTCTATCCGCACCACGACAAGTCGAGCCACAGGCGAGACGCCTTTCCAACTTCGTCTACGGTGCGGAGGCCATTCTGCGAAATCGTCTTTGGGTTCCCCAAAGGTGCAATCGATCGATTCCATCGATCAAGAGGTTGAGCGCCTCGTCGACCTGGACCTCGTCGGCGACAGCGAGCAGGCGTTGCTCGATCGCAATTTACCTACAAGCTCTTCGTAGGCATGCGACCAAAGCGGTCAGGCCTAGGGCCTACAAGTCGGCGACATGGTCTTACGAAGAGTTCAAGACTGTCGAAGGCCAACAAGTCTGACCCCAAGGTGGGAAGGACCCTACACGGTCATGTCTCTGGTACGGGGCCTGTTCGCCTCGCGATGCCGGATGGTCGGAGCTCACCGGCTGGAACATCGATCAAGCTGCGTAAATTCTACGTTTAGACGAGTACTCCTATCTCGCGCCCCTTGCGTTCTTTCCAATAAATCATTTTCCCTCTTTCTCGAGTTTCGTCCTCGCTTTGTCGAGCGAGCATCGTAGATCTACCGGCCTACTGAGCGAACTTATCCAACAAGTATGTGCGCGCCATCTCCCTTGGCCCCGTGATGCTCGCCAATCGTCCACTTTCCACAGAGCTCTTGTATGCATGGTCGAGCGCGAGCATCCACTCTAAGTTCGTGACCACTCGGGTATGGTGGCTCTACGTATTGTTGGTTTAAAGCTCAAATGCGCTCTGTGCTCACGATTCACTCAAACACAACCGATCTATTCGAGTAATTCAAAAAATCGTTACGACCAAAGCGACCCTTAAAAACTCCCATGAACAAACTCGTGCTCGCATAGTGAGGACACGACCTTTGTCCATGGCGGGGCTCGTATGATAGGAACGTTCGTCCCTCCTTACCAAGGCTCCTTTGCTCGTGTCTATGATATTTGATCTACGCTCCATGCAGAACTTGCTTTCTTTTTTCTGAGAACCGGATCATACGGGCATATCTTTGGCGAGTTCAAGCAAAAAAAAAAAAAAAAAAAACAGGCAAGGACCAAACTCCTGCGAATATGCTCATTTAATCCAAAACGTTGTTTTTCTTTACGAGGTTTTACACAAGATAAAAATAAAAGAAAGAGCTAAGTCCTCGGCCAGGCGGAGGGCGGCGAGCTCGTCCTTAAGAGTCGACCTCGCCTCTAGGTCCAGGACCTTCCGCCAGAACGACCTTCGGCCACGCTTTCCGAGGCTGCGCCTCCTTGAGCTGGGCTTCCTCGCGCTCCGAGCTCGAAGGTCTGCCGAAGCTTCACGGCTCTTCGTCAAGCTCGGCGCATACGCTCTGAAGTGCTCTTCGCCTCGCTCTGGAAGAGCTGGTCCCGGAGCCCGGCGATGAGGCTCTCGCCGATTCCACCGCTTGTGTCGGCCTCGCGCACCTCGGAGACCCGGCGCTCAAGATCGGCGATCTTGGCGTCTTGCTCATGATGCGACGGACTCTTCTTCGAGACCGAGGTGGCATCGATATCCTCCATAGCCTTCGCGGCAAACTTGAGCGAGAGAAAGGAGAAGGAAAGAGTGAGCGGACTCCCGGAAGATCGTTCGCGGCGAAAAAGAAGAAACATGGAAACTTACGAGAAGAGCCCGGTGACGGCTTGTCCTGAAGCGGCGGTCGGTCGCGCCGGCGAAAGAAGGGATTGACCAAGTCATCCGGTAGCGTCAGGTCTTGCTCCTCCCGAGCACCCGGTGCTCCCAGGAGAGCAACGGCGTCTCACCTTCGATCAACCCGGGTCGCCTGGCGATCCTCCCACGCAAGCGGCTCGTGGCCGCCTTCCCCATGAGTCGGCCACCGCTCGGGCTCAGACGCCAACCACGAGCGCCGCCACCCGATGCTCGCGGCCGAGGCGATTGATCAAGCACGATCACCTCCGCCCCTTGCACCTCCGTGGCGGGGCGCTGGTGCCCGGGGCCGAAGGAGTTAGGCCGACGACCTCCTCCTCCTCCTCTCCTTGGCTCATGGCCAAGAGCATTGGTCGGGAGCGACCAAGCTCCCTTCCCGGGACTCGGCGCTTGAGCCTCGCCCGATCTTCTCTTCGCAAGGGGCCAAGGCCAAGGCGCCTTGGTCCTCGATCCCCTGCGGCTCCTGCTCCTCCGGTGGGATAGGCTCCACGGCCGAAGGGAGCGCGGGTCCCGCCGAAGGAAGCTCGGGCTCCACCAGTCCGAAGCTAGCACCGCTCCTCCCCGTCTCGCCATCACCGGCCGACGACGGCGAGCTCGGCGTCCATCTGCGGAGTTGATAATCTCCTCGACCATCGGCGGAAGTCCAAAACGACATCCGAGCTATCACGCCCACGCCAAGCAGGGTGGGGTTAGCGAAAGTCGCAAGACAAGAGCGGAATAAGAGAATGAAGAACGTACCTTACGCGGCGGCGCCATCCTCCTCGGCCTCGCTCGGGCCACGGCGACACGCCGCGGCGGCCTCGTAGGCCTCGGCCCACGACCACGGCGCGCTCCTCTGCGGCGTCGCGCGTGCCATCGCCCGGTCGACATCGTCCATGTCGACCTCTTCCGGCGTCGAGGCGGTTTGAGAGGTCGACCTCCTGCTCCTTCTAACGAGCATAGGCGGCCTCCTCCTCTTCTTCCTCCTCCTCGGGGCATCAACCACCCGAAAGTGAGCTGGTCTGGAGGGCCTTGATCTGCCTCTCGGCCGCTCCTTGGTCGGGAGAGACTGGCATCCTCCTCGGCCTTCCTACTTTGCTCGGCGAGCTGTTCGATCGGCTCATCAGCTCAGGCTTCCTCCGTTTGAAGTCATCGAACCAAATGCGGAGTTCGCTTACCTCTGGCGGTCGGCGTACTCAAGGTGCGGGGTAGGGGTCTGAGTCGGCTTCGGCGCCTCGGACCGCTTGGCGCGGGGAGGCGGCGGATGCTCGGCGACCTCGACCGCCGCCCTCTTCACGGGAACCCCTGGCCGGTGTCGGCTTCTTGGCGCTGCGCCGACACCGCAAGCTCAAGGGCGACCTTCTCCGCCAACAATCGGGAGGAATGAGCTCGGAAAACATGCCCTCGAGCGGAAGTGGGAAAATGTACTTACCAGCGTCGCGCGGTCAAAAAATATTCTTGGGGACCTGGCGATTGGCGTCGGCTCCTTCTCCTTGAGGCGCCGAACATCTCGCGACCTATCGTCAACCATCCGTCCTGAGCTGCGTCTACAACCGAAGACTAAGACAAAAGGCATATACGGATGCATAACGCAGTTCACGAGCGGCGATGCTCGGGAAGAGGTCCAGGAACATACTGCGTTGTCCTCGCGGGTGAAGTCGTGCCACCGGTCACCTCGAAGAAGGGATGCTCGCGGCGCCTCGAGGGGACACCGGTTGAAGGTAAAGTCGGGCGATATCCGACCGATGAGCCCCATCTGGGCAAGCTCACCGATCGTCCTGAGCACCGCTCTTCCTCGGGTTGCACGCGGCGCGCCGTCTCGATGGCGGAGCGTCCTCCCGATGTAGACCAAGCCGGGACCCCTCCGCCTTCTTACGGTAGAACGAGGTCGGCCCAACCCGACACCGAGTCCTTGAGCAACGAGGGGGTACTCGTATGGTCGGTTGGGCCGGCGAAAATAACGCCGGCGGAACCATCCCCGGCCGATGCGGAAGGGGAATAAAAGTGAAAGAAGAGGCTAGCCGTGGGCATTACACCCACGTAAGCCTCGCAAAGGTGGGAGAAGATTGCGAGGAAAGGATGGAGTTGGGGTGGAGATGAGAGATCTCGCACCGCAGAAGGCAAGCACGGAGGCGAGAAGTCGCCTCGAGGCGAGAGCCCGTTGATGGCATACAACTCGCAGGAGACGATCTCCGTCTCGCGGTGCGGCGCCGCATCATCCCGGCACTCGACCCGAGCTTGGGTCGACGACGTACCCCTCGTCCGTGAGCACTGAGCCTCCTTCGGGTCATCCGGCTAACCTTGAAGCAGCGCCATGGCCGAAGAAGGAAGGAGAGCGAAAAGGGTTCTTGGCGCTAGGGCTCTTGGAAGATTTTTAGCGAAGGCGAGCAAAGAGACGCAATGGGACTCCGACCTCTCCCGGTAGAAAGGGTTAAAAGGATAGTGAAGAGGCGGGATAAAAATCGCCGCCTATCAGCAGCAACACTGCCGGAAAAAGCGCCGCTTCAGAAACTACCGCATTCTGGAGGCTTCTCGGAGAAGGAACCGCGAACAACCAAGCAGCCAGCCTTGCAGAGCAAGCACGCGGGTAAAGAAGCTCGTCTCCCGGCGTAAAATGGTCGTGAGCCACGACCAAAGGAAATTCAATCCCCCTCAAGTCTTCTTAGGCTCAAGGGGAAGCCCGAGGTTCCCACTTGAACCTCGGGGCTAGGTGTCGGGGATTGGCTATCGGCAAAGACCACGGTACCCCGTGAAAAGCTAAACCCGCCGACCAAGCGGCACTAAGGGAAGATGCTCGGGAGAACGAAGCAGGCATCCCTCCTTCTCCTCCAGAGCATACGCGTTTGCGCCTCCGTTGAAGCACCAAACACCCCCCACGAGCAAGCATGCTCGTGGAGGCCACGACCTGCTCGGGTGTCTTGGTCGGAGGGCCCAGCGAGCGCTGCGAGGAAGGAAGGAGGCAACCAATCAGCCGGAGATCAAGGGAAATCATACCCGAAATTCAAATAACGCGGGAGTCAAGGGCAGCATCACGGATATGGATGCATAGCGTGATCCCCGGAGGCAGTTACTTTTTTCGCATCTCTAGTCATAGTATTTAAACCCCCCTGAAGATCTGTAACAGGAGAGGGCACACGAAAGATAGAACACAATACACTGGAGTAGGGTCATTATCTCGGCGGTGAGAGGCCCGAACCAGGATAAAAAACACCGCGTCCCCCCTTTTTTCCGGCCTCCTTCTCCCGACCTCGCGTCGCTCGAACGCCCTCTTCGATCCGTGCGACGGGGCTCTGTTGATCCCCCATTCAACAAGTAAGCTCGACGGGAGCCCGTTCTCCAATCGTCGACAAGTTGATTAAACTTTTGTCGTTCTTGTTTAATCTTGAAGTTTTGGTTAAATTAATTCTCGTCATCTTCTGTCACAGCAAGCTTACGAGGCTCATAACTTTTGATCCGTAAGTCCGATCGAGCTGATTCTTTTTGGGTTCGATTCGTATTGGAACCTAGTTTATCTTGTACAAATTTCAGATCAATCTAACGGCTGGATCTTTGGTAATTCTTGTTTTACCGAACCTCTATCATTCTGTTTTTGTCGAAAACGAGGCAATTATTTGGTTCTGTTTTGGGGTGAACTTTTAATAGATCAAGAATTTGGTTTTAGCTTCCGCACAATCATTCACCCCCCCTCTGATTGCTATATTCGTATACTTCGATCCTACACTCGACGACCTCTTCAGTTGCATAACCTTCGACAATGCTACCCTCCGGTCGAGATCGATTCCGTACGTAAGACTTGAGAATTCCCATGTACCTCTCGAACGGGTACATGCTACATAGGAACACGGGCCCGCACAACTTTATCTCCCTAACTAGGTGAACAATGAGATGGACCATGATATCAAAAAATGACGGAGGGAAATACATCTCTAGATTACATATGGTCATTACCACCTCGGCCTGCAGAGCATCTAGTCCCTCGGGATCGATGACCTTCTGAGCAATTGTGTTAAATAAATAACATAACCTTGTTATTGTCTCCCGGACCTTGGTCGGTAAGATGCTTCTAATTGCCACAGGGAGCATCTGTGTCATAAGCACATGGCAATCATGAGACTTCATGCCAATTAAACTCATGTCTTGCATTGAAACAAGCCTCTTCGTATTGGACGAGTAACCGGACGGAACTTTAACACCATGCAAGCACTAGCACAGTTCAGTTCTCTCGGCCTTGGACAAAGTGTAGCAAGCAGGTTCGCAATAAGTTCGGCCTCTGTCGGTCTCTTTCGGTGCTAACTCAGGTATGATGCCCATATCAACCAAGTCAAGCCGTGAGTTGATACCGTCCTTTGTTTTGCCCTTAATGTTCAGTAAGAGACCAATCAAGCTGTCACATACATTCTTCTCTACATGCATCACGTCGATGCAGTGCCGAACTTGTAGGTGCTCCCAATACGGTAGGTCCCAAAATATTGATCTCTTCTTCCACATGTGCTTCTCACGGGTCCTCGATTGACGTCCCTTTCCCGGAGCTACCTCCAAGTTCTTAACCATATCATGAATGTCCGTCCCGCTTAAATGCTTTGGAGCTAATCCATCTTCAGTCGTTCCGTCGAATTGTTTCTTCATCTTGCGGTATGGGTGATTCCTCCGAAGGAACCTACGGTGACACATGTACACGGTTTTGCGTGAGTGATTGAGCCACACACTCTCGGTAGCATGCAAGCAGTGAGTACAGGCTTTGGCTCCTTTTGTACTCTGCCCCAACAGGTTAGCAAGGGCTGGATAATCATTTATGGTGCAGAACAACAGGCAATGCAAAGTGAAATACTCTCGTTTATGAGCACCCCATACCTTTACCCCAGGAGCCCACAACGTGTTTAGATCTTCCACCAATGGTGCTAGGTACACATCAATATCGTTTCCAGGTTGCTTTGGGCCTTCGATGAGTATAGACAAAAAAATATACTTCCGCTTCATAGACAACCAGGGAGGAAGATTGTATATACAGAGATTCACAGGCCAAGTGCTATGACGGCTGCTCATGTTGCCGAAAGGATTCATTCCGTCTGTACTCAAACCGAACCTTATATTTCTCGGATCCGATGCAAATTCTTCAAACCTCCTATCGATGTTTCTCCACTGGGTGGAATCAGCAGGGTGCCTTACAATTCCATCATTTTTGTGCTCATCCGAGTGCCACCGAAGTAGTTTTGCCTCTTTTGAGTTCGAAAACAAACGTTTCAGATGGGGGATTATAGGCAGATACCACACCACCTTAGCGGGAGGTCCTTTCTTCGCCTCGATACACTCGTCGTCGTCATCTGATCTATCTTTACGCTTGTACCGGGATGCGTTGCATACCGGACATATATGCAAGTTTGCATACTCTTTGCGGTACAGGATACAATCGTTCGGACAGGCAGCTATTCTTTCTACTTCCAATCCTAAGGGACAAAGAACCTTCTTGGCTTTGTAGGTGGTCGTCGGCAACTCGTTTCCCTCTGGAAGTATGTCCGCTAACAGGCCCAACAACTCAGTGAAACTCTTGTCGGACCAACCGTTGCTTGCCTTTAATTTCAGCAGTTCAAGCACACATGACAACCTTGTATATTTGGACTTGCAGCCCGGGAACAAAGGTCTCTCTGAGTCATCCATCAAACCCCGGAATTTTACATACTCCTGCCCATCACGGTTCCCTTCTGCATCCCGTAGCATCTAATCCAGATTGTCATCGGGAGAAATATCCTTATCGAAGGTACAGTCGATATCATCCGATGTATTATTGACTTCGTCGATGATGCATACACTAATTGATGCCTGCACAATCTGCTCTTCACCGTGACTGGTCTAGCATGAATACCCCCTTTTGAAACCCCGTAGAATCAAGTGTGCTTCGATTTGGGATGGGTTTCGAAACATCCTCATATTCTCACAGTCAATGCATGGACAAGACATAAATTCCACCCCCTTGTTCAACATATCTTCCTCTGCAGCTCTTATGAAAGCGGAGATGCCATTAATGTACTCGACGCTCGCACGGTTGTCAGCGTACATCCAGCGCTACGTATATAACAATATGTGTTAGATAATGAATTAAGTACACTTAAATAATGACAAAGAACAAATGGATATATTCTCCTTACATAGCTTGCAAATTTGAACCAATTACGAACCTTGGATAACTTAGAACGTAAGTATGTACAATCACACTGAACTCACAATGTCGAACCCTCACAGAGTCCAACCACTATGCAAACTAATTGGATTTGACAAGAATGCAATAGCAAACTAAATTCAGTTTTCTCCTACACTGTCACAACCTATCTCACAATTAATGCCGAATCCTCGCAGAGAATTAATGTAACCCCACAGCCGCAACAATTTATTCTAACCCTAAACCACAAGTTATAAGATTACCGTGTGGAAACAGCTAGATATGGCCGGAGGAGCAGGGCGTCGGGGCGGCCTATCAAAAATTGCTCGGAAACCCTAAGATAACAGAGGAGGTCGATCGGGCCGGGGGCCTCTTATTAAGCATCATCACAGACGGTTATTTACAATAACCGTCTATGATATCGAAACATTTACAGACGGTTTACCTTTATAAACCGTCTGTCCTGACATAATTTACAGCCGATTTTAAAGTAAAAACCATCTGTGCTGATAAGCTTTGCAGACGATTTTGAAAATAAAACCATCTGTGATGACTGCACAGATTCAAAGGGAGTCTCATCGTCTCCCCCGCGCGCGCCTTTCCAACCATCAGAAAGTCTTCGTCTTCATCTTCTCAGGTCGCAATTAACGTCGCCACTACCTATATATTCTTCCTACCGGGCGCAGCACTACTACTCGATCATTCTCCACACACAGATCACTCTGCATCCATGGCAGCTCTGCCTCCATCTCCCACCAGGTCCTCTGACTCATTGTCCCCCCTCCATCACCCCCTCTGCCGCCATGCCAGTGCGATCCTCCCCCCAATTCCCCGGGCAATGCCCAACATGCGGCCACCTCTATTATTCCCCCGAGGAGGAGGTAGAGGAGGAGGAGGACGACGACGACGAGCACGAGGAGGATGAGGACGAGGACGAGGAAGAGGAGACCTACAGCCGCTGGGGCCACGGGAGCAGGACCACCACCACCACCTCCTCCTCCGATGGCGGCGGCAACGACGATGACTACGAGTGGCCGGTGGACAACGACGATGAGGAAGACGAGGACGATGATGACGAGGAGTGGTGGCGGTGATCGCGCTCGCGCGATCACTGCCACCACTATAAAAAAAATATATTTCTATTGTAATTAGTTAAGAATTACAGTATATATTTGTCTAGTTTATAAATATATATTTGTATTCTAATTACCTCTGTCATGCATTTTGCCATATCGATTAGGACTTAATTAATTAAGGTTGTGGATGCATGGTGCTACGTATGGAGCTGCGCTTGCTAATTAGTGACCAACGTACGTATAGCGCGCTACGAATGCTAATTTACAACAACAGTATGTATAAGTTGACCACGTCACAGACGGTTGTAAAAATTAACAGTCTGTGGTGATCTCTTATCACAGACGATTTAATACACCAACAGTCTATGATAAGGGTCCCAGACATTACAGACGGTTTTATAAGTAAACCGTCTGTGATATCGGTCCTCATCACAGACGGTTTGAAATTAAAACCGTCTGTGATGTGGGGGACCCTTATCAAAGACTGTTAGTGGATAGAACCGTCTGTGATAAGCAAATCATCACAGACTGTTCATAGTTACAACCGTCTGTGATGTTCCTTCGACTCATCACAAACCGTGAATTTATAAAACCGTCTGTGATGAGGTGTCTAATATGAGCCCTTCTGTAGTTGTGTATATGAAAGTGCATCTAGGCCCCCCCTAAATTGGTTTTGGATGATTAATGACAAACGATTAAAGATTCTAATGTGTTCAACTAGTTCATGAACAGGTAAAAGGTTCGAGAAGAGATCATCTATGAAATTGGGTATCCTCAAGCTTCGTAGAGTAAGAAAAATGGCATCTCCGACCGTAATTTTCGATTTGTTGAAGTTATAGGGTTGCCGTACTATTAAGAGGGATGCTTTGAAATTGACTTAGAGATGGTCTCCTCACTCAAGATGAATTTAGTCGAGTCTCTCAAGGGTTAGAAGTGTTCTCTCTAGCGTCGGATTGAGTTTGTGTTAAAGTTCAAGTCGGATGTTCCGATATTGTATCGGACATTCCGATGCTTTAGAAGTTCCGAAGTGTAGGTGTGCTTCTGTCCGGTGTGTTCTTTTAGGGTCGGACATTCCGATTTTCTTGTTCGGATGTTCCGATACCTATTGGTCTTTAGCTTGGGAGCTCTCTGTTAGCTTCGGATGTTCCGATTGTAGGTATCGGAAGTTCCGATGTGTTCTGTCCTGTTTTAGGGTGCTCTCTGTCTAGTTCGGACTGTCCGAAGTTGCTTTTTCGGAAGTTCCGAAGTGGTTGTTTTCCAGTTTGGGAACTCTCTGTTTGTTTCGGATGTTCCGATATTTTATATCGGACATTCCGATGTGGACTTAGTGTAATTAGCTTTGTTCCCTCTCTGGGTCTCTTCGGATGTTCCGAAGTTGTTATCGGATATTCCGATGCCTGTAGTTTTCGACCGTTGGAAGCTTTCCAAGGTCTGGTAGTTTGTGCTCTTCGGATGTTCCGAAGTTAGCATCGGAAGTTCCGATGTGTGGCTGTGTGCGGGGATAACGGCTAGTTTTGAACCAAAACTATAAATACCCCCCATCTCCACCTTTGTTTGGTTACACTCTTGCCTTGGCTGATACTTGAGCTCCTTGAATATTCTCTAGAGCATACTTTGAGCTTTCTCTCTTCCTTGATCTTAGGGATCATTTAGTGAGTGAGAGTTTGTCAAGTGTGATTGAAAGTCAAGGGCTAAGTTGTTATTCATCTTGAGAAGGACTCCTAGACGGCTAGGCGTCGCTCACGAGCCCCCAACGATTGTGGGACGCCGTGAGAAGTTTGTGAAGGCCGGCTCCGCCTCCGAAAGGAAAGGATCCAATAGTGGAACCAAGCCTCAAGTGTGACCGAGGTTTGGGAGGAAAGGGTTGGAAAAGACCCAGGCTCTTTGGAGCTTCCTCAACGGAGACGTACGATCCCCTCAAGGATCCGAACTCCGGGAATCAAACTATTGTGTTCTCTCTTGTCTCTAGCTGCTTGATTAATCTTATTGATTTTCTTTAGTGCAATTTTTAGTTGTCTAGAGCTAGTTGTCGTATTGCTCTTTCTACTTGACTCTTTTTGTCAAGTGCTAATCGGATAGTCCGAAGTGATTACGGAAGTTCCGAAGATTTCGGAAGTTCCGATATTAACTCGGAATATCCGACACTTTTCCGCTGCATCAAATTGTTTTAATTTAAAATTAGCCTATTCACCCCCCCTCTAGGCAATCTTCTAACCTTTTCAGTATACATATATATATATACCCATGGGAGTAGGTACTCTCACTCTTAATATACCACTTAAATGTTGTTGTTATACCTTTTTATCCTTTTGAGTATACTCTAATACTGATTATAAGATACTCCAAAGTGAGTTCTATGAAAAATTTCATCAAAATCTAGCCTTTATAGCATAATTTGTTTAGATACTCTTTTTACATATGAAAAAGGGTATATAACACAAATATAAAGGGCTCCGATGAATTTTTTTCAACAATGTCGCATTGTAGTATCTTAGAATTATTATTGAAGTATACTGAAAGTGATAAAGGAGTATAACATATTCATGTGTGTGTGTATGCAACAGAATATAATTAAGATGATGCAATACAAATTAAAATTTTAGATGGTTTAGGGTTTTTTTCTACAATTTTTGCATCCAGAAAGACATATTTTTAATAAATTGAGCACTTACGAGTAATTTCAAGAAATCCAAGAACTTTTCTGCAAAATAGCAATGACAAAACTAGCTGAACACTAACCCTAAACCTAACCTTTTCTACCCACCCCTTACTCTCTCCCCCGATTTTACTCCCTCGTCTAGGGTGGGTATTTGGTTAATTCAGTTTGTTCGATTTAAAAATATTTTGATTTTTGCGAATTGTAAACCTAATTGAACAAATTCGAAAATTGAACCGAATTAACTGAACTAATTTGGTTCGGTTAATTCAGTTTTTTGGCTAATCGCATTCAACCAAAGCCACACAAACATCTCATCCACCTCTGCTGCAATCCAGCTCTCACTCTGCTCGCCTCCATCACCGCGTTCTCCTCGTCGGCATCCTCCTCCTATGAGTCCTCTCCACTGTTGTCCTCTCTTCAGTGGTGGAGGAGGAGGACCACCGTGTTGGAGATATGCCCTAGAGGCAATCATAGAGATGACTATATTTTCTTATGTTCAAGATTTATCATCTTATTTCTAAAATAATCCCATCATTATTTATTAGCAAGTATGTGATTTGTTAGTGAAACTCTATAATGATTTTGTGATTATTATTCTAAAGTTATCCCTAGTCGATAATCATATGAAGACATATATGTATAGACTAGTATATGTATTGGTTGATGACCATATTTCACATGTCATGGATATGGAGATATTAAACCAATAATATTGACTCATTTTAGAGAACATGGAGTTGGATCGACCCATCTTGAGACACTGCGAGAACGTTGTATTATTCTTGCCATCAGTTGGTCTCGTATATAATGTGTATGCTGACCTGAGATTGACACATATGCTTGAAATGTGTAATGACTTGCTTAGGGGTTGCCAAACGCTACTCTGTAACTAGGTAGTTATAATGGTAGCTTTTGTGTTTGTCATAAAGCATGCTGCAAGACGTGGTCAGTCAAGATGGGATTTGCCCCTCCATACAGCGAGAAAGATATCGCTAGGCCTCTCGAGTGATCGGATTTTGAAAATGCATGGTCATGCTACTTACGGTTAAAGAGTTAACCGTAGTTAGGGATTCTGAGTCACCTAATCTAGAAAGAGTGGTCGAGCTAACTAAACAAGGATGACATATACTCGCCTTGAGTTTGACCGATGTCGTGAGGCAAAGGGAAATGCATATAACTAAATATTGTTAAGGTTCGTCCGGTGTGATCTTTACGCATATTCGGGAGTCGGCACGTTCTGTTAGGGACTGCTACCGATTATTGGTCGAGTAAGAGTACTCGGGCCATATCCAAGTATACGTGAACCTATAGGGTCGCACGTTTAAAGGGTTGGAACAAAATTCGGATGGAGTTCTTTTAAATTTAGAGTTCCTAATGGGCCTCTAATGTAGAGCCCATTATGGGATGTCTATTTAAAGGAAGAGGGTGCTGGCTTTAAGGAGAGAGACACATTTAGGAATTAAGAATTCCTAAAACTCTAGTCGCCACACCTCCTTCGTCTAGAGCCGCGCAGCCGGCGCTAGCACTCCGGCGCGTGGTGTTCCTGCCCCGTACATGTGAAACCTTGGAGGTGTTGCTGCGAGGTTTCAACGCTAGGATGATCCGCAGACAGAGATAATCACGAGGGTTTCTTGGTGGAGGTGCAAGGCTACTACGTCTGGTCGATACTGATCAAATCTGGTCAACGAGCTTGTCGTGGCTAATCGGATCAGGTCGGCGAGCTGGTCGGGGATAATGGATAAGGTCGGTACTGATCGGACCTGGTCGGTGAGCTGATCGGACCTGGTCGACGAGCTGATCAGCACTAGTTAGGATGGGTCAGGACTGGTCGACGAGGGACGCGCTGCATTGACTACTTTCGCTACGGGTCTGCGCGTCTAGTGGTAATTCTGTGATCTATTACTTGCAGTAGTTCCTGGGTTTTGCGGTAGAAAATTTTTGTTTTGAGCTAGAGTAGCCTACCCATTCCCCAACACACCAAGATCTGGCGGCTGAGAAGAACCCCCCCCCCGTGCCACCGAATCAGCCTACAACACCGCCCCAGCGGAGGCGGCCAAGGAGGAGGACTGCCGTAGCGCCCGCAAGAGGAGGCTATTGAGGAGGAGGACTGCCGCAGCACCTACAAGAGGAGGAGGCGGTAGTGGTCGAGGACTCGAGGAGGAGGAAGATTGGAGAATTGCCGAAGACAGTGAGGAGGAGGAATGCTCTCTGTGGCGATTGGCATGGGGATTTCGAGATTTCGAAATGTCGAATGGATTGACCGATTGGATTTGGGGATTTCGGTATTGAGTGCGACGCAGTGGAAGTAATGAATGGTCTCCGACTCTCCATGAGTCCAGATTCCCTATATGGTTTGGTAATTATGGTCTATATGGTAATTCGGTTTCTGGGATCCGAAAACCGAATACAATTGGAATAAAAATCGAATCAAAAACAAACAAAAAACCAAATTATTCATTAAATTGGTTCAGTTTTTTAGTTTAAAAATACCCACCCTTACCCTCGTTACTACCTCTCTCTCTCACTCTCTATCTCGGCGGCGCCGTCTACGGCGGCCTCTCTAGCTTCTCTTCATCCTCCTCTGTCAATTCCCTTACTCTCCTATACCACCATGGCCCGCAAGCACATCGCCAACACACCCTAGCACTGCTGGCCGATCCACCAAGTTTGATGGCCTTCTTCGCCCGGAGGGAGGCAGATCTCCCCCTCGTTCTTTTCCACCGATGGTGGGGGGCGATGGGTGGTGGCACGGCTTCATAGTGGGGAAGTGTAACATTCTAATTTTTTATTTTCTTGCATTTAATGTGAAATTAGAATTTTTGAGAATTTTTGGAATTTATTTGGATTTATTTAGAATTGATTTGAATTAAGTCATTTATTGAATTGTTTAAATTTTGGAAAATTTTATATAAATTTGGTTGAAAATATTTTATTTGAGTTCAAAATGTTTAAAAATATTTTCTAGAATTTTTCTGGTATTTATATTGCCTTAAAGGAATTAGTTTAATTTTTGGAATTATTTTAAATCAAAAATCGCTGGAAAACCCTAGTGAACAGTAATGGGCTGAGCCCAGTACTGTGCGCGCCACCAGCCCGTTAACCCGAACCACGCCGAAACCCTAAACCTCGCACCATTCGATCTCAATCAGGCGGCCCGGGTTGAGCCACGCAGCCGCGCGTTGCGAACCGTTGGATCGAAGGCACGTGGTCGGCTGAGATTTCTCCGCATCGGCTTCGCTGTACTCGTCTCGGACTTCACTGGCCTTCGCTATTTCCGTGCGGATCACGCCTCTCGAGGCCCAATAAATAGGTCGGGACCCCGAGCCGTGTTCACCGTTTGATGCTCGTAGCATTGCCCTAGGCGCCATCGTTCGAGGAGCCCGGAGCCGCTCGTGATTCCTCGCCAGGGTCTAAGACAAGCCACCACGAGTTTGGGTGATTTTCGCCGTCGTTGAGCCGCCCCAGTCATCGTTGAGCTCAGATCCGTGTTCGCCAGGACAAGCTGAATCCAACGGGGCATCTCACCTTGCCGGAGACCCGTTGGAACACCATCCCGCACGTCGTCTTCCCCGACTCCAACAGGCTGCACCGTCGGACCTCACCGGATTGAATCACGTAGATTGGTTCGGATAAATCATAGCCATTGGATCAGTAGTGAACGGTTTAGATCGGAGCCACGCGTAAGCAGCCAGGACTATCCACGTAGCACCTCCTTCGCGCAGATTGGATCCAATCCGGACCATCGGATTTTGAATTGACGGTCTAGATCTCATCGGAACCCAAGCCAACCAAAGCAAGCCACATGGCACTCAGGAACCGAGGCATCGCCAGCTGACCCGTGTGTGGGTGACATCATGATGACGTCATTGGTGGGGCCCACCTGTCAGTCTCGGGACTATTTCGTGGACCAGATCCACGGTGAACCCAAGCTGGGCGTGGACCAAGTCCATGGACCCAAGGCGACGTGGCCGCTCCAGAGAGCGACACGTGTCAACTGACGTCACAGTGATGCAATAAATTGATTTTCCAGTAGAAAAGTAATTCATTTAATTCAGAATTTTCTTTTATTTGTATTTTCAAACTTTGAATTGCTATAACTTTTATGTTTGAACTCCAATTGAGGTGATTCTAGAGCTTAAAAATTTGTAAAATCATGCTCTATTTAATTATGAATTTTATTTAATTTTTAGAGTTATGTTGCTCTCTGTCTATTGGCTATTTATTGTTTATTTATCCATTACGCGTAGAAGTTGAAGTGCTGGAAGTGTACTGTCGGGATCCAAATGTGCAAATCCGGACCCTCGGTGTTTTCCATACTAGTCCAGGATCATTCTAGTGCACACCGTCTCAATATAGATGTATACCTGAAAGTGCATCTAGACCCCTAAGTGAGTTTTGGATGATTAATAACAAACGATTAAAGAGACTAATATACCAGGTGTTCCACTGGTGTGTTTGAAGTCAAAAACCCTACTTCAAGTTTTTAACGTCAACAACCTTATATTTTTAAATGGTGCGAGTAGCAATGAAGCACTAATATTACATATATTACACCGGGAAGGATTGCCTTGGCATTTCCGCTTTCTCTAATTACGGCTTGGTTTTTTTTGCAAATAAGTCCTTCCACTTTTCTAAATTACGAATTGGTCCTTGTAAATTACAAAAAGGTTCTTTACGATTTTTAGTGAGTATAAAAAAAACTTTTTTAAACAAAGTAAATTTTCAACGGTGCGATGTTAGACGCACATTTTTCCTAGTTACGTTTACGAGGCAATTACATTCTCTGAGATTTCATCGGTTGAATCTTTTTTATTCTTTTTTTACACGGCCTTGGATTTCACGGTCTCCGGCAAGTTGCATAGTTAAACAACATTGGATTTTACGGGCGGACGGAACAAGGCCGGCCGGCCGGCCACTCAGCTCCCTGATATAAGTAACACAGAATTACGGGATAAACGACGGACCTGCCATTAATTCCATTTACAGCCAGCAGCTAGCCCAACATCCATCCACAAGATCAACAAACGCGATTCCTTCCACCATGGCTTCTTTGAGGCACCGTCGGGAGGAGGAGGCACGAATGGCGGAGGACTATGGGGAGGAGGATGACGGCGACCACCGCGACGGAACAGGGGACAGCACCACCGCCGAGAGCTCCGGCTCCAGCTCGAGCGGCTCTCCTGCCCCGTACAACTTGGAGCTCCACTCCATGACCGCAAAGGTTATTCTTGTCTCTCTCCTTAATTACTTCTTGTGGCTATACGGTGTACTTCCTCCGTCTACATTTCTACCGACGTATGCAAAAAAAAAAAATGTACTATCCCTCTTTGTTAGATTACTTATTATTCTTTGCATATGATATCTTACTCTAATCCATAATAGTAAATGGCATATTATGACCAGAAAAAGATTCATCCAATAATCATTCATCCTCGGCAAAAAATTCACTAGCATTTAGAAGCAGGAGAGACAAATCCAAATGAATGGAGTATAAATTGCAACAATTTAAATTGCGAAAATTAAATTGCTTTTGCTTGAATTTAAATTGTGGAATGTAAATACTGAGTTCAAGACATAATGTAAATGCTGAAACTAAATTCAGAATAGTAAAGAAATAAATTTTATTTCTTAAATGGAAGGTTTACAAAGCTTCACAATAAAGTGAGCAAAGCTCAAAGGAGCACCAAATTCTTTAAGGGATAGACACCATTTTCTCCTTCTATTTATATCAACCTAGGAGTAATCTCTACCCCTGGATAACCTTCTTGGTCCTAAAAAACCCATTAAGGGTTGAGATTCACTCCCTTATTCATACATAGGCTAACCCGCAACCTAATAACATATGCATATTTTTCAAATCTAGCTAATTTAACCGCTATTCTATCCTCCAATAACATATAATCTTTCAAAATGATTTACATACTGTTGGCGTCGAAAAACGCAGTGTCGGATCGATCGCCGCCAACACACACGAACACCGGGTTCAAGGGTTGCGGGCGTGCCAGCTGATTTGATCAAGCAATCGGCAAGATATGTGTACTTGAATGCGATCGTTCCAAAGAGAAACGATCTGGACCTTGGTATCGATGAGGCCCTTGCTAGCTCGGAACGAACCAGCACGAACCTGGTAAACAGATCTAATCCGCCCTTGCGAGCCGATCAGACGAGGTAAAAGCCTGCTTCTCTAAAAAAGGCGATGCGCAACAAGATCGGAAGAAACGAGAGCTTGGTAGGGGTAATGCAGTAGAGATCAATAACTAGCGATGCGCAACTTGTATTGACCAACGTGAATTACAGAGGAAAGATTACAAAGCTACGAGAACTACTCCTAGTGCAAGGAAAATAAATGTAATTGGTAGATTGATTGGTTGGTTTGGTTTTTGTCCCTTTCTCCTACGCAGCATATCGCTCTTTATAGTCGGCGTAACCTTGATTGTGACCATCACGGACTCTTCAATTGTATCGGCCTCAATCTCGTCTTTCCATTTTGATCATAACCATATCAAATCCGGATTATATTGGTGTTGATTCCTTCCGTCGGTCTCCCGTACGACTATGCCTTTTCCGATAGGGCTCTGGTCCCATTGCCTATTGCCGATCCGACTCGTACCATCTTTCTGGCTCGGGCCATGACCGAACCTGTCTCAGTCGGCCAAATTCAGGTGTCAACATATGCCCCTCATTTTTGGGATATGCATCATGTCCCAAAAATCGTCAGTTTACGTCTTGACACGTAGCCACCTCCACTGCTTCTCTCTCCTGACAGTTGCCTCCTCGAGTCGCCGCGTCGCGATAACGTCAAAATGCCTTGCCTTCCGTTGGTCATTATTTCCTCGAGACGCCGCATCATAAATTTTCCTGCGTTGAACCGCCTCGTATTCCATCAGTATTTGTTTGAAGAGTGCTTCATTTCCCATGTCATGACGATCCGTCTGCTCATTTTACCCTATAAGTATCAGATGAACTGTAATCCACCGCATCATCTCGCAGTAATTCTCACAATCTGCACCATGTCTTCTTCCTCCTCCAACTCTTCCTCCGGTTATTATTCGTCGTCGGATGATGACTCGGCCATCGCCTTGGCCCTTCAGGACGAATTGTCAGCCGAGGTCCGCGCCAAGGAAGAAGTTGCCGATGACGAAGTCATCGCCCGCGCACTTCAGGAAGAGTTCGACGCCGAGGTCGCCGAAGATCCTGCAGCAGCCGCCCCTCTCCCGGCAGAAGCTGAGATCCCTGAGGTCGGCGTAAATGCCGCTCCAGCAGAGGCTGCACCGGAGGCCGTCGCCCCTCCACCAGCCGATGGTAGCCCGGCGTTTCCACTGGCACCCCCTGCCGATGCTGGCTTCCACGAATCACCGGATTCCAGCAGCAGTTCCATCGCAGGTAACGCTCCTGGCGGGAAGCGTCGTCGGCTTCATTAGACGTAGGGGTTTTTCATTTCTTATGTAGGGATGTCACCCTTTCCCCCTTCTTTTCTTTCCCTTAAGGTGGTCGCAATTCCTGAGCATTTTGCTTGGGTATTGTAGTACCTCTTCTTCTTCCAGTCCCTTTTTCCTTCTTTTCCTTTTCGGTCTTTATTCTCTACATCTGCCGCGAGACTTCTGTGCGTCCCTTAGCCGACTCATGTAATCGTCACTTTCTTCTTTCAACCGATCATGTAAACAGCTTTCTTAATGAAACGTGTGAATATCTTGTGCGTTCTATCTTAATCGGCTCTTGTATGTCTTCTGTTTGTTTTCATATCGGCTTACAATGCTTTAATATGGGATGCTTTCGTAACGTATCGGCTACATAACGTATTGGCCGGATACAATTACCCATCGACAGGTAGGATTTTGAACTGACCGGACCGGCCGTTCCTCCTGTTGTACACTACCCAACAAGAGTATCGCTTTTCTCTTTCCTCATTAACTGCCTCGCAGCCTTTACGTCACGTTCTGTCACTTCTTCGCGTAGTGGGTGCGCAGCCTGGGGCATGATTTTCGGTGCCGTTTCGAGCGAAACGTACTTTTTTCTTTATAAAATCTTTCCTTCTCTGAGTACTTTCGTCTTCCTCCTCCGAACGCATCGCCTCCTTAGCCGACCACCTAGAGCGGGAAACTTTCTTCTTTGGCTCGGCTATTTTTCACTGCCCCTTTGACAATTTCTCTTGTTCTCTTCCTCTTACGCCTTGTGTTCCACCATCGGTCTTTCGCTTTTCTGCTTGATTTCCTTCCCATATATGGACGATTACCGATCCACAATCCTGATTCCGGTACTCGAGTCAGATGGTCATTTCCTGCTTGGGCCAGAAGGGGATAAGGACCCGACGGATTACATCAACAAAGAGGTCATGCGGATCCCCTTGAACGCCGTTGGCCACAATCTTTCAGGATGGACGAACAGCTTCAGAGCTTGGCCTACTAACACCGCGGGCTGGAGGAACTGGTATAACCGGGTGGATTGGGAGGCTTGGAAAATAGCCGATTACATCGCCCTCTCCTTATCGGGCATGTGCTGAGACGAATCCCTGATTGCCGCCGCTTCTTATTTTTGGTCGGATGCCTTCAACGCTTTCTCCTTCCGACCTGGCTTCCTTGGTCCGACTTTGATGGACGTGGCAATGTTGACTAGTCTTAAGCCGACGGGCCAAAAATTCCATGCCTTCGACGCGACTCACTCTCATCGGCTGCCAACCAAGACCAATTGGCTCCGATATCTTCGCGAGTTTAGCCAATCATCGAGCCCGGTGGAGCCTCGTGAGCACGTCGCCTTCTTGACCATGTGGCTGGAAAAATTTCTCTTCTGCGGTGCCACAGTGGGTCCCACTACCAACTTCCAAGGTCTGGCGGAGGCTCTGGTCACCGGTAAGGATATAGCTATGGGGAAGCTGCTCCTGGGTGCGGTTTTTCGGATAATGCACCTCATTACCTCGAAACTGAACAGTGTAGCTGAGTCCCATACTGTCGGGTATATGGGGGGACCTCTCTGGTTCATCCAACTATGGCTGATGGCCCAATTCCAGACGCCTTTTGGATTCACACCTTCCCCGAACCTTCGCTTCCCGCGTGAAGACGTGTCAAAGGAAGAAATAGCATCCACGGATCCCCCACTCAGGCGCTGCAGATCATATGGAGAGGCTTTATCTCAAGTTTTCCAAGGCGACCGTAAGCTGGAAGTGATGGCTTTTGTCGGATACTTTACTTATTTTTACTCCACAGAGCACCTCTCTACTATGGATTTTCTCCCGTATCGACAAATCGACTCCTTGGAGTATGAGCGTCATGGCCTCTGCCGACCAGACTGTCCAGACGCCTAGTGGCTCAGACATTTTATTTCTCCGGGTGTTTTCTCAATCGGCCTTAGCTCTTCAAGCCGTACTCAGAAGCCGTCATATGAATATTATCATCCGGTGGTTTGTGCCAGGCAGCTGGGGTTTGGAAAGATCCCTCCTCAGCTGATGCTTTTCGACAGGCTTCGGGAACGGGAGGTGCTGGAGGGTCCCCTTGATGTAAATATTGCACTGAATCAGAGTGAGGACCTGTTGATTGACTCTGTCTTTGGGGTTGTCATGGCGTTCCGGTCTCCCGCGGCTTTCACTCGTTGGTGGGGAGAATGGAGTCTTCAACTTTTCTTTGCTTCACTAGATGAGATGCTCCATCGTTTTGACGAATCTCACCCACTGCCTCCTTTGACCCCAGGTATTTCAGAAGTACTGCCTCTTTTTGCAGAGCACTTGTCGCTAACCTCCTTTTGTCGTTTTTTGTATTTCCAGAATGCTGCTGATGCGCGACCACTGCTGTCGGCTAGTGGCAAAGCCATTGAATTCTATGCCAAAATTGCCAGGCGTATGAATATCGGTCTCGCTTCCCCTACTTTGAAAGATATCAAGAAGAGGGGTCGTGGAGGAGTACCGGCCCAGCTCAGGCAAAAAAGAAAATCTGCCAATGTGTCCAGGGACCAACCCCACCCAGGAACTGGGACGGTTGGTGTACTACAGCCGATGCCTTCTCAGGCTGGTATGGCTTCTGCCAAGCGTGGTAAGTACCTATTTTTGCAGTCAACCTGTAGGCTTGCGTTTTACTTGTGGCCCCTTATTTCCTCATTTTTGTTTCAGTACAGTACAAGCGGATTGCTGGCCGGAGAAGACTTATGAAGGTCTCTACTCCTTCCCCACCTGCTTCGCCGATTCCTCAGGTACCAGTGTGTTTCTTTTGACTCTTCGCTTAATCATCCCTGAGGGTTTTCGCTTCTGTACAGTCGATTGTAGGGGACACAATGTCAGAGGCTTCTACAACGGCCTATGGCGCGTTTGCTGTCCCAGCCGTCGATCCTCCGAGAGAAGCCGCTGCTGATGTTGCCTCCGAGGACACTATTTCAGAGACGATAGCGGCCGTTGTTGCGGATATTGACGAGAGCGCTGCTATGGCGGACATCCAAGTGGTTGATGCAGGACGAAATGCTGATGTCATTTCTGCGGAGATTGTTGTGGAGGGTGTAGCAACAGGAGCTGACGTGACTACTTCCGCAGGAGTTGCCGTGGCGATGACAGTACAGTCCCCTGTGGTCAACCCAACGGAATCGGCCGATATCCCCCCTGCCATCGAATCTTTAGGTGTCACCCTTCCTTTGAGTTCTTACTTCGGTGAAGAGGTACCTTTTCAGCTCGCTATTTCTATTTCCTCTTGGGTGTTCTGATCTCCTGGCTGGTGTTTTGCCTTTCAGCTGCTGACGAGCACCCTTCTTGGATTCACCCTGGGGGAACTTAGTTTCTCTCCTGATGGTGCACCTTCTGTTGACCAGCCGCTCCAAATAAGACTGGATCCTTCATCAGCGTCGCGGCAGGACAAGCTGAAGCAGCTTCATCGGCTGTTGGTGCGATCAGGGCCGATGGTGCTGGATTCGTATCAACTGGTCTCTGCTTTGCTTGCCGAGGTTACTTCTTGCCTCCCATCGTCGTCCACGGACGCGTTTCGCCATCTACACGGGCTTTTCTTGGAGAGGGACGCCATTCGGTCAGCACAGAAGCGCCATCGGCAACGGGAGGAAGTTGCAAAGGAGCGTGTGGAACTTGCTCTACAAGCAGCTGATGTGAAAGAGGAAAAGGCCGCTTTTGACGCTGCGGTCGCTTCAATCCAAGCCTTAGCGCCATCAAGGGCTGAGCTGGTAGATGAGATAGCTCGCCTGAAGCAAGTTTTAGCCGAAGCCGAAACCCGCCTCTCTGAGATGGACCACAAGGCTGCCTTGGCAAAGGCCGACGTACAAGTCCGTCGAGCCAGTTTGGTAGAATCCTTTCAGAGGATCGATGCTAAGGTCAAAGCTATTGTGCCGGTCCCAGGTAGTGCGTCGGACGATGAAGCCCTGATCTCAAGTGTGGGCCGGGCTGTACAGGAGGCAGCTGATAGCATCATCCACCTTATCTAGACGATGTACTTGAACAAAACACCACCTCTAATCTTGTAATATTTTTTATTTGCAACCGAACTTACCCCATACTTGACTTGATTCAGCTCTCGACGATTTTCCTTTCGTCATTTTTCTAAGTTCCGACCCATATGCTAGGGTAGTACCTCTTTAGGTATTTTCCATTGATGGCCTTGACGTACGCTTCCCCTTCTAGGGCCTCAAGTATGTACGAATTTCCTGGTACCAACCGACTAACTTTGTATGGCCCTTCCCACGTGGGTGACCATTTTTCGTACTTGTTGTGTTTCGTTCCAACTGGTAGGATAGTTTTCCATACTAGATCGCCTTCCTCAAATGACTTGGGTATGACCTTCTTATTGTACGCTCTTGCCACCCTAGCTTTGTTTTTCTGTATATGTTTCATCGTTCTCAGTCTCAATTATGTCAAGTCTTCGAGGTTATCGGCCAACGCGTTCCTGTAGTCCTCAGCCGATAAAGTATTTTGCATAGCTGTTCTAAGTGAGCTTATGCCGATTTCCAATGGCAATACCGCTTCTTGCCCGTACACCAACTGGCGGGGATACTTTGGTGGCCCCGTGGCCCGATACTCATTATGCCCATAGTGCGTCGGCTAGCGTTGTATGCCCACCCTCTTGGTTTATCATCTATTTTCTTTTTGATCAACTTGATCAGTGTTTTATTCGACGACTCGGCCTGTCCATTGGCCTGAGCGTAATATGGTGATGAGTTCAACATTCTGATCCTAAACCTCGGGCAAAGCTTTGGAATGCTTCCGACATGAATACGGTGCCCTGGTCGGTCGTAATAGTTTGTGGGATCCCAAATCGATGAACGATGTGTTCTTGGACAAATGCTATCGCCTCAGTGCTAGTGACTTTCTTTAATGGTACTGCCTCAACCCACTTGGAAAAGTAATCTGTGGCAGCCAATATGAACTTGTGACCTTTGCTGGAAGCTGGATAGATCTGTCCAATGATGTCTATACCCCACCCACGGAATGGCCATGGTTTCACAATTGGGTGCAAAGCCGCGGCGGGGGCGTTCTGTATGTTTCCGAACTTCTGGCAGTCTTGGCATCCTTTGTAATACCGAAAACAATCTTCTAACATTGTCGGCCAATAGTAACCAGTGCGCCTAAGCAACCACCTCATCTTGTGAGCCGATTGGTGCGTTTCGCAAATTCCCTCATGGACTTTTCCCATGGCCGATTTCTCTTCCTCGGCGTCGAGGCAGCGGAGTAGCAAACTCTCCATCATCCGATAATACAGGATGTCGGTGATCATCATGTATTTCAGCACTTGTCTTTTTGTTTTTATGTCTGTCTTGGCTACGGGATTTGCCAGATATGCTATGATCTTCGTGCGCCAGTCAGGAGTCGTTAGGCATAGCACTGTCTTCTTAATTGACCCGCAGTCGGTGGTTTGCTCGAGAGGTGCATACCCTGACGCTTGCTGAGCCAAGGTGTTAGCCCGATCATTCTCCTCTCGGGGTATGTGGCCGATTGTAAAAGAGCTGAACGTCTTTATCAACTCTCGGCAGTGTGTTAAGTACTTGGCCAGGATGTCATCGTAACAATTGAATTATTCTCGCACCTGTTGGACCACAAGCAGGGAATCTTTGAATGCTTCAACAGAATCTGCTCTGATGTTTTGTAACATGCATAACCCTTTGATCAGGGCCTCGTATTCAGCCTGATTATTCGAGCATCGGCTTTTTAACCTAAAGGCGAATTGGTAGCAATGTCCTTTAAGAGATACTAAAACTATCCCAATACCATCTCCCTCCTTACATACTGACCCGTCAAAATATAATTGCCAGGGAGCGAAGCCCACTAATCCACAAGCGGGGGTATGGTCCACTATGAAATCGGTTATTACTTGCCCCTTTATTGCCTTAGCAGATTCGAACACAAGGTTGAACTCTGTAAGCCTGTAAGCCCACTTCCCAAGTCGTCCTTTCATTATGGGGGCCAATAGCATATATTTTATGACATCGGCTTTACCAACGACCGTGCAAGTCGACGTCAGTATATAATGTCTCAACTTTGTGCATGCAAAATAGAGGGACAAACAAACTTTCTCAAACAGCAGGTATCTAGTTTCTGCATCTATCAACCGCCGGCTTAAGTAGAATATCGGTTGTTCTTTCCTTTCACCTATTGCATAAGAACTGCTCCAATTGTCGTTTCTTCTGCTGATATATATAACCTGAACGGTGTTCCCTTTTGCGGTGCTATCAACACTGGTGGTTTTGACAAATATTTCTGGATATCATCAAAAGCCTCTTGCTGCTCTCTTCCCCATACGAATTCTTGATTCTCTTTTAATCTCAACAAAGGGGTGAATGTGTTGATTCTCCCTGATAAATTCGAGATAAACCTCCTCAGATAATTAATCTTTCCGATCAGTTTCTGCAGGTCTTTCTTGTTCTTCGGAGGCTTTGTATTGGCTATTGCCTTGACTCGTTCTTGGTTCACCTCTATTCCTGTTTCATGTACCATGAACCCGAGAAACTGCCCAGCCGATACTCTAAATGCGCACTTCGACGGATTCATTTTCAAACCGTGCATTCGAGTTTTCTTGAGCACTTCCTCCAAGTCGGCTAAGTCCTGCTGGTCTCCTGCTGATTTTACCACTACATTATCTATATAGATCTCCACGTTGCGGCCGATTAACTCTTGAAATATCAGATTCATAGCTCTCTGGTATGTGGCTCCAGTATTTTTCAATCCGAAGGTCATAACAACCCATTCGAATAATCCTAGTGCTCGGGGACATCTGAAGGCTGTTTTATGAATATCGTCTTCGGCCATGAAGATCTGGTTATAGCCTGCATTGCCATCAAGGAAACTGATGACTCTGTGCCCTGATGCAGCATCGATAAGCATATCGGCTATAGGCATTGGGTACTTATCTTTGGGGGTAGCTTTATTTATGTCCCTGAAATCAACGCATACTCTAATCTTCCCGTTCTTCTTTGTTACCGGAACGATGTTTGAAACCCATTCAGCATACCGACATGGCCTGATGAATTTAGCTTCCAGTAATCGCTCTATTTCTTCTTTAATTTTATCATACATTGCTGGGTTAAAACGTCAACGGCCGATACCCAGTCTTTATTGGCAGCCGGTGCTCAACCATTTGACGATCCAAACCAGGCATCTCGTGATACTCCCAAGCGAAACAATCATTGTATTCTTTTAATAGTCTTACAAGGTCTTCTTTACGCTCGGCACACAACCTAGCGTTAATGAAGGTTGGCCTCTTTCAATCCTCGCTTCCTATGTCTACTTCTTCCAATGGATCGGCTGAGGTAAATCCTTGTCTGAGTCTTTCGTCGTCCTCAAAGTCCCCGATAGCTTCGGAACTATCGGCCATATATTGGCAGCCTCTTGCTCTCCCTCGCAACCATCTTGTGTTCAGGCAGGCTTCCATCGTCGCAGGACTTCACTTATCCGATCAACTGCACCAGGTCTTGTGATGATCGGACTTATTTTTGCATCGTTGACGCAAACAAAGTCACAGTCTTCTAATGCTTTACCCGAGATGCACCTGGCTTCTTCATGTGACCAATTTGCATCGAAGCTGGCCATGGCAACATGAGCCGATGTATCGGCTTCCACAATCTCAACCGCATCTCCGTTCCACTGCATCAGTTTTTGATGCATGGTAGATGGGATGCATCAATTGGCGTGAATCCAGTCTCTCCCTAGCAGCACGCTGTAACTGCCTTTGGCGTCCACCACAAAGAAAGCGGTCGGCAAAGTCTTACTACCGACAGTCAATTCCGTGACCATGACGCCTCTGGCTTCTGTGGGGTTCCCGGTGAAGTCATTGAGTACCATATTGGTTTTGATGAGATCTTCATCGGACTTTCCCAGCTTTTTGCAGTTGAATATGGCATCAAGTTAACGGTTGCACCTCCATCTACCAGCATCCTAGATATTGGTTTGCCATTGATATACCCTTTCAGATACAATAGCTTCAAGTGCTGGTAATCTTCTTGCAGCTTCTCAAAAATCGCATCCTGGGTCCCAGGCACAACTGTGCGCATGATTCCAGGACCGTGGTGGCCTGAGCTTTGAACTCGGCCAGTAGGGCGAACACCATATTGATGCCTACTGGGGAGGGCATGTTGTTTGGTGTCGTCGGCGGCCTCGCGTCATCTGGCACGGAACTACTTGTATTGCTAGCCGCAGGTGTGTCTGCATTTCTGGCCATAGATGTTTTCGCTTCTTCGGTCTCAGATCCTTCCACGCATTTGGCCATGAAAGCTTCTATGTCCGCATTTGTGGGTGTCTCCACGTCCTCAGCCATGGGTGTATCTATATCTTCAACTATAGAAGAATTACCCGGAGCAGTTTCCTTCTTACGCCATTCTTTCATTGGGATTTTTACCGGACGCAGTTTATCGAAGGCGTCGTCCCTCTGCTTTTCCTCTCGTGGACCGACCTCCGATAGCCTCCTGAGTGTGGTTCGTGTTTCTGCCCTGAGTAATGCTGCATGGGACAGGTATGAGGGGATGGTAGAACCAATCTCTTTTCCCAACAGAATCGCCAGAAAGGGCACTGCTCGTGGGTTTTTTCAACAGCCGTCGGCGTCTCTTATCGGCTCCTGCCGGGACACGTTGACGGTTTTATGTCCCTTCCTCTCATATTTAGCTAACAGTTGAGCAAAAGTCAGTCCATCTTTCATTATCGACCTTTTTGGCGGTATTTGCCTCTCGGCTTTCTGCCATTTGCCGATTTCAGGTTTGCCCTTTACCTTAACCGTCCTGGATCGCTTTCCTTCAAGATCGGCCTCTATCTGGATTGAGCCGATAGTGATCTGCACCGTTTTTTCCTTGTTCACCGTCTTCCTATCGGCTTTTGTGGCCGATACCGCCAGTGAGCAGGCTTCGCCTTGTTGTACCTCCTTCCCTTTAAGCGAGCAACTGACCATGTTGACCGAAAAGGGATTCTTGTAGATCTGCAGGTCTCTCTCCTCCGCAAACTTCAGTCGTCCGTCTTCTATGGCCGACTGTATCTGTTGACGAAAGATATTGCAATCATTGGTGTTATGCAAGAAAGAATTATGCCATTTACAATATCTGCGCTTTTTCAATTCTTCAGCCGATGGTATGACGTGCCCTTCTAGGACTCGCACCAGCTTTTCTTGCAAAAGCAGGTCGAATATGCGGTCGCACTTGGCCACATCAAATGAATATTTGACTTCCGTCTTGGCCTTAGTTGGTTTTATCCAGAAGCATACCAAAGGTTTTTTGTTACCATTGACCCACTCAGCTATACAAATATCCGTTTCTTCCTCATCGGCTGAATCATCCGATTCACATTCCATGAAGTTAACCTTCGGTTTTTTCTTTTCTTTACTACTTTTAAACTTATCTCTAAACCCTTTATTTTCATACGATCGGCCTTCCTGAGCCGATACTCTGTGCAATAAGTGACTTAGGTCGGCAAATTCCTGTCCGCCGATCTTCTCCCGCAGAGGAGGGATTAAACCTTGAAAGGCTAAGTCGGCAAGTTGATTTTCGGGCAGAGTAACGCTAAAGCATCGGTTACGTACTCCCCTGAACCTCTTGATATTTTTAGCCACTGATTCCCCGAACTTTTGCCGCACGGAGCTTAAATCGGAGATTTGTAACTCTAGACTCTCGCAAAAGAAGTACTCGTGAAATCGGCTCTCTAAATCGGTCCAGGTGTTAACTGAGTTTGGAGGTAGGGTGGTGAACCATGTGAATGCCGCTCCGGACAGAGATAAAGGGAACAATTTTATTCTGAGCCCGTCGGTATGTGCTGCTTCTCCGCATTGCACTATGAAGCGGCCCATGTGTTCCATGGTGGTGGTTGCGTCGTCCCCTGAGAACTTAGCAAAGTTAGGGACCCGATACCTGTTGGGATATGGGATCCTATCGATGTCATCAGGGTACGGCTTTCTGTAGCCGAGAGTTCGTCCTCTCGGCTGGATGCCGAACTAGTCTCGTAGGACGTTTGTGATTGCGTCCATCCAGTTGGCTTCCCTGGGCGGTGCGATCGGTGGTGGGGGTGCTGGCCTGTCGTGCTGATGCCCCCCGAGTGCAAACTCGGGTGCTTCGCGACGCTGCCCCCCGAGTGCAAACTCGGGCATGTCGTGGCGGTGCCCCCTGAGCGGGGGTTCAGGCTGGACCTGCTGCTGCCCCCTGAGTGCAAATGTAACACCCCGGCATCTAATATGCCTGAATGCTACCAAACATACACTAAACAACAATTAAAATCCATAAATAAAGATAAATTACAGCAAAGACACAAATGCTAAAAACCGAAATTTCGGCAGCATCTCCTTTGTTTTAACATGAATTGAAGCAACAACTATATCATAGCAATGTATGGCAATAAATGAGACATCTAAAACAGCAATAAATAGTGGTATGACTGCAATATAAGTCCAACTTTAAGCATTTAAAGTCTCCATGAGCCAAACGAACAGTAAGGCTATCAGAACACAAAACTAAACCATAAACTAGTTTGCATCACACTAAATTTATTATCAAAACACCAACTGAATAATTGTGGAAACAAATGTGTGATGCTACGTGTAGGAGTGTGACTAGTTCCCTTCCCCGCATGCCGGTCTCATGGTACCTAAAACAACAAGAAAGCACAAGCGTGAGTTTAACACTCAGCAAGTATATTGCAATGGACCAATAAGAACAATTCAACGTTATCACCACTACATACCATGATCAATATCATGAACAAGTCATAGTTGCATATACCATATCATACTCATGTCTCAACATCATTGTACTCATTTCATCATCATCATGTATGCAATGCAAATGCTCATATCTCCACGAAGCATATACCGGTATTGCCGAGTGCACACCCGTCGGCGTGCACCCCCTTCCCCTTCCATCCCGTAGATGGAGGGTGCCTACTCTTACTGACTCGCTCCCATGCACATACGTGGATGGGACTACGAGGTAGGTCTTTCGTGTTCACTACGTGTGAACACAGAGGCCCGCATCAGCATGGGACGCCTCTTCCATTATGAATGCACATATGATATAAACATGTAAATATTGGCATAAACATTAAATACCACACAATCATAATCAATATGAAACTATGTTCATCATGTCATAGGCAAACATCATTCTTAGCATCATATCATAAAGCAAGTTGTATCCAATCAAGTTTAGCAACAGTATAAACGATACCCATTTCAATACACTTGCCTTAACCTCGAGCGACGGATTGGTGAGAGGATGAGGGCACTCCTGGGGTCACACCACCTGCACATACAAACCACACTCAAAACGTGCCCCCAAAACAGTACGCAAACACTCTTCTACCCCGACATCGCAAACTACTCGCAAAACCCAAAAACAGAGGTTGTCCCGTCGGGACAGCAGACTTCCAACAAACATAACTTGAGTTCTAAAACTCCAAATTAATTAAACGAGTACATACTCGCGTAGTTTAGGAAATTTCCTAACTTTTTCTAAGTATACGGAAAAACTGATTCGGCCTCTAAAGTGGTTTAATCTACAGAATACCATGATATGTTCCAATCTCGTCACAGTTTTTAACATGTTCGGTAAAACGAGCGTAACTTTCAAACGGCTGGGAGGAATTGGACGTTCTTTATGTCCACTGAAAGTTATTGAAATTACCTACAACTTCCTCAACAGGCGGCTGACCAAAATCCGACTCTAAATTGGCGAAATCTCAAACCCTAGGTCGACTGCTTATTCTGCCCGAAACAGAGAACGTGGCAAACTCTAGATTTCATCTAATCTACCCAATTACAGCACCACCAATTGATCTAAAAACATTATATCAACCCCTAAAACAGTACCTAGACCAACCCTAAGGATTCCCGTGGCCATACCTTCGCCCGACGAACGAAGAACCAACGGATCTCCTCCCGGTTCGTGTGATCTTCTTCCTCGCTCCAAATCCACCGGATCTCCTCGTCGTGGAGCACTCCAATGGATGGATCTGCGGGGTGGTGAGGTGGAGAACTCCCCAAGGGCAGCAAGGAGGGTGGGGAGGGGGTGGAGGGGGTGGTGGCGCAAGGGGAGCGGAGGGGAGGCGCACGACAGGGGGCAAAAGGGGTGTGGCGGCTATGGGAGGGAGAGGAGGAGGTGGGGAGCATGGGGGAGGGTATGGGGGCGCCCTAGGGCAGGTTGTCAGCCCCCTCCTCCCCACATGGGCCAAGGAGGATCCACCTAAGGCCCAAAAAGATCCCCCCAAGGCCCAAGTTTCCCCGGAAAGGCCCAAACCCCCCAAATCGGCCCGAAAACGCGATTAAACGGCATAACGTAAAGTTTTAACCTTCATTTTCACATTTTATAAAGTCACATTCTTTAATTTCACCTTTTACGGTGTCTCAACATCCTGTAGTGTCACATTCTCCCCCCCCCCTTAAACAGGATTCGACCTCGAATCCGAAGAACGCCAAAATCAACAACAAAGTCCCCAAGTTGTAAGGGGACTCATTGTACTCATTTCATCATCATCATGTATGCAATGCAAATGCTCATATCTCCACGAAGCATATACCAGTATTGCCGAGTGCACACCCGTCGGCGTGCACCCCCTTCCCCTTCCATCCCGTAGATGGAGGGTGCCTACTCTTACTGACTCGCTCCCATGCACATACGTGGATGGGACTACGAGGTAGGTCTTTCGTGTTCACTACGTGTGACACACAGAGGCCCGCATCAGCATGGGACGCCTCTTCCATTATAAATGCACATATGACATAAACATGTAAATATTGGCATAAACATTAAATACCACACAATCATAATCAATATGAAATTATGTTCATCATGTCATAGGCAAACATCATTCTTAGTATCACATCATAAAGCAAGTTGTATCCAATCAAGTTTAGCAACAATCTAAACGATACCCATTCCAATACAGTTGCCTTAACCTCGGGCGACGGATTGGCGAGAGGATGAGGGCACTCCCGGGGTCACACCACCTGCACATACAAACCACACACTCAAAACGTGCCCTCAAAACGGTACGCAAACACTCTTCTACCTCGACATCGCAAACTACTCGCAAAACCCAAAAACAAAGGTTCTGTCCCGTCGGGACAGCAGACTTCCAACGAACATAACTTGAGTTCTAAAACTCCAAATTGATTAAAAGAGTACATCCTCGCGTAGCTTAGGAAATTTCCTAACTTTTTCTAAGTATACGGAAAAACTGATTCGGCCTCTAAAGTGGTTTAATATACAGAATACCGTGATCTGTTCCAATCTCATCACAGTTTTTAACACGTTCGGTAAAATGAGCATAACTTTCAAACAGCTGGGTGGAATTGGACGTTCTTTATGTCCACTGAAAGGTATTAAAATTACCTACAACTTCCTCAACAGGCGGCCGACCAAAATCCGACTCTAAATTGGCGAAATCGCAAAACCTAGGTCGACTGCTCATTCTGCCCGAAACAGAGAATGTGGCAAACTCTAGATTTCATCTAATCTACCCAATTACAGCACCACCAATTGATCTAAAAACATGGTATCAACCCCTAAAATAGTACCTAGACCAACCCCAAGGATTCCCGTGGCCATACCTTCGCCCAACGAACGAAGAACCAACGGATCTCCTCCCGGTTCGCGCGATCTCCTTCCTCGCTCCAAATCCATCGGATCTCCTCGTCGCGGAGCGCTCCAATAGATGGATCTGCGGGGTGGTAAGGTGAAGAACTCTCCAAGGGCAGCAAGGAGGGTGTGGAGGGGGTGGAGGGGGTGGTGGCGCAACGGGAGGGGGGAGGCGCACGGCAGGGGGCAAAAGGGGTGTGGCGGCTATGGGAGGGAGAGGAGGAGGTGGGGCGCATGGGGGAGGGTATGGGGGCGCCCTAGGGCATGTTGGCAGTCCCCTCCTCCCCACATGGGTCAAGGAGGATCCACCTAAGGCCCAAAAAGATCCCCCCAAGGTCCAAGTTTCCCCGGAAAGGCCCAAACCCCCGAAATCGGCCCAAAACGCGATTAAACGGTATAACGTAAAGTTTTAACCTTCATTTTCACATTTTATAAAGTCACATTCTCTAATTTCACCTTTTACAGTGTCTCGATATCCCGTAGTGTCACAGCAAACTCGGGTTGTACCAGCAGTCTGTGCTGTCGGTAATTCTGCCCGGCCTCCTGTTCGAAGACGTGATGCTATGCAAAATCTGGCTATGGTATGCAAGGTTCCGTGTACGCAGTCACCCGGTGTGAACGTTGCGCATTCGAGACCGAACCGTGGTACCCATCTTAGCGTCGTCGGTGTGGGCATAGTACTACCTGACCTCGCTTGTCCCAGGATCCCTGGGCAAGGTGACGGTCGGCTGTAGTGGTGTAGGCGTCATAATCACGACCGATGGTTTATTTTCAACCATCGGCTTTAGCCCCTGAGTATCGGGCCC
Organism: Rhipidocladum racemiflorum; assembly: GCA_036346355.1. Taxonomy (NCBI): domain Eukaryota; kingdom Viridiplantae; phylum Streptophyta; class Magnoliopsida; order Poales; family Poaceae; genus Rhipidocladum; species Rhipidocladum racemiflorum. The sequence continues at coordinate 71,086,242 of CM070570.1, read as the reverse complement.
GATTGAGTAGACCGGGTACGTAGGGAGAGCCTGTGGTGGATCAAATAGGGTTTTGGTTGTCACAAGCTCCTGTGTTACTTCTTTCACGCTGTTAGATATCAACGGCCTGAGTGTGGTGACTAAAGCCGATGACTGGTTCAACAACGCGTGATTGATAGACTGATTAATCATTTCCGATAAATCCGCTTGTATAGGCATGTATCGGCTTACCCCAAGTTCCTCGTTGGCGTTTGGGGCAATGACTCCGAAAGAATCGACCGTCGGCAATGCCATCTTTTGGGTGACACCGCGTCGTGTCTTCTGGAAGCAGCTTAGCATCATCTTCTCGAACGCCGCCTTCTGATCTTCAATCTCTTGGCGTTGTTCTGGCGTTAAATCGGCCAAGGAAGGCGCGATTGTTGCATCTGTGTTGACGTCAGTCTTCCCTGATGACGTCATCGATGTTTCTTCGTGTCCCACCGGGCGTGCCAAAAGTATGTTGGCGTCGAAAAGCGCAGCGTCGGGTCGATCGCCGCCAACACACGCAAACACCGGGTTCAAGGGTTGCGGGCGTGCCAGCCGATTTGATCACGCAATCAGCAAGAGATGTGTACTTGAATGCGATCGTTCCAAAGAGAAACGATTTGGACCTTGGTATCGATGAGGCCCTTGCTAGCTCAGAACGAACCAGCACGAACTGGGTAAACAGATCTAGTCCGCCCTTGCGAGCCGATCAGACGAGGTAAAAGCCTGCTTCTCCGAAAAAGGCGATGCGCAACAAGATCGGAAGAAATGAGAACTTGGTAGGGGTAATGCAGTAGAGATCAATAACTGGCGATGCACAACTTGTATTGATCAACGTGAATTACAGAGGAAAGATTACAAAGCTACGAGAACTACTCCCAGTGCAAGGAAAATAAAGGTAATTGGTAGATTGATTGGTTGGTTTGGTTGTTGTCCCTTTCTCATACGCAGCACATCGCTCTTTATAGTCGGCGTAACCTTGATCGTGACCATTATGGACTCTTCAATTGTATCGGCCTTAATCTCGTCTTTCCATCTTGATCATAACCGTATCAAATCCGGATTATATTGGTTTTGATTCCTTCCGTCGGTCTCCCGTACGACCATGCCTTTTCCGATAGGGCTCTGGTCCCATTGCCTATTGCCAATCCGACTCGCACCATCTTTCTAGCTCAGGCCACGACCGAACTTGTCTCAGTCGGTCAAATTCAGGTGTCAACAGATACCCTATCTAATTGTTTTGGAAGATGGTAAATTATACCTTGTATAGTTGGTAATGAATAGATGTATATAGTTGATAGAGAATAAATAAAGTTATAATAAACTCATTAAATCTATTATAAAACTTATATTTCTGAATAAGAACGGAGGGAAATACCTTGCAACTGTAGAGAGAGATTACTACTACCATTGTGTCCGTGATAATAAGTACTCCCTCTGTTTTTTTTAAAGGCGTATTAGGTTTCGTTAGGACAAGACTTTGACCAACCATTACTTCATTAATATACCATTTATGCAATACAAAATCGTAATTATATATAAGTACTTTTGAATACAAATCTGCTAATATCAATTTTGTGTCATAAAAATTATATGCTAATAGAGTAATTGTTGATCAAAACCTTGTCCTAACGAAATCTAATACGCCTTATTAAAAAAACGGAGGGAGTAATTGAGACAGTCTAGCTGCATGCTGTTTGCAGGGCATAAAACACCTGCGCTCTGAACTCCTCGAGATAAGCAAGGCCTCACAGGAAGACTTCCGGAGGAATACTTATCTAAGCTACGTCTCCTTTCTTCGGTAGGTTTAATGTACTTCAGCCTGATACTCTCTCTCTCTCTCTCTCTCTCTCTCTCTCTCTCTCATTACAGATAGATGCAGTTTTGATGTAGATATAATTAAAATTTTAAAACTTTAACCGATAATATCTTTTAAATATTTAGATATGATAGGTAAAGATCATAATTAAGCTGCTGTCTGTTCGCTTAATCTCAAGAATATTAATTATTAATCGATATCTGATCCCCTGCTAGCTTATTAATTACTGATGGGCATGCATGCATGCGTGATAGCCAGATTGTTCGAAGAAGCTGGTGATTTGGAGAGAGATGTTGGCCATCTGAAACGACACGTCGCAGCACAGAGAAGGCTCATCCAGCGTCTGACAGACAGCTTGTACTGCTCATCAATACTGGCAGCGGAAAACAACTCCAAGGAGGAGGAATTAATCAGGATCGAGGAGAAGGATGCGAGCGCCTGCGACGACGACGCGCTGGACGTTCTTCTATCCGAGCACCGGATGGACCAAGCCCTGGAGCTCCTGGAGCTGCAAGGCCAGGAGCTAGAGAAGATGCAGAACGACGGCGGCCATGGCCATGGCCATAGTTCATCCCCGCTGATCGCGTCGAGCGTGTCTGCACTGTCAGCTAGAAAAGCAAGAGTCGCCGACCGCTTCGCCTCTCTCGCGGATAACCCGCGGCGGGCGACGCCGCGACACGAGCTCCTGAAGGCGCTCTCCGGGCTCTGCAAGCTCGGCGACGCGCAACGGGCGAACCATCTGCTGTTCAAGTTCTACCGATCAAGAGTCATCCGTCGCGTCGAGGAGCTGAGGAGGTGCCCAGAGGAGCCGTCGCCTGATCGCCAGAGGCCGGTCAATTACATCAAGGAACTCGCGCGTGCGGTGTTCTCCTCCATGCTTGAGGCGTCGAGAAGCTTCATCCTGCTGCATGGGCATCGATCCTCCTACACCTCCGAACTGATCCGGTGGGCGAGGGAAGAAATCCAGGACTTCAGCGTCGCATTCTGCGAGTACGTCAGATCCATAGCGCAGGTTGGTGATCACGAGACCAGCTTAGTTTTGGCTTTGGACGGTGCGGAATGCGCCCTCTCCTACTGCTCCCAGCTGAAACCGCTCGAGATTAATGTCTCGGAGGAGGATTTGATCGAGCTGATCGTGCCTTGCATGGAGGAGGTGCTGGCCACGTACGCCAGGCACCTGAAGGAGGTTGTTCGATTGTTCGTCGCCTCGGACGCGTGGGTGCTGGGTAGGTTTATCATGTCAGGGATACTGCTGAGGGCGAGACGGCCACCGCCGACCACCAGTGCTGCCGCTGCTGCACTGGGGCTGCAGATTCATGAGCACTGCCTGCTCACAACCAGCGGAAGGAAATTTGTTACCTTGATACAGGCACGTACGCTCTTCGTTCTGCAAATTCTTAATTTCTGTTCAACTAATTCCCCTCTCGATCCTAGCTAGCTCACCGTTAATTCTTCTTTATATATATGTATATGGGACGGACAGGAGGTTGTGGAGGACGTCTCCCCATTGTTAAACCTTCGGATGAGGAATGCAGTTGTGCAACTCCTAGCCGAGTTATTCAGGGAGTACATGCACTCCATTGTAGAGGCCATCCCAAGGAAAGAAGCTAGTGAAGCTCCGAACCAGCAGTACATGTGGCAACTCTCCGTCTTGATCAACTGCACAACGCTGGTGTCCTTGTTCCCATCCATCGCTCATGGCATCTTCAAGAGCAACACTGGTATACTGCCAGCTGCTGATTTCTCGACACAGATGGAGCTCGACGGTTTGGTCCTGTCCATTAAAGAGGCGGCCGGGCAAGTATGGACCTGTTTCTGTCGGCAGTTTATACGAGACACCATGTCAAGAACAACAAGCTTTGGAGGAGGGATTTTCGCTGCGTGCCTGCCTAGCTCACCACAGGGCCGAATGATGCCTTCATTTGCTTTTCAGGTAGGCTTCTCAATCCCAAACCTCCTATGCATACAAATATTCATCGATCTTCCAGAAATATCACTCTTCTTGTCATTCTCGTTTGCGAATCCTACAGGTGTTGTTCCTACGGGTGAGGCAGCTGAACAGTCTATATGGTACCATCTTAACCGGCAAGGACGGAACAATGAAGAGATTGTTGCAGGAGTTGATGGAGGCTATGATTTTCTGGCTTTCTAACAACCTAGATTATTCCTGGATCAATCAAGCGCAGAGTGTTCCTAAGGACATGCTTTTTGACCAGGTTAGCTAGCTAGTCAATTGGCTCCCTCAGGTTACTACTACTGCAGGATATACAGGTCTCTTCTCATGGATAATCTTACTTACGTACAGTGTTTACTTTGTGTGCAGATCCAGTTAGATGTTCATTTCGTGCTAGAATTTGCGCGAATTGGTGGTTTCTCCTCCGAGAATATCAGAGCTGCTGCACTGGGCTTACTAAGGAAAGCACAAGAATTAAAGGTGCAGCAGCCATGTTTGCAACATGATGATATGATCAACAGGTAACACCACCTGGGGATCTCTCTTCCCTCCCAACTCTCACTGTCGTATAGAAATGCTCCACCCTTAATGCGTTATATATATACTTACCATTCAGATTCAGTGCTACTGTCCGTGAGGAGGGATGGGCTACCGATACCGCAAAACACGCGGTCCAGGTGCTGATGGGGACTGAGAAGATGATAAACAGGTCCGGTTCCCAGCAAGAAGCGATCGTCAATGTCGAAAATGCACCGATCGCTGGAGAATTTTACATGGCTAGAAGTGGCCCAGAATGCGAGGAGACAGGCAGCCAGATTGATGGCAGCGTTGCGGGTTCAGGTGAGGAGGACATGTTGGATAGTTGGAGCAATGAAAATGGTGGTTCACCACCGATGGATGATACTGGAGCTTGTGGCAAGTACTCCACCGACGAATTCAGAAGCATCGAGGATGATCAGGGCAGCACCCTAGGAGAAGAAGATGACATGTCGTCGGAGGGCAGAGTCCTTGATTCAGAAAATGGACAGGACAAGGTGGTCTCAAATCACAAGTTGTCCAAGGATGAGGCCGGTGATCACGACAGTAGTAGCTCCTTCACCACCTCGCCGGAGCTGTTGCGGGACAACGCTTGCAGCACCCCAATGGCGGCGGTGGTCGGCGACAGCGCAGGCGAGGAAATGGGAATGCCTGACGCGACACTGAAGGAAAGCGTGCCGGACAAAATGAGCATGAGCTCCACCGAAGGAACCAGCGGCGATCGGCACTCCGACCCGGGAAGCAGCAGCAGCAGGAGGCGGCGGCGGCGGCGGCAGGCGAATACCACCCGTGGCGGCCGTCCTGCCGCTGCAGACCAGCAGGGTAGTAGCGCTAGCAGAAGGGAGAGAGTGGGCATGAGCAGAAGCAGTAGGCCGAGATGGCAGTGAAGTGAACAACTCTGAATACATACTGCAACCAATGCATTACCATACATTCAGAAATTCAGCTGCTTCAATCCCCCAACAGAAATACATGCATTGGATCTTGTTATCTTAATTACTAGGGGGTAAAGTAAAGATTAGTAATTCGTACGTACTCAAAACATATATATATATAAATATAAATTAGAGAAGACTTGATATGTATATATATATATACATATCGAAGGGATCGATGAGTTGCAAATTGAGCACATATAGATCGGCCTGCCTGGCAGAACACAGTCAATGGATGCCATGCGGTGTCAGGCAAGGAACCCGAGCTTCTCTCCGTTCTTCTTAGCCAGCCGGATCAAGCCTTGCCTCTGCTTCGCGTCGGCGCCGATGGTCTTGCAGAACTCGGTGATCACCTGAATATATTTTTGCAGCGGCAGAATTAACACAAGCTCAAGCTAGAATCACCAGACCAAGCCACCATTAGCGGTGCTGGGATTCAGTTTCGAAAAAAAAAAAAAAAAGAAGAAGAAGATGAGGAGTACAGTGATACTACTAGTACCTGGGAGTGCAGTGCGATTGCCTTTCCCCTGAGCTGGTTGAAGCGCTTGCGTCCGATGATGCCGCGCACCACGACGACGGCGGGCGCGAACAGGCCCTTCCCCTCGTTGACATTGCCCATCGTCGCCGGCGAACGCAGCGGCCGCGCCGAGCGGGGGCGCGCCGACACTGACATGGCCAGCGCGGCCGCGGAGTGGTCGTCGCCGGACACGGATCTGGACCACGTCGGGAGAGCTTTCAGCCCGGAAGCCGACAAGGACACAGAGGCGGCCATGGCGATGGTCTCTCCTTCTTTCTTGGTTTCTTCCTTCTTCTCCAACGAACGCTGCTGCTAGCTAGCTAGCTAGCTAGCTCTGATAGACTCTGAGAGGAGAGGAGAGGAGAGAGAGGTGGTGGTGGTGGTCGTAGCACAGGGGGAGAGAGAGAGAGAGAGAGAGAGATGAGATGAGGAGGAGATGAAGAGTAGCCTCTGCCTCTGCCTCTGCCTCTGCCTCTGCGTGGTGTCGTGGAGGAGATGAGGAGTTCCTGGGCAGGAACGCAGGGCCTATGCCGTGCTGCCATATCAGCCTCCTTCCTCTTGTCCCCCCTCCTCCTTTCCTGCACCATCGCAAATTCAGAATTGATTACTCCACTTGTTTCGCTATATTTATGTATAGCCTCGAGTTATCCGTTTCAATATATTTATCCATTGAGAGCTTATAATATATAATATATATAGGTGCAGCCAAACTTTAAAAACTTGATTGTCAATATCTTTTTAAATGTTAAAATTGGATACATAAAAATCATATTTGTAGATTTATCTCGAAAAGTATTTTCGTAATATTATAATTTATTATATTTTATAATATATTATAATAGCAATTAGTGGTTAAAAATGTATTTTGGAGATGGTGTCGATGTTCAAAATGATAACTATTTGTGATCACATGGTTATTTCAAATCATTTAATAAGAATATATATGATTCCTTCTTATTAAGTATTTATTTAAATTTAATGCTTTCTTGGAAACAGATGGGGTAATTAAAAAATGCACCTAGTAGAATTACTACATAGGACTACAATATCCGTACTACTACAAACGTTTCATATATTTTTTTCCTATAGTAAATCCAAATAGATTATAGATTATGTGGTTCAAGCCATCACAGGCAATGGATTTTCTTGTCAACAGAACAGACAATGGATTATGTTGGAAGAGATTATGTGGTTCAAGTCATCACACACAATGGATCTAACTACAAGGCAACGAGTAGAATTCTACCAGAGAGGATTCCTACTTTATACCTTTTGTATTGTTTATTGCTTGGATCTTATGCCGTAGGACATTAGGAAGATAGAGCAGTTTAGCAATTGCATTGTAAATCAACGAGGATATGTAGATTTATTTATAGGCATGAAAGGAATCTTTATACAATGAGAAATAAGACAGGTCGTACTGGTACAGTGCAGAACATTACTGTACTTTTGATGTAAAAAAAAGTACAATACTGTACAGGACTGCAAGGAGGAGGGGAAGACGAGGATGAAAAAAAAGTGATACTACTGTACGGTAGCCAGCCTCGTAAAGTGGGCCTGACAAAGCCCATCTCACTATAGCATTTGTTGGGCCGGCCAAATCCAGGAGTAATAGTAATAGGAAGAAGAATAAAAGGGGAGGGGAGGGGAGGAGAGGAGGCCGGAAGAGAAGCCAAGTCCGTCCGTCTAAACCCTAGCAGAGCAGAGCAGAGCGGAGCAGTCAGATCGGACGCCGGAAGATGTCGTCTTCCTCCGCCATCGGCAAGCGCCGCGAGGGGGAGGGCATCCTGGCTTCCATCTCCCGGTCGTCCGTGGCGGCGCAGGGGCGCGAGGCGGCGGCCAAGGCCAAGAAGCTCCTGCGGAGCACGGGGAAGGCGGCGTGGATCGCGGGGACGACGTTCCTCGTGCTGGTGGTGCCGCTCATCATCGAGATGGATCGCGAGCAGCAGCTCAACGACCTCGAGCTCCAGCAGCACGCGCTCCTCGGCGCACCGCCGCCTCCGCCCACCAAATAAATCTCTCATCCTTCCTCCCTAGTATTATCCACCGGCGGCCGCTTGCCTTTCGCCCTGCTTTTTACCTTAGCATTATCAGTTATGCCATACTCGTTTTTGAACCTGCTATTTTGAACTCGATTTCATCGCCCCTCCGAGCAGTGCAGTTGAATCTATGATATGCTATTTGGTTGCTATCCTTGCCCGAGTAATTTCTTATCAACGGATGCCATGCCGATGCCATGTCATGAATAAATTCATTCCATTTCATTTCTTACTTGTTGCTCTGTTCACCACCAGGATCAGACCAGGAATGAATGAGTGGATGATCCTTGCTGCTCCTGGAAGAAACTAGACATGACCGCACAAAACGAGTCAAGCATTCAACTTGTATCTTCCAAAAGTTGCCAATGAAAGGTCTTTGCCTCCCACACATCAAGCATTAAACTTATTCTGGTTTACACAAAAAGGTCAATTTGGATTTGGAACCGATTCTGGTTTACACAACAACGTTTAGAAGAATTTAGATTGATTGGTGCCATATAGGTTTAGATCGAAGAAGAAGAAGAAAAGGGCGTGCTTTCTTCGTCCACGACTTGGAAGGTCTCAAGTAGTGTCTTTCACTACGTAGGTCTTGTTTGTTAAGCGTCACGCACACTTCCGTCGTTAGGGTTTGGAATATCAACGAAAATCATCATTTTCAAAAGAAATGGAACCTGTCGATAAACCGGTCTAATTCACATTAAAAAAATTCAATAAATTTTTAAAAAAATTATTCAAAAGTTCCTTAAAATTAGTATTATTGCTTTTTGACATCTGCCATGAAATTTTTTTGAAAAAAACAAAAATTTGAGAATTTTTGGGCAAAACCGAATATAGGTAATGTTTCATTAATTTCTATGTTTTTGAGAAAAATTAGACCTAATTTACAATTGAGATTGTCTAAAATGTAGCAGAGGTTGTGCCGGTTTTTTTTTTAATTTTTTCATAGCTGTGCTATTATTGCAAAATATGTACTTTACAACTCAACGTCGTCTTAAAATACGGTAAAAGTGGTAAAACTATTTTTATAATTACATTTAGAAGATGGCCAAATTTGTTAAAAGAAAATACAAACGGCTAGAAAAACGATGATTTCTGGTTTGTTTTCCTTCTTTCTTCCTCTGCAGTGTCATTGCGTAATGGAATTTAGTTCATCTACCAAATATTGGTTTATATCGAATGACCTTTAAAACTATTTTTAAAAGTGATTATTTAAACTGCATCGTTTAAAAAACTGCTTGTTTTATCTGAACAAGTCAATATTACTATAAAGTACACTCCGCGATACAGATTATGCTCTCTCTCTCTCTCTCTCTTTGCACAAGTACAGAAGTATTTAAGGGTGATTAGGAAAAGGTTTGCTTGTTTAAATATCGAAGTCTTGTTTCAATTGTAGCCCTAGCTCTAATTATCTGTGCCTGCTAATCTTGCTGTTAAACGTGCAAAATTTTCCCGTTGTGTTGTTTGATCTTGATCAGAATGAATTGGGGAAGTTGTTTTATTTTGATTTAACAGCATGTAGCACAATTTTTTTTCCAATTTTCCTTGATTTTTCCAATTTAACCGATTTTCGATGTAAATCGGTCGAAAGTCGGTAAAATCAGTCGATTTTCTCCACCCCATGTGCGTTTCCTCTTCTCCTCTCAATGCGTCCTCTCAATGCGCCAGACAGTTAAGTGTTCATCCCTATATAAACACTACATATCTGGCAACATATCCAGTGAAAATCCTCCTTACCGTGAAAACTTCGTGAAACCCACGTATAAAAGTTTTGAAAAATTCTTAAAAAATTACCATACGTAGAGGAGGTGAGGTTCTGCAACCCTGTGAAATTTGAAGACCAAACTCAATTGCATTTGAAAGATATAAAAAAAGACAAATTCAGTATAAATAGTGCTAAATGTGGTTTGCACGTATGATAATTTTTTGAGAATTTTTCAAAACTTTTACACGTGGGTTTCACGGAGTTTTCACGGTAAAGGTGGTTTGCACTAGATATCTCCCCTACATATCTAGCTCATATATATCATTTTTTACAAATTTAGTTTTTCAATGAATTAATTTTGTAAAAATAGTCATATTCTCCATCACTGAAGGCGCGGTAGGCGACACATATCCCCTACCACTCTTGGGGAGCATAGGAGGAGACCGGCCCTATGACTGCAGGTCGAAGCACAAGAGGACACGCTAACGCGCTTAGGGAGCGTGGACGGCATCCTCCCGCGCTACCCCAGCACAGAAGCGAACTGGACAGAAAAGAGTTCCGCGCATGAACAATAACATACTATAGTGTTCTTCGCATGAAAAGTACATGCTATACTGTTCTGCGCATGGATAGTGCGTGCTACACAGTGCACTATCGCGTCTCTTGCCCGTTGTCACGCTCGCGTAACCACGGCGCTGGGCTCCTCTGGTGCTCCTTGACGTGTCATTTGTCACACCTTCCGCGGCAAGGGAGGAGACCATTTTAAATTTACAAAAAAATAATGTACATGGACTAAATTTACAAAAAAAAATGATGTACAGGAGCTAAATATGCAAAATAACCTCGATCCGCGTCCTCCGCCACAACCTCTCCTACCCTCCCCCTCCCCGCCGCCCCTTCCTCTACCCCACAGTCACCCCCCCTTCCTTCCACCTCCCGCCTTGCACCGGCTTAGGCGGCCACCGCCACTGTCACCGATGTAGGTACTGGAACCGGTTTGGTGACATGGGAGATGAATCGCCTACGACGAATCCGATTCCCGGAGCCATTCCCTTACTACGATGATGCACCGCTTTCCTCGTGCCACCACTACCGGGGATCATGCACAACGATGTCCCCGCGAGTCGTCACTGCCTCCATACGTGGCATTGATGCCTCCTTGTCAGGACCCAAGAACCGCGAAGGGAATCTGTAGCGACCAGCCCAATTAGCCCGGGGTAATTAGCAACAGCTGGCATTACCCTAGGTTAATTAAGCGAATCTCGGCATAGTGGCTAACAAAATATCGGGCACCCCGGTACTTTATTAGCTACTATACCGTGTTCAGAGTGTTGCAACAGAACAATAATTAGAGACTGAATGTAAATATATTACAAATCAAGCCACGCAGGGCTACAAGTTCGATACATAATTAGACAGGATCCAAGTACAACATAAGCATAAGACATAACTACTAGTTACACAAAAGACCGACGTAGTGTAAACAGATGCTCAGCACTCTATTCTCCCTGGTAGTCCTTCGCGTAGGTTTGGTTCTGCGGGTGACCCTCACTCCAAGTCTCATGGTCGGACCAATTGGGATCCACGTCCCAACCAGAAGCTTGACCCTCAGAACAAATATCTAGCAGGGGGAGAGTTAGCAAGAGTGAGTACAGAGTACTCAGCAAGTAATAGTATAGAATGCAATACATGAGTTTTTCCTCCCTTTTTCCAAATCCAGCTTACCTCCTCCCCAAAATCTGATTTTTATTGGAAATAGGTTTTGATTTTCTTTAAGAGTTGCACATTTTAATTCAAGAGACTACTAACACACGTATATGAGGCAGACTTAGCTTCCGTAGCCTCCAATCCAAGAGACAGGCATGAATTCATGATTTGACCCTGCGCAGGTTTGTACCACTTTACCCATAGTGACCCCTAACACGAGAGGCCCCAGAATGTTTATCACTAGTCCAGTATTAGATCTCCAACTCTGTTACCCGAGTCGCGGATTCCTTCACTAGGCAATCCCGCCGGCTCGCGGCTAACAGTTGTATCAGACTATCCAGGCTACCGTAGCAGCACAACTGATACTCAACCCAAGGCTTTATTCATATATAGCCTGAAAGAACCATCAGTGTCCCTCACTGGGCCTTCCGGCATACCCAGCTTCACATGCGTATTTATCTACTCTTACCCAATGTGAAGATCATAATACCTTCCTAGGACAACTTTTTCTGGTCGATCCACACATATGGTTGATACTGAAAATACGGCTCATTGCCCGAGTGTAGTTGTTTATCCTTACATCATAGCCTATGTAGAGGGCCCCACCGGCCCATTCCAAATACCTTGGCCCCCTCTACCCAACATATTAACACCACACCATTATAATAAATAGCACAAGCCCGCTGCTTCATCAGCTGGACTTGCCAACACACTCCACACCTCATCATCATCCATACTTTCATTTCCACCACACCACATTTCCATCCATATTCAATCGGGTATTTTCAATTTACATATAAAGTTGCAATGCATGAATGATACTTATAATTATACCAAATCGAGTTGAAAACATTTAATGAAATCTGCTCAAAGGAATCTTGCCTGAAGTAGGATTCACAAGTACAGTCTCGCTCGACAATAGGAGTGGGTGCTCTGACAGGTTCAGCTCTGGACCTCACAAGCACGAAGTATTAAACTACCGAATTGCCCAAAGCAATCCGTCTACCCGAATCCTTTTTAACTATACCCGTTACTTAACCCGTAACTTAAATCATCTAACAACAATAATTGCAGCAATCCAATTAATACCATTCTTATCATTTTACACAATCATTAACATGCAATTTTTCAGCTTTTAAGAATTTAATTAAAGTTTCTCCTACGATTCACATACGATCAATTTAATTTACGCGAATGCATGAAAGAACTGGATTTCCTAGTTTTCTCACTTTTCTTCTCTTCTTTTTCTCTTTTCTTTTTTTTTCCTTTTCTTTTTCTTCTTCTTCTCTCATTCTTTTCTCTTCTTCTCTTTTTCTTTTCTCCTTTTTCTTTCTCCCTCTGTTGGCCGAAGCCCTCTTGGCTCCCTCTCTTCGGTCTCATCGCCTCCTCTGCTTGCTCCTGCCCTCCTGGTCACTCGCCTTGGGCGACGCCTCTCTGGCGACGCCGCCGCTCGCCTCCATCTCCGGTTCCTCTCCTCCCCTGCCTTCTCCTCTCTCCCTCTCCCTCTGCCTTCTCTCTCCTACCGAGCTGACTACTGCCGGGCGACGCCTCCTCTGCCGTCGCGCCGGCTGGCGCGAGCGCCGCCGCCCCTACGCGACTCCCCTCCATCGCCGGGTTCCCCCTCTACCATGGCTAAGTCCTCCCCTCCTTCTCTCCTTTACTCCCCTGTCTCCCCTACTTGCCCTAGTGGCTACGGATAAGAACAAATGTTACTTGGTCTATTCATTTGCCCCTTTTTACTGAATGCTTTACTTTGATTTCGCATTTGAGTTAATGATGAGAACAGATACTACTAGATCTCGCCTCGATGATCTTTTGCTGGTTCACACATTTTTATTGCAAGTTTTACAATCAATGATGCAAAGGTTCTAGCGGGACGGCAGACTTGGTCTAGCAACCCTAGAATCTCCTCTGAGATTACGAACGTCCCAATCTACTCAGTGCACTAAATAGTCTAGCTACTGCTATTACTACTGTGGATGGCTGTGCACCTGAGGGATTTGGTTCGGGTTCGGTTGAGGGAAGAAGATGACGTGCAGCTCTGTTCTTGGGGATCACCGAGTCCGGTTCTTGTGGTTCCTCCTGGTTCTTGCTCGGTTCAGTTCACTTGATCTTGGGGATCTCCCTGTGGTTCGGTTCTTGTGGTTGCTCCCGGTTCTTGCTTGGTTCGGCTGTTCTTGTGGATGCGTCGGCTTGAGCACTTGGGGATGTTCCTAGTTCTTGCTTCTTGTGGTCTCCTTACTCCTGCTTCTGGATCTTCTCCCTCCGGCTTCGGCTCCTTCTTGCTCCTTGGTCCCCTGCGCTCTCTCACTGGACTGCGTGTGGTTGTGTTGCTTTCGGTTGTTCTCGTGTTTCTTGGCTTCGGCTGGGAACTGAGGAGAGGATGACTGCTTGCTTGCTTATATGAAGGAGAGGGTGGAGGGTGAGACCGGCCTGTAGCCATGTCTCACACCCTGGCTGTCTCGGGTGTTGTGCTTGGCTAAGAATGCATGGAGTGTTGGCTGGAAGCTGGCTGCGAGCTGGCTGGCTTGGAAAGGTCAAACACATAGAGTTGTCCTCTGGGTATTGCAATGGTTCAACTGGTTGTTCTCTGGACAAAGCCAGGCTACTGGATATTTGGGCTGCCAAAAGGGTAAAGCACTGCTATTGATCTACGCTGCTACGGATACCCGCAATCCGAACAGGTAAGTACGGATTGCCGAGTGATGAACCGGTCTAGCGAGAGGTACCGATCCGGCCCTACGGGTCTGGTATTTCGGTGATCAATACCTCGCCTGCGGGTCTGACAGCAATCCTCTTTTCTATTTCTATTCGTTCTATTCGCATTTTTGAATTTTACACTAACAAAGAACACTGATTAATAGCCTAATTAACCACTAATACTATTATTTAACTAATTAATATAGTGGGTCCTTACAGAATCCGACTCAATCAATCAAGGAAAATGCAAAAATGGAAAGATAGCAGATGTGGAATTAATTGGGGAAAGTAAAAGCATATATCATTGCATTATGTTTTCCACAACCATTCCGATCTGAACATTGAGCTTTTATAGCATGTCATCGTTGCTTTTACACCCCACAAGATTTACCGTTGGTCGATACAGTAATTAGCGAAAAGAACATTACGGTAACTAGTAATTACTGAAAGTAATATTAGCCTTAGGATCTACTGGAAGTTCCTTATCGAACTTGGGCCGTTAGATCTTCATAAAGCGTCTAGTCCCCAGGATCTAACCAAAGGAAGAGGTATCTCGCGATCACGGACATCCATTTACTGAAACGTTCCCTCTCTCGATTCGGATTTCCTCAAATCTTGGTGCTCGCGCTAAAAACGTAAGGTAGAGTTTTCAGCTTCGAACACATAAGACAAACGCTGTATTTGAGCGTGCCAATCAATTTGACCTGAAATTGACAATGTAAAAATAGTAAAATCAAGTGGAGCCGATAAAGAAAGAATTATCGGCTTAACTCCGGTCGGCTAAGAGCCGACAGGGTATAACTAGATTAATCATTTACGGTTAATCCAAGGGTAAAGGAATATCGGCTTTGAGAGGCGATGCGCAACAAAACAAAGCAAATCGAACCTGAGGCGGAATCGACGGAATTAACAAATTAGCGATGCGCAACTCTTTATTGATCTCGTCGACTTACAGAGGAATGCTTACAAAACTAGAAAAGAACGAAAAGAACTGTAAAGTTAAATGTGTGATTGTGTTGGGTTGATCGTCCTTGCGTCTCCTGGTTCGCCCTTCTTTTATATGCCTCGGTCGATCCGAGTCCGTTGTCAATACGGCCACCGAGTCCATATCGGCTACGATCCGATCCTTGGTTTCCAAATCCGTTATGGTAACTGAATTTGCATTGGTTATGATCTAATTTTCGGTCTCCGAATCCCAACCGTTTAATTTTTTCTGTACTTGGGCCGATACTTTCCCGACGTCGAATTTCGGTGCAAACACTTGGTTATAGAGAATATTACCTAAAGCGAAAGATGAAGTTATTCTAATTCGATATGATTGAAAATAATGACTTAATTTCCTTAAAACCATTAACAGGGAATAAAGTATTTTTTGAACCTGAGGGTATCTCTCCTTAGGTCCATATAAAACTTCACTTACATAGTATACAAGTTTTTGAACTTTATCTCGTTCGACGACTAGGACAACACTAACCACATTATTTATAGCTGCTAAATGAAGAAACAATGGTTCATTTGGATTAGATGATACCAATATTTGTGAGCTTGATAAATAATTTTTAATGTCTTAGAAAGCCTTTTTTGCTTCATCTGACCAGTAGAATTTAACATGTTTTCTTATTACCATAAAGAAAGGCAATCCACGTTCTTCCGATCTAGATATAAAGCAACTGAGAGTAGCTATCTGACCAGTTAATCCTTGTACTTTCTTCACTGAAGGAGATTGTCAGGATCCGAATGTGTAAATCTGGACCCTCTGCGTATTCAGCACTAGTCCAGAATCATGCTAGTGCGTACAGTCTCAGTATAGATGAAATATCATAATCATACACAGCGGAATAATAAATAAGGACTTTATCTATTATTATAACCTGTTTTGCGAACCTTATGGTCTACTTACAATAATATGCCATGTAGGGCAAAAACTCAAAATAAGGAAACTGCAGCGAAAAAAAGACTCGAAGTACCCCATCAATATGTCACAGGCAACTGACAAGGCTCGCGCACTAATTATTCGTCTCCTCCTGAAACTCCTCCTCAAGTGTTGGCATGGACTCCGCCTCAACTGGTGATTTGAGTGTTGCAAGGGGGTGAGTAATTCAGCACTCAGCAAGTTATGCACAGAATACAAGTTTATTAACTACATGCATGACTTATTCGGAGTGAATGGCTAAAGGGGTTATTCTGCACAAAGCAACATTTCAAAGATTATCGTGTATATGTTAAAATGATTATAAATCAAATATCATTAGTAAGTAACTTTCTCTTTTATTTTCCAAGACTCACTGACACACAACCTAACCAATTTCATCATCATTTCCTAAGGTATATAGCCTCCCTTCCCAAGTTTTATTTTTAAGATCTAACCCTTGACTGTAATTCATGAGCATTGTCCAATACCACGGATACAGCTATTCAAATAGGTTTGAAACACTCTGCAGAGGCTATATACTTTACACACAAGATACAATCAACTTACCATATCTACCGTGACTCGCCATACAAAAGTATGCGAATGAGTGATCATAACAAAGTTGTTCAGAAACTTCTATCCTTACACATGAACATCTCCAGTATTGCCTTCACTATCCAATCCCACACACAGATCCAAAGTATAGGACCGACATACCGTTGGACTGATCATACACAGACATCCAACCCCATACCCACACCTCTATGTGACTATCACCCTGAGGTATCACATGCCAAGACATAGGTAACTGAAGGATCAAAAAGGCGACTAGAGGAGGGTTGAATAGGAGCCAAATAAAATTTCCACCTAAAGATTCAAACTACCAAGAGAACAAATCAAATAAACTGTAAAATCAGAACAGTTGAGGTCGGACGAATAGTACTTCGACCAAGTTGAGGTCGGATGAATAGTATGCCAACCTTGAGGTCGGATGAACAGTGCTCGATGAATAATACCACCGACCTGGAGGTCAGCTGAACAGTACTCCGACCAAGTGAGGTCGGACAAATAGTGTTCTGAATGAATAGTGTTTAGTGAACAATACCACTGACCTGGAAACTTTGTGTGTGCCTTCAATCACAAGGATTGATATCAGGATCTGACCTTTTTCCAATTTGGTGAAGGTTGCATCAAAGAATCAGATTTTAACAAAAACTTCACCCCAAGCTTGCTCGTGGGGTTCTGTTGATCACAGTAGATTTGAATAACATCCCACAAGTCACATCATGCAAGAACACTAGAGAACAACCCTTTAAACAGAAAAGAACACGATCTATAAGAATCTTTCTTCTTTCAAGCACAAAAAATTGGTTTCTTGTAAGAATAGAAAAGAAAAGGTTGTAGATTGCTTAGATGACTAGGATATGACATATAAAAGATTCATCCAGCAGTCTTTCATCCTTAGCACAAAATCCAAAAGC
This sequence comes from Rhipidocladum racemiflorum, assembly GCA_036346355.1. Taxonomy (NCBI): domain Eukaryota; kingdom Viridiplantae; phylum Streptophyta; class Magnoliopsida; order Poales; family Poaceae; genus Rhipidocladum; species Rhipidocladum racemiflorum. The sequence continues at coordinate 71,068,936 of CM070570.1, read as the reverse complement.
ACTTAGAAGGAGAGGAGACAAGTCCAAAGAACAAAATGTAAAGATGCAAAACTGAATTAAATTTCAAAACATAAAAACTAAGTCTTGCAACACTTGAAGGAGGATGATTTCCAAAGCCACAAAATCTGGTGGGCAAAACTTCTTTTAAGCAACCAAAGAATCCCCTCTTACAACATTCTTGTCCCTCAAGAAACCTCATCAAGAGTTCATATTTACCCCCACACTCCACCCTTAGATAACCTTCTTGTCCCTCTAGAAGCCTCATCAAGGATTTAGATTTACTCCTTCAGTACATAGATGGGCTAACCCGCAACCCAACATCATAACGGGTTTTATCCACACATCCACATACTAATTTAACTATTACTCAACCTACGAACCCTTGATCCAACGATCCTCCTTCGCTTGAGTATAGATCAAGTTAGCATCTCAACCATCCACTTGTCATCCTGGTTCGCAGCCATTCCCTGGCCTCAGTCATCTTCTGGCGACACCTTGATCGTCTGGACCCTAGCACTCCCAGCCTAGTCCCGATCTCCTTCGTCTCACTATGACCTAGCTCTGAAGTCCTACAACCATCACAAACAAGGAAAACACATTACAACATATATATGGCACATGGGCAAACTATCCTAAATATAGGTCACACCTCCCCGATTTGATTCTCTCATGGACAATTCTATGTTACGCTCTGTTGGCTAATGGTAGGGGCAAATCTTAAAATACTTGTTGCACCTTCAAATGAGGAACTTCAGTTTTGCTAGGATGTTTACTAAGAATATCATCTATAAATATATCCTTACATTATAGATGTCTTATGTACTACCTAGAGATATTCTGTTTATATTCATGTTGGTCAAGGCTCGACATAAAACATTTGTTTACGATTTTGTACTACTTAGAGATATTCTCTTTATATTCATGTTGGTCAAGACTCGATATAAAACATTTGTTTACGATTTGATTTATTTGCTAGCAGTAACTACTACTACAGTTCATAAATACATGTCTGTTTAAGATTTGTATGGTTAAACTTTTGAAACTTAACTATCGATATCTTCTAAAATATTTTTATTAGATGCGAGAAAATCATATGTAAATTCATCTCAAAAAGTGCTATCATAATATTATCAATACCCAAAATGACAGGAATTAGTATCCCCTGTGATGACCTTTGAAATTCAATGGCACCCTACTAGCACTACTGTAATGAAGCACAGGCAAATACTAGCACAATGCAAATCAACAAGGAACACAAACGCTGCTCTTAGTGTAAACAGACAGAATTAGCATCATAAAAGAAGTATATAGCAAAAGACGGGGGGAGGGGGGCAGAGAGATTGAGAAAGACGGACAAGAGAGAGAGCTGAGAGCAATGTTCAAGAAGGCGCTAGGCGTTAGGCGGGCGGCGATCCATAGACTAGCGTCTAGGCGGATTAGGCGGGGATTAATCGGAATTAGGCGGCAAGTGCTAGGCGGAACGCTATAACATATAAAGATATAATAGTTGATCAAATGAACTGATGTTACTGATCAAATGAATATAAGTACCTAAATTCCGAATATCAACACTTCAACAGAGGGGAGGGGAAGCAGAGTGGAGGAGTTGTTGGGTGCCGACGGGGAGGGGAGGGGGAGCCGTGGCCGGCGGGGAGGGGAGCCACGGCCGGCGGGGAGGGGAGCCACGGCCGGCGGGGAGGGGAGCAAAGGGGAGAGCGGCGACGGCAGGGAGGGGAGCAGAGGAAAGGAGGAGCCGCGGTTTGCGGGAGGAGAGCAGAGGAGAGGAGCGGCGGCGGCAGGGAGGGGAGCGGAGGGGAGGAGAGCCGCGGCGGCGGGGAGGGGAGCAGAGGCAGAGGGAACGCGGGAGGAGAGCAGAGCGATGGCGGTGTACCTGAGCAGCGGATTAGGGCAAAGTTCGGGCGGCTGGCCGGCGGATTCGGTGGCGGTCGGCTGCGGATTCGACGGCGGCTGGAGTCCAACTCGCGCCCAACTGCGCAAGGGCTCAACCCTAACTGCCGAGAGCCCGAGACGCCCACGCAGCCATGCTCTTTTCTTCTTAAAATCTTTGCCCGCACTTTTCTTCCGGAAATCGGCCGCCTAGTCGCCGCCTTTCCTCCGCCGAGCCGCCAAATCCCGCCACGCCTAGTCGCCGCCGAGCCGCCTTGGACCGCCTAGGCGGGGTCGCCGCCTAACCAACCGATTAGGGCGAAGTCCGGGCGGCTGGCCAGCGCCCAGCGCCTAGGCGGCGATTAGTCGGCGCCTAATGCCGATTTTTAGAACAGTGGCTGAGAGACGGGCGAGAGAGCTGCACTCTCTCGCCTGTCTCTCTCAATCTCTTAGCTCTCTCTCTCTCTCCCGTCTCTCCCAATCACTCTCTCTCTCTCTCTCTCTCTCTCTCTCTCTTCCGTGTTCATCACATCTCCTTCGCTCTCTATAACAGTTCAAGAATAAATAAACTTCAGTTCTTTTCTTATAATATTTGTGTCTACTACCTCAACTGCATGCGTGTCCGACTCCTTTCCTCTCATCGTGATAGTGCCAATGGGCCGAACTGGGTCGACACGGCACGAAGCAGACACGAAACGCAAATGGGTTGTGCTTGGGCTCGTCGAAGGCTAGCCGAACCGGCACGGCAAGGCACGGTGGGCACGACAGGCCGTCACGGCCAGACACGATTCAAGCACGAAACACAATAAATCCATCCCAAGCCGACCCAGTATGCGCCCACCCCTAATCAATCCTAGAGTTGAACACAAGGAGATCATTGCGAGGTACACCTTTACAATGCTGACGAGAGTGCCACGTACTACCCCTGGAATTGGTATTGTCTTTGATAGAATATTCCTAGATTTTTTTATAAACACATAATAAAAATAACAGAGAATTCAAAATCGTAACTCGAAACAAGAAATACAAATCTTAAGCAATAATAAAGAGCGGCCCAAGCTAATAAAACTGAGAAAATTGACTCGGAAAGAAATTATTTGGAAGCTCCATTGTGGAATATGGAGCGTGTAGTGGGAATCGAACCAGTAACCCCAAAGTCTATATAGGAAGCTTTTTCTATTCTCCTAGAGTACGTACTTCCACATCTAAAATATTACTTAAAGGAATGTGTTATACTCCTTATCACTTTCAGTATACTTCAATAATAATTCTAAGATACTTCAATGCAACATAGTTGAAAAAATTCACGGTAACCTTTATTTTTTTTTGGCTATATACCTTTTTTCATTTGTAAAAAAAGTATATAAACAAATTATACTATAAAGAGTAGATTTTGATGAAATTTTTCATGTAGTTCACTTTGGAGTATCTCATAATCAGTATTATAGTATACTCAAAAGGATAAAGAAATATAACAATATCATTTAAACGGTATACAGAAAGTGAGAGTACGTACTCCTAAGAGTAGAACTATTTTCCTTTAGGAAGCCTTTTCTGTACTCTTAGGCCATGTTTGTTTCGGCTTAGGCTTTTTGGCTTTTGGCTTAAAGCTAGCTTTTTGGCTTAATGAGCTTTTAAGCCGTCTGCTTTTAAGCCAAGACATGTTGTTTGGTATCCTGGTTTATTAATGGGTTAGATGGTACAGCTTATAGATGAAAAGTCTAAAATGCCCTAAATGAGATGGTGGAGGAAGTCTCAATTTATATATGATGGTATTTGGTGGGTAATTTTGGAGACTTTTAGTGGCAAAGGGTTATTTTATTCAAAAAAGCCCAAAAAAACTCCTCTTGTTTGTTTTTTGGCTTATAGTTATACAGGGGTTTTTGGCTTTTTTAAAGCCCGACTTAAAAGCCAGTCGTTTGTTTCGGCTTAGGCTTTTTGGCTTTTAAGCCAATGAAAAAGCCGAAACAAACATACTCCCACCTTAGTATACCATTTAAACGAATGTGTTACTCCTTTATTACTGTCAATATACTCCAATATATAATAATTCTAAGATACTACAGTGCGACATTGTTGAAAAAATTCATTGGAGCCATTTGTTTTTTACTATATACCCTTTTCTGTGTAAAAAGAGTATATAAATAAAGGGAACATATCTAGTGCTAACGGTCATTGGGTGCTAATATGCTAACGTAAGATCTGCGCCATCAGATTTATGATGAGTGGCTCAGATTTGGACAGGTAATTAATGAGATAATCAAGGGGCTTGTGTAAAAAACATTTGAGTGAGTAATGAGGTAATTAATAGGGTTTTCACCTCTCTATATCTGAGTCATTTATTATAAATCTGATGGATCAGATTTAATGTTAGCATGTTAACACCCAATGACCATTAGCACTAGATATGTTCTCATAAATAAATTGTGCTATATAGGGTGGACTTGATAAGATTTTTTGTAAAACTCACTTTAGAGTATCTTATAATTAGCATTAGAGTATACTCAAATGAATAAAGAAGTATAACAACATCATTTAAATAGTACATGGGAGTGTGGGATCTGATTCTCTCATGGACAATTCTATGATGCGCTGTCTGGCTTAATGCTGCACCATCAAATGACGAGCTTTAATTTTGCTAGGATGTTTACTAAGGATATCATCTATAAAAAAGTAGTACGGTGATATTATCGATACCCAAAAGGACAGGAATCAGTATGCCCTTTGATGGCTTTTGCTCGGGGCGTCGACGCGATCGGATTTGAGTTTGGCTCACCGGATTGGAAAATGACACGAGGATGTCAACGGAGGCCGAACATCGTCGGTTCTTGAGAGATTCCGGCGAAATGGGGAGGATTGGCTTCGGGAGAATGAGGGCACGGGCAAGAGGGTTCCAACACGAACATTTGAGAAGTGGAAGCACTTCAATCCATGAAGAAACGGATGAGTAATCACCAATTGATTGCATTTCGGTTTTTGGAGGATTGAATCGTATCTGGCGTGTTAGAAGACAAACGGCCAGTGGGAATGGATTCGTCTCGTTCATATCTTTCCAACGGATCCGACCGTTCGCGATTTGGTGGAGGAATGAATGAGTTATGGTAGTTGAAAGACCATGCGCCATTAACGTGGTTTGCTAGAACGTCTCTGGAAACGAATCGGCCGAGGTAGAAGATGATGCTACAGTAACACAACACTACAGTAACCGCCACATGGCGCTTCTCGATTGGCCGGAAATTACATAAAAGCAACGCCCTAAAGAAAAAATAGCTAAAATGGTCAAAAAATTCCGGAAAAATTCTTAAAAATACTAAGGAATATTTGAAACCCAATAAAATTGGTTTCATAGAATTTGGATGAAATTTAAAATTTAGAAAATTCCAGGACGAATAAAGGGGATTTAACGAAAGACCGCGAGCGATAAAATACCAGAGGGTTTCCAAAAATCTTGGAAAAATTCCCAAAATGTTTTTGAAATATTTGGAACCTAATGCAATAGGTTTCAAGATTTTTGGAGCATTTTGAAACTCAGGTGGAATTTCGAGTACAGACCGGAATTTAGAAATTCGACTTTTCAGACGATGAAAGATTGAACTCCAATTTCGGAAGGATAAGGATGCCAAGTTAATTAGAACACCAAGAAAAATCCAAATTTTGAATTTAATTAATTTAAATTAACTTTTTGCAGAATACCGAAATTAGGGATGTTACAACTTTGGAGTATCTCATAATCAGTATTATAGTATACTCAAAAAGATAAAGAAATATAACAATATCATTTAAACGGTATACAGAAAGTGAGTACGTACTCCTAAGAGTAGAACTATTTTCCTTTAGGAAGCGTTTTCTGTACTCTTAAGAGTACGTACTCCCACCTTTAGTATACCATTTAAACGAATGTGTTACTCCTTTATTATTGTCAATATACTCCAATATATAATAATTCTAAGATACCACAATGCGATATTGTTGAAAAAATTCATTGGAGCCCTTTGTTTTTTGCTATATACCCTTTTCTATGTGTAAAAAGAGTATATAAATAATTGTGCTATATAGTGTGGACTTGATAAGGTTTTTTTGTGAAACTCAATACTCAAATGAATAAAGAAGTATAACAACATCATTTAAATAGTACATGGTAGTGTGGGATCTGATTCTCTCATGGACAATTCTATGATGCGCTGTCTGGCTTAATGCTGCACCATCAAATGACGAGCTTTAATTTTGCTAGGATGTTTACTAAGGATATCATCTATAAAAAAGTAGTACGGTGATATTATCGATACCCAAAAGGACAGGAATCAGTATGCCCTTTGATGGCCTCCTACTATCACTAGCGTGATGAAGCAGATAATGAAGCAAATACTAGCACGATGCAAATGAACAAGGAACACGATGGGTGCTCTTAGTGTAAACAGACAGCAGCATTAGCATCATAAAAGAAGCATATAGCAAAGGTTGCAACGACGAGAGCAAGACACACATTCATGGACAAACTGCTGCGGAAAACTCAAGCCAAAAACACAACCTAACGGAACGGAGCAGTCCAGTACCGAGTTTAGTTATGGATCTCTCCCTCCCTAACTAGGGATCAAAACCTCCTGCTGTCGCGCTCGCTGCATGATGGACCAAACCATGGGACATCAGTCACTTCTCCTTGCGGCGTGGCCACCCAGTATGCCCCTCTCGTGGTGAGGAACGCGCGGGTAACCATTCGCCCTCCCACGGTTGCCACTGTACTCGTTGTCGCCTCCGCCCCTCGCGTGTCCACGCCCACCTCCGCCGCCAAAACGACCTCTGCCTCCCCTTCCTGCCAATGCCAACACGCACAGCCGTCACCAGCAATCCACACAACATGCTCCAGCTCCAAACTATGGATAGATGATAAAGTGCGCAGGAGGAGTCATCAATATCATGCCGCTGATGCAGCGATTTAGTGTGGCCATTACCAGTCCAAGCATCAGCATTGGGTGAATGCCAACAGAAAGCAAAAAAATGCACGGCTATCGAAAGAGAGACGTCAACTTACTTCCACCTCTTATTCCGCTGTTAGGCTTCCGCTCCTCAACGTATATCTGCCGCCCATTTATTTCAATTGGGGGAGCCTGAAATGTGCCAACACAAGTTTAGTACATGGCCAGCTAAACCATGATAACTAACGACACTGGGCACTATTATTCAAAGGAAATACTGCCACAGAGCACACAGAGAGAAAAGCAACCCACCCACCAATTACCAAGGTTAAGCGTGCAACAAACTTGGTGCAAAGGATGAACAGAAACATCTCTTACAACAAAAGATTGCATATACAAGAGATTGAATAAATTAAATGCACAAATTAATTTGAACTTCAACAGACTGTCACCTTTAATGCATTGTGGACACCGCTGAGTTCCTCGAATTCCACAAACGCATAGTAGCCACCAGTCTCCTGCCAATTTCATACCAACACCGATCAAATAAAGATCTATTCATGTTATACAAAGTGAAGAACCAAAGTCAAATATAATCGCAAACCTTCCGGCTTCTTATAGCAACACCATCAGGGATGAGCCGGCCAAACTTCTTGAACTCGTTCTCAAGATCAGCCTCGGTTACAGATGATGGCACATTCCCAACATAAACAGACTTGCTCTCTACTTTTATGAACATAAAGGCTAGCAGTCAGTAAAAAATGTGCAAGTCAAATTAGCAAAGGTATTATGATGCTAGCATGAAGTAGAAAACAACCTTCATCGTCATGGGCAGCAAATTCACCATAGACATCAGATTTTGGCTTCTCAGCGGCCATCGATGATGTCATAACCGAATGTTGGGTAGTCAGATGTGTTGCCTGGTTTGGCTCGGTTGTAGGGTAAGAAGGGTTATTCACAGGGACTGGCTGGGCCACAGGAAACACAGGCAGAGCTTTTGCGGTTCTTAGCTGCATGAGTCAATACAGACACGATTTTAAATATGCCTCGGATGATACCACAACACATTGCATAATCAAGCAAGGGAAGATGCGACATACAATGGAAGCATAGGTCTTCTTTACTGGTTCCCCAGTATGCTCCTCTACGTGAGGCGGCGGCACAGGTGGAGGTTGCACTGGCTCCTCTGGTGCCATCGCCATTCCATTAGAAAAGGAAGAAAGTGGTTCTTCCGTCAGAGGTTCCTCTGCCCAGTTGTCCGGCTGAGAAACTACTTGTGGTGGCTCAGAATAAGTATAATTGTCAACAGCGTCGCTTTCTTCGGATGTCATTGGAACAGCACATTGCGGTGTTTGACTTTCTTCTTCATGAATGTATTCTGGAACTGCAGGCAAATCATTTTTTAGTCAAACATTGGCAGAAGGCAGAACTATCAAGTAGTGGCAAAATTAGAACATGAACAAGAACTTTTTAATTAATGCGAGACTACTGATTTTTTGCCATGGCATCATTCTAATTTGAAACCATTAGTATTCAACTGGTTTGCTATCCAAACCATCATTTCTGTTGGTGCCCATAAATATTAAACACAAGAGTTTGTCTAAATGTTCCAAGCAATGAGCCTTCTTTAATGGTGCCGCTGGAAACAGGTAGTCAAAATCTGGGTAAAAATTAAGACCCATGCTAACGTGTCTAATACTCTAATAAGCATTGAAGACAAAGCCTACTGTTATCCGAGTATCAATGAAGAAACAGGCTGCTGAAAGCAGTATTTTTATAGCAGTAAATAAAACAGATGAGCAGCATAACTAGAGTAAGCACAGGTGAGCAGATATGGTATATATCAGAACATTCGTGTAACACGAACAGGACAGTTTAAACAAAACATGGACAGGAAAATAAGGAAAACAGTAGACTAGTCCAAATGGAAATCACAACAAAAGTAATAAGATTGAAAATTGTAAAGGCAGAATTCTTAGATACTTATTTAAGATCACGACAAAAATAATAAGATTGAAAAATATAAAGGCAGAATTCTTAGATACTTATTTAGGATGCTCATCAATCATAGATCACATATCCATAGTTCCATACCAGTTTCAACAACTGTGTTGGATGCCAAATTGCTCTCAAAGTTTTCCTGAGCAATCACTGGTGCAGGCTGCACTTGTTCTTGGTCAACAAAGTGAAAATAATCATTGAGAACAAAGTAACCCTTCTCCTGTGGAGCAAGAAAAAACATCTGGATAAATTTCCTTTGGTGGCTGTACTCCTTGGTCTGTACGAGACCAGAGACCATAACTAGCACCCCATCGCCCCATGAGTTGACAAAGTTGGCAGTTTTTATCTCGATTTGGGTGAAATTCAAGGACATGATGAGAGAGTGTATATCCTGCAAAAGCAACGTGTGTCTAAAGTAAGTTACACAGGAAACACACAAGACAAGTGAAGTAACCAACCACAAAGTAGCAAAGACAAAATTAGAACTATCATTCATACAGCTGAGTTTAGAAGCAATAAGCAAATTCAACTCAGCAGAACGAACAAACAAAGTGTCAATAAGTAAAAGCACCTCAGAAGAGTAGACAAATAAAGTGGCATGCACGATGCTACATTATGATAAGAAAATAATATACAACCGACATAAAATCTACGCATAGACAGGCAGCTCAAAGATGCAAGTAAGAAAGTAATCATCACTTGTTCCATATAGCTAAGGGTGTGTGTGCGCGCGTATTATATCAATAAGGACATCGAAATAGGGCACCATGGTGCTTGGGCACCATGATTTCAAAGGCAATATATCCAGTGCAATTAAAGTTCTCGTGCAACCACCGTGCAACCTTACTAAAAAAAGTTTCAAAAAATTCTGAAAAAAATAATGGATGTACATCTCAACTTACCCCATCTACGTATAAAATTTCATGATCAAATTCGTCCTATGCTAGAAGTTACAAAAAAGACAAATTTCTGACAAACTTGAATAGTTCAAATGCACCCCAAAATTTGTCTTTTTTGTAACTTCTAGCATATGACGAATTTGATCATCAATTTTTATACGTAGATGGGGTAAGTTGAGATGTACATCCATGATTTTTTTTCAGAATTTTTTGAAACTTTTTTATTAGGGTTGCACGGTGGTTACACGAAAACTTTAATTGCACTGGATATGTTGCCGATTTCAAATGCGCGAATTCAGGTCAATTCGAGTATATTTTTCAAAAATTCCAATTTTAGGGTATATACTCATCTATAACAATTCAAATGAAACAAATGCCTTTGAAAAGATATACTCAAATTCAAAGATTTTGAATGAATTTATATCACATGCTTTACTAATTTATATATAAAGTCAGCACAAACCTACAATCAAACTATCATCAAAAAAAGGGAACTCTAGTTTGAATTTCAGTTCAAACTTGTTTGAACTTAACATCCTAAAAACTTCACACGTGATACATAGGGGAGATACCTGTTTTGGATCATGGTGCCCCAGGTAATTATTTTTGAATTTCAGTTCAAACTTGTTTAAACTCAACATTCTAAAAATTTCACAAGTGATTAATAGGGGAAATACCCGTTTTGGATCATGATGACCTAGGTAATTATTTTTGAAATTTTTAGGTTATCTAGCTTAACCAGTTTACTAACTAGTTCAAACAAGTTTGAACTGAAAGTCAAACTAGAGTTGTCTTTTTTTTGTAGTTTAATTGTAGGTGTATGTTTATTATATTATAATCAGCAAAGCATGTAATCTAAGGCCCAGCTCGTTTCAACTTCTGGATTGTGGATTATGGGAGAAGCTGCTTCTGATTAGGGGTGGCAATGGGGACCCGTTCCCCGATCCCCGGCGGGGAATTCCTCTATTAGGGGACAGGTATGGGAAGAAATTATTCCCCCGTCGGGGATGGCGGGGACGGAGACGGGGAATTTTTTCCCCGCGGGGACCCGGTTGGGGATTCGGATTTAGTTTACTCCAATTTAGTTGTTAGATTGCAAACATATTCTCTAGCCCATCATATTCATATTTTCATAAACAGGACAACATAATCTTCAATGAATGCATGCATTATTTTTTTCCTTGCCTATTGATATGATTTTAGAGTTAACATGGCTATAAGAGCTTTTCTCGTGTGAAATTTTCGCGGGGATAGGTCCCGACGGGGCCCCAATACCCGAATGGGGATGGGGACGGGGGAATTTTCTCCCCCGAGACGGGGAACGGGGAAAATTTTGGGTCGCGGGGACGGGGACGGGGAGGCACTCCCCAGCGGGGAATGCCCCCCTTGCCACCCCTACTTCTGATTATGAGAGAATCGGGCCGAGTCGGCTGTGACTTCTAAGTTCCGGACTGGACCAACGAGAATAAGCAAGAATCAGTGAGAATCAGGTTCCAGATGGATTATGATTCTATGCAGAGGGTAGCTTCTAATTCTCAGAGAAACTGTCAAGAATCCAAGAATCCTTCCGCTGGGCAAATAATCCGCTTTTTTTTAAGCAAAAGCTGTGCAGAAACTAAAATAAACCGGGCCTAAATCTGTTCGAAATCTTTGAATTCGAGTATATTTTTCCAAAGTTATGCGTTTCATTTGAATTTTATAGATGGGTATATACCCTAAAACTAAAAGTTTTGAAAAATATACTCGAATTTGGCTTGAATTTGCATATTTGAAATCATGGTGCCCAGACACCATGGTGTCCCATTTCGGCATCCTATATTCGCAATTAGTAAATTCAATCAGCATGAGCAGAGCGGACAAACAAAGTGTCATGCAGAATGCTACATTACGACAACAACGTACATAGCTATCGAGCAAGCATCATATTGAAGTGTGTGTGTATTTAAACAACAATAGCACAGAAGAAGCACTGCATGGGCGAGCATACATTCGATCCGGTAAGCGAAATTGTGGCATTGCAGGGACAGTAAGGGAAGTAGATTGAAGCGATGATCGACATGCATCAAGGGAAATAAAAATAGATTGGATAAGCACGGAGTGTAGGGTATTGGACACGGACCATCATGGTGTTGGCGGTGGTGTTGGTTCCGGTGAGGTCGTCGACGCGGACCATGGTGCTAGCGTCGCTGTAAAACTGGTGGACGACATCAGGGTTCTGCTGCAGCAGGTTGTAGTAGTTGCGAAGGAAGTAAGTCCCCACCTGCAACAAATCCAATTGTCGGACTGAATAGCAGGAACAAAATCGAACCCAACCCAATCGGAATCCAACCCAATCAGGTATCTAGATTGGGATTTGGGGTTAGGGTTTTGCAACCCAGGGAGAGGGGAGCGAGCGAGCTAAGCTGCGGGAACTTACTTGAGTCGCCGCCGCCGCCGCCGCCGAAGCCATGGGGAGTGGAGCGGAGTAGGAAGAAACCCTAGATCTGCCGCCGCCGCGGGCGAGATCTAACAGATGAAACAAGGAAGCGCTCTTCTTAACCCAAGCAGCCGCCGCCGCCGCCGCCGCGAGAAGAGATCACCACCCCGATTGCTCCACCTCGAGCACAATGGTCGCGGGCGAGAAGGGTGGACGGATTGGTGCGGTGTGATGTGGTGCGGTGGACTCCCCCTCCCCCTTCTTTTATTTTACGGCCCGGCCGGGAGACGAGACGACTTAGTGACTTACCCTAATCCGGAGTGACACTCATCATGAGTATTCTTCTCCGTAGCAGATCCAAAATTTCCACAGTTTTTAAGCTCTTCTTTAGATCATTACATACAGCTATATAGTCAGTTCATTGTATAAGTTATTTTTAGTACTGTCTGTAGATGACATGGAGGCATATTATAGGCATTTACCGCCTATACTAATCTGTACATGCCTCTTATACATGCCCAAGGCGTTGCTACGAAAAACAAAATTGATAACGAAAAATAAAGATTAAAAAATAAAAAAATTATTTCACAAGATCAAACATCTATCTTTAACGCTTCGTTTCTTGCAAAAGCTAGCTAATTAAAGCAACGCTTCGTTTCTTGCGTAGGGCAATTAAGCAGGGCAATTAAGTAGAGCAATTAAACAGGGCAATTAAGCGGCAATTAATAACGTGGGTAGAATGGACCACTGTCACCAAGTGCTGCTTTAGAATAATAGAGAAAAGTAAAGGCCTAGATAGCAAAACTCGTCTCCTCCTATAGCTTCTCCTCTAATATAAACGTAGACTTCTTTTCAACCGGTGATTTATTTATTGCAAGGGGGTGAGTACATAAAACACCCAATAAGTTGTGTATAGAAATAGAATGCAAGTCTATTAACTACATGCATGATATATTCCAAATGAATAGCTGAATTGGTTGTTTTACTGTAAACAAATATTTATAAACATATAACATAAATATATTGAAAGCAATAAAACAAATAATAACAGTAATAAATTTTCACGGTGGTTTCACAAGTAAACCATCTCACATCCGTAATCAATTCTCGCATTTCCACAGGCAAACTGTCTTCATTCCTAAGTTCATTTTATCAAAATCTAATCATTGGCTGTAATCCCCAAGCATTATCCAATACCTCGGACACGGCTATTCGAATAGGTTTGGCACTATGCAGAGATTATACACTTTACTCACGAAAATATAATCAACTCACCACATCTACCGGGAATTGGGGCTATTGTGATGTTGTCATTGTGTGTGACCTACCTCCCCATCACTTATTACGCACCGGGTCGAGACTAAGCTAGGGCCCAATAAGTGAGACAATGAGGAGGAGGAGCTGTGAGAGTGGGAGTGGGCTGGTCTAACTATCAATATGTATGTCTGGTATACCTACTAAATACTAGGTATTTTGGAAAACAAAACGAGTTGCTCTTAAACCCATGATGAGTCCGCCCATGCTAAGCCTCCCGAATATTCCTTCAACCTATTACAATTACAATCTACATATTGATTGGATCAATTTGGAATTGTTACCTCATCGTTATTGTCAAATGATAGGAGCAAAGCAAATAACATAAGAGGGGGAGTACAATGACAATATAATATTTGATTTCAGCTATAGATCAATTTTGAATGCTGTATATTAAGGTTCATTTTAATACCAGTGAAGTTTCCCTAAATTTTTGTATTTGCCATTTTGTCCACCTCTGTTAATGATTTTTACCTTTTCATCATTTGTTTGGATGTCCAGTGGATGAATATTGGTCTTTCCGTGTTCTTACTCATATTTTTTCCCCAGACTCAAAGCCAGATATGGATACTGTCTAGACCTGAATATGCAAATCTAGACCCTCTGTATATTATGCATTAGTCTAGGATCACGCTAGTGCAAACAATCTCAACATAGATGCATATCACAATCATACACAGCGAAAATATAATAAAAGGATTTATTTATTGAATATAAACTGTAGAATGACTTTGAGGTCAACCTTACACTTGTGATGCCTTGATGGTTTCAACTCAAAATGATTAAATAGCAACGGAACGAAGAACGTCGGTGAATCCCATCAATATGCCACATGCATCTGACAAGGTTTAACTCCTAGATATTCGTCTCCTCGTAGAACTTCTCCAACGTAAATATAGACTTCTCTTCAACTGGTGATGTGTTTGTTGCAAGGAGGTGAGTACATAAAGCACTCAACAAGTTTTGCGTAGAATGCAAGTTTATTAACTACATGCATGACATATTCCAAATGAATGGCTGAATTAATTGCTATGCAATAAACAACATTTATAAACATATAACATAAATAGATTGAAAGCAGTAAAACAAATAATAACAATAAGAAATTTTCATAGTTGTTTCACAAGTAAACCATCTCACATTCATAATCAATTCTCACATTTCCACAGGCAAACTGCCTCCATTCCCAAATTCATTTTATCAAAATCTAACTCTTGACTATAGTCTCCAAGCACTGTCCAATACCGCAGACACGGCTATTTAAATATGTTTAACACTCTGCATAGGTATAATCAACTCACCACATCTACCATGAATCGCCATACAAAAGTATGCGAATGAGCAATCATAACAAATCCTTTACAATGCTCTGTCAAAACCCATTACTGCAAGCTGAAGTTTCAACACCAAAGGGATTGTTTACCACACTTAGGGTAATATCCTGGCATTCCATGAAAACTTCGAATCTGGGTAACCGACTTTGGTTACTCCCAATGCAACACTATTTTTACTTTGCTTGGGTCTACTACTAGTGGCGAAGTTAGGATTTTAGGCAAGATTGATCCAACTTTTAAAAAAAATATGTAACAATCCAACATATAAATATAGAATGTATTAAAAACATAATGCGAAGATAATAATAAGGTTCTGCAATAGTTCAGAGAATATTACCGTACTACTTCTTCTTGTTAGGCTTATGCCTTCTAATGACCATGAAAGTCTCGATTATATAATCTTCATCTACTTTAGAGAACATATCTCACTCAATGAAGGTGACTAGACAATCATCCAGAAGACTATCACTCATCCTATTTCTCAACTTATTCTTGACAAACTTCATTGCAGAAAACCTGAATCACTGAATAACTGCCCGGGAGCATTGGTTGGGCTGTGGCCCACCAGTGCCAACCACTGGCTCTGCCCTTGCCTACTGCGACTCCCTTAACAGTCATCACATGTCCGAGAAACTCAACTATAGGAAATGTAAACTCCAACATTTTGCTATAAAACTCCAACATTCTGCTAAAAAGATCGTTTGACAAACTATCTCAGTTCTCAACTATAGGAAATGCAAACTCCAACATTCTGCTATAAAACACAAGTGTATGGCCAAACCTTAAGAGCATATGAAATTCTAGGTATGGCAGAAATTTCGCCACCAATGACCCTCTGTCTGAAATCTAGCTTTTCCTACAGTGTTTTGAGGGGAAAAAAGAGATTAATGAAGGAAAAACAGCTTCAATAATCAGGGAAGAACATGCCAATGAACAAAGGAACCTTCTTTCTTAGAGAAAAACAAACAACTCCAAAGCATGGTAGCTCATCAACCAACGGTCTGAAAATCAAGCGAAAAACTCCGGTGAAGCCAATGTCCTTCACCTATATGGCAGATCTAGCGCTTCTCCATACTCCTGCTGCTTGGGGGATAGGAGCTGGGAGGAGTCGGACGACGACGATGGTGGCAATGTCTGCCACCTGGGGCTGTGCTGGCTCAGGGGATGGTCGAATGGGAGGGCGGTGACAGGCCGACGGTGGCAGGGACCACGTCTCCATTGGCTCAGGTACGTAGGGATGCCCGAATGACCGGATCGCGGGAGGGCGGCGACGCCTAGCGGCCTAGGGCCGTGTCAATAGCCGGTAGGTGGCGGCACCGCCTAGTGCGTGAGCTCAGTCAGGTTGGGTTAGGGTTGCGACGTTGCGTGATTGTGGAAATGGATTGGCGATGGAGAATGGAGAATGGATTGTGTTGTGGTCACAAAAGAGAACTTAGAAGATGTGCGGTCGACTGCGAGCGATTGAGGCATTCAGTTTGAGGGCTTAAGGCAGTGGCGAATGGATCGGTTGACGGTTAACTCCATTTCCAAACTTCTAAAACCGAATTGTAAACCGTAAACTGAATAGTGCTGAAATCAAAACCGAATCGTATACCGAGAACCGAATTAACCAAATTTTTCGGTCAATTCGGTTTGGTTCCATCGCCTTCATGCTCGGCGCCATAATATCTAGGAGATATTGAGTTTCTTTCTATAATGTTTGTTTTGGTTTATAATGCTTAAGGATAGCATTTTTGAGTTGTTCGTGGTAGGATGGTGTGATCATGGAGTGTCGGACCCCGGAATAACACCTCCGGAATCCTCTGTGTATTCTGTACTAGTCCAGGAAAATGCTAGTACACACAGTAGAAATGAACCATAGCATATCCATCGCTCTTTATTAATAATAATTAAATATTCAAATTATAAAAAGAATTGGCGCGCAGGCCAGCAAATAAGTAAATGACTAAATGGAAACAGCGGAAGTAAAAGACGATAAATAGGGCCCAATCCATTTGCCACAGGCAATCGACTGGGGGCACGGCCTAGTCCATCAGTTCCTCACCACTGGGGTAATCCTCCTCTGAAGCAGTAAATTAAGCAAGGGTGAGTACTAGTGTACTCAGCGAACCACACCGGAATATGCAATGTACATGTATGGCATTCAAAGGATGGCAGTAAGGTTTGTTTAAGCATAAAGCAACAGTTTAATAACATTTTAAACAATTTAAAAGACATACTTTAGTCTGAAAGTCAAATCTACACATTTTTCGTTAACTCAGGAATCACTCCTGGAAATGGCTAAGTTTCACCCATGATGGACTCCCTCCCTCCATCATCACTTTCGAAAATTAAATTTTAATTTACTAAAATCTAATATGAGAATGGCTTGCTCGGCATGCCCATAACCGCGGGCGCGGCTAATCGATTAGTTTGACACTCTGCAGAGGTTGTACAACTTTACCCACAAGACATAATATTCCCCTTGTGCCAGCACACTTCCTTTGGTGAGTGACAGAGAAAATTATGACAAGGCCCCTATAATAAATTCATACATGTAGTCATGCCCGCTAAGGTTTCACCGCTGAATGAATCCCTCTATTCAGAAGCCCCCCTCTTGCGCTAGAGTGGCAGCATCACGCTTTCACCACACCACTACCCCCATATAGCATGACTGTCCATGACATGATTTAATAAGGCTAGCCAGGTCTGTCCCATTCCAGACTCGTGGTAGTACGGTTAGACTTTACATGCAGTGAAACTCAGACCGGTCCTTAAGTGACTAGGCAAGACTGTCCACAAACCCAGAACCATGACCTCACCACTTTCCAACCAATTCTCGCCTGATCTAAGTCATTTTCATTTGAATCATACTAGTCTCCATATTACCACTAACATTAATCAAGATAAATTTCCATTTGGGCATGACATCATTTTGGCATAAAGTTCCCCAAAGTTTCCTAGGTTCGGTTATAAGCATGTCTAAGCAATGTCTAAGTATTTACCATTGTGAATTATGTGATGAAAAATTGGCTTGATCATGTGCTGAAAAATTGGTTAAGATTAATCTTGCAAAATTGCTTGCATGAAGGACCAAACTTTCAAACATCCAAAAACAGAGACTTTGCATTTGTGCCAGAACGAAAATCGCATTTTTCGCATGTATGACGGACCAAAGTTTTTGGTCCGCCATACACACAGTTTGGCGACACATTTTCGCATGTATGACGGACCAAATTTTTGGGTCTGCCATACACATGTTTTGGCGACTCCGTTTTCCCATGTATGACGGACCAAGTCTTTTGGTCCGCCATACACATGCTTTTGGAAACCTGGTTTTTCGCATGTATGGCAGACCAAATATTTTGGTCCGCCATACACATGCTTTTGGAGATTTTGATTTCCCATGTATGACGGACCAAGTCTTTTGGTCCGCCATACACACGCTTTTGGTGACCTAGTTTTTTTTCCATGTATGACGGACCAAATTCTTTGGTCCGCCATACACGTGGTTTTGGCGAATTTGATTTTTCGCATGACAGACCAAAGTTTTATTCGACATACACGTGGTTTTGGCGAATTTGATTTTTCGCATGACAGACCAAAGTTTTATTCGCCATACACATGGTTTTGGCGATTTGATTTTCCATGTATGACGGACCAAGTCTTTTGGTCCGCCATACACATGCTTTGGCGACCTCGGTTTTTCGCATGTATGACGGACCAAGCTTTTTGGTCCGCCATACACATGCTTTTGGCGACCTTGGTTTTTCGCATGTATGACGGACCAAGTTTTTTGGTCCGCCATACACATGCTTTTGGCGACCTCGGTTTTTCGCATGTATGACGGACCAAGTTTTTTGGTCCGCCATACACATGCTTTTGGCGACTTCGTTTTTCACTGTATGACAGACCAAATGTTTGGTCCGCCATACACATGGTCTTGGCGATTTCGTTTTTCGCTGTATGACAGACCAAATGTTTGGTCCGCCATACACATGGTTTCGGCGACTTCGTTTTTTGCATGTATGACAGACCAAATATTTTGGTCCGTCATACACATGCTTTTGGACCTCGGTTTTCCCATGTATGACAGACCAAATGTTTGGTCCGTCATACACATGGTTTTGAGCAAATTTGGAATTGAATCTTGGTTTGAATTTGAGATTATGAAATTGGTGAGAATTTCATGATACTTGTTTTGAAATAGACTTTATACATTGCTCGTATGAGTAGTTGCATGGATTGACTGTGAGTCAAGTCGTGGACTTGTGCTCGGAATTGTTTTGTGGTTTGTTCATGTGCAGGTATTGCTCGAAGACGAACGTGGTCGATGACGGGACCGGAACTAGGTTCATGGAGGAACTGAGGTTCGGGACTAGGTTCAGGGAGGAACTGAGGTCTTGGTGGTCTAGGATGTCATGCGGGACGTTCGGGCTAAGAGAATGGTGCACATGAAGAATGGTTAGTCACGTGAGAATGGCAGGAGGTCATTCGCGTGCAAAGTGTTAGTCACGTGAGTATGGCAGGTGGCCATACGCGTGCAAAGTGTTAGTCACGTGAGTATGGTAGGGTTGCCATACGCGTGCAAGTGTTGTACTTGGTCAGGTTGGGCCAAGTGGAGTTGTGTTGGATACGGATGCCTACTAGGATTTGTATTCAGGACTCCTGTTTTTTGAGCCTTTAAATAGGAGGGGTTGTCTCCTGTTGAAGGCATTGATTTGAAGAGAGCCAGGCGCATAGAGCTTGGGCTCAAAGTTTAGGGTTTGTACTCTTTTGATGGGAGTACTTTAGACAAAAGAAATAAAGATCAATTCCTCTAGTTCCTGTATTACTTCAACGTTCTCTTTTTGGTTCTTGTTTGCATGCTGGTTCTAGTTCTAGATTGGTTTTTGTTCTTTAAATTTTACCTTGATTTGATCCATCAAAAACCTCTCTAGGATATTGATCTAGTGTTTCTCAAAGTCTAGTTGATCAAACTTTTGTCGCTCTTGTTTAATCTTGAAGTTCTGATTAGATTGATTTACGTCAAGTTCTGTTACAGCAAGCTTGCGAGGTTCATAACTTTTGATCCGTAAGTCCGATCGAGCTGATTCTTTTTTGGTTCGCTTCGTATTGAAATCTAGTTTCTTGTGTACAAATTTCAGATCGATCCGACGGTTGGATCTCCGGGAATTCTCGTTTTACCGAACCTCTGTCATTCTATTTTTTGTCGAAAACGAGGCAATTATTTGGTTCTGTTTTGGGTGAACTTTTAATAGATCAAGAATTTAGTTTTAGCTTCCGCACAATCATTCACCCCCCTCTGATTGCTATATTCGTATACTTCGATCCTACAACCATAATCATAATTCGTATTTTTCCTAAGGTTACAAAGGTATCGGGATTCAAATGCCAAAGGTCGTAATTCAATATTGGATATAAATATCATTTAAAACTGGGTCGGAAATTAATGTCTATAACAAATAAGCATGCAATAATTTAAATTCAATATACAAGTTTAAAAACTGGGAGCAACATGGTCAAGGAGGTGTGACTTGCCTAGTTCGATGAGTTGCGGCTCGAATTCGTCGTTCGGGAACTCCTCGGACTCTCCGTAATCTACGCGTAAAAAGCACCCAAATTCAAATAAAATCCAAATAAATTCAAATAAATTTAATTTGAATTTCAAGCTAGCACTAAACTGAAATTTAAGATTTTTAATGAATTTAGGAAGAAAAACGGAGCCAAACGGGCGAAAACGGGCTCCCGGAAGTTTAAAACAATTAAAATAGAATTTTCTGGAATTTTTAAATTATTTTTAAAAAGAAAATCCGAATTTACTGCGTCATGCTGACGTCAGCAGCCATTTTCTGATTTTGAATTTATTTTTAAAATGAAAAGACGCTTTATGACGTCAGCATGACGTCATAAAGGTTTTTGGAAAACTTTTTTTTCTTTTAATCGGCTGACGATTGGGGCCACTGGGCCCGTGGACGCAGTCCACGTGTGGCCATAGACCACGCGCCTGGGCGCGAGGCCGAGCACAAATGGCGGGGACACGGTATCGCTGCGCGGAGGGCGCCAGGAGGGCAGTGGCGAGCGCAGCCGGCGGCGCGCAGGCGAGGTGGCGGCTGGAGGGCTCGGGTGGCTCGGGCGGCCGAGCGTGGAGCGGCAGCCTCAGGCGCGCCGTGGCTGGGAAGATGGCGGCGACGTTGGGGAGGAGAAGGGAGCAGAGGGAGAGAGGAGGAGAGGCACGAGGATGAGGGGCATCCTCGGGGTTATAGGGGGCTGAGCGGGCGTTGGGCACAACCGCGATTCGTGGAGAAGCGGCGCGGTTATGGGCCGGCGGCGGCGCTACGGATGGGCGGAGCCGGCCAGCCACGGCGCTGGGCGGGAAGAAGCAGGGCGTCACATGGAGCAGCCAGCACTTCAACTGGCACTCGCCGCCATGACCGCCACTGGGCCGTCGAGCTCCGCGCAGTTGTTGCAGTAACTCATGATGTTGTGCCACTATCTTGCATCATTATGTTAGATAGTTCTACATGGCATGTTCTGATTATGGAAAAGGCTCCATTACCTTATGCTTGCTTATTACTTTTTTTGTTTTGGTTGCCACCAGGGTTTCCTTATGGTTTGCATTTTAGACGCAATCATAATAACCGGTTCCATACTAATTGTTGATACTGCATACGTAGTTTTATGGTTTTCATACTAATAGTTCTGCTAATTGTATGCGTGCGTCAGCCAGTCATAGTACAGTTGCCAAATCACATACGATAAATATAGATCTAAGTTTCGTGTGTACTGAGTCCTGCTAATTGGAATTTTTTTATTTAATATTTATTTTTTAATCTTTTTTCGAAAATAATCAACGGAGCAAAAAAATTGCGAAAGTGGGTGCTCATCGTCCGTATATCGCCCACATATACAGGCGATAGGCGGGCGACTATGGGTGATAGGTGGGTGAGTAACGGCTACGAAGATGGGCCGTTAATGCTACGTTGGGAGGCGTGCAGCTATCGGCCAGTAATAGGGCGATCGCCCGGTAATGGGGCGATAGCTGTCTTTATAAGCACCAGGTCGCTTCTCCTCGGCTCATTTCGCCCGAGCGCAAACCAGCACCGCGGACGCTAGCGAGAGCCGGAGGAGAGAAGAGGAAAGGAAAGAGAGGAGAGAAAAGAGGAGAGGAAAAAATAAGAAAAAAATAGATACATCATTTTTTTTTTGGAGGTATGTTCGAAAACTTTATATTTAGAAATATAGTGTAGTAATTTAATGTAGTAGGATTGTCTATTATTTAGAAATATTAGGATTGTGTAGTATTTAGTATTTCGAAAAAGTAGAAATTTAATGTAGTATTTAGTATTTAGAAATATTAGGATTGTGTAATATTTAGTATTTAGAAATTTAATTTAGTAGAGATATTAGGCAATATTTAGAAATTTAATGTAGTAGGATTGTGCAGTAGAAATTTTGTTATGCAAATAATGTATTAGGCAATATATAGAAATGTAATGTGGTAGAAATTTAATATTATGATGAAACATAGTAGGCTAGCCATATGTTGCGTGGGTAATGTTTGGAAAATTGTGACGTAGCCGTGTGGTAGGCTAGTCGAATTACTTATTTATAGTCAAATTTCTTAGTATGATCAACATACATTTCATATATAGTATTTTAGAGTAATATTTAAAAAACATGGTAGGCCAGCAGCATATCGTACGTTGTTAGGCACCCTGCTACGTTAGAAATTAGTAGAGTAAGAAAAAGTTTGAAAATGTTAGGCACCGTTAGAAATTAGTAGAGAAAAAAATTTGAAAATATAATGTAACATTTATATGGTAATGCATGATGTGGTTAGATGGACAACTGATGAATTTCTCGGTCCAACATTGTAGGCAGCATGTCGGAGAAATTGTATTTTCAAATATTTTACGGAGATGGGGAGATAGCACAGGGGGTGGATGGAGTGGATTTGTCAGTATTTTCAAGAGTCGTAGGGACATATCTAGTCCAAGCGATAAGACATACAGGAGTTTGTTAGAGTGGATGTCTCGAATGTTCAATTTGGATGCCTAGACTGTTCGGCTACGGGTTAGAGCAGTAGTAAGCCGTGCGCAACAATGTTTTTATGGAGTGTTGATTCCTATTAATGTGATATCAACATGGAGGAGCTATGTTGGGTTTGCCGTAGAGCGGGGCTGGCCGCTCATGTTGCTGGTACAGTGGTACCAGGTAGCTCCATCGGTGTCGGAAGTTCATGATGTCAGGGTAGATATTGCGGAGGAGGGGAGGACAAACATGCAAGAATGCGATGATGAAGGTGGCAAGGAGCTCGGAGAGGGGGACACGAGATTGGCAGTAGCGAGGGGATCGGCAGGGGCGAGGAGACAGTTGTGGAGGTGTGGGGGGTGGCCGACGAGGGGGAGGAGGTAGAGGACATAGTTGAACTAATGGAGCAGGAGGACTGTGTGGATGAGGAAGTCCCTGATTGCGAACAGTCGGATGAGGAGGACAATACTCCTGAGGTGCCTGTCCCTGGTGAGTGGAGTAATTTTAATTTTGAAAACCTAGCAATGAATGAAGGGAACAATGATGCGTGGGAGCATCATGAGAACGAGGTCACGTAGGTGGGCATATATAAAGACAAGGAGGCTGTGATGGATGCGGTGAAATACTGGGCAATGTCTCTTTGGCAGCAATTCAGGGTGGTGAAGTCCAGCAAAAAATAGTACGATGTGAAGTGCGTAGTTGATTCGTGCCCATGACGGGTGCATGCACACAAGGGGAAGTGGAAGAACTACTAGAAATGTTCCATAGTGATGGAGCATAACTGCGAACTGCTGGAAGCGGAGCAGGAACACCGCAATCTGTCATCCACTTGGGTGGTAAATGTATTTTATGGTCAGATCATGGACAATCTGTACCTGCAGCCTCGATCTATTATCAAAGCCGTGGAGGAGAGGCTTCAGTACAAGATTAGCTACGAAAAAGCATGGAGAGCAAAAAAGACAGCTTTGCAAATACGGTTTGGGACGTACGAGGCTTCCTACGAGAATATTCCCCGCTTGCTCAGGGCAATATCTGTCGGGACCCGAATTCGCAAATCCGGACCCTCTGTGTATTCAACACTAGTCCAGGATCACGCTAGTGCACACAGTCTCAACATCGGTATATCTAACGATCATACTCAGCGAAATAGTAAAGTACTTTATTGAAAAGGGAATATAACCTGTTACTCGACCTTATGATCAAGTTTATAAAAGCAAACCTCGCAGGGCGGAAGCTTAATAAAAGAAATAACTACAACGGAAAAGAATCATCGTGGCACCATTCAGTATACCACAGGCAACTGACTGGGCTCGCTTCCTAGTTAGACGGCTCCTCCTGAAGTTCTTCCTCCGAAGCTGGTGTAGACTCCTCTTCAACTGGCGTTGTGTTTGAGGCAAGGGTGAGTACTTGGTACTCAGCAAGTCATGCACAGAATGCAAGCTAATATTCTACATGCATGGCTTTGTACAAAGGATAGGCTAACAGGTATGTTTGCAGTAAACAGCTTGTATAAATAAAGTAAAAGATTGTAAAGCGGTAAAACGTAGTATATGTAATAACTTTGCAGTAAAAGAACAAGTAAAGCATTTATCCACCTAAGCTCCATTTCACAAATCCCAATTTCCGCCAGTTTTCCGAAACCAAGTTATTTTCATAAGTCTAACCCTTGATTGTAATCCCCGAGCATTGTCCAGTACCGTGGACTCGGCTATTCGAATAGGTTATACACTCTGCAGAGGTTATGCACTTTACCCACAAGATACAGTCAAACGCCACCATGGCGAGAGTCCATACCAAAGTCTTTCGGAAGCCTCTAGCTACACAAGTGATCCTCTCCGACTTTTGCCCTACACCATCCCTTCCCTTAGCAAAGGCGAAGTATGGGACCGACATGCCGTTGGACGGGTACCATGCCGCAGCCTTGGTACACTCCCCCTTCAATCTACACAAACGGTGTAGTTGACACCCCGAGGTACCACAAGCAAGTTATTAGCAACTTAATCAACTAGGTCCGTCCCATTCCGGACATGTGGTTGCAAGATTGACTCAGTTCAAAGGCTTGCAAGGTTAAGTCCTTAGGGTGATCAGGGCAAGACTACCCGAAGAATCAAATCAACTTTCCCGGTGCCACACCTGGCCCACCCGATCATTCTTGCCTCATGCCCCGATCAAAATCTATTTATCAAACCCAGTTGTTTACCATGCACCACGTGCCATCAACAACAACATCAATAACACATGACACTCTTCCAAAACAGGTTCCATATCTCATTAAGTCAACATTAACATGTAAGTGTCAAAAATCATGTCGTGACATCGTGACTTCAAATGCTTATAACTTCTGGTTAGTACGATTGTAGTATACTTAGCCCCGCCATGATGTCACGACTTGATTTTGACACTTACATGTTAATATTGACTTAATGAGAGATGGAACCTGTTTTGGAAGAGTGTCATGTGTTATTGATGTTGTTGTTGATGGCACGTGGTGCATGGTAAACAACTGGGTTTGATAAATAGATTTTAATCGGGGCATGAGGCAAGAATGATCGGGTGGGCCAGGTGTGGCAACGGGAAAGTTGATTTGGTTCTTCGGGTAGTCTTGCCCTGATCACACTAAGGACTTAACCTTGCAAGCCTTTGAACTGAGTCAATCTTGCAACCACATGTCCGGAATGGGACGTACCTAGTTGATTAAGTTGCTAATAACTTACTTGTGGTACCTCGGGGTGTCAACTACACCGTTTGTGTAGCTTGAAGGGGGAGCGTACCAGGGCTGCGGCATGGTACCCGTCCAACGGCATGTCGGTCCCATACTTCGCCTTTGCTAAGGGAAGGGATGGTGTAGGCAAAAGCCGGAGAAGAACACTTGTGTAGCTAGAGGCTTCCGAAAGACTTTGTTATGGACTCTCGCCTTGGTGGCGTTTGATTGTATCTAGTGGGTAAAGTGCATAGCCTCTGCAGAGTGTATAACCTATTCGAATAGCCGAGTCCACGGTATTGGACAATGCTCGGGGATTACAGTCAAGAGTTAGATTTATGAAAATAACTTGGATTTGGGAACTGGTGGAATTAGAAATCGTGAAATGGAGTTTAGATTGATAAATGCTTTACTTGTCTTTTACTGCAAAGTTATTACCTTTACTACGTTGTTATCGCTTTACAATTTTTTACTTTATTTATACAAGCTGTTTACTGCAAAAATACATGTTAGCCTATCCTTTGTACAAAGCCATGCATATAGAATATTAGCTTGCATTCTGTGCTTGACTTGCTGAGTACCAAGTACTCACCCTTGCTCAAATACAACACCAGTTGAAGAAGAGTCAATGCCAGCTTCCGAAGAGGAGTTGCAGGAGGAATCGACGAACTAGGGGCAAGCCAGTCAGTTGCCTATGGCATATTGGTTGGCGCCATGCGTTATCTTTTTATTCCACTGCTATTTACTTCTTTCAGCCCTGTGAGGCGTACTTATGTAACTTGACCGTAAGGTCGAGCAACTAGTTATATTACCTTTTAATAAAGTACTTTACTATATCGCTGAGCATGATTGTGATATATACCGATGTTGAGACTGTGTGCACTAGCGTGATCCTGGACTAGTGCTGAATACACAGAGGGTCCGGATTTGCGAATTTGGGTCTCGACAGAGGTGGTATCAGAGCCATACTGACTGTAGGCTCAACCCTTAGTTAGAATGGTCGTAGTGAGGATAAAACCTATTTTCTAAGGGATAAAAGTTGTCAAGATAATGAATGAATCCTCGACTTACCTCTTTTCTCTCTTTCCTTACCCCTTTTGCTAAGATCCTTCTGTTTTCACCTTAAGTTTAAAATGTTGCGTTCTTACACAAGTGTTTATGGCAGATGGAGGGAGAGGTCAACTACTTCGATCTTGAGGTCGGTCACGCCGCAGAACTTTTGTAACATCCCAAAATTTGGGTTTTTCAAAAAAAATTTTGGTTTAGTTTAGCTTCCCAAAAATTTTCGTTGATTTTCTCGCGTTTATAAAGCTTGGTTTGAATTTTCTAAAAGCTAAAACAATTTAATTTGATTATTCTAAACCTCAAATCAAATTTATTTAATTTTATTTGGGTTCCTCGTGCTTCAAGAAGTTCTTCTGTAATTTTTGAGATTTTTCGGAGCTCGTTTGCTATTTATCGGATTTATTCGGAATCGATTTGTATTAAGCTCTTTTATTGAAATTAATTAATTATTTGGAAAAGTTTATATAAAGTTTTGTTGCAAATATTTTATTTGAGTTCAAAATGTCTCAAAATATTTTCTAGAATTTTTCTAGAATTTTTCTGGTATTTTTAGTGCCTCTATTGATTTATTTGATTTTGTGGAATTAATTTTATTGGGAAAATGCTGGAAAATTCCGAAATTGCTTCGGGCCTAATCTTCTTCACTTCCTCCCGCCGGCCCACCACACCAGCCGGGCCCGCCCGCACCCGCACGCCCGCACCAGCACCCAAACCGCCCACCTTCCTCCACGCTGCTGAACAAGACCGCACGGCCACGCTACCAAGACGCTCACTGGCCGCGCCCCGCCGGCCCACACGCGCCCGAGCCAGGCCACCAGCCCAGCCACACCCCCCGCGGCCACGTGTTGGCCTCCCATTGGCCCACGTCGCCCGGATCCGAGTCATGCACGGAACCTGCTCGATAAAATGCCTACAAGACCCGTTTTTGCTCCAAACGCGTCCAAATTTTTTGTGCTTAACCTAGCCGCCACCCCTAACCCTTGTATACCTCCCACACGTCCTCTAGACCTCAGATCAATTTTCTAAAATTCCAAAACCATCCAATGTCGCCCGAACGTCGCCCAACGCCGGCCGAACTTTGGAGCCGCGTCCCGGGCAGCTCGTCAACTCTTTTCGAGATCCGTCTTCTCTGTGGTGTGCCACAAGGTACCATCTGCTTGCTGTCCAAAATTCAGCCAATTTGGCCCACGGGATCAAAAGTTACGGCCGTTTCAATCTCGAATCTTGCCGAGGCCATAACTCCCTCAATTTTTCGAGTTTGACGGTGAAATTTTTTGTGTAGACTCCTGGGGATGTCCTCTACAGGATGCACATCTTGCCCCAAGGTTTTGCCCTCTGGATTTGGCGCAGCAAATTAATTTCTCCGTTCAGACTGCGTTCCAGGCAATGGCAAACTTCCTCGCTGCCTCGCTGTTCCAGAAGGTATTTCTTTGAGCCACCTGCGTCACGGTGTGCCTCTTGGTCCCATCTAGCTCTCGGTCAAATTTCGTTAAGTTCCGATCATTATTCTAAAAGTTATGGCCGTCCAAAGTTTTGATCCGAAACCCGTTAATCGCCAGTTTGTGATTAATCCGGAAGGGCGCCGCAAAATCCGCCTATACCGTTGAGTTCGTCTCGCCGCGTTCTACGCAGTAGACATTCTCCCTTTGCCATCCCATCCTCCGGAATTTTTTTTATATATTTAGGCCACCGTTTGCCGTCGCCGCGCGTCGCCTTTTGACGCCGGCTATTTTGGATCGCTCCGGCCGTGTTGTCGCGTCCGGTGGATCATATTGTACTGTTTTGGTCCATCTTTAGAGTTCTTTTGGTCTCCGTTTACCGAGAAGCCCGATTCCGGCCTAAACCCGTCGTCTTTCAACCTAGCCCGTGCCGCCGGTTCGCGCACCGGTTAGCCGTCCTTGGTAGCGTTCTACCGCGGCCATGTCATTGCACCGACGGTCGCTACTTCGCTTCATGAAGTCTCCTATCATTGTTGACCTCCACCGTTAACGTTCGCCGTTAACGATCCACCGTTAACGTTTTGCCGTTAACGTTCGCCGTTAACATTCCACCGTTAACGTTTTGCCGTTAACGTTCGCCGTTAACGTTTCCCTGTTAACGTTTTGCCGTTAACGTTTGTCGTTAACGTTCCTCCGTTAATGTTTCCCCGTTAACGCTCCGCCGTTAACGCTCCGTCGTTAACGCTCCACCGTTAACGTTCCTCCGTTAACGTTTTGCCGTTAACGCTCTGTCGTTAACGTTCCACCGTTAACGTTTCGTCGTTAACGTTCCATCGTTAACGTTTCATCGTTAACGATTGGCTCTCTTCGCCTTGTTGTCATCGCATGCGTGTATTCTTGCACAAACCCTAGTGCGATGCCTTCACCTGTTCTATCATCATGACGTGAGCCTAGTCTCATCGTCATATCATCTTTAAAGCCGAATCAAAACCTAACCTAAGACCGGTTCGATGAACTAAGTTTATCGTGAGCCGCGTTGTTATCTTTGCAATCTTTTTCGTTGTTTCAATCGTGGTAAGACACTTGTCTTGTCTTATCCCTGAAAACCTAATCTACCATTAATCGAGAATTCCTTCGTGGACTTGGTCGATAGACCATTGGCCATCTGTCATACCCCTGTGCCCGATCTATCCGTCTCTCTTTTGTTTGACTGTGTCTGTTCGGTCAACAAAAGTCAACCCCGAGAATCAGCTTAGTTCATTATGAACTAACATATCCTTATGGACCCGATCTATAGATCGAGAGCCCATATGTCGCTAATCTGTTCAATCAAGATAATAACTTCGGAAGAAATATTCTTCGGAATATTATTCTTTCTTTCCCAGTTATTAATCTTTCCCTTTTCGGTGTTTTTCCGAAAGCCCGTTCTCTTTTATCTAACCTTCGATCCAATCCTTTCAAGTTCCTAATTTTATCCCAGCTGTTGTGCCCAATGCTGTTCGTTCTTAATTTGGAGTTTATTTGAATCGTCTTTTGAGTTTTGTTGTATTTGTGTTTCTTTAATCGTTAGACACGTCGTCCGGAAATCGTTCGAGCGAGCTGAGGATCGAGAAAGTGGAAGTTGAAGATCGAGGACCAAGGATCAAGGATAAAGAGTAAAAGACAGTAAAGTTTGCAAGGGCCAGGCAAGTTGTGCTTCGACCATGTTGATCCTATTTTGAAATCTATTTTGATTTAACCTATTGCATGCTAGTTCAATTAGAAAAATACTTTATTTAAATATGAGGGATTAGATAAATACCAATTTGCTGTATGACACCTTGATTATTTAAATATGTGCCATGACCCCTTGTCACCCTAGTTGTGGTTTACTAGTTGGACATTATTAACTTGCCAACATGGGTTTAGACCGTTGTAGTATACTGCTTAGACCTGCTACGTGCTCATGACATGATTTTGGACAATCAAATGGTAATATTGACTTAATGACATATTGAACCTGTTTTGGAAAAGTATCATGTGATGTTGATGGCACGTGGTGCATGGTAATCAACTGGGGTTTGATAAACGATTTCGGCCGGGCATGTGGCAAGAGTAATCAGGTGGGCCAGTTGTGGCATTGGGAGTGTTGATTTGGTTCTTCGGGTAGTCTTGCCCTGGTCATTCTAAGGACTTAACCTTGCAAGCCTTTGAACTGAGTCAAACGTACAACCACATGTCCGGAATGGGACGGACCTAGCTGATTAAGTTGCTAATAACTTACTTGTGGTACCTCGGGGTGTCAACTACACCGTTTGTGTAGCTTGAAGGGGAGCGTGCGGGTCATGCGCCAGTACCCATCTAACGGTGGATTGGCCTAAACTTCGCCTTCGCTTAAGGGAAGGGTTAGTGTGCAATCACCGGAGAGGATCACTTGTGTAGTTAGAGGCTTCCAAAGACTTTGTTATGATCGCTCATTCGCATACTCTTGTATGGCGATTCACTACCGACGTGGTGAGTGGATTGTATCTTGTGGGTAAAGTGTATAACCTCTGCAGAGTGTAAAACCTATTCGAATAGCCGAGTCCACTGTGATCGACAATGCTCGGGGATTACAGTCAAGGGTTAGCTTTTCTCAAAATTGAACTTGGGATTGGAGGCAGTTTGCCTGTGGAAAAGTGATAATTGGTTAAGGATGTGGAATGGTTTACTTTTGAAACAACTGTGAAATTATTACTATTATTATCTGTTTTACCGCTTTACAATCTATTATGAATATTTGTGAATGCTGTTTATTGCAAAATAACCCCTTCAGCCTGTCATTTGGAATAAGCCATGCATATAGCTATTAGACTTGCATTCTGTGCATGACTTGTTGAGTGCTTTATGTACTCACCCCTTGCAAACAAACAATCACCAGTGAGCAAAAGTCTAAATCGTCGAAGAAGAAGAAGTTCCGTGAGAAGGCGATTATCTAGGAGTCGAACCACTGTCGCTTGCCTGTGGCGTATTGATGGGATTCACCGATGTTCTTCTGCTCCGCTGCTTATTTGGAGTTGAAGCCGTCAAGGTTTCACAAATGTAAGGTTGACCTTAATGTCGTTCAATAGTTTATATTCTATTATTGAGTTATTTTTAATATTCCGCTGTGTATGATTGTGATATTCATCTATGTTGAGACTGTGTGCACTAGCGTGATCCTGGACTAGTGCTGAATACACAGAGGGTCCGGATTTGCAAATTCGGGTCCCGACAGAGGTGGTATCAGAGCCATACTGACTGTAGGTCTTGACCCTAGATAGATTGGCCGTCTTTAGGAGCTTCAAAATTATTTTCGTAAAGAGAAAATTTAACTTGAAAGAATAATACATTCTTGACTTATCTTATTCTTCCATTCTTTCCCCTTTGCTGAAAGTTCTATCTTTCCCTTCGATTTAAATGGAAATCTTACCTGAGTTGTTCCAAATAGTTAACGATGTTTCACACTTAAGGAGATAGTATTGGATGTCACCGTCAACCCTGAAGATCGTGAAGTAAGAAATCATCGAGCTCGAAGAGAAGTGGATCGATGAAGTGTTCTAGAAGCTTGAAGAACCAGTGCTTAGTAGTCAGTTGAGACTCATGTGTGAGAGTCGCGTCTCTTAAGATAGGAGTGTTACCCTTTTAGACGCTAGATTTGTTGTGTGCTTAGGAATTTGGATCTTTATTGATTGTTGAGTGTGCTGTATGTGTTGCATAGCTTTTAGGCTTGTATAAGCAACCATACCTAGTTTTTAGTTGTTTTTATAAGTTTTTGGGTTAAACCTGTTCTTCCCGCACTAGGATTCTTGAACTTCATCTATGCTTTTTCCCTCTTACCTAAACCTTGGAGTGATCAACAAATGGAAAGGGCCAACTACAGCAGTGACTTCGAGGCAGTTCAAGTCAGTTCAGTTTCTACTACCGGTGTTAGTGTTAAAGCAGATTGTGACCAACAACCGTCCACTGCACCAACCGTGACAATTCGACACTTGGATCAGTTTGTCCCTACCCAAACTCAGCTTATGCAGACAATGATGCAACAGATGAATGTTATCAGTGCCAAAATCAACCCCTCCACCACTGAAGTCGCAACCTCCTGTTCACAGTCAAAGTTTGACTTGTTCATGAAGACCAACCCACCCGTGTTTGATGGATTAGCCACTCTCAAAGACGCAGAAATATGGCTTCGTGTCATAGAAGAGAAGCTAGCTTTGGTGTAATGTGAAGATGAAGAGAATGTCCCCTATGCTGCTTGCCAGTTAAAAGGAGATGCATTAGTCTGGAGGAAAGGTTTCTACATCACCTCTGAGGATGGACATATTACCACTTGATTGGAATTTGTCACTACCCTTCGTCAGTTTGTTGCGTCATCAGAAGATAGTGTGACTACCGCAAGTTCAGAGAAGAGTACAACCCCTGCACCTAATACCATACCGAGATGTTGTTCTTTGAAGTGTTGTCAACCAAACAAATCAGAAGATCGTGCATGCATCCGATGTGGAGAAATAGGACACACTGCTGATGAACATGAAATCAATTGTTCCAGCTGTGAAGGAAGCCATTTACCCGGAGAATGTCCTATGTGCAACATCACATGCTATCTTTGCGAAGGCCGTGATCACTGCCCATCTCAATGTTCCCTGGATTCAGTAGTGACCGTTGTGATTCGACATCAGCGAGAGAATTTTCGAGCTGTTATTGCTCAAGAGTTAGCAAAAAGAGAAGGATTGTCATCCGCACCAGCTGTGCCACGTGAAGGAATGAAGAAGAAACATGTCAACCCTATCCATCTACCTCAAGAAATCAGTAATACTTGGTCACCATGGAATTGTTTCTTGTGTGATAAATGAGATCATTGGCCTAGAGAATGCCCCATCAACCTGGAACGATGACCCAAACGTTCATGTTACCATTGTGGCGAGTCAGGTCATTTGTTAAGGAATGCCACAGAAAGATCAAGCAATGCCGAAAGCCATGATCATCCCAGAAATTACCGCAGTAAAGTTTGTAACACCAAAAGTGAATGGTAAGGCTATGGAAGCAACTTGCTTAAGAAGCCAGTTGAAGCAAGAGGAATTGGTTAACAAGACCCCTGATCCAGAAGATGAATGCAAGAAATTGGAAGACCACCGCAAGCATCAGAAGTCTAACCAAGAAGGTGAAGGGAATATGCCCGAGAGGCAATAATAAATTGTTTATTATCATATTCCATGTTTATAATAGATGTTTATTTCTCATGCTAAAATTGTATTAATCAGAAACGTTAATACATGTGTGTTTAATAAACAAAAAGGTTCCTAGTAAAGCCTCTTTTTTTAAACTAGCTCGTTGATTAACTGATGATCAAGGTTTCCTGATCATGAACATTGGATGTTATTAATAACGGGGTCATGTCATTAGAAGAATGATGTGATGAACACACACCCAAGTTGGTATAGCAAATACGATCAAGTCATTTAGTTTGTTGTCAGATCAAACACATTCAAATAGCTCTTTTCCTTAGACCATGAGATGATGTCAATCACTAATTCCTAAGAGTACTTTGATGACATCAAACGTCACTCCGTGAACACGGTGACTATAAAGATGGATTTGGGTACTATGAAAGTATTAGTTGAGGCTCATGCATCAAGAGTGGGATTTGTCCATCCAGATGACGGAGAGATATACTCTGGGCCCTCTCGGTGATATCACATTGACATCGCTTGCAAGCATGTGACTAGGTCACAAGAATGTTATATCACGGAACGAGTAAAGAGTACTTGTCAGTAACGGATCGAACTAGGTATAGTAGATACTGATGATCGGATCCCTGACAAGTAAAATATCGTGAGACAAAAGGAATTGGTTATGTCGTTTTACGGTTTACGCGATCACTAGTTCATCGTTGAGTGAATGGGAGTCATTATGGATCTCCGGATCCCGCCGATGATTATTGATCCGAGAGGAGTCTCAATCATGTCCATTTTATTCACGAACCGTAGGGTGACACACTTAAGGTTCATCGATGCATTTGAGTGGATACGAAACACCGGAGAAAAATATGGACAAGATAGTGGATCTGCTTTGAGTATCGCTTTAATAGTTTCTGGATATCGAATAGTTAAAGGGGGTATATGTTAATGTTTGTTAATTAAAAGAATTAACAAATATTAAATCTGAAATAAAAATGTTTATGGGAGAAAACCTTTCATTTTCTTGAGTGGGGTTTTAATGGAAATCAAAGTGGTTAATTTGTGAGTGGAGAGATCACTCACATGAAGAGAGGGAGGGCAAGGGCAGCCCCCATGCGCCGGCCACCCCACCCCTTGGCATGCCTCCTCCTCCTCCTATAAAAGGGAGGAGGAGCTCCTCTCTTGGTGTTCATCCATGACCCTTTGGTTGGTCCATTCTCCCTCCTCCCGCCGATCCGCTTTTCGAGCCGTGGCTTGCCGAAGCGCTGCTGAAATTATTTCTTCACCACCACCACCACTAAGCAGAGTGTTGTTGGAGTTTTCCGGATCCACTACTTCCACTGCCTACGGAACGAGGGATTGGAGGTCATCGTTGATCCGTACGTGTGACCAAGTACGGAGGCGCTGCCGTTTGTGGCGCTCATCTTCGCGACTTCGAAGTCGGGAGTGTACCTCTACTTCAACCACGTTTGTTTGCGGGAACGTTATTCCCGCTTTCGGTCTACGAGGGTGAGTCCTTCTGAAACCGTTTACTTGCATCTCCTAGATATGATCTTGGTGTTTGGTTGCAATCGTAGGAAAAATTTTTGTTTTCCATGCTACGAAACCCTTCAGTGGTATCAGAGCCGTGTCTATGCGTAGATGTTTTGTACGGTTTAAAACACATGTGGATGTGGGCGTTGATGATCATGTTATTGCATACTTTCGTGTATTTTGGATCATGGTGGCATAGTGGGATTTGAAGCGGCCCGGACTAACCTTACATGTCCTCGCACATGAGACTTGTTCCACGCCGACATGCAACTAGTATTGCATAAGTGGCTTTATGGGTGTCGTTCTCCCACTATAGTCATGATCTAATTTACAACGGTTTGCTAATAATGTTTTTATCACCGTTGTGGTTCTTGTTCGTAGGTAAGAATAGTTTTTCCTAGAAAGCCCAAAACCACGTAAAATATGCAAAAATAAATTAGAGGCGTCTAACTTGTTTTTGCGGTGGCTTGTGATGTGATATGGTCATTGATACAAATATTGTTGTATGAAATGAAATTTATTGTAAATTTAAACAACCGCAGGAGCCATTTGGTTGTTTTTCTTTTATGGCCTGCGTGCTAAATATATGTCCATGTGATATATTGTAATGGAGGAAGACAATCAAGATGGCAAGATCATGGACCTTGGTGCCATGCCGTGGAATGATGGAGATCATACCATGTCGCACAAGATGGAGATCAAGTGCTCAAAGGACCATATCATATCACTTTATTCATGCATGTGATGTTAATCCTTTTATGCATCTTATTTTGCTTGATTATGATCACGCCGATAGCACTATAAGATGATCCCTCCAAATTAATATCAAGATAATAATGTGTTCTTCCATAGTATGCACCGTTAAGAAAGTTCGTCGTTTCAAGCACCACGTGATGATCGGGTGTGATAGACTCTACGTTCGCATACAACGGTGTAAGCCAGATTTACACATGCAAATACTTTGGTTCTACTTGGCGAGCCTAGCATGTACAGACATGGCCTCGAACACGAACCGAAAGGTAAAGCATGAGTCATATGGATGATATGATGAACATATTGATGTTCGCCTTTGAAACTATGCCGCCTCACGTGATGATCGGTTTCGGTATAGTGAATTTGGTTCATGTAATCACTAAAAATGACTAGAGGATGTTGTTTTTGAGTGGGAGTTCTCGTATTAATTTTGAATTAACATTGAACTTAATCTATTATGAACTTAGTCTAAATAACTTTGCAAATATGTTGTAGATGGCACCCCCTATTTTCAATTTCAACTGCTCATGGAGAAAGAGAAACTAGCCACCAATGGTAGCAACTTTACCAATCGGCCCTTAACTCGAGGATTCTCCTCGGTATTTGCTCAAAGGAGCTATGTGCTAGAAGCACCGCTAGGTGACCCGCCTACGATGATGCCCCGAGGAGGAGAAAAATGTTTTCTTGACTCGCAAGGAGGACCACAGTTTAGTTCAATGCGGCATTTTGTATGGCCTTGAGCCCGAGCCGCGAAAACGCTTTGAGCACAAAGAATGCTTTTGATACAATGAGGGAGTTGAAAATGATCTTCGACACCCATGCCGCAAGAGAGAGTTATGAAGCTTCGTAAAAGTTCTTTAGCCGCATGATGGAGGAAAACAAACGTTAGTGAGCACGTACTCAAAATGTGCAGGCACGCCGATAAACTCATAGCTTTGGGAATAACGATCCCCATTGAGCTAGGAATTCATCGTGTTCTCTAGTCTACGCCACCAAGCTACAAGAGCTTTGTGATGAACTACAACATGCAGGCATGAAGAAGTCTCTCCCGAACTTCACAATGCTAAAAGCTATCAAGTGGAGATCAAGAAGGAACATCAAGTGTTGATGGTCCAAAAGACTATCGATTTCAAGAAGAAAGGTAAGTCTAAGGGAAACTTCAAGAAGAAGGGCAAGTCTGTTGCTACATCTCGAGAAGAAGACCAAGGCTGGCCCTAAGTCGAGCATCTTGAATGTTTTTATTGCAAGGGCACTGGGCCTTTGAAGCGCAATCGCCCAAAATATCCGGGCCGATAAGAAGGACGGGAAAGTTAGCAAAGGTATATATGATATACATGTTATTGATGTGTACCTTACTAGTACTCGCAGAGTGCCTGGTATTTGATACCTGCTCGGTTGCTAACATATGTAACTCAAACAGAGCTAAGGAATAAGCGACAACTAGCAAGGGATGAGGTAATGATGCGCGTCGGCAATGGATCAAAAGTTGATGTGATCGCTGGCCGACGCTACCTATCCAATTACCATCGTGATTAGTTATAAACCTAAATAATTGTTATTTAGTGCCTGCGTTGAGCATGAACATCATATCCGGATCTTGTTTAATGCGAGACGGTTATTCATTCAAGTCCGAGAACAATGGTTGTTCAATTTATATGAATAATATCTTTTATGGTCATGCACCAAAAGAAGGGTTTGTTTATATTGAATCGTGAGCATAGTACACATGTTCATAATGTGAATGCCAAAAGAATTAAGTTGAATGATGCTATTGCTGCATATATGTGGCATTGCCGCTTATGTCATCTTGGTGTTAAACGATGAAGAAGCTCCATTCGATGGACTACTAGAATCACTTGATTATGAATCATTTGAGACATGTGAACCATGCCTCATGGGCAAGATGACTAGAACCCCGCTTTCCCAGACAATGGAGCGGGCAACCGACTTATTGGAAATCATACATACCGATGTGTGTGGTCCAATGAGTGTGTCATTGGTGGATATCGTTACCGTTACTTTCACGGATGATTTGAGTAGATATGGATATATTTACTTAATGAAACACAAGTCTCAAACATTTGAAAAGTTCAAAGAATTTCAGAGTGAAGTAGAAAATCATCGTAACAAAAAGATCAAATTTCTACGATCCGATCGTGGAGGAGAGTATCTTAGTTACGAAGTTTGGCACACACATGAAACAATGTGGAATAGTTTCACAACTCACTCGCTGGAACACCACAACAGAATGGTGTATCCGAGCGTCAGAATCGTGACTTTATTGGATATGGTTCGATCTATGATGTCCCTTACAGATTTGCCACTTTCATTTTGGGGTCATGCACTAGAAACAAACATTCACTTTAAATAGGGCACCATCTAAATCTGCTGAAATGACACCGTATGAATTATGGTTTGGCAACAAACCTAAGTCATCATTTCTAAAAGTTTGGGGATGCGATGTTTATGTGAAGAAACTTCAACCTGATAAACTCGAACCCAAAGCGGAAAAATGCGTCTTCATAGGATACCCTAAAGAAACAATTGGGTACACCTTCTATCACAGATCCGAGGGCAAGGTTTTCGCTGCCAAGAATGGATCCTTTTGGAAAAAGAGTTTCTCTCGAAAGGTGTGAGTAGTAGGAAGGTAGAACTCGACGAGGTTGTTGAACCTTCTCTTCATGGAATGGCAAGTGCAAAGAGCCACGGAAGTTGTTTCGAGTTGACTTCACCAAATGAAGAGGGAACTAATGATAAGGATCATGAAACTCCGAAGAGAACACTACCGCACTCGCAGGTCAACAAGAGCGCATATCGCCTCGACTTTTATGTTCCTACTATGAATGTCATGGTAGTTGAGAATAATGACCTCGCGACGTATGATGAAGCGATGATGAGCCCAGATTCCGACAAATGGCTAGAAGCCATGAAATCCAAATGGGATCCATGTATGAAAACCAAGTATGGACTTTGGTGGACCTACCCAATGACCGTAAGGCCGTTGAGAACAAATGGATTTTCAAAAGAAAATAGACGCTCGATGGTAATGTGACCGTCTATAAAGCTCGACTTGTCGCAGCAAAGGGTTTTCGACAAATTCAAGGAGTTGACTACGATGAGACTTTCTCACCCGTAAGCGATGCTAAAGTCTGTTAGGATTATGTTAGCAATTGCTGCATTTTTCGATTATGAAATCTGGCGATGGATGTCAAAACCGCGTTCCTTAATGGAAACATTGAGGAAGAGTTGTATATGATACAACCCAAAGGTTTTGTTGATCCTAAGGATGCTAATAAGGTATGCAAACTTCAATGATCCATTTATGGACTCAAGCAAGCATCACGGTTGGAATCTCCGCTTTGATGAGGTAATCAAAGGTTTTGGATTTGTCCAAACTTACGGAGAATCTTGTGTTTACAAGAAAGTGAGTGGGAGCTCTATAGCATTTCGATATTATATGTGGATGACATATTGTTGATAGGAAATGATATAGAACTTTTGAAAAGTGTAAAAGATTACTTAAACAAGAAGTTTTCAATGAAGGACCTTGGTGAAGCGGCATATATTTTATGCATCAAAATCTATAGAGATAGATCGAGACGCTTAATTGGGCTATCACAAAGTACATATCTTGACAAGATTCTAAAGAAGTTTAGAATGGACGAAAGTAAGAAAGGGTTCTTACCTATGATGCAAGGCAAGACGTTGAGTAAGACTCGAGTCCAAATACAAAGCAGAAGATAGAGAAGTAATGAATAAGATTCCTATGCTTCACCCATAGGCTCTATCATGTATGCTATGTTGTGTACAAGACCGGATGTGGCACATGCTATTAGTTTGACTAGCAGTGTACTGGCCGATCCAGGTTTTGAACACTGGACGGGCGGTCAAGAATATCTTTAAGTACTTAAGAAGAACTAAGGATATGTTTCTCATATATGGTGGTGAAGAAGAGCTCGTCGCAAAGTGTTACGCCGACGCTTAGCTTTGACAATCGATCCGGATGACTCTAAGTCTCAATCCGGTACATTTTTGAAATGAATGGAGGAGCGGTGAGCTGGAGAAGTTCCAAGCAACTGTGGTGGCGGGATCTTCAACAGAGGCGGAATATATTGTCGCTTCGTAAGGCCACAGAAGCGGTTTGGATGAAGATGTTCATATCCGAACTAGGTGTGGTTCCGAGTGCGTTGGACCCGATGGTTATCTATTGTGACAACAATGGTGCCATAGCCAATGCTAAAGAACCAAGGTCACACAAGAATTCCAAACATATTAAGCGTCGGTTTCACTCCATCCGTGAACATGTCAAGGATGGCGATATAAAGATTTGCAAAGTGCACACGGATCTGAATGTGGCAGACTCGTTGACTAAAGCTCTCCCAAGGGCAAAACATGATCAACACCAGAACTCAATGGGTGTTAGAATCATCACAATGTAATCTAGATTATTGACTCTAGTGCAAGTGGGAGACTGAAGGGAATATGCCCGATAGGCAATAATAAATTGTTTATTATCATATTCCATGTTTATAATAGATGTTTATTTCTCATGCTAAAATTGTATTAATCAGAAACGTTAATACATGTGTGTTTAATAAACAAAAAGGTTCCTAGTAAAGCCTCTTTTTTTTAAACTAGCTCGTTGATTAACTGATGATCAAGGTTTCCTGATCATGAACATTAGATGTTATTAATAACGGGGTCATGTCATTAGAAGAATGATGTGATGAACACACA
The DNA here is from genome assembly GCA_036346355.1 of Rhipidocladum racemiflorum. Lineage (NCBI taxonomy): Eukaryota > Viridiplantae > Streptophyta > Magnoliopsida > Poales > Poaceae > Rhipidocladum > Rhipidocladum racemiflorum. Next base: position 71,028,757 of record CM070570.1, on the reverse strand, counting down.
CCCAAGTTGGTATAGCAAATACGATCAAGTCATTTAGTTTGTTGCTGTATCAAACACATTCGAAATAGCTCTTTTCCTTAGACCATGAGATGATGTCAATCACTAATTCCGGAAGAGTACTTTGATGACATCAAACGTCACTCCGTAACACGGTGACTATAAAGATGGATTTGGGTACTATGAAAGTATTAGTTGAGGCTCATGCATCAAGAGTGGGATTTGTCCATCCGTGATGACGGAGAGATATACTGGGCCCTCTCGGTGATATCACATTGACATCGCTTGCAAGCATGTGACTAGGTCACAAGAATGTTATATCACGGAGCGAGTAAAGAGTACTTGTCGGTAGCGGGATCGAACTAGGTATAGTAGATACTGATGATCGGATCCCTGACAAGTAAAATATCGTGAGACAAAAGGAATTGGTTATGTCGTTTTACGGTTTTACGCGATCACTAGTTCATCGTTGAGTGAATGGGAGTCATTATGGATCTCCGGATCCCGCCGATGATTATTGATCTGAGAGGAGTCTCAATCATGTCCATTTTATTCACGAACCGTAGGGTGACACACTTAAGGTTCATCGATGCATTTGAGTGGATACGAAACAGGAGAAAAATATGGACAAGACAGGATCGCTTTGAGTATCGCTTAATAGTTTCGGATATCGGAATAGTTAAAGGGGGTATATGTTAATGTTTGTTAATTAAAAGAATTAACAAATATTAAATCTGAAATAAAAATGGTTATGGGAGAAAACCGTTCATTTTCTTGAGTGGGGTTTTAATGGAAATCAAAGTGGTTAATTTGTGAGTGGAGAGATCACTCACATGAAGAGAGGGAGGGCAAGGGGCAGCCCCCATGCGCCGGCCACCCCACCCCTTGGCATGCCTCCTCCTCCTCCTATAAAAGGGAGGAGGAGGCTCCTCTCTTTGGTGTTCATCCATGACCCTTTGGTTGGTCCATTCTCCCTCCTCCTCGCCGATCCGCTTTTTCGAGCCGTGGCTTGCGGTTACCGCTGAAATTATTTCTTCACCACCACCACCACTAAGGTGTAGTGTTGTTGGAGTTTTCCCGGGGATCCACTACTTCCGCTGCCTACGTGAACGAGGGATTGGAGGTCATCGTTGATCCGTACGTGTGACCAAGTACGGAGGCGCTGCCGTTTGTGGCGCTCATCTTCGCGACTTTGAAGTCGGGAGTGTACCTCTACATCAACCACGTTTGTTTGCGGGAACGTTATTCCCGCTTTCGGTCTACGAGGGTGAGTCCTTCTGAAACCGTTTACTTGCATCTCCTAGATATGATCTCAGTGGTGAATGAGTACTCGGATGTTTTTCCAGAAGATTTACCTGGTATGCCGCCGGACATAGACATAGAATTTGTGATTGAGTTAGTACCCGGAACAGCACCGATAGCAAATAGACCCTATCGGATGTCCACCGAAGAGTTGGTAGAGATGAAGAAACAGCTGGAAGAATTGATGGAGAAAGGATTCATCCGATCGAGTTCATCACCGTGGGGAGCACCAGTTCTGTTTGTGAAGAAGAAGGACAGGAGTTTCTGGATGTGCATCGATTATCGTGCACTTAATGAAGTCACCGTGAAGAATAAGTACCCGCTACCCAGGATCGATGACCTGTTTGATCATCTGAGAGGAGCCGGAGTATTCTCCAAGATTGATATGAGATCAGGATATCATCAGTTGAAGATCCGATCGGATGATATTCCAAAGATCGCATTCTCGTCAAGATACGGACATTACGAGTTTACCGTTATGTCCTTTGGTTTGACGAATGCACCAGCTTATTTCATGAACATGATGAATAAGGTTTTCATGGAGTACCTGGACAAGTTCGTTGTTGTGTTCATAGATGATATCTTAGTCTATTCGAAGACAAGAGATGAACATGCAGAACACATAAGGCGAGTTTTGGAGAAGTTGAGAGAACAGCAACTCTTCACCAAGTTCAGCAAGTGTGATTTTTGGAAGGATAAGGTGGAATTCCTTGGACATGTGATGACCGCAGAAGGAGTTGCAGTGGATCCAAGCAAAGTAGAAGCAGTGTTGCATTGGGAGCAGCCGAAAACTGTGACCCAGATTCGGAGTTTCCTTGGAATGGCAGGTTACTACCGCCGCTTCATTGAAGGCTTTTCGATGATTGCAAAACCTCTTACGCAATTGCTGAAAAAGGAAAAGAAGTTTAACTGGACACCGAAATGTGAGGAAGGTTTCCAAGAGTTAAAAAACGCTTGACATCAGCGCCGGTGTTAGTCTTGCCGGATGTCAACCAAAGTTTCAATATCTATTGTGATGCATCGCACCAGGGACTTGGATGCGTGTTGATGCAGAATCGGAAGGTCGTTGCTTATGCATCAAGGCAGTTGAGGCCGCATGAGGAGAATTACCCAACACATGACCTAGAGTTAGCTGCTGTAGTGCATGCTTTGAAGTTGTGGCGACACTACCTGATCGGTAATAGATGTGAAGTGTATACCGACCATAAGAGTCTTAAGTACATATTCACCAAGTCGGATCTGAATATGAGGCAGATGAGATGGTTGGAGTTGATTAAGGACTATAATGTCGGAATCCATTACCATCCCGGAAAGTCCAATGTAGTGGCCAATGCCCTGAGCCGGAAGAGCCATACTGTGAACCTGATGATAGCAGGAGGCCATGACGAATTATGCAAGGAATTTCAGAAGATGCAGATTGAGGTAGTACCTGAGGGATTCCTAGCCGCGTTAGAAGTAAAGCCTACTCTGGAGGACCAGATTAGAGAAGGACAGAAGGATGATGCCAAGATCCAGAGGATCAAGTCCAAAATGGATGAAGGCAAGGCTAAGGACTTCAGATTGGATAAGCAAGGCACATTGTGGATTAAAGACCGCATCTGCGTGTGGAACAAAAAGGAGCTGAAGCAATTGATTTTGGAGGAAGCCCATGACTCCAAATATTTCATTCACCCTGGAAGTGCTAAGATGTACCAAGATCTGAAGGAAAGATTCTGGTGGCCGAGCATGAAACGAGAAGTTGCCGAGCATGTTGCATTGTGCGACATATGCCAAAGAGTCAAGGCAATGCATCAGAGACCAGCAGGATTGCTGCAGCCATTGAAGATACCTGAGTGGAAATGGGTAGAAACCGGGATGGATTTCATTACCGGTTTACCAAAAACTCAAGGGGGATATGATTCTATATGGGTTATAGTGGATTGTTTGACTAAAGTCGCCCATTTCATTCCTGTCAAGACCACTTACACGGGAGATAAGTTGGCAGAACTGTACATGACCAGGATCGTCTGTTTGCACGGAGTGCCGAAGAAGATTGTATCGGATAGAGGTACCCAATTTACCTCAAGATTCTGGAATAAGTTACATGAAGCCATGGGGACCCGTTGGAACTTCAGTACAGCGTATCATCCGCAGACGGATGGACAGACTGAGAGAGTTAACCAGATTTTAGAGGATATGCTAAGAGCTTGTGTATTGGCTTACGCTACCTCTTGGGATAAGAGCCTGCCGTATGCCGAGTTCAGCTACAACAACAGCTATCAGGCTAGTTTACAAATGTCACCTTTTGAGGCATTGTATGGTCGACCCTGTCGAACGCCATTGAACTGTAATGAGACAGGCGAGCGCCATGTCTTCGGACCAGATATTCTTCAAGAAGCCGAAGAGCATATGGCCATGATACGGGAAAGGCTGAAGATAGCCCAATCAAGGCAGAAGAGTTATGCCGATAATCATCGTCGGGACTTAAGTTTTGAACCAGAGGATTTTGTGTACCTTAGGGTTACACCTCTCAAGGGAGTTAGAAGGTTCCATGCAAAAGGGAAACTTGCACCGCGGTATGTTGGACCCTTTAAAATTCTGAGCCGCAGAGGCGAAGTTGCGTACCAGCTGGAGTTGCCACAGTCGTTAGCAGGAGTGCATGACGTATTCCATGTATCTCAACTGAAGAAGTGTCTCCGAGTGCCCGATGAGCAAACACCCTTAGAATCGATCGAGCTGCAAGAAGATCTGACTTACCAGGAACACCTGGTAAAGATTTTGGACACCATGGACCGAGAGACAAGAAATAAGTCAACCCGCTTCTGTAGAGTCCAGTAGAGTAACCACGAGAAAGTGAAGCAACTTGGGAGCGCGAGGAGGATTTGAAGAAAGAGTTTCCAAACCTATTCCTTAGTCAGCCCTGAATCTCGGGGATGAGATTCTGTTAAGGGGGGAGGTTTGTGACACCCCAATTTTTGTTTTTCATGTTTTTAAATGTTATTTGTGCCATTTGTGAATTTTTGGAATTTTCTGGAATTTATTTGGATTTATTTGGATTTAATTTGAATTTATTCCCTTTTGAAATAATTAAAGAAATAAAAGTTACAAATAAATTTTTTTGGAAATATTTTATTCAAGTCCAAAATGTTCTAAAGTATTTTCTAGAATTTTTCTGGAATTTTTCTGAGTATTTTGCTATTTTTCTTGAATTAAATGAATTTCTGAAAATTATTTTGAATATTAAATCGCCTGAAATTTCGAGTGGGTTTGTACTGTTCACCCGACCGAGCCCGAGTCGGACTCGAGTCCGAGTCTGACCCGAACCCGACCGAGCCGCGTCTGAGCCCAACCAGGTCGGACCGAACCCTAAACTCGTGGACCGTCGGATCAAGATCCAACGGCCCAAATTGAGCCACGTAGTCCACGTGCGCCCGCACCCGTTAAACCTAAAGACCGAGTCAATCCCAACCGTTGGTTCAAGATCCAACGGTCAAGATCGACCCGTACCGCTTCGTCTGGATCCGGTCCGGATCCGATCTCGCCCGCGTGATCGTGGCAGTTGATCGCGCCACGTGGACGGCTGTGGGTCATCGTCTCCGTCCGAGTCCCAGCCGGACTCCACCGCCGTGTAGAACTAGGGTTCCGCCCCGGGCGCGGACGCCGAGGCTATTTAAAGCCCGGGTCCTGCCCCGAGGTTGGCCTTGACCTTGCGCACCCGTAGCCCCAACTCACCGAGGACGAGCCGTCGCCGTTTGCTCGCAATAGCTCGCCGTAGTTGCGCGCAAGCTCCGCCACGGTTTTTGCTTCACCCCGCCGTCATCCGCTGTCCCCCGTCGCCGTTGAGTCCAGATCTGAAACCCCCAGACCGAGACGCACCCGTGAGGCCAACTCATCTCGCCGGAATCGCGTCCGAGAGTCGTTCGGGAGGTCATCGTCTCCGTCTCCGGCCGCCGCAGTCCGTCGCGTCGCCATCGACCTCGCGAGCTCGGACAGCCGTCCGATCAAGATCCAACAGCCACGGTAAGCCACGTGTTCCCGAAACCCTAACCGTCTAGATTAGATCTGGACCATTGGATCGAGATCCAACGGCCCACGTTAGGCCACGTCACCACAACGAAACCCACGTTGCGGGGATTAGATCTAATCTCAACCATCCGATTTAGATCTAACGGTCCAGAGTGACTGAGTGGTTTACAACGCGTGAAACCCGATCCAATCCGCGCCGTTGATTTTCAAACCAACGGCCGAGATCGTGCCACTTGTGCCCTAGCCGCACCGTGCGACGCGCGCGCGTGCGTGTATGTCACTGACACGCCGGGCCCACATGTCAGTGGGGCCCAGCTGTCAGCAAGCTTGGCCGAACCGCGCGCTGACGTTAGCAATGACGTCAGCAGTAGGTCCCATGTGTCAGAGACACGTGAGCCGTGGACCGAGTCCACGGTGGACTGAGTCCAACGCCGGCTGACGTCACGCTGACGCAATAAATCGATTTTTCAATAGAAAAATAATTCGGTGGAAAATCAAAATCCACGCTGACGTCATTAATCGATTTTTGATTTAAAAATAAATGAATAATTCGGTTTAATGTTTTATTTGAATTTTGAAATTTCAAATGCTTATAACTTTTGCATTTTAACTCCGATTTGAGTGATTCCAATTTCTAAATTTTTATAAAATTGAGATCTACCTAATGGTGAATTTTATTTAATTTTTGGACCAACGTTTTTCTCTGTAATATTATTTAATTGATTATTTAAACTTCAAACGCTTGTAACTTTTGCGTTTTAACTCCGTTTTCGACGATTCAAATTCCTAAAAGTTTATAAAATTATGTTCTCTTTGTTTATGGACTTTATTTGGATCTTTGGACACTTTTTGTCTACTATTTATTTATTTATTGCTATTTGCACGCTTTACGAGTAGACGTTGAAGTGCCCGAAGGCTTCGAAGGTGAAGTGTTGACCTAGGAGCCAACTCAAGACCAAAAGCAAGTGCTTTTTGAAGGCAAGTTATGCTTTGAACATGTTGATCCCATTTTTGAAATCTAATTTGATTTGAACTATTTCATGCTAATTTAAATTAGAAAATGCTTTATTTAATTCTGGGAAATTAGATAAAGGCCAAATTGCTATATGACACCTTGATTATTTAAATATGTGCCATGACCCCTTGTCACCCTAGTTGTGGATTAATTAGTTGGACATTATTAATTGCCAACATGGGATGGTTAGTACGATTGTAGTATGCTTAGCCCCGCCACGATGTCACGACATGATTTTGACACTTACATGTTAATATTGACTTAATGAGATATGGAACCTGTTTTGGGAGAGTGTCATGTGTTATTTATGTTGTTGTTGATGGCACGTGGTGCATGGTAAACAACTGGGTTTTATAAATAGATTTTGATCGGGGCATGAGGCAAGAATGATCGGGTGGGCCAGGTGTGGCACCGGAAAAGTTGATTTGGTTCTTCGGGTAGTCTTGCCCTGATCACACTAAGGACTTAACCTTGCAAGCCTTTGAACTGAGTCAATCTTGCAACCACATGTCCGGAATGGGACGGACCTAGTTGATTAAGTTGCTAATAACTTACTTGTGGTACCTCGGGGTGTCAACTACGCCGTTTGTGTAGCTTGAAGGGGGAACGTACCAGGGCTGCGGCATGGTACCCGTCCAACGGCATGTCGGTCCCATACTTCGCCTTTGCTAAGGGAAGGGATGGTGTAGGGCAAAAGCTGGAGAGGATCACTTGTGTATCTAGAGGCTTCCGAAAGACTTTGTTATGGACTCTCGCCTTGGTGGCGTTTGACTGTATCTTGTGGGTAAAGTGCATAACCTCTGCAGAGTGTATAACCTATTCGAATAGCCGAGTCCACGGTATTGGACAATGCTCGGGGATTACAGTCAAGGGTTAGATTTATGAAAATAACTTGGATTTGGGAACTGGTGGAATTAGAAATCGTGAAATGGAGTTTAGATTGATAAATGCTTTACTTGTCTTTTACTGCAAAGTTATTACCTTTACTATGTTGTTATCGCTTTACAATTTATTACTTTATTTATACAAGCTGTTTACTGCAAAAATACCTGTTAGCCTATCCTTTGTACAAAGCCATGCATGTAGAATATTAGCTTGCATTCTGTGCATGACTTGCTGAGTACCAAGTACTCACTAGGGGTGTAAATGTGTCGGGTAATACCCGACCCGTACCCGTACCCGGATGCAAAATTACCCTAATGGAAAACTATTTTACACTACCCGCCGCACGATGCAATGCACGTAGTACCCGGTAGGTTAGGTTCGGGTTCGGCCTGCATCGATCGGCAATACCCGTAGTGCAGTCGGGTTGGTGCAGGATAATTCGCAATCGGGTACTATCCGGGTACTTGGATATAATCATGCCGAGCCAATTCATTTGAGCATAACTTTTAAAATATAAATCCAAATCGAGTGAGACAACTTTCTAAATTCATGTTAAATCATGTACTTTCATATTCTGCAAAAATATTTGAATTTTGTTTATCCATTTAAATCAAAATTCAAATTTGAATGGTATGTTTGAAACTAGCTACATGCAAATTTTGTGCAAAGTTAATTCAAACTTAGTGGAATAAATTTTGTTACAATCCTTGTCTGATGTATTTCTATATTATGCAAATAATTTTGAATTTAGAGTTAATTTGCATTAATAGTTAAATAATTAGGTTTTCAATGTAAGAAATAATTAAATAACCATAACTTTTTCAATATATGTTCAAAAATTATGAAACCACTTTTGTTTTGCTCATTAGGCAGTAGAGAACATGATTTTGGGAAAATACTTAGGGTGTAACATGCTACTGTTAATTACTACCTTCTGTGTTGCTTTATGTACTGATTTACTTCCTTCTGTCAACAAGATAGACTGGGCTAACTGTTTTGTTCGACATGCATATACTAATTGAGCTGTGGAAATATATACTTAGTAATTCCTGCCTATACCTTCTTTAATACCTTTGATTGGATACCTACACAATGCTTGCATATCATTGTTTTTCTTGTTCTTGTTCTTGTTCTTGTTCATGTTCTGGAGTAATTGGACTATGTATATTTGTTAGACTATACGTCGTTATCTATTATATTATGTGATGTACTAGTGTGATGGTTGGATTGTTTTCATCGCATGTTTTGATCCTAAGTATTTCGTGCACTACCCGATGAAGTACCCGTTGTCTGTATTATACCCGTCCGCACACTACCCGTAACCCGATTTCTACCCGTTCGTAGAAAATGCTACCCGTTACCGTGCATCTCTACCCGATTTTTACTACCCGTCTGCATTCGCATCCGGAGAAAAATAATAGGGTAGGGTACGAGATGACCTACTACCCGCTCGAACCTGACCCATTTACACCCCTAGTACTCACCCTTGCTCAAATACAACACCAGTTGAAGCAGAGTCAATGCCAGCTTCCGAAGAGGAGTTGCAGGAGGAATCGACGAACTAGGGGCAAGCCAGTCAATTGCCTGTGGCATATTGGTTGGCGCCACGCGTTATCTTTTTATTCCGCTGCTATTTACTTCTTTCAGCCCTGTGAGGCGTACTTTTGTAACTTGACCGTAAGGTCGAACAACTAGTTATATTACCTTTTAATAAAGTACTTTACTATATCGCTGAGTATGATTGTGATATATACCGATGTTGAGACTGTGTGTACTAGCGTGATCCTGAACTAGTGCTGAATACACAGAGGGTCCGGATTTGCGAATTCGGGTCCTGACACTTGGCCACCAGAATCTTTCCTTCAGATCTTGGTACATCTTGGCACTTCCGGGGTGAATGGAATACTTGGAGTCATGGGCTTCCTCCAAAATCAACTGCTTCAGCTCCTTGTTCGGCACGCAGATGCGGTCCTTAATCCATAATGTACCTTGCTCATCTAGTTTGAAGTCTTTAGCCTTGCCTTCATCCATTTTGGACTTGATCCTCTGGATCTTGGCATCATCCTTTTGTCCTTCACGTATCTGGTCCTCCAGGGTAGGCTTCACTTCCAACGCGGCCAAGAATCCCTTAGGTACCACCTCAACCTGCATCTTCCGAAATTCTTTGCACAACTCGTCCTGGCTTCCTGCTATCATCATGTTCACAGTATGGCTCTTCCGACTCAGGGCATCGGCTAATACATTGGCCTTTCCGGGATGGTAATGGATTCCGACATTGTAGTCCTTGATCAGCTCCAACCATCTCCTCTGCCTCATATTCAGATCCGACAGGGTGAAGATGTATTTAAGACTCTTATGGTCGGTATACACTTCACATCTATTACCGATCAGGTAGTGTCGCCACAACTTCAAGGCATGCACTACGGCAGCTTACTCTAGGTCATGCGTTGGGTAATTCTCCTCATGCGGTCTCAACTGCCTTGATGCGTAAGCAACGACCTTCCGATTCTGCATCAACACGCATCCATGTCCCTGGCGAAATGCTTCATAATAGATATCGAAACTTTGGTTGACGTCCGGCAAGACTAACACCGGCGCTGATGTCAAGCGTTTCTTTAACTCTTAGAAACCTTTCTCACATTCCGGTGTCCAGTTGAACTTCCTCTCCTTTTTCAACAATTGCGTAAGAGGTCTCGCAATTGTCGAAAAGCCTTCAATGAAACGGCGGTAGTAACCTGCCATTCCAAGGAAACTCCGAATCTGGGTCACGGTCTTCGGCTGTTTCCAATGCAACACGGCTTCTACTTTGCTTGGGTCAACTGCAACTCCTTATGCGGTCATCACATGTCCAAGGAATTCCACCTTGTCCTCCCAGAAATCACACTTGCTGAACTTGGCGAAGAGTTGCTGTTCTCTCAACTTCTCCAAAACATGCCTTAGGTGTTCTGCATGTTCATCTCTTGTCTTGGAATAGACTAAGATATCATCTATGAACACAACAACGAACTTGTCCAGGTACTCCATGAAAACCTTATTCATCATGTTCATGAAATAAGCTGGCGCATTCGTCAAACCAAAAGACATAACGGTAAACTCGTAATGTCTGTATCTTGACGAGAATGCGGTCTTCGGAACATCTTCCTATCGGATCTTCAGCTGATGATATCCTGATCTCAGATCAATCTTGGAGAATACTCCGGCTCCTTTCAGCTGGTCAAACAAGTCATCGATCCTGGGTAACAGGTACTTATTCTTCACGGTGACTTCGTTAAGTGCGCGATAATCTATGCACATCCTGAAACTCCCGTCCTTCTTCTTCACAAACAGAACTGGCGCTCCCCACGGTGATGAACTCGATCGGATGAATCCTTTCTCCATCAATTCTTCCAGCTGTTTCTTCATCTCTACCAACTCTTCGGTGGACATCCGATAGGGTCTATTTGCTATCGGTGCTGTTCCGGGTACTAACTCAATCACAAATTCTATGTCTATGTCCGGCGGCATACCAGGTAAATCTTCTGGAAAAACATCCGAGTACTCATTCACCACTGAGACATCTTCTATGCTGATCGCTTTCACGCTGTTGACCATTAACTGTCCGTCTTGAACGGCAGTCGCTTGAAATTCCACTTTTATTCCACCTGGGCTCTCAACTGAGATGACTCTTCTCCCACAATCCAGCACGGCCTCGTCCGGATGACAATCCCTCTCTTTTCGCTAACTCTTGAGCAATGACGGCTCGAAAATCTTCTCGCTGATGCTGAATTACAGTGGTCACTATTGGATCTAGGGAACATTGAGCGGAACAATGATTATGACCTTCACAAAGATAGCATGTGATGTTTGCTCGTAGGACATTCTCCAGGTAAATGGCTTCCTTCACAGTTGGAACAATTGATTGCATGTTCATCAGCAGTGTGTCCAATTTCTCCACAACGGATGCATGCGCGATCTTCTGACTTATCTGGATGGCAACACTTCAAAGAACAGTGTCTCGGTATGGTATTGGATTCAGGGGTTGTACTCTTTTCTGAACTTGCAGTAGTCACACCATCATCTGACGACGCAACAAACTGACGAAGGGTTGTGGCAAACTCTAGCCATGTGATGGTATGTTCATCCTTCGAGGTGGCGTAGAAACTCTTCCACCAGGCTAATGCACCTCCTTCTAACTGATAGGTAGCGTAGGGGACCTTCTCTTCATCTTCACATTGCACCAAAGCTAGCTTCTCTTCTATGACACGAAGCCATATTTCTACATCTTTGAGACTGGTTGATCCATCAAACGTGGGTGTTTGGTCTTCATGAACAAGGCAAATTTTGACTATGAACTGGAGGTCGTGACCTCAGTGGTGGAGGGATTGATTTTGGCACTGATAACATTCATCTGTTGCACCATCATCTGCATGAACTGAGTTTGGGCGGTTACAAACTGATCCAAGTGTCGAATTGCCACGGTTGGTACAGTGAACGGCTGCTGGTCACTTTCTGCTTTAACACTGACTCCGTTAGTAATAATTGAACTGACTCGAACTGCCTCGAAGTAACTGCTGTAGTTGGCCCTTTCCATTTGTTGATCACTCCAAGGTTTAGGTAAGAGGGAATAGCATAGATGAGGTTCGAGAATCCTAGTGCGGGGAACAGGTTTAACCCCAAAAACTTATAAAAACATCTATTAATAACTTGGTATGGTTGCTTACAGAAGCCTAAAAGCTATGCAACACATACTGCACACTCAGCACTCAAGAAAGATCTAAATTAACCTAAGCACACAATAATCTAGCGTCTAAAAGGGGTAACACTCCTATCTTAAGAGACGCGACTCTCACACATGAGTCCCAACTTACTACTAAAACACTGGTTCTTCAAGCTTCTGAAACACTTCATCGGTCCACTTTTCTTCGAGCTCGATGATTCCTTGCTTCACGATCTTCAGGGTTGACAGCGACATCAAATACTTTCTCCTTAAGTGTGAAACATCGTTAACTATTCAGAACGACTCAGGTAAGATTTTCATTTAAAATATTGGGGAAAGATAGAAATTTCAGCACAGGGGAAAGAATAGAAGAATAAGACGAGTCAAGAACTTATTATTCTTTCAAGTTAAATTTTGTCTTTAGAAAATAATTTTGAAGCTCCTAAAGACGGCCAATCTATCTAAGGGTTGAGCCTACAGTCAGTATGGCTCTGATACCACCTCTGTCGGGACCCGAATTCGCAAATCCGGACCCTTTGTGTATTCAGCACTAGTCCGGGATCACGCTAGTGCACACGGTCTCAACATCGGTATATATCACAATCATACTCAGCGAAATAGTAAAGTACTTTATTAAAAGGAAAATATAACGGGTTACTCGACCTTATGGTCAAGTTACAAAAGTACGCCTCGCAGGGCGGAAATTTATTAAAAGAGTTAATAGCAGCGGAATAAAAAGATAACGCGTGGCGCCAACCAATATGGCACAGGCAACTGACTGGCTTGCCCCTAGCTCGTTGGTTCCTCCTGTAACTCCTCCTCTGTAGCTGGTGTTGACTCCTCTTCAACTGGTGTTTGTGTTGAGGCAAGGGTGAGTACTTGGTACTCAGCAAGTCATGCACAGAATGCAAGCTAATATTCTATATGCATGGCTTAGTTCAAATGATAGGCTAAAAGGTATGTTTGCAGTAAACAGCTTGTATAAATAAAGTAATAGATTGTAAAGCGGTAAAACGTAGTATATGTAATAACTTTGCAATAAAAGAACAAGTAAAGCATATATCCACCTAAGCTCCATTTCACAAATCCCAATTTCTGTCAGTTTTCCGAAACCAAGTTATTTTCATAAGTCTAACCCTTGACTGTAATCCCCGAGCATTGTCCAGTACCGTGGACTCGGCTATTCGAATAGGTTATACACTCTGCAGAGGTTATGCACTTTACCCACAAGATACAGTTAAACGCCACCAAGGCGAGAGTCCATAACAAAGTCTTTCGGAAGCCTCTAGCTACACAAGTGATCCTCTCCGGCTTTTGCCCTACACCATCCCTTCCATTAGCAAAGGCGAAGTATGGGACTGACATGCCGTTGGACGGGTACCATGCTGCAGCCCTGGTACGCTCCCCCTCCAAGCTACACAAATGGTGTAGTTGACACCCCGAGGTACCACAAGCAAGTTATTAGCAACTTAATCAACTAGGTCCGTCCCATTCCGGACATGTGGTTGCAAGATTGACTCAGTTCAAAGGCTTGCAAGGTTAAGTCCTTAGGGTGATCAGGGCAAGACTACCCGAAGAACCAAATCAACTTTTCCGGTGCCACACCTGGCCCACCCGATCATTCTTGCCTCATGCCCCGATAAGAATCTATTTATCAAACCCAGTTGTTTACCAAGCACCACATGCCATCAACAACAACATCAATAACACATGACACTTTTCCAAAACAGGTTCCATATCTCATTAAGTCAATATTAACATGTAAGTGTCAAAATCATGTCGTGACATCGTGGTGGGGCTAAGCATACTACAATCGTACTAACCAACCCATGTTGGCAATTAATAATGTCCAACTAAATAATCCACAAATAGGGTGACAAGGGGTCATGGCACATATTTAAATAATCAAGATGTCATATAGCAATTTGGCTTTTATCTAATTTCCCAGAATTAAATAAAGCATTTTCTAATTTAAATTCGCATGCAATAGTTTAAATCAAATTAATTTCAAAAATGGGATCAACATGGTCAAAGCATAACTTGCCTTCAAAAAGCACTTGCTCTTGGTCTTGAGTTGGCTCCTGGGTCAACACTTCACCTTCGAAGCCATCGGGCACTTCAACGTCTACTCGTAAAGCGTGCAAATAGTAATAAATAAATAAACAATAGACAAAAAGTGTCCAAACATCCAAATAAAATCCATAAACAGAGAGCATAATTTTATGAATTTTTAGGAATTTGAATCATCAAAAACGGAGTTAAAACGCAAAAGTTACAAGCGTTTGAAGTTTAAATAATCAATTAAATAATATTATAGAGAAAAACGTTGGTCTAAAAATTAAATAAAATTCACCATTAGGTAGATCTCAATTTTATAAAAATTTAGAAATTGGAATCACTCAAATCGAAGTTAAAATGCAAAAGTTATAAGCATTTGAAGTTTCAAAATTCAAATAAAACATTAAACCGAATTATTTCATTTATTTTTATATTGAAAAATCGATTAATGACGTCAGCACGGAAATTCATTTTCCACTGAATTATTTTTCTATTGAAAAATCGATTTGTTGCGTCAGTTGACGTTAGCCGGTCCATGGACGTGGTCCACGGTTCGGTTTGGGTCCACCGTGGACTCGGTCCACGTGTCTCTGACAGGTGGGACCCATTGGATGACGTCATTGTTGACGTCAGCATAGCTCGGGCGACGGCACTGACAGGCGGGCCTCACCGTGACGTCATCGGTGACGTCATGGTGCGGTTCAGCTGTTCCGCTGACACGCGGGCCCGGCGTGTTAGTGACACGCACGCACGCGCACGCGTCGCACGGTGCGGCTAGGGCACACGTGGCACGATCTCGGGCGTTGGTTTGAAAATCCACGGCGGGGATCAGATCTAGGGTTTACGCGTTTGGAATAACGCGGTTGATCTCCACCGTTCGATCAAGATCTAACGGCTGAGGTTAACCCTAGCACAGTGCGGTTTACGGGCTACGTGGCTATATCTCACGCATTGGATCCAAATCCAACAGTCGAGATTGGATCTAATCACCACAACGTGAACTTCGTTGCGTGACGTGGCCTAATGTGGGCCGTTGAATCTTAATCCAACGGTCCAGATCTAATCTAATCTTTTAGGGTTTCGGGGAAACGTGATCTTACCGTGGCCGTTTGATCTGGATCGGACGGCATTCCGAGCTCGGAGCGGCGATGGTGACGCGGCGGGGCTGCGGTGGCCGGAGACGGAGACGACGACACGCCCAACGACGTTTGGACGCGATTCCGGCGAAGCGAATCGTCCCCACGGGTGCGCCTCGGTCTGGGGGTCTCGGATCTGGGCTCAACGGCGGCGGAGAACGACGGCGGAACGAAGCAAAAACTGAGGCGGAGCTTGCGCGCAACTACGACGAGCTATCGCGAGCGCGTCGGTGAGCTACGGGCAACGGCGGCTAGGGCAATGGCTGCGCAAGGTCAAGGCGGTCCTCGGGATATGACCTAGTCATTAAATAGCCTCGGCGTCCGCGCAGGAGGCGGAGCCCTAGTTCTACACGGCGGCGGAGTCCGGCAGGGTTTCGGACGGGGAAGACGCAATCTGGACCGTACACGTGGCGCATCCAACGGCCACGATCGCGCGGGCGAAACTGGGTCCGGGCCGGATATGGCTCGAACCAGTACGGGTTGATCTTGGCCGTTGGATCTAGATCCAACGGTCCAGATCGACTCGGTCCTTGGTTAGTGCGGTGCGGGCGCACGTGGGCTACGTGGCTCATTGTGGGCCGTTGGATCTTGATCCAACGGTCCACGAGTTAGGGTTCGGTCCGACTCGGTTTGACTCAGACGCGGCGCGGTCGAGTCCGGGTCGGACTCGGACTTGAGTCCGACTCGGGCTCGGTCGCATGAACAGTAAAACCAACTTGAATTTCCAGCGATTTAATATTCAAAATAATTCTAGAAATTCAAATAATTCGAGAAAAATAGCAAAATAATCAGAAAAATTCCAGAAAAATTCTAGAAAATACTTCGGGACATTTTGGACTCAAATAAAAAATTTCCCACAAAATTTTATTTAAAACTTTTAATACTTTATTTATTTCAAAAGGGAATAAATTTAAATTAAATCCAAATAAATCCAAAAAACTCCAAAAATTCACAAATGGCACAAATAACATTTAAAATCATGAAAAGCAAAAATTGGGGTGTTACAGTATCACATCCATGGGCCTTCATAGTCGGTAAATGCTTGACCGTCGGGCCAAGATGGTCCTTATAAAAAATGTTCCAATCCCCGACAGCTAGCCCCCAAGGCTCAAGCGGAAAGCTACTTGGCTCGGTCTTCCCCTTGAGCCTAAAAGACTCACAAGAGGGATTGGAATCTTGCAGTGAAACCCCACTGCAGCATCCGAGCATACCACGGTCATGGGCGAGCATTGCGAGCTTCGAATGAGCTTCTAACTCGGCCCCGACCAAAGGGAAAGCTCGGGTAAAAGATTGAACGGTCGCGTCAGTTCCTTCTCCGAGAAGCGTCTCTGTAACGTTCGGGCAGTTTATCGGGAACCGTGCTTTTACCGGATAGTTTCGACCGTAACGGTCACGCGTCGGTTCGTGAAGGGTCGCGGTGGCGTTAAATGCGACTTTTCACTGCCTTTTTAAGCCCGAACAGTGCGGCAGAGAGTCCCACTTCGCATTTGCTCGACCTTGTCCGAAATTTCTTCCAAAAGCTCCTGCGCTTTCGCATCCTCTTCCTCCCGTTGCAATGGCACGCTTTGGTGTTAGCCAGATGAGTAAGGGGAGACTCCAGACACTCATCAACGGCAGTTACCTCGACGTTGGTTCGGCACGAGCGCCTGGCGGCGATGCGGGGCCGGCGCCGCTGGAGGGGGAGATCGTCTCCTGTGAACTTTATGCCATCAACGGGCTTCGAATGCCCGATAGTGAGTTCCTCGCCTCCGTGCTCGCCTTCTGCGAGTGCGAGGTCTCCAACTTGAACCCCAACTCCATTCTTGTCTTGACGATCTTCTCGCACCTTTGCGAGGGATACGTGGGCGCCGAGCCCACGACCAGCCTTTTTTCACTTCTACTCCTCGTTCCGCACCGAGGGGAACACTCCTGCCGGTAGTATCTACTTTCAGCTCAGGTCCAGCCGACCATATGACTACCGGATCCTCTCGCTGAAGGATTCGGTGTTGGGCTGGGCCGAGTACTGGTTCTATATGAAGAAGGCGGAGGGGAGCCAACTCCGCTACACCGAGGAGCCTGCCTCGGTGGTCGAGACTCCGCGCCCACCTGTGCAGCCCGAGGAGGAGCAGACACTGATGTTGATTAGTGAGATCACCCAGATGGGTCTCACTGATCTGGACATTGCCTGGGATTTCTTTCGAAACCGGGTGTCCCCTCTATGAAGGAGGGAGCATCCCTTCTTCGAGATCACCGGGTGGCAATACCTCGCCCGTGAAGCGGACCAAGGTAAGTCCCTTCGTTCTTTGGATTTCCATTTTTCGATTCTCCCTTGTTTGGGTTTTTCCAACTTTGCTCGTTGTTACAGCCCCGGATTTGGACTGGGTTGAAGAGAGGGTCGCCGAGATGTTCGGCGTCCCAAAGGAGAAAGAGCTGAAACCCCATCGCCAATTCGCCCAGAATATATTCAACCGCAGTGAGGAGGTAAGTATTTTTTGCAATTTTATGCTCAAGGGATCCCGCCCCGAGCACCTCTGACTGTGATGCTGACCATGAATCAGGAGAAGATCACCCTCGAGTTGCGGTGGCTGCAATGTAGCCGCTGCCTCGAGGGGATGCTCCCGCTGCGGGCACGAGGAAGAAGGTGATGACCAAGCGTTGCCAACGATCCCTCCCCTCGGCTTCCCCTGCTCGGTGCTCCAAGAGACAAGTCTTGAGCAAGCCACCGACCAAGCAACACCTAGAGTACGCTGACAGGCATAAGGGAAGGGAATTACGATGGTGGTTGACAGGCAGAAGGGAAGGGAATTACGATGGTACGCTGACAGGCAGAAGGGAAGGGAATCACATAGCATTGTCCAATGATATGCAATAATCATCATAAATGCTCAAAATTCATCATATCTCAATCCGCATGGTAGTACAACTGCCAACCACAAGCCGAAAGTACTAAAAGAAGCTGACACAACTCAAATTGCATCCTTTTGAATTCCAATACAAATCAAACTCAAACCTGAGCACACCCTGCTCACCAAAGTCAAATACTCATCACAAACATGGATGGAGCTCCACATGGTCCTTCAATCTCCCCCTTGATGAGTATATTGACAAACCACACAAAAGGCATAAATTTGAGTTTGAAAACAAAGGAAGAAAAGCAATTTGATTGCAAAATCATATTTGGTCAATTTGAAAGAGAAAGAAAGAACATGACCAAATAGATGAAAATATTTTCGGAGCTCAACACAAGAAAGAACAATTTTTCGACAAGAGCTCCAAAAACCAAGAAATCTCTCAAAAAGCTCAATATTACTCATGATCCAAATGCAAGGACAATTGTTCAACATGATCATGAGAAAGAATTTTTTTTAAAAAAAATTCTATAAGATGCAAGATGCCTTTTCTATGTTTTCTCCCCCTTTTGGCAATATAGGCATCAAGAGAACAATTTTTTTTTTCATGAAATGCAACCTAGAAGAGCTTTGAGGATTATGCAAGTGACCACTTAGACAAAGTATGACACCAAGCTACTCAAGTTCAGATTATGTCATCCTAAGTCATATTCAATGGCATATTTCAATTTTTGCTAACTAGCTCAAAAGAAGTTATATTACTTTGGCATGATTTCAACAATAGCAACACTTAGCATAACTTCAAGACTAGAAGCAAAGCCAACCAAACGAGCAAATGGATATACTAGAGTTCAACCTAGTCAACACTTTGGGAAACTACAAGTCCATAAGAGAAGCCTCATGCTCAATCATCTCTTTAAATGCAAAATTTTAGATTAATGCTCATAAAGCGGTATGAGAGAGTTAGGCTTAGTGAAGCACATCCTCGACTAGGAGCCATCGACAAAGGCTTCCTAAACTTCACTCTCCTCCACAAGCCTTTGAGGGTTGAGAGAGTTTATCCTAGAGAAACACAACCTCGACTAGGAGCCATCGACATAGGTCTCCTAGGCATCACTCTCTTCCTCTAGTTCTTTTTGCATTTTTCGGTGTATTGACTCAAGCCATAAGCAACCATCTCAAGCAAGAAGCTTAAAAGAGTGGTTTTGGTCATACACACTTCATTCCAAGTTCATCCCAAGTGCAATGGGAAGCAGTCTCGTGAATGAAGAGTGTTGAGTTCAATTTTAGCACAAAAGAGTCAATTTATATTTTCAGCACTTAGATTCATGAGCATTGTTGAGGATTCTAGAATGAAACTATGTAGCTAACCCAAGTTGCTCTAGGGACTCTAGTATAAACCCACTATTTCAATAAGCATGGCATAAGCATCTAGTGAAGAAGTATAGCAAGTAAAAGCCAAGTTTCATTAAGTTTTCAGGAAAGCTCAATTTTAAAATGTTGGCTAGTTTCACATGATATACCAAATTGGATATGACCTAGATTAGCAAATATATTCAGAAAAGTAGCTAGGTGCAACATATCTCAATTTTATCAATTGCATAATAGACAAAGCTCGTAAATGAAAAACAAGTCTATATGCAATGCAAGAGAATCAATTCCAAGCTCCCCCTCAACAAGTGAGTCGATTAAGCATAAAATCTGATTAAAGTTGAGTTATTAGCAATTTTAGATTCAAAAAGATGAATTGAACTCAACTGAAACCAGAAAGACAGAAATGATGAGAAGGAATCAAGAAACTGACAAATGGGTAGTCTAGGAGCATAGATACCATGAAGAAAAACACTAACACTCAGGCTCGCTCTCACCTTCCCCATATGACTTATATAGGAAAGCTACATCTCCAACTCCAACCCAGGAGCAAACACAAATCCTGTCTACCCAGGGGGCCCAACACCTGCTAGACCTAAAAGACTGTGAGTGAGCTCAACCGAGAAGAAGAGAGGAAAAGCCCCCTAAAGCATAAGGTGAGAGGTCCATGCTGAGGCATGCCAGAAGTCTTGGTGAAGTGGACTCAACCAAATGAAAACCAACCCAAAGATACCCAGAAAGAGAAAGGAGTGCTGAATATACAAATGAACATATAATACAAACCAGCTCCCCCTCAAGATATGCCATATGGGTTCATAATCCCAAGCTCTCCTCTCAGGGAAACAAACCTGGAGCTATCCAAAGGCTTGGTGAAAATGTCAGCCAACTGGTGGTCACTCTCCACAAACTGGAGCACTATGTCACCCTTCTCCACATGGTCTCTAAGGAAGTGATAGCGAATGTCAATGTGCTTGGTCCGAGAGTGCTTTGCCGGGTTCTTAGCAATGTGAATGGCAGACGTGTTATCACGAGAAAAGTGGAACACAATCTGCTACTAACCCAAAGTCCCGCAAGGTCGATCTCATCCAGAGAACACAGCTCTGACAACTAGAACTTGCAGCAACATACTCGGCCTCAGCGGTGGATCAGGCAACACCGATCGCTTCCTAGGCGACCAAGAGACAAGAGAAGTGCCAATGAATTGGCAAGTGCCGTAGTGCTCTTCCTATCTATCCTACAACCGCAAAGTCTGCATCGGAGAAGGCTCTTAGAGATAGGCGGGAGGAGGAAGAGTACCGATACCATAGTCAATGGTAGCTCGAAGGTACTGAAGATGCGCTTCACCGCCCGACGGTGAGAGACGCGAGAAGCTCGAAACCGAGCACAAAGACATACGTAAAAATGTATGTCAGTCTCGAGGCGTTGAGGTACAACAGGAGCCGATCATACTTGAAACTCCTTCGATCAAGCGGCTCACCATCCTCGCTGTGCTCAAGGACAGATGGTAGCCATAGGAGTCATGATCGGCTTTCCATCGACATGTCAAAGCGCTTCAGAGGTCTCGAGTGTACTTGCCTTGATGCAAGAATGTACCCTCCCGAGTCTTCTTGATCTGGAAGCCAAGGAAGTAGCTCAACTCGCCCATCATGCTCATCTCGAACTCAGTACTCATCACATCTGAGAATTGAGTAACGAGCGAATGCGAGAAACCACCGAAAATGATGTCGTCGACATAGATTTGGACTAGGAGAAAATCCGAATCGTAATGTCCGTGAGCGAGTCTTGTCCACTTGACCCATATGAAAACCATGACTCAAGAGGTAGGACTTAAGCCTCTCATACCAAGCTCGTGGAGCTTGCTTAAGTCCATACAAAGCTTTGGAAAGCTTGAAGACATGGTTTGGGTACTTGGGGTTCTCAAATCCTGGAGGCTGTCTGACATACACCTCTTCCTCAATGAAGCCATTGAGGAATGCACTCTTGACATCCATTTGAAAAAGCTTGAAGCCCTTGGATGCCGCAAATGCGAGCAGGATTCGGATGGCCTCTAGTCTGGCTACAGGGGCAAAAGTCTCCTCGAAATCGAGGCCCTCGACCTGAGAGAAACCCTGAGCGACTAGCCTAGCCTTGTTTCGAACTACAACCCCATCCTCACTCTGCTTATTTTTGAACACCCATTTGGTCCCGATGATGTTGTGACCAGAAGGGGGCTCGACAAGCTTCCAAACTTTGTTCCTCTCGAAGTTTTCAAGCTCCTCATGCATGGCATTAATCCATGACTCATTAGATAATGCATGAGAAACATCCTTCGGCTCGAAAGAGGCAAAAAAGGCAGAGTGGAGGCAGAAAGTGGACATAGCTGACTTAGAGCGAGTGACTCGCTCAAACAGATCTCCAATGATCTGGTCAGGTGGATGAGCCTGCTGAATGTGGCAGGGAGGTCCAGAAGCAGAAGTGACCTCTACTCCTCGCGTGGGAGAAGTAGGAACAGAGCCACTAGCTGTTGAAGAGTCTGAGGGTAAGGGCTGATCTCCCTGAGGTGCAGATATAGAAATGGGAGGCACCTCGGGAGCAGGAATGGTGACTGGATCAGGCAAGGCGCCTTCATCTCCGTCATCAACTTCCTCTGAGAAGATAGATTGGGAAAGAGGAGAAGAGCCTGAAATGTCTGGTCTAGCACCGGGACTAGCCTCATCAAAGGTCACCTCACAGGTCTCTATGATCCTACCCAAGTCTACAGCCCAAATCCTGTAGCTACGGGCAGAAGTCGAGTAACCCAGAAAGATTCCGTCAGCTGAGCCTGACTCAAACTTATCTAGGTTCCCAGACTTCAAGAAGAAGCACTTGCAACGAAAAACACGAAAATGAGATACACTAGGCTTTCGCCCATATCTCAACTCATAAGAAGTGCAATGCAAGTGTGCCCTAAGAAAAACTCTGTTGGCAACATGGCATGACGTAGCTACAGCCTCAGCCCAAAACTTCCTAGGAGTACTGTACTCGTCTAGCATCGTCCTGGACATCTCAACCAGGGTCCTGTTCTTCCTTTCCAGTACGCCATTTTGCTGAGAGACGTATGGAGAGGAGAACTGATGCTCTAAGCCTAACTCCTCACAGAAGCTGCTAAAGTAGGAGTTCTTGAACTCTGTGCCATTGTCACTGCGGATCGCTCGTAAGGCACCTGGGAGCTCAACGGACAACCTACGGACCAAACCCCTGAAGAGTGAAAAAGACTCATCCTTCGAGGTCATGAAAAACACCCAAGAGTACCTCGAAAAATCATCGACAATGACAAGAATATACCACTTCCCACCTGCCGATCAGACTCGAGCCGACCAACAAAGTGTCCATGTGTAGCAGCTGTCACCGTGCATCGATCATCACTCGGGATCGGAGGATGGGAGGCGACAACCATCTTGCCATGTCGGCAAGGAGAACATACAACATCTTTGACCATCTTGAGTTTAGGCAGGCCACGAATGAGATCATGGCCGCTAACTCGAGTCAAATGATCAAAGTCAATGTGACCAAGTCTCCTATGCCAAAAGGAGAGATCACGGGACTCTGAAGCAATAAGGCAATGGAGAGAGTCTCTAGAGGAAGAAGAAAAATCAGCACGAAATACTCTCCCAAAACGAGAAATCCCGCAAACAAACTCCCCAGAAGAATCGAGGATCCTACAAGAACTCCTCTTAAAATTGACCTCGAAATCGTCATCAAGAAGCTGAGAGACAGAAAGCAAGTTGAAATGCAGCTTACTCACTAAGGCAACGTCCTTAAGAACAAATTGATCATTAATGCAGACGATACCTTTAGCGATGACTCTACCTGAAGAAGCATCCCCAAAAGTGATCACCTCATCACCGGGAGCTCGGACTAGGGAAGAAAACCAACGGGAGTCTCCGGTCATATGACGTGAACAGCCGGAGTCTACGATCCAAACCTCCCCCTTCCCTGTCCCACCAACCTGAATCAAAGAGAGCGAAAAGCAGATGTCTCAGTACTAGGATAGATCAGTGCAGATCTAGGAACACAATACTGAGTCAACTGTGAAGTAGACGAAACAGTCAACGGAGTAGAAGAATGCAATCTGGCACCTCTCCGTGACTCGACTCTCACAAACTCAGACTCCGCTCCAGTCGGACGTCCGGGAGCAGGTGCTGGGTTGGTTCGCCGAGGTGCAAAGGCCGAACCATCCTAGTGCTGCTGCCTAGACCTCCCGCTGGGAAAAACAAACTCACGCTGCTGATATCTACCTCGATGGGAAAAACGAGGAATATC
Source organism: Rhipidocladum racemiflorum (assembly GCA_036346355.1). Taxonomy (NCBI): domain Eukaryota; kingdom Viridiplantae; phylum Streptophyta; class Magnoliopsida; order Poales; family Poaceae; genus Rhipidocladum; species Rhipidocladum racemiflorum. The sequence goes on along the minus strand of CM070570.1, from coordinate 71,005,183 downwards.
AAGAGGACGGCGGAAAGACTGACTCGGGACAGCTCTGGGGCGAAAACCAGAAGTAGAAGACTGAAAACCAAGCCCCATGCGCTGTCCAAAAACAGGAGACACTCTACCTTGTCTATCCTGTATAGAAGCCGTGTGTGCCTTAGGCGCACTCAGAGTCTGGGGATGACCCTGAATACCCCTAAGAGCACAGACACGCTCACGCCGAGAGATCTTGGTGAGTCTGAAACAGAAATCAGCTATATGTCCATCCTTCTGACAGAAGGTGCATGTATACTTCGCCTTGGGGGCTGAAGTAGCATGAGAAGCACCCTTCTCGTCAGACGTCCCGTGGACAATTCCTGCTGATCTAAACACAGTGGTGCTCACCTGTGGAGCCACCACTATCTCTCCGCTCTTGGAGGCACACACAACAGTGGGCGGATGCGCCCGTGTATGCTCCAAGGCATCAAAGCCTAGACCTTGATTGAATATGCTAATCTTGGATTGATCTAGGATAAGATTGAGCTTCTTCTTACCCCCAACAAACTTCTCGAGAGTGCTCATAAGGTACTGACACTCTCGAAAAAGTGAGGCACAAGAAGAGCAAGGGGAAGGAGTAGCAGGAGAAGAGCCAGATGGAGAAGAACGAATAGCACGAGCAAATCTCTCCCTACAAAAAGCAACCTCAATCTTGAGGGACTTACAAGACACACAGGGAGCATCTCTAATCCTACCAATCTGGGCTTCTAATTTCTTCCTAAGCTCTTCGTGGACTTTGACCACGTCCTCCTTAACCCCAACACACGACCAAGCAGCAGGTTGGTGAGTTAACTAGTAAGTCCTTAGCAAATTTAGCACACTTGACAGTCAAAGCATCATTGTCAAGTTTTAGTTGCTTACAGCCCTCACATGAGCTGACTGGGTCCTTAGAAGCATATGATTCAAGTTCATCATTTCTAGCAGAAAGCTTCCTAAGATGTGAGCTCATGGCATCAATTTCAGCAAGCAACTTAGGGCAATTATCACAAGATGCAGTTGTGTGAGCATGAAGAAAACTAGCATCAGCAGGAATAGGATCAACAGAACATGTGCTAGCATCCTTCGACCTAAGTAACTCAAGATCAGAAACCACACTATCATGTAGAGTCCTTAGGTTCTCCAACTCCACAAGCAAAGCATCACACAAAGTACAGCTATCAGAGTCTCGGGAGGAACAAGATCTAAGTGAAGCTAACTCCCGAGATAAGGTACCTACTTCCTTCTCTAGATCCAAACACCTAGCTCTAGACTTGGAATGAAGTTTTCCTAGCTTGAGAAAAGCATCATTGAGCTGGTCAAAGGAAAGTACCTCCTCCGTGTCGATGTACAGCTCGGTGTCGGGTACTTCCATGGCATTGGAAGCCATGAAGCACATGCCGGAGAGGTCGTCGCCGCCCTTTGCCTTCTCTTGCGGTTCATCCTCGTCCTCGTCGCTCCATGTCTCCGTGTCGGAGAGGTCAAGGTCGTCAAGCGCGACGAAAACGAAGTTCAGAGGGTGTAGGATCGAAGTATATGAATATAGCAATCAGAGGGGGGGTGAATGATTGTACAGAAGCTAAAACCAAATTCTTGATCTATTAAAAGTTCACCCCAAAACAGAACCAAATAATTGCATCGTTTTCGACAAAAACAGAATGATAGAGGTTTGGTAAAATGCGAATTCCCAGAGATCCAATTGTCGGATCGATCTGAAATTAGGACACGAGAAACTAGATTCCAATATGAAGCGAACCCAAAAAGAATCAGCTCGATCAGACTTACGGATCAAAAGTTATGAACCTCGCAAGCTTGTCAGAATGTAAGATGACGAGAATAGATCTTACTAAAATTGTAGCTCGGCGAAAGATTTGAAGAACTTGATCTTTATTTCTCCTTTATTTTGTCTAAAGTACTCCAAACAAAAGAGTACAACCCTAAAGCTTGCTCAAAACTTGATGCATAAACAGGAGGTGCCTCCCCCTATTTATACAAAGCAAACACACCTAATCCTAGAAGGAGTCCTAATCCTAGAAGGATTCCCACTCCTAATCCTAGAAAGAGTATGTATCCAACATGACTCCACTTGGCCTAACCTAGCCAAGTACAACACTTGCACACGTATGGCAATTCTACCATACTCACGTGACTAACACTTTGCACGCGCGTGGCCACCTGCCATACTCACGTGACTAACACTTTGCACGCGAATGACCTCCTGCCATTCTCACGTGACTAACCATTCTTCATGTGCACCATTCTCTTAGCCCGAACGTCCCGCATGACATCCTTGACCACCAAGACCTCAGTTCCTCCTGAACCTAGTCCCGAACCTCAGTTCCTCCATGAACCTAGTTCCGGTCCGTCATCGACCACGTTAAGCCCTCGAGCAATACCTGCACATGAACAAACCACAAAACAAATCCGAGCACAAGTCCGCGACTTGACTCAACATTAGTCCATGCGAATACTCACACGAGCATTGCATAAAGTCCACTTCAAAACAAGCATCATGAAATTCTCACCAATTTCATAATCTCAAGATCAAACCAAAAACTCAATTCCAGGTTTGCTCAAAACCCTAACTGGGCAAAGACCATTCACGACGGACAAAAAATCAAATCCCGCAAAAACCCATTCAAGCCGGATTAAAAATTTGGTCCGGCGTAAAAGGAAAACTTACTGTTTTCTTAAACTTTGGTCTGGCGCTAATGTGAATCTTACTGTTTTTTGAAGATCGAGTCCGGTTCAAAAATGTTTGAAAAACATGTTCACGACGGACCAAATTTTTGGTCCGGCGTACATGCAAAAACGACGCTTCAAAAATGCGTTCACGATGGATCACAAATTTGGTCCGGCGTGTATGCAAAAAGTAATCCGGCGTAGATGCAAATTTCACAGCTCAAAAACTTGGTCACCACGGACTAAGAAAGACTTGATCCGACGCAAAAGCAAAACTTACTGTTTTTGAGAGTTTGGTCCGGCACAAAGGAGAACTTCACTATTTATTGTCAAATTGTCGGACTCATGCACAAAACACATTTTTCAAATTCAAATCTTAGCCAATTTTTCAGCACATGATTTCACAATCTCCCCCTTGATGAAAACATTGGCAACACCACTTAGAATTGAACATTTGGCATTCACTTTACAAAAGATTTTGAAATCCAAAAGATCAAAAGCCCAAAATGAGAAAACACAGAATTCCCCCTTTGACCAAAATGCAAAACAAAATCTCCCCCTGAGAAGGAAAGTGTGTGAAAATGTGCAATGTGCCCAAAAATTCCAAAATTTTCCAAACTTCTCCCAAAATTCTCAAAATTCCAAAAACAACTCCCCCTTTTTCTTCTCCCCCTTTTTCCTTAAACTTTTCAACGATTCCCAAATTTCTCCCCCTTTGACAATGGATTCATCAAGAGTACAAAGGAGAGAAAAACAAGTTTAGAATTTTCCTGTAGCAATGATTTCACAAGGAGAAACAAGGAGTGCCAAGATAGTAAAAGATGAGCTCATTCGATCATATAACCTTATATATCACATAATATGCAAAATACATGATCTTAATGTGATGTTAACAAGTTAGGGAATGACATGCATCTCAACCTCAATTAAGTCAACTATAGCCAAGTACTAAGCAAGACCTTTAGTAGAAAAACAAAGACTCAAAATTGAAGCAACTAACAAATCAAGGCGAGCAAGTAGTTTCAACTCCAATCTAGTAGACCAATTTAATCTTTAAACAATAAACTGCATGTGGCATGCTTGAAGCATACTTCTTTCTTTTCTTGTATTGGCATGCTTGAAGCATACATCTTATCTTTGAGGGAATGGCATGCTTGAAGCATACATCTTGTCATTTTAGGGAAAGCATGCCTGAAGCACATTACTTTAGGCTTTTGCTTTTAACAACCCTTTTTTATTGATTCCCTTTTCTTTGATTGTAAACATGCAAAAGTGATTAAAAGGTCTTATGAAAGAGTAAAGCTGAAAACACACTTGCTTCATAGCCTAAATTTGTCAAGAAGATTCAATATCAAGCCTAGAAGAGTAAGATATCACAGAGGATTTAGCTATAGGCAATCAGACCAAGGAATTCCGCAATGTCATTTTTAGTTCAAGTGGAACAATTTAGATTATCATATATCCGCTCAATTATATAATATATAAAGAAATATGATAAAGTAAGCTCATCAAGTGATAGAACTTGGCAAGGAAACTCCCCCTCAAAACAAACCCATTGGATGAACAATCCCAAGTTCTCCCCGAATAAAAACAAAATAAGAAGACAAAGGTTTTGTGAAAATATCTGCCAATTGATGTTCCGTATCCACATGGTGAAGCACAATGTTGCCTTTTTCAACATGATCTCTAAGAAAGTGAAATCTGATGTCAATGTGTTTTGTTCTAGAGTGTTGCACAGGGTTCTTAGCAATGCAAATTGCACTAGTGTTATCACACAAAAGAGGAACACTATCTAAAATAACCCCATAATCCTTAAGTGTAGCTACTATCCAAAGAATTTGAGAACAACAACTAGCAGCAGCCACATATTCAGATTCAGCAGTTGATTGTGCAACAGAAGATTGTTTTCTAGATGACCATGCAATGAGAGAATTTTCCAAGAAGTGACAAGAACCAGATTGATTTTCCTATCAATTCTACATCCTCCAAAATAAGCATAAGAAAAAGCTCTCAAATTAATGCAAGAGGAAGCAGAAAGCCAAATGCCAAAATCTTGAGTACAATGGACATACCTGAAAATTCTTTTGACAGCTTGTCGATGTGAAGCACGTGCGGAAGCTTGAAAACGAGCACACAAGCATACATCAAAATCCAATTATCTCATCGTCAACAGCATCATCATCATCTTCATAAACAATAATAATCTCCCCCTGAACATATGCACCTGTACCTGCACCATATGGACTAGTGCCTTTTGCGAAAACAGAGGTGGAAGAAGCATCTTCAAAAATAACACTTTCAGCACGAGATGTACGAGTGAAGGAGAACCAAATCTTATCACCGAACATGTGACTTGAGCATCCGAAATTCACTAGCCATATGTTCTCCTTCCTCGCGTGAGAAGCCTACATAGAAGCAGAAAGTGTCGAGGTCTCGGTACTGGGGTTAGAAATAAGATGTTTAGGAATCCAGTACTGAGACACACGACGCACAACAGTAGGCACAACACGAGCATTCTTATGCACAAAAACAGATTTGTCTTTTCCCATGTTCTTAGCAACAAAAGGTGTTTGCATCACCCTAGGCACATAGTGAGAAGCAAAGTGTGCCTTTCTAAAATTAGACCTAGCCTTAGCTCTTTCTTTCTTTTGTTGTTTGGATAGTCTAAAGCAAAAATCTACTAAATGTCCATCTCTACCACAATGATTGCAAGTGTACTTAACAGGATGTTTGGCTTTAGAAGTAGAAGCAACATTTGCATTCATCATAGTAGAAGATAACACTCTAGCAGACTTAAAGACAGTTTTCTTAGGCTCATTAACAATTTCAAATTTTCCTCCTTCAAGTGCTTTAACAACAGTGGGAGCATGTGATTTATGATGAGCATAAGAATCAAAACCTAAACCTTTGTTATGAGTGCTGACTTTTGATTGATCCAAAATCATGTTTAGGTTTTTCTTTCCTTTAGTGAAACGTTCTAATGACTTTTCCAAGTAATCAACCTTTTGAGAAAGAGTTAAACAGTTATTACAGAGAACGTCCACTTTTTCTTTTTGCTTGCGACAAGTTGAGCATGAAAGAACCTCATGTGTAAGCATATCATCAGTCAATTGAGAAACCCTAGCATTTGCATCTTTCAATTTCAATTCAAGAGTTGAGCATTTAGAACAAGAAGTTGAACCATGCAAATCATCAGTAGAACAGCTAGCATGTTTGACATATTTCTCATTTTCTTCATTTTGATATAACAAAAGAGCATGTTCTTTCCTAAGCAAGGTGAGCTCATTGTAAATTAAGTCACATGATTTGCAAGTATCATCATCAGGAATCAAAGTTTTAAGTCTAGCAATTTCAGCATTCAATGATTCAATAACAAAATCATGTTTCTTAATTTTCTTATCACGTTTATCAAGCAATTTACCAAGTCGAGCAACAACAATAGCTAATTCATCATAGGAAGGATCTACCTCATTGAAGTCGCTGTTGTGATTGTCCTCGGTGAAGCTGTCGCTGCTTTTGGCCATGAGACACAATCCCGTCAACTCATGCTTGCTTGGAGTTGCATCATCCTCGTTGCTCTCCGAATTCACATCGCTCAAATTGACTTGTTCAAGAGCGGAAAGGACTCGGTGAACCACTTTGCAGTTGATGAAGCTCTTCTTCTTTTTCCTTTTGTTATTGTCTTTCTCTTCCCTTGATGCTTTACCTGCACGTTTAGGACAATTTGGACGAATATGGTCGAGATCACCACACTCATAGCATCTTGGAGGACCATCATTAACTCTGTTCCTCATTCGCATATTCTGCAAAGCTTTGTTAAAGCGAGAAGAGAGTGATGCCAAGTCTTCTTCCGGGAATTGCTCAATCTGTTCATCGGTTAGTGAAGACAAGAAAGATAGAGCAAAACTTGAAGCAGCACCATTATGAGATATGCTAGATTGAGATGTCAAAGCAATTGATTTATGATCATTCTTTCTAGCAAGAATATCTAATTCATGAGTTTTCAACTTGGAATAAAGAACATCTAGTGTAAGTGTACTCATGACAGTAGATTCTCTAATGGATGTAACTTTCATCTCCCAAATAGACATGTCTAAAGCACCAAGCAATTGTCTAGCATTAGCCGCATTAGTGTAGCTAACTCCAACAGCACGAAGATTGCTAAGAATTTTATTAAAGCGTGCAAAGAATTCATCTAGCGACTCACCCGGTTTCATCTCGAATCGCATATATTCCTTTTTGTGAATATCTTAACGAACCTCTTTGACAGTGTTAGAACCTTCATGATAATCACAAAGAGATTTTCATACCTCATATGCGGACTTGAGATGGATCACACGGTCAAAGTCACTTCTACCCAATCCTTGGAAGATCAAGTTGCGCGCCTTGCTGTTCGCTTCAACATGTGTGCGATTTACGTCGTTGACGTTGTCGTTCTCGGGGACTTCGTACGGCTTGTAAACCTTCTCCCAAATTGCGAAGCCCTGCGCCTGGATGAACGCCTCCATCTTTGCTTTCCAAAACTGAAAATCAACACCATCGAAAACACAAGGTTTTGTCGTATACCTATCCATCGCTACGGTTTCTAATCACCGGTTAAGATAGATTAGAAAAACCTTGCTCTGATACCACTTGTAGGATCGAAGTATATGAATATAGCAATCAGAGGGGGGGTGAATGATTGTGCGGAAGCTAAAACCAAATTCTTGATCTATTAAAAGTTCACCCCAAAACAGAACCAAATAATTGCCTCGTTTTCGACAAAAATAGAATGATAGAGGTTTGGTAAAATGCGAATTCCCAGAGATCCAATCGTTGGATCGATCTGAAATTTGGACACGAGAAACTAGATTCCAATATGAAGCGAACCCAAAAAGAATCAGCTCGATCGGACTTACGGAGCAAAAGTTATGAACCTCGCAAGCTTGCTGTAACAGAAGATGACGAGAATAGATCTTACTAAAATTGTAGCTCGGCGAAAGATTTGAAGAACTTGATCTTTATTTCTCCTTTATTTTGTCTAAAGTACTCCAAACAAAAGAGTACAACCCTAAAGCTTGCTCAAAACTTGATGCATAAACAGGAGGTGCCTCCCCCTATTTATACAAAGCAAACACACCTAATCCTAGAAGGAGTCCTAATCCTAGAAGGATTCCCACTCCTAATCCTAGAAAGAGTATGTATCCAACATGACTCCACTTGGCCTAACCTAGCCAAGTACAACACTTGCACGCGTATGGCAATTCTACCATACTCACGTGACTAACACTTTGCACGCGCGTGGCCACCTGCCATACTCACGTGACTAACACTTTGCACGCGAATGACCTCCTGCCATTCTCACGTGACTAACCATTCTTCATGTGCACCATTCTCTTAGCCCGAACGTCCCGCATGACATCCTTAACCACCAAGACCTCAGTTCCTCCTGAACCTAGTCCCGAACCTCAGTTCCTCCATGAACCTAGTTCCAGTCCCATCATCGACCACGTTCGCCCTCGAGCAATACCTGCACATGAACAAACCACAAAACAAATCCGAGCACAAGTCCGCGACTTGACTCAACATTAGTCCATGCGAATACTCACACGAGCATTGCATAAAGTCCACTTCAAAACAAGCATCATGAAATTCTCACCAATTTCATAATCTCAAGATCAAACCAAAAACTCAATTCCAGGTTTGCTCAAAACCCTAACTGGGCAAAGACCATTCACGACGGACAAAAAATCAAATCCCGCAAAAACCCATTCAAGCCGGATTAAAAATTTGGTCCGGCGTAAAAGGAAAACTTACTGTTTTCTTAAACTTTGGTCTGGCGCTAATGTGAATCTTACTGTTTTTTGAAGATCGAGTCCGGCTCAAAAATGTTTGAAAAACATGTTCACGGCGGACCAAATTTTTGGTCCGGCGTACATGCAAAAACGACGCTTCAAAAATGCGTTCACGATGGATCACAAATTTGGTCCGGCGTGTATGCAAAAAGTAATCCGGCGTAGATGCAAATTTCACAGCTCAAAAACTTGGTCACCACGGACTAAGAAAGACTTGATCCGACGCAAAAGCAAAACTTACTATTTTTGAGAGTTTGGTCCGGCACAAAGGAGAACTTCACTATTTATTATCAAATTGTCGGACTCATGCACAAAACACATTTTTCAAATTCAAATCTTAGCCAATTTTTCAGCACATGATTTCACACAGGGTGATCTTGACGTCCCATCCAATGACCAGTCTTGCCTTTATGATGGTGGTTCTTTGGTAAAGTGGCCTCCCGAAACCTCCAAGCACCTGTAGTATACGCCACAACTCAGCGGCGTAGCCTTCCTCAAGCTCGGCGTAGTTGTTGAGCATCTTCATTTGCCAAAAGATTACTCGCGTAAGAACGCATCATTTTAAAACCGAAGTGGAGACAAAAAGAATTCAGCAAGGGGTATGAAAAGAGAGAAGGGGATAAGGCGAGACTTCATTTATCATCTTCTCAAGTTTTAGCTTTTAGAAAATAGGTTTTATCCTTACTACGACCATTCTAACTAAAGGTAGTCCTACAGTCAACCTGGCTTTGATACCACCTCTGTCGGGACCCGAATTTGCAAATCCGGACCCTCTGTGTATTCAGCACTAGTCCAGGATCTCGCTAGTGCACACAGTCTCAACATCGGTCAATATCACAATCATACTCAACGAAATAATAAAGTACTTTATTGAAAAGGGAAATATAACTGGTTGCTTGACCTTATGGTCAAGTTACAAAAGTAAGCCTCGCATGGCTAAAGTCTTACTCAAAGAAAACTACAGCGGAATATAAAGAAAACGCATGGCGCCATCCAATGTGCCACAGGCAACTAACTGGGCTCGCCCCTAGTTCGTCGGCTCCTCCTGGTATTCCTCCTCCACAGCTGGTGTCGACTGTTCTTCAACTGATGTTGTATTGTGGCAAGGGTGAGTACTTGGTACTCAGCAAGTCATGCACATAATGCAAGCTAATATTCTATATGCATGGCTTGGTACAAAGGATAGCTTCATGGTTTATTTGCAGTAAAGCAATAAGTGGAAATACCATAATAGATAACAAAGTAGTAAAATAATAAACAATAGAGTACTTTCACAATAAATTGCACAAGTAAGCATTTTCCAATCCTATATCCAGTTCACCAATCCAAACCCAAGCATTCTCCAAAGACCAGGTTATTTTCATGAAAGTCTAACCCTTGACTGTAATCCCCGAGCAGTGTCCAATACCGCGGACTCGGCTATTCGAATAGATTTCACACTCCGCAGAGGTTATGCACTTTACCCACAAGATACAGTCAGACGCCACGAAGGCGAGAGTCCGTAACAAAGCCTTTCAGAAGCCTCTATCTACGCAAGTGGACCTCTCCGGTTTTTGCCGTACACCATCCCTTCCCTTAGCAAAGGCGAAGTATGAGACCGACACACCGTTGGACGGGTACCATGCCGCAGCCCTAGTATGCTCTCCCTTCAAGCTACACAAACGGTGTAGTTGACACCCCGAGGTACCAAAAGCAAGTTATTAGAAACTTAGTCAACTAGGTCCGTCCCATTCCAGATTTGTGATAGCACGATTGACTCAGTTCAAAGGCTTGCAAGGTTAAGTCCTTAGGGTGACCAGGGCAAGACTACCCGAAGAACCAAATCAACATTCCCGATGCCAAACCTGGCCGACCCTGATCATTCTTACCACATGCCCCGGTCTAAATCTATTTATCAAACCCCAGTTGTTTACCATGCACCACGTGCCATCATCAACATCATCACACATGATACTTCTCAAAAACAGGTTCAATATCTTATTAAGTCAATATTACATTTGATTGTCCAAAATCATGTCATGGGCACGTAGCGGTCTAAGCATTATACTACAACGGTCTAAATACCCAAGGCTGGCAATTTAATAATGTCCACCTATATAATCCACACTAGGGTGACAAGGGTTCATGGCACATAATTAATTAATCAAGGTGTCATACTGCAATTTGGCATTTATCTAATTCCCAGAATTAAAGCATTTTCTAATTAAATTCGCATGCAATAATTTAAATTAAATTAACTTTTAAAAGTGGGATCAATATGATCAAAGGATAACTTGCCTTAAAAAAGTACTTGTTCTTTGATTTTCCACCGAATTATTTTTCTATTGAAAAATCGAATTATTGCGTCCGCATGACATCAGCCGGTCCATGGACTCGGTCCACCGTGGACCTGGTCCACGGGTGCACGCATCACTGACACGTGGGACCCACTGCTGACGTCATTGCTGATGTCAGCACGGCTCGGCCGAGGGACGGCTCACACGCGGACCCCACCGTGACGTCAGCGTGACGTCACGGATGATGTCACCGCACGGTGGGCGGAGACGCTGACACGCGGGCCCCACGCTGACGTCACGCGTGACGTCAGCGACGCCCGCGCTGACCGTGTCGGTTCGCATCCCGTACACGTGGCTTGATCTGGGCCGTTGATTTGAAAATCAACGGTCCTGATTGGATCGGGATTTCGCACGTTGGGGTAACATGGGTCGATCCGAGCCGTACGATCCGAATCGAATGGCTAGGATTAGATCGGGATTTCGCCTCACCGTGGGGTGGCGTGGCATGTCCCGGGCGGCGACACGTGGGTCAATCTACGCCGTTCGATATCGATCGAACGACTGGGATCGCATCTAACGCTATAACGTGGTTCAACCCTAACCGTACGATCTAGATCTAACGGCTAAGATTGGATCTAGCACGGTGCAACGCGGTTCTACGTGGCTCAATGCCGTGCGTTGGATCTAGATCCAACGGCTGAGATTAGATCTAGAAATCGAAACGTGGGTATACACGGGGGTGACGTGGACGAACCTCGGCCGTGCGATTTTGATCGGACGGTGGACGTAGCTCGAGGTCGGCGATGGCGTCGCGGTGGCTTGCGGCTGCCGGCGTTGGGGAAGACGACCAACGGCGTGGCGCTACGGGGCTTCTCCGGCGAGGTGAGTGGTACTCCCAGGCGCGCCTCATCACAACGGTTCCAGATCTGGGCTTGTTGAAGGACCATGTGGAGGTCCATCCATGTTTGTGATGAGTATTTGACTTTGGTGAGCAGGGTGTGCTCAGGTTTGAGTTTGATTTGTATTAGAATTCAAAAGGATGCATTTTGAGTTGTGTTAGCTTCTTGTGCTACTATCGGCCTTTGGCTGGCGGTAGGACCAATGTGCTGATTGAGATATGATGAATTGTGAGCATTTGTGATGATTATTGCATATCATTGGGCAATGCTATGTGATGGGTTTTCTTGTCTTTGATGATTGCAGGACGACGGTGCTAGGTCATGGTGAGGCGGAGGATGACCGGGACTAGGCGAGGTGCGTCGGTGGTCCAGACGGTCGAAGATCGCTGGAAGATGAACTGAGACGGAGTCCGTGCAAGTCAAGAAGACAAGGAAAAGGCGATGGAGCTAGCTTGACGCTGCACGGATCAAGGGGAGCCATTGGATCGCGGTTCAAGAAGATAGTGTAGTGGTTAAGTCTAGTCGCTTTGAGAAGCGTGCGTGTGCATGAAAGGCCATGTTGGCCCATGTAAGGCCCAAGTGTGGGCATGGCATGAGTGGGTTGATCCTAGCCCTTGATGGAGTGCTCTTGGGTTTGAGACTCATCCAAGGGTGGTAGGTGATCCCATGGTGCTATAAATAGAGGGGAGGGGGTAGCCTCCCAACTTGAAGGTTTGAGTTGATCCTATGAGCTTTGCCCACATGAAGTGAGGCTTTGTAAACCTTCCAACCAGAAAATACAAAGATTTTCTTTACATTCTTGTTAATTTAAATTCCGCATTTACATTATGTCTTTACATTACGCAATTTAAATTCAGCATTTACTTTCCCGCATGTAAATTCTCGCAATTTACTTTCTCGCAATTTGGATTTGCTCCTATCCTTCTAAATGTTGTTTATCAAGGAGGTCTTGAGGGTGCTCATTTGGTTTTACATCTTTCTTGCACCCTAGGATAGACTAGAGATCAAGTTTCTATCACGATTGCAAATCTGTCCTGAACTTGTTCTTTGCGCAGCAGTCAGTCTTTGATTTTTAGAAAATTCTAGAAAACTCCTTTTTGATTTATTCTTGTTGGAGAAGGTGCCTGACTCATATATCCATCTGTGAAAAAAATTTGGAGTCCACTGGATGCACCGTTTGGGAGCTGTGAGGTGAATCCGAGCCCCAAAATTCCTGATTGAAGATCCTGACTGTTCGTAGTTCTTGATTTTTCCTGATTTTTGTAAAAGGAGTTTTGTGGTGATTTTTGGTGGAGGGCTTCACGACTCATCTGCTCACAGGGTGAAAAATTCCCACAAATTTTGAAGGAACATAAGTTCACCATCCACCTGCTCTAATTGAGGACAATTCCTGAAAAATCTGCTTTTGCTTTTCTGAAAAGAGGCTTTTGTGTTTTGGCTTGATCTCTTTTAGAAAAGATGTATGTGAATTGATCCCTCTTTTCTTTGGACACTTAACCAGGATTGTGATTTAAAAATCCCTCACATGATTCATGGTTCTCATCCATGTAAGCTAGGGATACACATAGTTGTCTAGTCGTTCCCGATTTTGCGGGTTTTGCGATTTTGAGGAGCACCGAGTTTCTTTGCGGGATTGTTTGGAGTACGTTGAGTAGGGGATAATTTTATTTGGGATCATTCACCCCCCTCTGATCGCCATCTCGGTCTTTCAATTGGTATCAGAGCCCGGTTTTGCTCTTTCATAGATCTTGACCGGTCTCAAGAGCCATGGCGACGGACAAGTACTCAACTAAGCCTCCAATTTTTGCTGGAGTTGATTATCCGTTCTGGAAGGTTCGGATGGAGACATACATCACTGCCCAGGGCTTTTCTTTATGGCAGAAGGTGAAGGACCCGTATGTGGTGCCGGCCGATGAGAACGTCAATGCCGTAAACATGGCTGACGTTGAGGCAAACGCTAAGGCCAAGAACCTCCTCATACAGGGACTTAGCCACAGTGAGTATGATCGCGTCTCCCACCTACGATCGTCTCACGAGATCTGGGTGACCCTCAATGCTTACCATGAGGGCACCACTCAGATTAAGTCCGTGAGACATGATCAATTTAAGCGTGACTACAACAAGTTGGAGTAGCACGCTGGTGAGAGCCTTGATGAGTGCTTTGCTCATTTTGCAATGATCCTCAGCAATCTTCGGTCAGTGGGTTGTTCATACACTGATTCGGAGAATGCGAGGCATTTTCTTCGAGCACTTGATCTGAGGATTTGGGAGATGAAGGTAACCACCATCACGGACCATACGGACTTGTCGACCTTGACTCTTGACGGGTTGTATTCCCGCCTCAAGACTCATGAGCTTGACATCGTCGCTCGCAGGACGAAGTCTCAAACGATGGCATTGGTTACCGATCCCACTGGGTCTTCCTCTTCTGGACCCCCTCTTGACTTCTCTTCTGGTTTTTCTCTCCCCGCTCTTTGCGACGTAAGCGATGACATTCTGGAACAATTTCCAGAAGACGAGCTTGCTCTTGTCGCTCGAAAATTTTCGAACATTTACAGGAGGGTGAGAGATAGGAAGAGGAGTGGCAAGATCACTTGCTTTGAGTGTGGTGGCCCCAACCACATTCGGGCAAACTGCCCCAAGCTGGAGAAGGGCAAGAATGAACAAGGCGGTGCGGGCAAGAATGACTACATCAACAAGTACCGCAACAAGAAGCCTTCAGCTCGCGAGCCGGCGCAAGAGAAGAAGTACCGCAAGTTCGCCAAGGGCAAGAAGCTCTTTCACCGCGTCCTCACCGCGCTCGACGACCTTGACCTCTCCGACACGGAGACATGGAGCGACGAGGACGAGGATGAACCACAAGAGAAGGCAAAGGGCGGCGACGACCTCTCTGGCATGTGCTTCATGGCTTCCAATGCCATGGAAGTACCCGACACCGAGCTGTACAGCGACACGGAGGAGGTACTTTCCTTTGACCAGCTCAATGATGCTTTTCTCAAGCTAGGAAAACTTCATTCCAAGTCTAGAGCTAGGTGTTTGGATCTAGAGAAGGAAGTAGGTACCTTATCTCGGGAGTTAGCTTCACTTAGATCTTGTTCCTCCCGAGACTCTGATAGCTGTACTTTGTGTGATGCTTTTCTTGTGGAGTTGGAGAACCTAAGGACTCTAAATGATAGTGTGGTTTCTGATCTTGAGTCACTTAGGTCGAAGGATGCTAGTACATGTCCAGTAGATCCTATTCCTGTTGATGCTAGTTTTCTTCACACTCACACAAATGCATCATGTGCTAATTGCCCTAAGCTTATCGCTGAAATTGATGCCATGAGTTGTCACCTTAGGAAGCAATCTGCTAGAAATGATGAACTTGAAAAGCAAGCTTCTAAGGACCCAATCAGCTCATGTGAGGGCTGTATGCAACTAAAAAATGCTTATGATGACTTGGTGCTTGAAAACTCAAAATTTGCTAAGGATCTACTAGCTAAGTCACAAAATGGTTGCATGCTGTGTGTTGGGGTAGCAGAGGACATGAATCAAATTCATGTAGATCTTAGGAAGAAGCTCAAAGCCCAGGTGGGTAGGATTAGAGACTCTCCATGTGTTTCTTGCGAGTCCCTCAAGATTGAGGTTGCTTTTTGTAGGGAGAGATTTGCTCGTGCTATTCGTTCTTCTCCATCTGGCTCTTCTCCTGCTACTCCTTCCCCTTGCTCTTCTTGTGCCTCACTTTTTCTAGAGTGTCAGTACCTTATGAGCACTCTCGAGAAGTTTGTTGGAGGTAAGAAGAAGCTCAATCTTATCCTAGATCAATCCAAGATTAGCAAATTCAATCAAGGTCTAGGGTTTGATGCCTTGGAGCATACACGGGCGCATCCGCCCACTGTTGTGTGTGCCTCTAAAAGCGGAGAGATAGTGGTGGCTCCACAGGTGAGCTCCACTGTGTTTAGATCAGTAGGAATTGTCCATGGGACGTCTGACGAGAAGGGTGCTTCTCATGCTACTTCAGCCCCCAAGGCGAAGTATACATGCACCTTCTGTCAGAAGGATGGACATATAGCTGATTTCTGTTTCAGACGCGCCAAGATCTCTCGGCGTGAGCGTGAGCGTGCTCTTAGGGGTATTCAGGGTCATCCCCAGACTCTGAGTGCGCCTAAGGCACATACGGCTTCTAGACAGGATAGACAAGGTAGAGTGTCTCCTGTTTTTGGACAGCGCATGGGGCTTGGTTTTCAGGCTTCTACTTCTGGTTTTCGCCCCAGAGCTGTCCCGAGTCAGTCTTTCCTCCATACTCTTGATATTCCTCATTTTTTCCATCGGGGTAGATATCAGCGGTGTGAGTTTGTTTTTCCCAGCGGGAGGTCTGGGCAACAGCACTGGGATGGTCCGGCCTTTGCACCTCGGTGGACCAACCCGGCACCTGCTCCCAGACGTCCGACTGGATCGGAGTCTGAGTTTGTGAGAGTCGAGTCACGGATAGGCGCCAGATTGCATTCTTCTACTTTATTGGTGGTTTCATCGCACAGCTTGACTCGATTGGGTTCCTAGATCTGCACCGATCTATCCTAGTATCTTGAGACATCTGCCGCTCTCTTTGATTGGTCAGTAGGGCGAGGAAGAGAGAGGTTTGGATCGTAGACTCCGGCTGTTCACGTCATATGACCGGAGACTCCCATTGGTTTTCTTCCCTAGTCCGAGCTCTCGGTGATGAGGTGATCACTTTTGGGGATGCTTCTTCAGGTAGAGTCATCGCTAAAGGTACCGTCTGCATTAACGATCATTTCATTCTTAAGGACGTTGCCTTAGTCAGTAAGCTACATTTCAACTTGCTTTCTGTCTCTCAGCTTCTTGATGACGATTTCGAGGTCAATTTTAAGAGGAGCTCTTGTAGGATCCTCGATTCTTCTGGGGAGTTTGTTTGCGGGATTTCTCATTTTGGGAGAGTCTTTCGTGCTGATTTTTCTTCTTCCTCTAGAGACACTCTCCATTGCCTTATTGCTTCAGAGTCCCGTGATCTCTCCTTTTGGCATAGGAGACTTGGTCACATTGGCTTTGATCATTTGACTCGAGTTAGCGGCCATGATCTCATTCGTGGCCTGCCTAAACTCAAGATGGTCAAAGATGTTGTATGTTCTCCTTGCCGACATGGCAAGATGGTTGCTGCCTCCCATCCTCCAGTCACCCGAGTGATGACTGATGCACTAGGACAGCTGCTACACATGGACACTATTGGTCCAGCTCGAGTGCAGTCAGCAGGTGGGAAGTGGTATATTCTTGTCATTGTCGATGATTTTTCGAGGTACTCTTGTGTGTTTTTCATGACATCGAAGGATGAGTCTTTTTCACACTTCAGGGGTTTGGTCCGTAGGTTGTCCGTTGAGCTCCCAGGTGCCTTACGAGCGATCCGCAGTGACAATGGCACAGAGTTCAAGAACTCCTACTTTAGCAGCTTCTGTGAGGAGTTAGGCTTAGAGCATCAGTTCTCCTCTCCATACGTCCCTCAGCAAAATGGCGTAGTGGAAAGGAAGAACAGGACCCTGGTTGAGATGGCCAGGACGATGCTAGACGAGTACAGTACTCCTAGGAAGTTTTGGGATGAGGCTGTAGCTACGGCATGCCATGTTACCAACAGAGTTTTTCTTAGGGCAGACTTGCACCGCACTTCTTATGAGTTGAGATATGGGCGAAAGCCTAGTGTGTCTCATTTTCGTGTTTTCGTCTGCAAGTGCTTCTTCTTGATGTCTGGGAACCTAGATAAGTTTGAGTCACGCTCAGCTGACGGAATCTTTCTGGGTTACTCAACTTCTGCCCGTAGCTACAGGATTTGGGCTGTAGACTTGGGTAGGATCATAGAGACCTGTGAGGTGACCTTTGATGAGGCTAGTCCCGGTGCTAGACCAGACATTTCAGGCTCTTCTCCTCTTTCCCAGTCTATCTTCTCAGAGGAAGTTGATGATGGAGATGAAGGTGCCTTGCCCGATCCAGTCACCATTCCTGCTCCCGAGGTGCCTCCTATTTCTATATCTGCACCTCAGGGAGATCAGCCCTTACCCTCAGACTCTTCAGCAGCTAGTGGCTCTGTTCCTACTTCTCCCACGCGAGGAGTAGAGGTCACTTCGCCACGGACCTCCTCGCCACATTCAAGCGGCTCATCCACCTGACCAGATCATTGGAGATCTGTTTGAGCGAGTCACTCGCTCTAAGTCAGCTATGTCCACTTTCTGCCTCCACTCTGCCTTTGTTGCCTCTTTCGAGCCGAAGGATGTTTCTCATGCATTATCTAATGAGTAATGGATTAATGCCATGCATGAGGAGCTTGAAAACTTCGAGAGGAACAAAGTTTGGAAGCTTGTCGAGCCCCCTTCTGGTCACAACATCATCGGGACCAAATGGGTGTTCAAAAATAAGCAGAGTGAGGATGGGGTTGTAGTTCGAAACAAGGCTAGGCTAGTCGCTCAGGGTTTCTCTCAGGTCGAGGGCCTCGATTTCGAGGAGACTTTTGCCCCTGTAGCCAGACTAGAGGCCATCCGAATCCTGCTCGCATTTGCGGCATCCAAGGGCTTCAAGCTTTTTCAAATGGATGTCAAGAGTGCATTCCTCAATGGCTTCATTGAGGAAGAGGTGTATGTCAGACAACCTCCAGGATTTGAGAACCCCAAGTACCCAAACCATGTCTTCAAGCTTTCCAAAGCTTTGTATGGACTTAAGCAAGCTCCACGAGCTTGGTATGAGAGGCTTAAGTCCTACCTCTTGAGTCATGGTTTTCATATGGGTCAAGTGGACAAGACTCTGTTCGTTAGACATTCTGATTCAGACTTTCTCCTAGTCCAAATCTATGTCGACGACATCATTTTCGGTGGTTCCTCGCATTCGCTCGTTACTCAGTTCTCAGATGTGATGAGTACTGAGTTCGAGATGAGCATGATGGGCGAGTTGAGCTACTTCCTTGGCTTCAGACAAGGCACTCGGGAGGGTACATTCTTGCATCAAGGCAAGTATACTCGAGACCTCCTGAAGCGCTTTGATATGTCTGATGGGAAGCCAGTTATGACTCCTATGGCCACCACTGCTGTCCTCAAGCCTGATGAGGATGGTGAGCCAGTTGATCAGAAGGAGTTCCGGAGCATGATCGGCTCCCTCTTGTATCTCACTGCCTCGAGACCTGACATACATTTCTCTGTATGTCTTTGTGCTCAGTTTGAGCTTCTCCTGCGTCTCTCACCGTCAGGCGGTGAAGCGCATCTTCAGGTACCTTCGAGCTACCATTGACTATGGTATCTGGTACTCTTCTTCCTCCTGTCTATCTCTAAGAGCCTTCTCTGATGCAGACTTTGCCGGCTGTAGGATAGATAGGAAGAGCACTTCTGGCACTTGCCAATTCATTGGCACTTCTCTTGTCTCTTGGTCATCTAGGAAGCGATCCGGTGTTGCACGCGATCCACCGTGAGGCCAAGTATGTTGCTGCAGCCGATTCTTTGTAGCCAGGTTCTCTGGATGAGATCGACCTTGCAGGACTTTGGGTTAGTAGCAGATTGTGTTCCACTTTTCTGTGATAACACGTCTGCCATTCACATTGCTAAGAACCCAGTGCAGCACTCTCGTACCAAGCACATTGACATTCGCTATCACTTCCTTAGAGACCATGTGGAGAAGGGTGACATAGTGCTCCAGTTTGTAGAGAGTGACCACCAGTTGGTTGACATTTTCACCAAGCCTTTGGATAGCTCCAGGTTTGTTGCCCTGAGAGGAGAGCTTGGGATTATGAGCCCATATGGCATATCTTGAGGGGGAGCTGGTTTGTATTATATGTTCTTATGTATATTCAGCACTCCTTTCTCTTTTTGGGTATCTTTGGGTTGGTTTTCATTTGGTTGAGTCCACTTCACCAAGACTTCTAGCATGCCTCGTCATGAACCTCTCACCTTATGCTTTAGGGTGCTATTCCTCTCTTCTTCTCGGTTGAGCTCACTCACAGTCTTTTAGGTCTAGCGGGTGTTGGGCCCCTTGGGTAGACAGGGTCTGTGTTTGCTCCTGGGTTGGAGTTGGAGATGTAGCTTTCCTATATAAGTCATATGGGGAAGGTGAGAGCGAGCCTGAGTGTTAGTGTTTCTCTTCATGGTATCTATGCTCCTAGACTACCCATTTGTCAGTTTCTTGATTCCTTCTCATCATTTCTGTCTTTCTGGTTTCAGTTGAGTTCAATTCATCTTTTTGAATCTAAAATTGCTAATAACTCAACTTTAATCAGATTTTATGCTTAATCGACTCACTTGTTGAGGGGGAGCTTGGAATTGATTCTCTTGCATTGCATATAGACTTGTTTTTCATTTACGAGCTTTGTCTATTATGCAATTGATAAAATTGAGATATGTTGCACCTAGCTACTTTTCTGAAGATATTTGCTAATCTAGGTCATATCCAATTTTGTATATCATGTGAAACTAGCCAACATTTTAAAATTGAGCTTTCCTGAAAACTTGATGAAACTTGGCTTTTACTTGCTATACTTCTTCACTAGATGCTTGTCGGGACCCCGAATCTGCAAATCCGGACCCTCTGTGTATTCAACACTAGTCCAGGAACGCGCTAGTGCACACAGTCTTAACATCGGTAAATATCACAATCATACCACTCGATACTAATAAAGTACTTTATTTAAATAGTCAAACTGGTTACTCGACCTTATGGTCAAGTTACAAATATACGCCTCGCAGGGCGAAACTTATTAAGAGAAAAATAATAGCAGCGGAAAAACAAGATAACATCGTGGCGCCATCCAGTATACCACAGGCAACTGACTGGGCTCGCTCCCTAAGTAGACGGTTCCTCTGGAAGCTCCTCCTCCAAAGCTGGTGTCGATTCCTCTTCAACTGATGTTGTATTGAGGCAAGGGTGAGTACTTGGTACTCAGCAAGTCATGCACAGAATGCAGGCTAATATACTATATGCATGGCTTGGTACAAAAGAATAGCTCATGGTATATTTGCAGTAAACAGCATTTGACAAGTAGCATTAAGTAGATTCGAAAGCAGTAGAAACAAGTATAACATAAATAACTTTTCCAAGAGTTTGATCAACACTCTTCCCATTCCTAAACCACATTTCCATCAACATCATTATTTAACCAAACCCAACCTTTCAAGTACAAGTTATTTTCAAGAAAGTCTAACCCTTGACTGTAATTCCCGAGCGATGTCCAATACCGCGGACACGGCTATTCGAATAGATTCTCAACTCTGCAGAGGTTATGCACTTTACCCACAAGATACAGTCAAACACCACAAAGGCGAGTTCCCGTAACAAAGTCTTTCGGAAACTTCTAACAATACAAGTGGTCCTCCCCGGTTATTGCGCACTAACCCTTCCCTTAGCTAAGGCGAAGTCTAGGCCAATCAACCGTTAGATGGGTACTGGCCTCACCCCAGACGCTCCCCGCACAACTTACACAAAGGGTGTAGTTGACCTCCGAGGTCCCACAGTGCGTTATTAGCAACTTAGTCAACTAGGTCCGTCCCATTCTGGACATGTGGTTGCACGTTAGACCAGCTTCAAAGGCTTGCAAGGTTAAGTCCTTAAGGTGACCAGGCAAGACTACCCAAGAACCAAATCAACATTCCCCAATACCACAACTGGCCCACTGATCATTCTTGCCACATGCCCCTGGTCAAAAATCGTTATCAAACCCCAGTTGATTACCATGCACCACGTGCCATCAACATCACATGATACCTTTCCAAAACAGGTTCAATATATCATTAAGTCAATATTAACATTTGATTATCTAAAATCATGTCATGAGCACGTAGCAGGTCTAAGCAGTATACTACAACGGTCTAAACCCATGTTGGCAATTTAGTAATGTCCAACTAGTAATCCACAACTAGGGTGACAAGGGTCATGGCACATATTTAAGTAATCAAGGTGTCATACAGCAAATTGGTATTTATCTAATTTCCCATAATTAAGTAAAGCCTTTTCTATTTGAACTAGCATGCAATAATTTGAACCAAAATAGGTTTCAAAATAGGATCAACATGGTCAAAGCATAACTTGCCTTCAAAGAGTACTTGTTCTTGGTCTTGAGTTGGATCCTGAGTCAATACTTCTCCTTCGAATCCTTCCGGCACTTCAACGTCTACTCGTAAAGCGTGCAAATAGCAAATACACAAATAAACAATAGGCAAAAAGTATCCAAACATCCAAATAAAATCCATAAACAGAGAGAACATAATTTTATGAGTTTTTAGAAACTGGAATCGTCAAATTTGGAGTTAAAACACAAGAGTTATGATTATTTAAAGTTTAAATAATCAATTTAATAATTTTACAGAGAAAAACTTTAGTCCAAAAATTAAATAAAATTCATATTTGAGTAGATCTGAATTTTATACAAATTTAGAAATTTGAATCACTCAAATCGGAGTTGAAACGCAAAAGTTATAAGCGTTTGAAGTTTGAATCAAAATCTGAAATCATTATTTCGAATTAATAATTCATTTTCTTTTTCGGAAATTAATTATTGCGTCAGCCGGGACACGTGGCAGCACCGGATTGGCTGGCTGACGTCAGCCGGTCCATGGACTTGGTCCATGGTTTGGTTCGGGTCTACCGTGGACTCGGTCCACGGCTCCATGTGTCGCTGACATGTGGGCCCCCCCTCGGGTAGCGTCACTTCACGGCGTCGGTAGGCTCGGCCACATGGCCAGCAGTGGGACCGGCTGGCAGCGTCATTGCGACGTCGGCGCCGGGGACGATGGCCCGACATCTTGGGCGCCATGGCGCTTGGCGTGGCGTCATGGTGCGGTTTGGTTGTCCCGACACGCGGGCCCGCGTGTCGAGAACCAGCGCTCACGCGGCGTGGAATCTGGCCCGACGCGGCAGTCGATCTCCCGCACGTGGCTAGATCTCGACCGTTGATTTGAAAATCAACGGTCCAGATTGGATCTGGACTCACGCGTTTGGGGTGAACGCGGTTGATCTGGACCGTTGGATCTAGATCCAACGGTCGAGATTGGATCTTGATGTTTTGGATCGGAGTCTCACCGGCGGTGACGTGGCGTGATCTGGACCGTGTGATGAAGATCCAACGGCTCACAGTGCTCGCGGACGGCGATGGCGACACGGCGGAGCAGGGGCCACCGGAGACGAAAACGACGACGAGCCCGACGGCGCCTCGAGGTCTCTCCGGCGGAGTGAGAGGTACCCACGGGTGCGCCTTGGCTTGAGGACTCCGGAACTGGGCTCCAACTCGGCGGAAGACGGCGGACGGCGGCGGGACGAGGCAAGAACCGTGGCGGAGGCTTCTCCAACTACGGCGAGCAATAGCGAGTCGGCCAGCGGCTAGGGCTAGGCGCTTAGGGCAAAAGCAGCGACGAGGCAAAGGCGAACCTCGGCGCGGTCCGGCATTAAATCTAAGACGGACGTCGAGATCACCGCGGAATCAGCGGCGAAACGGCTCTGGCGGCGGATCCGTTCGGACAGCGAGGTGGCGATGGGCGCACATGAGCCGTCCACGTGGCGCGATCGACGGCCGAGATTGGCTCGGGCGTGGCCGTGCCTAGCGCGGATTGATCCTGACCGTTGGATCTCGATCCAACGGTTCGGATCTGATCTGAGTTGGAGTCGGTTCGGTCGAGTCACGTGGCTCGGGTCGGACTCGAGTCCGACTCGGGTTCCGACTCGGTCGGATGAACAGTACTCGACCCGAGTTGATTTTCCAGCGATTTAATATTTAAATTAATTCCCAATAATTCATTTAATTCATTAAAAATAGCAAAAGACTCAGAAAAATTCCAGAAAAATTCTGGAAAATACTTTGGATCATTTTGGACTCAAATAAAATATTTCCAACAAAATTTTATTTGCAAAGTTTAATTCTTTAATTATTTCAAAATGGAATAAATTCAAATAAATTCCAAATAAATCCAAATAAATTCCAGAAAATTCCAAAAATTCACCAAAGTGCCAAATCACACATGAATTTAAGAAAAGCAAAATTTTGGGGTGTTACAATGCTTATGCCATGCTTATTGAAATAGTGGGTTTATACTAGAGTCTCTAGAGCAACTTGGGTTAGCTACATAGTTTCATTCTAGAATCCTCAACAATGCTCATGAATCTAAGTGCTGAAAATATAAATTGACTCTTTTGTGCTACAATTGAACTCAACACTCTTCAGTCACGAGACTGCTTCCCATTGCACTTCCGATAGCAAAGAGACCTTACCGGATGTCAACCGAAGAGTTGGTAGAGATGAAGAAGCAGCTTGAAGAGTTGATGGAGAAAGGATTCATTAGACCGAGTTCTTCGCCATGGGGAGTGCCCGTTCTGTTCGTCAAGAAGGACGGAAGTTTCAGGATGTGAATAGATTACCGTGCACTTAATAAAGTTACAGTAAAGAACAAGTATCCGCTACCCAGGATTGATGACCTGTTCGACCAGCTGAGAGGAGCCGGAGTCTTCTCTAAAATTGATTTGAGGTCAGGATATCACCATTTGAAGATCCAATCAGATGATATTCCGAAGACCGCATTCTCGTCGAGATACGGACATTATGAGTTTACAGTTATGTCCTTTGGTCTGACGAATTGTAACATCCCAAAATTTTGCTTTCTTAAAATCATGTGTGATTTGGCACTTTGGTGAATTTTTGGAATTTTCTGGAATTTATTTGGATTTATTTGGAATTTATTTGAATTTATTCCATTTTGAAATAATTAAAGAATTTAATTTTGCAAATAAATTTTTGTTGGAAATATTTTATTTGAGTCCAAAATAATCCAAAATATTTTCCAGAATTTTTCTGGAATTTTTCTGAGTCATTTGCTATTTTTAATGAATTAAATGAATTTCTGGGAATTATTTTAAATATTAAATCGCTGGAAAATCAACTCGGGTCGAGTATTGTTCATCCGACCGAGTCGGACTCGAGTCCGACCCGAGCCAGTCGACTCGACCAAACCCACTCCTAACCCTAATCGATCCCGACCGTTGGATCAAGATCCAGCGGTGAGATCCGCCTCGACCCAGCCAAAGCCGTGTTTGGACCGGACCGATCGCGCCCGTGCGATCGTGGCGTTAATCGCGACACGTGGGCGGCCACGATTTCGTCGTCTTCCCAGAATCGAAGCCGGACTCCGCCGCCGAGTGCGCCGTGACCGATTAGGGCTCCATGCCGAGCACGCCTCCGAGGCTATTTAATGCCCGGATCGCACCGAGGACCGCCGTGACCCGCGCACTTCTTGCCCTAACCGCCCGAGCTCTAGCCGCCGTAGGTTCGCGGGAATCGCTCGCCGTAGTTGCGTGAAGCGCCACCACGGTCCTTGCCTCGCCTCGCCGCCCGTCAGTCCTCGCCGCCATTGACCCCGGTCGAAACCCGGCCAGGCGCACCGAAGACACCCTCCATCTCGCGAACCACGCCCCAACCGCCCGTTTGGGTGGTCGCTGCCCTCCTCGGGCAGCCGCAACTCCGCCGTGAAAGCCATCGCCGACTTTAGCTCCACCAACCGTCCGATCAAGATCCAAAGGCCCGAGATCGTGCCACGTCGCCGGTGAGTTTCCCGTTGAAAATCCTAGATCTAATCCCAACCGTTGGATCTAGATCCAGCGGCCCACGATCGATCACGTCGCCCCAAGCACATGAGGCCAAACTCAATCCCGGTAGTCGGATTTCAAACCAACGGCCACGATTGTACCACGCAGCGTCAGGAAGCCCGAAATCGCGCCCGCGGCGCTGCGTCGTGGTCAGCGACACGCGCGGCCGCGTGTCGGCCGGCGATCCAGCGGCGTCACCCATGACGTCATCGGTGGGACCCACCTGTCGACACCGCGTGGTGAGCCCGCCGACGTCGGCAATGACGTCACCCGAGTGGGCCCACATGTCGGGCCTCACGTGGAGTGTGGGCCGAGTCCACAGTGGACCCAAGCCGAGTGTGGACCGAGCCCATGGACGACTGACGTCAGCAGGCCAATCAGGAGCTGCCACGTGTCCATGCCGACGCAATAATTAATTTCCGAAAAGAAAATGATTTATTAATTCGAAATATTGATTCAAATTTAGATTCAAACTTCAAACGCTTATAACTTTTGCGTTTCAACTCCGATTTGAGTGGTTCAAATTTCTAAATTTGTATAAAATTGAGATCTACCTAAATATGAATTTTATTTAATTTTTGGACTAAAGTTTTTCTCTGAAATATTATTTAATTGATTATTTAAACTTTAAATAATCATAACTTTTATGCGTTTTAACTCCAAATTTGTGATTCCAGCTTTCTAAAAATCCAGAAAATTATGTTCTCTCTGTTTATGGATTTTATTTGGAGTTTTGGGATCTTTTGCATAGTGTTCATTTGTGTATTTGCTATTTGCACGCTTTACGAGTAGACGTTGAAGTGCTTGGGAAGGATTCGAGGGAGAAGTGTTGACTCGAGGATCCAACTCAAGACCAAGAGCAAGTGCTTTTTGAAGGCAAGTTGTGCTTTGACCATATTGATCCCATTTGAAATCTATTTTGATTTAAACTATTGCATGCTAGTTCAATTAGAAAGATACTTTGTTTAAACATGGGGTTAGATAAATACCAATTTGTTGTATGACACCTTGATTATTTAAGTATGTGCCATGATCCCTTGTCACCCTAGTTGTGGATTACTAGTTGGACATTATTAAATTGCCAACATGGGTTTAGGCCGTTGTAGTACCTTTGCTTAGACACCTTTCGTGCTCATGACATGATTTTGGACAATCAAATGTTAATATTGACTTAATGACATATTGAACCTGTTTTGGAAAAGTATCATGTGATGTTGATGGCACGTGGTGCATGGTAATCAATCGGGTTTGATAAACAGATTTCGGCCAGGGCATATGGCAAGAGTAATCGTGGGCGATGTGGCATTGGGAGTGTTGATTTGGTTTTGGGTAGTCTTGCCCTGGTCACTCTAAGGACTTAACCTTGCAAGCCTTTGAACTGGGTCATACTTGCAACCACATAGGCTGGAATGGGACGGCCCTAGTTGACTAAGTCGCTAAGGACTCACTTGTGGAGCCTCAGGTGTCGATTACACCGTTTGTGTGATTGTACGGGGAGCGTATCGTGGGCTGTGGCCAGTACCCATCTAACGGTGTGTTGGTCCCATACTTCGCCTTGGCTAAGGGAAGGATGGTGTAGAAACGCGTCTTAGGAGAGGACCACTGTGTTGTTTGAGGCTTCCGAAAGGCTTTGTTATGATCGCTCATTCGCATACTCTTGTATGGCGATTCACGGTGACGTGGTGAGTGGATTGTATCTTGTGGGTAAAGTGCATAACCTCTGCAGAGTGTAGAATCTATTTGAATAAGCCGAGTCCAGATCTGGACAATGCTAAGGAATTACAGTCAAGGGTTAGATTTTACGAAAATAACTTGGATTTTGAGAAGTTGGGTTGGTTTAACAAAGAAGATGATGGAAATATGGTTTAGGATGGGGAAAAATGTTATTTAAACTTCTTGAAAAGTTATTTATGCTTTACTTATTTCTCTGCTTTGAATCTACTTATATTACTTGTCAAAAGTCATTTCTTTGCAAATATACCTGAGCTACTCCTTTGTACTAAGCCATGCATATAGTATATTAGCTTGCATTACATGCATGACTTGCCGAGTACCAAGTACTCACCCTTGCCCCAACACAATATCGCTTGAAGAGAGATTACGCCACTTTGGAGGAGGAACTCCAAGAGGACCCGACTACTTAGGGATGCGAGCCCGGTCGATTGCCTGTGGTATCTTTGGATGGCGCCACCTAAGTTTATTTGATTTTCCGCCGCTATTATTTTTCTCTGAATAAGTTTAAGCCCTACGAGGCATATATTTGTAACTTGGCTATAAGGTCGAGTAACCGGTTTATTACTTTAATAAAGTACTTCTATGGTATCGATTGGTATGATTGTGATATTTACCGATGTTAAAGACTGTGGTGCACTAGCTGCGTTCTGGACTAGTGCCGAATACAGAGGGTCGGATTTGCAAATTCGGGGTCCCGACAGAGGTGGTATCAGAGCCATACTTGACCGTAGGCTCAACCCTAGCTAGAATGGTCGTAGTGAGGATAAAACCTATTTTCTAAAGCTAAAAATTTGTGAAGACAAGAAATGACATCACGACTTATCCCCTTCTCTCTTTTCTTGCCTCTTGCTGAAATTCTCCCTTACCTCGTCACGATCGAAAAATTCCGAGTTCTTACGAAAAGCACTCTTGTGACAGATGGAGGAAGAGTTCAACTACGTTGATCTGGGAGTTGGTCACGCCACATGAGCTTTGGCACATGCTACAAACTCTCGGAGATTTTGAGAAGCCCCAATACCAAGTAGAAGTGATCGACAAGCGAGGATTGATCAAGGCTTGTGACGTGAGGATTGAGGTACAATCGGGAAGAGGGGCCCAGGCAATCGCCTCGATACCTTTGCCTTTGCTAGAAGATCTACAATGCGGATGGGTATCCAAGAAGTTTCACGACGAGCAATGCGGCACATTACGATATCCACGCCAGAGAGTTGGAAAGCACGGTGTTCCGTTATCATCCGCGCAGCGATAACCTTCTTGACCGAAGGCGATTCGGGATGAGAATGCCACGCAGTTACCACGGTTGGCACGATTAAGTAAATCGTCGCCAGGAAGATGTACTAGATAATACAAGTAAGGAGCTACAGAAGGCCCGCAAGGAGATCACGCAGAGAAGAACGAGATGGCGGGAAGCTCAAGAGTATGTGGCACACCTTTTACGAAGGATTGACGAGTTGGAAATGACTTTGTGCGGACCCGGACCAGGATTGCTCGAGCTACGAGCCAGGATCCGAGTCAGATCTCGATGAGGACATCGCTTCTTCGACTACCACGGATGACATAGTCATTTGGACATGGCGTCGTTCGGCGCCTATGCCGCGACATCCGCACCAGGCCGTGGAGGTTTTCTCGATGAGTGAGCTTAGGTTCTATAGTGAGAC
Source organism: Rhipidocladum racemiflorum (assembly GCA_036346355.1). Lineage (NCBI taxonomy): Eukaryota > Viridiplantae > Streptophyta > Magnoliopsida > Poales > Poaceae > Rhipidocladum > Rhipidocladum racemiflorum. Next base: position 70,976,522 of record CM070570.1, on the reverse strand, counting down.
TCCTTCGGCCGAGTCGCGTCATAAAATAAAGAGTCACCCTTTAGGCGTTAGATTCGAGGAGTTAGTTCGATTTGGATTTGCTTTGTTTCTTGAGTGTGCATTATGTGTTGCAAGGCCCTTAGGCATTATGTGACCATACCAAGTTATTAATAATAAAGATGGACCTTAAAGTTACCCCTTTCGCCTGCATAAAGTCCATACTACTTGTCTATTCTTGTTTCCCTCTCATCTCTAAACCTAGAGCAAATCAACAGATGGTGAACACCCGTGGGAACTTTGGAAGCAATGGGAGTGGATCTCGCCCAACGAAAACCCCAATGATGGAGCACCGGCCGCCACTTTGGATGTGCAGAATTTTGGAGCATTTCTTGCTGCTCAGACCAGTTGATGCATGCTATGATGCAACAAATGCAGCACGTCACCGCTCGAGGCCACGCCAATCAAGTTAATCGGGGACCACGCCGAATACAAGGCCGTCGAGTTCATGAGGACTCACCCACCCACTTTCTCTGGAAATGCCAATCCATTGGAGGCCGATGATTGGTTAAGATCAATTGAGAGGAAGCTACACATAGCCCAATGCATAGAAATGAGAAGGTACTTTACGCTTCTCATCGCTTGGAAGGAACATTGCCGAATGGTGGGAGAACTTACATGCCACGCGAGAGAACCCTCAAGATATCACTTGGGAAGAGTTCACGGTGCATTAAGCGATATCACGTGCTGAAGGAATCATGGACCTTAAGAAGGAGGAGTTGAGCACTTTGAAGCAAGGTAATCGGCGATGGTCGACTACGAACAAGTTCACCACGGCTAGCACGCTCGCACCGAGGATGTAGCGGCAGATAAATCCAGGCAGTCTCGTTTTATGAAGGGACTTAACTCGGGATTGCAAGTAGGGTTGATCACCCACACCTTTCCGATTTCCAAGAGTTGGTGAATAAGGCGCTTATTCTTGAGGACAAGCGCAAGGAACCGGATGAGAACAGAAGCGCGAGGATGCAACAAAGAAGGATCACGTCGAGGAACGCATAGCGCTTGAGAGTTGCACCAAATCAATTCTTGATTCCAACCACGAGAATGCAACAAGGACACCATCCCCAGCACCAAGACCCGCCAATCGAACTACCAAACCCCACTTCGCTAGAAACGCTACCCAGGCGTCGAGGAGCAGTGAGACGCTGCTACAAGCGCAACGAGCCAGACACTTTGCCAACAGTTGTCCGAAGAAGACAGCAGGAAGCGACCCCGATTCGCTTCAATCTAGGAACCACCCAGCTAGGGCGCCAAAGACGGGAGCCACACCCTGCATCAGGTGAGAGGCCGAGTCAACCATGTCACCATGAGATACCTTTGCAAAATGCTACGGACGTCGTCTTGGGTAAGTTACTTGTTAACTCAAGACTGCAGCAGCTTTGTTTGACTCTGGAGCTTCGCATTCGTTTGTTTAGCAAGGCTTTGCTACTAGAAATGACTTAAGGATTGCAAGACTTAAGTGCATGCTTAGTTCAAACCCCTGGTTCCGAACTCCGAGCGGAAGTAGGATGTTCCGGGGTGAGAATACTAATAGATGGAATAGAGTTCCTAGCAAACCTTATAATTTTGGAGACCAGGACCTTAGATGTTATATTGGGAATGGATTGGTTATCCAAGCACAAAGGCAGTATTGGATTGTGGGCGAAGGACTATCTCGATTGAGAGCCCGTGTGGGAAGAAAGTGGAATTTCAAGCCCACTGCGATTAGAGATGGACAGTTGATGGTTAACTTGATACCAAGGCAATCAGCATAGAGGATGTCGATAGTGAATGAGTACCCGATGTTTTTCCCGAAGATCTACAGTATGCCGCCGCACAGGGACATAGAGTTTGTGATAGAGCTTGTACAGATGCAGCACCGATAGCAAAGAGACCCTATCGGATGTCAACCGAGGAGTTGGTAGAGATGAAGAAACAATAGAAGAGTTAATGGAGAAAGGATTTATCGAGACCAAGTTCGTCGCCATGGGGAGCACCGCTTTGTTTGTCAAGAAGAAGGGCGGGAGTTTCAGGATGTGCATTGACTACCGTGCACTCAATGAAGTCACCGTGAAGAATAAGTATCCGCTACCCAGGATTGATTATTTGTTTGATAAATTAAGATGAGACCGAGTTTTCTACAACATTGATCTGAGATCGGGATATAATCAGTTAAACATCCGATCACAACATATTCCGAAGACTGCATTCTCGTCAAGATATGGACATTCTGAGTTTACGCTATGTCCTTTGGGTGACGAATGCGCGGCTTATTTCATGAATATGATGAATAAGGTGTTCATGGAATATTTGGACAAGTTTGTCGTCGTGTTCATAGACGATATCCTAATCTACTCCAAGGCAGGAGGATGAACATGCCGAACACTTAAGGCGAGTTTTGGAAAAGCGAGGAACAGCAACTTTTCGCCAAGTTCAGCAAGTGTGATTTTTGGAAGGACAAGGTGGAGTTTCTTGGACATGTAATGACCGCAGAAGGAGTCGCCAGTAGATCCAAGCAAAGTAGAAGCTGTGTTACATTGGGAGCGTAGAAGGCGTGACCCGGTCGGAGTTTCCTTGGAATGGCGAGGATATTACCGCCGTTTCATCGAAGGTTTTTCGACAATTCTGCGAAACCTCTTACGCAATTCTTTGAAGAAGGAAAAGAAGTTTGCATGGGACGCCTTGAGAATGTGAGGAAGGATTTCAGAGCTGAAGAAGCGATTGACATCGGCCGGTGTTAGTTCTACCGGATGTTGCTCAAAGCTTCGATATTTATTGTGACGCATCGCGCCAAGGACTTGGATGTGTCTTTGTCACGAGAATGGAAAGGTAATTAAACATGCATCAAGGCGGTGAGGCCGCATGAGGAAAATTATCCGACACATGACCTAGAGTTAGCCGCCGTAGTGCATGCTTTGAAGATATGGCGTCACTATCTCGATTGGAAGCAGATGTGAAGTATATACGGATCATAAGAGCCTTAAGTACATATTCACCCGATCGGATCTGAATATGAGGCAAAGGAGATGGCTAGAATTGATCAAGGACTATAATGTTGGAATTCATTACCATCCGGGAAGGCCAACGTAGTAGCCGATGCTCTGAGTCGGAAGAGCCATACCGTGAGTACGTTGCTAGCCACAAGTCGGGATGAGTTATGTGAGGATTTCGGAAAATGAAGATTGAGGTTGTACCTAGCGGATTCTTGGCCGCCTTGGAAGTAAAGCCTACTTTAGAGGACCGAGATCCGAGAAGGACGGAAGGATGATGACAAGATCCGTAGGATTAAGTCCAAAATGGAGGAAGGCAAGGCAAAGGATTTCCAAGCTAGGCAGGCAAGGCACGTTATGGATGAAGGATCGCATTTGTGTGCCTAACAAAAGGAGTTAAAGCAGCTGATTACGGAAGAAGCCCATGACTCTAAGTACTCGATTCATCACAGGCGCCAAGATGTATCGTGATCTGAAGGAGAGATTCTGGTGGCCGAGTATGAAACGTGAAGTTGCCGAGCATGTTGCATTGTGCGGCGTATGCCGAGAGTCAAGGCAATGCATCGAGACCGGCGAGGATTGCTACAACCGCTGAAAATACCTGAGTGGAAGTGGGAGGAAATCGGAATGGATTTCATTACCGGTTTGCCGAAGACTCAAGGAGGTTATGACTCCATATGGGTTATAGTGGATCGCTTGACTAAAGTAGCCCATTTTATCTCGTAAAGACCACTTACTCGGGAGATAAATTAGCGAGTTGTACATGATCGAGATTGTTTGTTTGCACGGAGTGCCAAAGAGGATTGTATCGGACGAGAGGTACCCAATTTACCTCAAGGTTCTGAATAAGTTGCATGAAGCCATGGGAACCCGTTTAAACTTGATGCTGACTTATCATCCCACAGACGGATGGACAGGCAGAAAGAGTCAACCAGATTCTAGAGGATATGTTGAGAGCTTGTGCATTGGCTTATGCTACCTCTTGGGATAAAAGTTTGCCGTATGCCGAGTTTAGTTACAACAATAGTTATCGAGGCTAGTTCTGAGATGTCACCTTTTGAGGCCTTTGTATGAGTCGACCACATCGGACACCATTGAATTGGAATGAGGCCGTGGCGCCGTGTCTTTGGGCCTGATATTCTTCAAGAGGCTGAGGAGCGGTCGCTATGATTAGGGAAAGGTTGAAGATAGCCCAATCTCGGCCAGAAGAGTTATCTTGACAATCGTCGCCGAGATTTGAGTTTTGAACCGTAAGACTTTGTATACCTCGAGTTCGCCTCTCGGGGAGTTAAGAGGTTCCATGCCAAAGGGAAACTTCGCACCCGTTATGTTGGACCATTTAAGATTTTGAGTCGCAGAGGTGAAGTTGCCTACCATTTGGAGTTGCCCACGATCGTTGGCGAGGAGTGCATGGCGTGTTCCATGTGTCCCAGTTGAAGAAGTGTCTCAGAGTTCTGAGGAGCAGGCACCGCTAGAGTCAATTGAGTTGCAAGAGGATTTGACTTATAAGGAGCACCTGTGAGGATTCTAGACACAATGGATCGAGAAACTAGAAACAAGTCAACCCGATTCTGTAGAGTTCGATTGGAGCAACCATGAAGAAAGTGAAGCGACTTGGGAGCGCGAAGAGGATTTGAAGAAAGAATTTCCAAACCTATTTCTTTAGTGAGCCCTGAATCTCGGGACGAGATTCTATTAAGAGGAGGTTTGTAACATCCCAAAATTTTGCTTTCTTAAAATCATGTGTGATTTGGCACTTTGGTGAATTTTTGGAATTTTCTAAAATTTATTTGGATTTATTTGGAATTTATTTGAATTTATTCCATTTTGAAATAATTAAAGAATTTAATTTTGCAAATAAATTTTTGTTGGAAATATTTTATTTGAGTCCAAAATAATCCAAAATATTTTCCAGAATTTTTCTGGAATTTTTAAAGTCATTTGCTATTTTAATGAATTAAATGAATTCTTGGGAATTATTTTAAATATTAAATCGCTGGAAAATCCAACTCGGGTCAAATCTTTGTTCATCCGACCAAAGTCGAACTCGAGTCCGACCCGAGCAGTTGACTCGGCCAGAACCCACTCCTAACCCTAATCGATCCCAGCCGTTGGATCAAGATCCAACGGTGAGATCCGCCCGGAAACCCGGCCGAGTGTTTGGGCCGGACCCGATCGCGCCGTGCGATCGTGGCGTTAATCGCGACACGTGGGCGGCCACGATTTCGTCGTCTTCCGTACTTAGCCGGACTCACTTGGCCGCCGTCTGTGCCGTGACCGATTAGGAGCTCCATGCTGAAACACGCCTCCGGGGCTATTTAATGCCGGATCGCACCGAGGACCGCCGTGACCCAGCGCACTTCTTGCCCTAACCCGCCGAGCTCTAGCCGCCGTAGGTTCGCCGGAATCGCTCGCCGTAGTTGCGTGGCGCCACCACGGTCCTTGCCTCGCCTCGCCGCCGTCAGCGTCCTCGCCGCCATTGACCCCGGTTGAAACCCCGAAGCCAGGCGCGCCGAAGACACCCTCCATCTCGCCGAGCACGCCCCAACCGCCCGTTTGGGTGGTCGCCGTCCTCGGCCAGCCGGCGGCCGCAACTCCGCCGTGAAAGCCATCGCCGACCGAAGCTCCACCAACCGTCCGATCAAGATCCAAAGGCCCGGATCGTGCCACGTCGCCGGTGAGTTTCCCGTTGAAAATCCTAGATCTAATCCCAACGGGTGGATCTAGATCCAACGGCCCACGATCGATCACGTCGCCCCAAGCACATGAGGCCAAACTCAATCCCGGTAGTCGGATTTCAAACCAGCGGCCACGATTGTGCCAGCGTCGAGGAAGCCGAACTGTCGCGCCCAGCAGCGCGTCGTGATCAGCGACACACGCGGGCCCAGCGTGTCGGCGACGATGCCGTGGCGTCACCCATGGCGTCATCGGTGGGACCACCTGTCGGCACCGTGAGAGCCCGCCGGCGTCGGCAATGGCGTCACCGAGTGAGCCCACATGTCGATCTCACGTGGAGGCGTGGGCCGAGTCCACGGTGGACCCAAGCCGAGTGTGGACCGAGCCCATGGGCCATTGGCGTCAGCAGGCCAATCGAGGAGCTGCCACGTGTCCATCTTTGACGCAATAATTAATTTCCGAAAAAGAAAATGATTTATTAATTCGAAATATTGATTCAAATTTAGATTCAAACTTCAAGCGCTTATAACTTTTATGCGTTTCAACTCCGATTTGAGTGGTTCAAATTTCTAAATTTGTATAAAATTGAGATCTACCTAAATATGAATTTTATTTAATTTTTGGACTAAAGTTTTTCTCTGAAATATTATTTAATTGATTATTTAAACTTTAAATAATCATAACTTTTAACGTTTAACTCCAAATTTGTGATTCCAGTTTCTAAAAATCCAGAAAATTATGTTCTCTCTGTTTATGGATTTTATTTGGAGTTTTGGGATCTTTTGCATAGTGTTCATTTGTGTATTTGCTATTTGCACGCTTTACGAGTAGGCGTTGAAGTCTTAGGAAGGATTCGAGGGAGAAGTGTTGACTCAGGATCCAACTCAAGACCAAGAGCAAGTGCTTTTTGAAGGCAAGTTGTGCTTTGACCATATTGATCCCATTTGAAATCTATTTTGATTTAAACTATTGCATGCTAGTTCAATTAGAAAGATACTTTGTTTAAACATGGGGTTAGATAAATACCAATTTGCTTTGTATGACACCTTGATTATTTAAGTATGTGCCATGATCCCTTGTCACCCTAGTTGTGGATTACTAGTTGGACATTATTAAATTGCCAACATGGGTTTAGACCGTTGTAGTACCTTTGCTTAGACACACTCGTGCTCATGACATGATTTTGGACAATCAAATGTTAATATTGACTTAATGACATATTGAACCTGTTTTGGAAAAGTATCATGTGATGTTGATGGCACGTGGTGCATGGTAATCAAGCGGGGTTTGATAAGCAATTCGGCCAGGGCATATGGCAAGAGTAATCAGGTGGGCAGTGTGGCATTGGGAGTGTTGATTTGGTTTTTCGGTAGTCTTGCCCTGGTCACTCTAAGGACTTAACCTTGCAAGCCTTTGAACTGGGTCATACTTGCAACCACATGCATTTGGAATGGGGCGGCCCTAGTTGACTAAGTCGCTAAGGACTCACTTGTGGAGCCTCGGAGTGTCGATTACACCGTTTGTGTGATTATGCGGGGGGCGTGTATCGTGGGTGTGGCAGGTACCCATCTAACGGTGTGTTGGTCCCATACTTCGCCTTGGCTAAGGGAAGGGATGGTGTAGAGCACGTCTGGAGAGGACCACCTGTGTTGTTTGAGGCTTCCAAAGGCTTTGTTATGATCGCTCATTCGCATACTCTTGTATGGCGATTCACGGTGACGTGGTGAGTGGATTGTATCTTGTGGGTAAAGTGCATAACCTCTGCAGTGTAGAATCTATTTGAATAAGCCAGGAGTCCACGATCTTTGGACAATGCTCGGGAATTACAGTCAAGGGTTAGATTTTACGAAAATAACTTGGATTTTGAGAAGTTGGGTTGGTTTAACAAAGAAGATGATGGAAATATGGTTTAGGATGGGGAAAAATGTTATTTAAACTTCTTGAAAAGTTATTTATGCTTTACTTATTTCTCTGCTTTGAATCTACTTATATTACTTGTCAAAAGCTGTTTCTGCCAAATATACCTGAGCTACTCCTTTGTACTAAGCCATGCATATAGTATATTAGCTTGCATTACATGCATGACTTCTTTGAGTACCAAGTACTCACCCTTGCCCCAACACAATATCAGTTGAAGAGGAGATTCGCCCGACTTTGGAGGAGGAACTCCAAGAGGACCCGACTACTTAGGGATCTGAGCCCGATCGATTGCTGTGGTATCTTGGATGGCGCCACGCAGTTTATTTGATTTTCCGCTGCTATTATTTTTCTCTGAATAAGTTTAGCCCTCACGAGGCATATATTTGTAACTTGGCTATAAGGTCGAGTAACCGGTTTATTACTTTAATAAAGTACTTCTATGGTATCGATTGGTATGATTGTGATATTTACCGATGTTAAAGACTGTGTGCACTAAGCGCGTTCTGGACTAGTCTTTGAATACCTGAGAAGGGTCGGATTTGCAAATTCGGGGTCCCCAGAGGTGGTATCAGAGCCATACTTGACCGTAGGCTCAACCCTAGCTAGAATGGTCGTAGTGAGGATAAAACCTATTTTCTAAAGCTAAAAATTTGTGAAGACAAGAAATGACATCACGACTTATCCCCTTCTCTCTTTTCTTGCCTCTTGCTGAAATTCTCCCTTACCTCGTCACGATCGAAAAATTCCGAGTTCTTACGAAAAGCACTCTTGTGACAGATGGAGGAAGAGTTCAACTACGTTGATCTGGGAGTTGGTCACGCCGCAGAGCTTTGGCACATGCTACAAACTCTCGGAGATTTTGAGAAGCCCCAATACCAAGTAGAAGTGATCAGACAAGCAGGATTGATCAAGGCTTGTGACGTGAGGATTGAGGTACCTGTCAGGAAGAGGGGCCCAGGCAATCGCCCGATACCTTTGCCTTTGCTAGAAGATCTACAATGCGAGATGGGTATCCAAGAAGTTTCACGACGAGCAATGCGGCACATTACGATATCCACGCCAGAGAGTTGGAAAGCCACGGTGTTCCGTTATCATCCAGCAGCGATAACCTTCTTGACCGAAGGCGATTCAGGATGAGAATGCCACGGTTACACGATTGGCACGATTAAATGCGTCGCCAGGAAGATGTACTAGATAATACAAGTAAGGAGCTACGAAGGCCCGCAAGGAGATCACGCAGCAGAGAAGAGCAGATGGCGGGAAGCTCAAGAGTATGTGGCACACCTTCTACGAAGGATTGGCGAGTTGGAAATGACTTTATGCGGACCGGACCAGAGCGATGCTCGAGCTACACGAGCCGATCCGGAGGAGTCGATCTCGATGAGGACATCGCTTCTTCGACTACCACGGATGACATAGTCGGCTGGACATGGCGATCGTTTGGCGCCTATGCCGCGACATCCGCACTCCAGGCCGTGGAGGTTTTCGATGAGTGAGCTTAGGTTCTATAGTGAGACTCCTTCGCCGAGTCGCGTCATAAAATAAAGAGTCACCCTTTAGGCGTTAGATTCAGGAGTTAGTTCGATTTGGATTTGCTTTGTTTGCGGAGTGTGCATTATGTGTTGCAAGGCCCTTAGGCATTATGTGACCATACCAAGTTATTAATAATAAAGATGGACCTTAAAGTTACCCCTTTCGCCTGCATAAAGTCCATACTACTTGTCTATTCTTGTTTCCCTCTCATCTCTAAACCTAGAGCAAATCAGCAGATGGTGAACACCGTGGGAACTTTGGAAGCAATGGGAGTGGATCTCGCCCAGAAAACCCCAATGATGGAGCACCGGCACAGCCCTTTGGATGTGCGAGAATTTTGGAGCATTTCTTGCTGCTCAGACCAGTTGATGCATGCTATGATGCAACAAATGCAGCACGTCACCGCTCAGGCCACTTTGCCAATCAAGTTAATCGGGGACCACGCTTGAGAATACAAGGCTGTCAGAGTTCATGAGGACTCACCCACCCACTTTCTCTGGAAATGCCAATCCATTGGAGGCCGATGATTGGTTAAGATCAATTGAGAGGAAGCTACACATAGCCCAATGCATAGGAAATGAGAAGGTACTTTACGCTTCTCATCGATTTGGAAGGAACGACCAAGAATGGTGGGAGAACCACATGCCGCTTGAGAGAACCCTCAAGATATCACTTGGGAAGAGTTCACAGTGCATTAAGCGATATCACGTGCTGAAGGAATCATGGACCTTAAGAAGGAGGAGTTGAGCAGAAGCAAGGTAATCGGCCGATGGCGAGCTACTGAACAAGTTCACACAGCTAGCACGCTCGCTTTGAGGATGTAGCGACAGATAAATCCAGACAGTCTCGTTTTATGAAGGGACTTAACTCAGGATTGCAAGTAGGGTTGATCACCCACACCTTTCCAGATTTCCAAGAGTTGGTGAATAAGGCGCTTATTCTTGAGGACAAAGCGCAAGGAATGGATGAGAACGAGAGCGCGAGGATGCAACGGCAAGGATCACGTCGAGGAAGCATAGCAGCGCTTGAGAGTTGCACCAAATCAATTCTTGATTCCAACCACGAGAATGCAACAAGGACACCATCCCGGCACCAAGACCCGCCAATCAGAACTACCAAACCCCCACTTCGCTACGCTACCTGTGCAATCGAGGAGCAGTGAGACAGCCGCTACAAGCGCAACGAGCCAGACACTTTGCCAACAGATTGTCCGAAGAAGACAGCGAGGCGACCCGATTCGCTTCAATCTAGGAACCACCCAGCTAGGGCGCCCGGCCACGAGAGCCACACCCCAGGCCGTGGTGTGAGGACGTGTCAACCATGTCACCGAGGTTGCTTTGCTAATTGCTAAGGACGTCGTACTGGGTTAGTTACTTGTTAACTCTGTACCTGCAGCAGTTTTGTTTGACTCTGGTGCTTCGGATTCGTTTGTTTATGAGGCTTTGCTACTAGAAATGACTTAAGGATTGCAAGACTTAAGTGCATGCTTTTAGTTCAAACCCACAGTTCCGAACTCGAGCGGAAGTAGGATGTTAGGGTGAGAATACTAATAGATGGAATAGAGTTCCTAGCAAACCTTATAATTTTGGAGACCCGGACCTTAGATGTTATATTGGGAATGGATTGGTTATCCAAGCACAAAATTTGTATTGGATTGTGGGCGAAGGACTATCTCGATTGAGAGCCCGTGTGGGAAGAAAGTGGAATTTCAAGCCCACTGCGATTAGAGATGGGCGATTGATGGTTAACCAGTACCAAGGCAATCAGCATAGAGGATGTCCCGATGGTGAATGAGTACCCGATGTTTTTCCCGAAGATCTACAGTATGCCTTGAGACGAGGACATAGAGTTTGTGATAGAGCTTGTCTGCAAGATGCGGCCACCGATAGCAAAGAGACCCTATCGGATGTCAACCGAGGAGTTGGTAGAGATGAAGAAAGCAGCTAGAAGAGTTAATGGAGAAAGGATTTATCGAGACCAAGTTAATGCGCCATGGGGAGCACCAGTTTTGTTTGTCAAGAAGAAGGGCGGGAGTTTCGGGATGTGCATTGACTACCGTGCACTCAATGAAGTCACCGTGAAGAATAAGTATCCGCTACCGAGATTGATGATTTGTTTGATCGATTAAGAGGAGGCGGAGTTTTCTCAAGATTGATCGAGATCGAGATATCATCGATTAAAGATCCGATCGAGAAGATATTCAAGGCGCATTCTCGTCAAGATATGGACATTACGAGTTTCTGATTATATCCTTTGAAATTTGAATCGAATGCGCCTTATTTCATGAATATGATGAATAAGGTGTTCATGGAATATTTGGACAAGTTTGTAAATGCGTGTTCATAGACGATATCCTAATCTACTCCAAGGCAGGAGGATGAACATGCCGAACACTTAAGGCGAGTTTTGGAAAAAGGCGAGGCAGCAACTTTTCGCCAAGTTCAGCAAGTGTGATTTTTGGAAGGACAAGGTGGAGTTTCTTGGACATGTAATGACCGCTTGAAGAAGTCGCCGTAGATCCAAGCAAAGTAGAAGGCATGTTACATTGGGAGGCGTAGAAGGCGTGACCAGTTCGAGTTTCCTTGGAATGGCGAGGATATTACCGCCGTTTCATCGAAGGTTTTTAGACAATTGCGAAACCTCTTACGCAATTCTTTGAAGAAGGAAAAGAAGTTTGCATGGGCGCTTGAATGTGAGGAAGGATTTGAGAGTGAAGAAGCGATTGACATCGGCAGGTGTTAGTTCTCTGGGATGTTGCTCAAAGCTTGATATTTATTGTGACGCATCGCGCCAAGGACTTGGATGTGTCTTGTCACGAGAATGGAAAGGTCGTAAACTTATGCATCAAGGCAGTGAGGCCGCATGAGGAAAATTATCCGACACATGACCTAGAGTTAGCCAGTAGTGCATGCTTTGAAGATATGGCGTCACTATCGATTGGAAGCAGATGTGAAGTATATACGGATCATAAGAGCCTTAAGTACATATTCACCCGGTCGGATCTGAATATGAGGCAAAGGAGATGGCTAGAATTGATCAAGGACTATAATGTTGGAATTCATTACCATCCGGGAAGGCCAGCGTAGTAGCCGATGCTCTGAGTCGGAAGAGCCATACAGTGAGTACGTTGCTAGCCACAAGTCCGGATGAGTTATGTGAGGATTTCCAGAAAATGAAGATTGAGGTTGTACCTAGCGGATTCTTGGCCGCCTGGGAAGTAAAGCCTACTTTAGAGGACCGGATCCGAGAAGGGACGAAGGATGATGACAAGATCCGTAGGATTAAGTCCAAAATGGAGGAAGGCAAGGCAAAGGATTTCAAGCTAGGCAGGCAAGGCACGTTATGGATGAAGGATCGCATTTGTGTGCCTAACAAAAGGAGTTAAAGCAAGCGATTACGGAAGAAGCCCATGACTCTAAGTACTCGATTCATCACTGGAAGCGCCAAGATGTATCGAGGATCTGAAGGAGAGATTACGGTGGCCGAGTATGAAGCGTGAAGTTGCCGAGCATGTTGCATTGTGCGGCGTATGCCAGGAGAGTCAAGGCAATGCATCGAGAGACCAGCGGGATTGCTACAACGTGAAAATACTGAGTGGAAGTGGGAGGAAATCGGAATGGATTTCATTACCGGTTTAGAAGACTCAAGGAGGTTATGACTCCATATGGGTTATAGTGGATCGCTTGACTAAAGTAGCCCATTTTATCCCCGTAAAGACCACTTACTCGGAGATAAATTAGCGAGTTGTACATGATCGGGATTGTTTGTTTGCACGGAGTATAAAGAGGATTATGTCGGACGAGGTACCCAATTTACCTCAAGGTTACGGAATAAGTTGCATGAAGCCATGGGAACCCGTTTAAACTTGATGACTTATCATCCACAGACGGATGGGACAGGCCAGAAAGAGTCAACCAGATTCTAGAGGATATGTTGAGAGCTTGTGCATTGGCTTATGCTACCTCTTGGGATAAAAGTTTGCCGTATATGCCGAGTTTAGTTACAACAATAGTTATCGAGGCTAGTTCTGAGATGTCACCTTTTGAGGCCTTTGTATGGTCGACCACTGTCGGACACCATTGAATTGGAATGAGGCCGTGGCGCCGTGTCTTTGGGCTGATATTCTTCAAGAGGTGAGGAAGCGGTCGCTATGATTAGGGAAAGGTTGAAGATAGCCCAATCTCGACGGAAGAGTTATCTTGACAATCGTCGCCGAGATTTGAGTTTTGAACGAGAAGACTTTGTATACCTCGAGTTCGCCTCTCGGGAGTTAAGAGGTTCCATGCCAAAGGAAACTCGCACCCGTTATGTTGGACCATTTAAGATTTTGAGTCGCAGAGGTGAAGTTGCCTACCGGTGGAGTTGCCCACGATCGTTGGCGAGGAGTGCATGACGTGTTCCATGTGTCCCGATTGAAGAAGTGTCTCCGAGTTCACGAGGAGCGAGCACCGCTAGAGTCAATTGAGTTGCAAGAGGATTTGACTTATAAGGAGCACCCTATGAGGATTCTAGACACAATGGATCGAGAAACTAGAAACAAGTCAACCCGATTCTGTAGAGTTCGATTGGAGCAACCATGAAGAAAGTGAAGCGACTTGGGGCCGCGAAGAGGATTTGAAGAAAGAATTTCCAAACCTATTTCTTTAGTGAGCCACTGAATCTCGGGGCGAGATTCTATTAAGGGGGGGAGGTTTGTAACATCCCAAAATTTTGCTTTCTTAAAATCATGTGTGATTTGGCACTTTGGTGAATTTTTGGAATTTTCTGGAATTTATTTGGATTTATTTGGAATTTATTTGAATTTATTCCATTTTGAAATAATTAAAGAATTTAATTTTGCAAATAAATTTTTGTTGGAAATATTTTATTTGAGTCCAAAATAATCCAAAATATTTTCCAGAATTTTTGGAATTTTAAAGTCATTTGCTATTTTAATGAATTAAATGAATTCTGGAATTATTTTAAATATTAAATCGCTGGAAAATCCAACTCGGGTCAAATCTTGTTCATCCGACCGAAGTCGGACTCGAGTCCGACCGAGCGAGTTGACTCGGCCGAACCCACTCCTAACCTAATCGATCCCAACCGTTGGATCAAGATCCAGCCGAGATCCGCCCCGGCCAAGCCGGTGTTTGGGCCAGGACCCGATCGCGCCGTGCGATCGTGGCCGTTGATCGCGACACGTGGGCGGCCACGATTTCGTCGTCTTCCGTAGCAAAGCCGGACTCACCGCCGAGTGCGCCGCCGTGACCCGATTAGGGCTCATGCTGAAACACGCCTCCGGGCTATTTAATGCCGGATCGCACCGAGGACGCCGTGACCCAGCGCACTTCTTGCCCTAACCCGCCGAGCTCTAGCCGCCGTAGGTTCGCCGGAATCGCTCGCCGTAGTTGCGTGAAGCGCCACCACAGTCCTTGCCTCGCCTCGCCGCCGTCGCGATCCTCGCGCCATTGACCCCGGTTGAAACCCGAAGCGGCGCACCGAAGACACCCTCCATCTCGCCGAACACGCCCCAACCGCCCGTTTGGGTGGTCGCCGTCCTCGGCCGCCGGCAGCGCAACTCCGCCGTGAAAGCCATCGCCGACCGAGCTCCACCAACCGTCCGATCAAGATCCAAAGGCCCGGATCGTGCCCACGTCACTTGGTGAGTTTCCGTTGAAAATCCTAGATCTAATCCCAGCGGGTGGATCTAGATCCAGCGGCCCACGATCGATCACGTGCGCCCCAAGCACATGAGGCCAAACTCAATCCCGGTAGTCGGATTTCAAACCAGCGGCCCACGATTGTGCCAGCGTCGAAGCCGAGCCGTCGCGCCCAGCGCGCGTCGTGGTCAGCGACACGCCGGGGCCAGCGTGTCGGCGGCGATGCCGTGGCGTCACCCATGGCGTCATCGGTGGGACCCACTGTCGACCGTGGTGAGCCCGGTGGCGTCGGCAATGACGTCACCGAGTGGGCCCACATGTCGATCTCACGCGTGGAAGTGGGACCGAGTCCACGGTGGACCCAAGCCGAGTGTGGACCGAGCCCATGGACCGGCTGGCGTCAGCGGGCCAATCAGGAGCTGCCACGTGTCCATCTTTGGCGCAATAATTAATTTCCGAAAAGAAAATGATTTATTAATTCGAAATATTGATTCAAATTTAGATTCAAACTTCAACCGCTTATAACTTTTGCGTTTCAACTCCGATTTGAGTGGTTCAAATTTCTAAATTTGTATAAAATTGAGATCTACCTAAATATGAATTTTATTTAATTTTTGGACTAAAGTTTTTCTCTGAAATATTATTTAATTGATTATTTAAACTTTAAATAATCATAACTTTTTAACGTTTTAACTCCAAATTTGTGATTCCAGTTTCTAAAAATCCAGAAAATTATGTTCTCTCTGTTTATGGATTTTATTTGGAGTTTAGGATCTTTTGCATAGTGTTCATTTGTGTATTTGCTATTTGCACGCTTTACGAGTAGGCGTTGAAGTCTTGGGAAGGATTCGAGGAGAAGTGTTGACTCGAGGATCCAACTCAAGACCAAGAGCAAGTGCTTTTTGAAGGCAAGTTGTGCTTTGACCATATTGATCCCATTTGAAATCTATTTTGATTTAAACTATTGCATGCTAGTTCAATTAGAAAGATACTTTGTTTAAACATGGGGTTAGATAAATACCAATTTGCTTTGTATGACACCTTGATTATTTAAGTATGTGCCATGATCCCTTGTCACCCTAGTTGTGGATTACTAGTTGGACATTATTAAATTGCCAACATGGGTTTAGGCCGTTGTAGTACCTTTGCTTAGACACCTTTCGTGCTCATGACATGATTTTGGACAATCAAATGTTAATATTGACTTAATGACATATTGAACCTGTTTTGGAAAAGTATCATGTGATGTTGATGGCACGTGGTGCATGGTAATCAAGCGGGGTTTGATAAGCAGATTTCGGCCAGGGCATATGGCAAGAGTAATCGAGGTGGGCAGTGTGGCATTGGGAGTGTTGATTTGGTTTTCGGGTAGTCTTGCCCTGGTCACTCTAAGGACTTAACCTTGCAAGCCTTTGAACTGGGTCATACTTGCAACCACATGGTGGAATGGGACGGCCCTAGTTGACTAAGTCGCTAAGGACTCACTTGTGGAGCCTCGTGGTGTCGATTACACCGTTTGTGTGATTATGCGGGGGCGTATCGTGGGCGTGGCGGTACCCATCTAACAGTGTGTTGGTCCCATACTTCGCCTTGGCTAAGGAAGGGATGGTGTAGAGCACGTCTTAGGAGAGGACCACCTGTGTTGTTTGAGGCTTCCGAAGGCTTTGTTATGATCGCTCATTCGCATACTCTTGTATGGCGATTCACGGTGACGTGGTGAGTGGATTGTATCTTGTGGGTAAAGTGCATAACCTCTGCCAGTGTAGAATCTATTTGAATAGCCAGAGTCCACAGTCTTTGGACAATGCTCGGGGAATTACAATCAAGGGTTAGATTTTACGAAAATAACTTGGATTTTGAGAAGTTGGGTTGGTTTAACAAAGAAGATGATGGAAATATGGTTTAGGATGGGGAAAAATGTTATTTAAACTTCTTGAAAAGTTATTTATGCTTTACTTATTTCTCGCTTTGAATCTACTTATATTACTTGTCAAAAGTCATTTCTGCAAATATACTGAGCTACTCCTTTGTACTAAGCCATGCATATAGTATATTAGCTTGCATTCTGTGCATGACTTGCTGAGTACCAAGTACTCACCCTTGCCCCAACACAATATCGGTTGAAGAGGAGATTACGCGGCTTTGGAGGAGGAACTCCAAGAGGACCCGACTACTTAGGGATGCGAGCCCAGTCGGTTGCACTGTGGTATCTTTGGATGGCGCCACGCAGTTTATTTGATTTTCATTGCTATTATTTTTCTCTGAATAAGTTTAGCCCTCACGAGGCATATATTTGTAACTTGGCTATAAGGTCGAGTAACCAGTTTTATTACTTTAATAAAGTACTTCTATGGTATCGATTGGTATGATTGTGATATTTACCGATGTTAAAGACTGTGTGCACTAGCGCGTTCCTGGACTAGTGCTGAATACACAGAGGGTCCGGATTTGCAAATTCGGGGTCCCGACACGAATGCACCAGCTTATTTCATGAACCTGATGAATAAGGTTTTCATGGAGTATCTGGACAAATTCGTAGTTGTATTCATAGATGACATCCTAATCTACTCCAAGACCAAAGAAGAACATGCAGAGCATTTGAGGCTAGTTCTTGAGAAGTTGCGAGAGCAGCAGTTATTTGCCAAGTTCAGCAAGTGCGACTTTTGGAAGGACAAGGTAGAGTTCCTTGGACACGTGATGACCGCGGAAGGAGTCACCGTAGATCCAAGCAAAGTAGAAGCCGTGTTGCATTGGGAACAGCCGAAAACCGTGACCCAGATTCGGAGTTTCCTTGGGATGGCCGGTTACTACCAACGCTTCATTGAAGGCTTTTCGACGATTGCAAGACCTCTCACGCAATTGTTGAAAAAGGAGAAGAAGTTTAACTGGACGCCGAAATGTGAGAAAGGATTCCAAGAGCTGAAGAAGCGATTGACAATGCCACCGGTGTTGGTTCTACCGGATGTTAATCAAAGCTTCGATATCTATTGTGATGCATCGCGCCATGGACTTGGATGTGTGTTAATGCAGAATCGGAAGGTCGTTGCTTATGCATCAAGGCAGTTGAGACCACATGAGGAGAATTACCCGACACACGACCTAGAGTTGGCCGCCGTAGTGCATGCCTTGAAGCTGTGGCTCCACTATCTGATCGGTAATAGATGTGAAGTGTATACCGACCATAAAAGTCTTAAGTACATATTCACCCAGTCAGACCTGAATATGAGGCAAAGGAGATGGCTAGAGTTGATCAAGGACTACAATGTCGGGATTCACTACCATCCCGGAAAGGCCAATGTGGTGGCTGATGCCTTGAGTCGGAAGAGCCATACTGTGAACATTATGATAGCAAGAAGCCAGGACGAGCTGTGCAAGGAATTTCAGAAGATGCAGATTGAGGTAGTACCTGAGGGATTCTTGGCCGCGCTAGAGGTGAAGCCTACATTAGAAGAACAGATCCGAGAAGGACAGAAGGATGATGCCAAGATCCTGAGGTTAAGTCCAAGATGGATGAAGGTAAGGCAGAAGACTTCAAGCTGGATGAGCAAGGCACATTGTGGATGAAGGATCGAATTTGTGTGCCGAACAAGAAGGAGCTGAAGCAGCTGATTCTGGAGGAAGCCCATGACTCCAAGTATTCAATTCATCCAGGAAGCGCGAAGATGTATCAAGACTTGAAAGAAAGATTCTGGTGGCCGAGTATGAAACGCGAAGTTGCCGAGCATGTTGCACTGTGCGATATATGCCAGAGGGTTAAGGCAATGCATCAGAGGCCAGCAGGACTGCTACAGCCAATGAGGATACCTGAGTGGAAGTGGGAAGAAATAGGTATAGACTTTATCACCGGTCTGCCAAGGACTCAGGCTGGATATGACTCTATATGGGTTATAGTGGATCGTTTGACTAAAGTCGCCCATTTCATTCCTGTCAAGACCACTTACTCGGGAGATAAGTTGGCAGAATTGTACATGACCAGGATCGTCTGTTTGCACGGAGTGCCGAAGAAGATTGTATCGGACAGAGGTACCCAATTTACCTCAAGATTCTGGAATAAGCTACACGAAGCCATGGGGACCCGTTTGAACTTCAGTACAGCGTATCATCCACAGACGGATGGACAGACCGAAAGAGTCAATCAAATTCTAGAGGATATGCTAAGAGCATGTGCATTGGCTTATGCTACCTCCTGGGATAAGAGTCTACCGTATGCTGAGTTCAGTTACAACAACAGTTACCAGGCTAGTTTGCAAATGTCACCTTTTGAGGCATTGTATGGTCGACCATGCCGAACGCCTTTGAATTGGAACGAGACAGGTGAACGCCATGTCTTCGGACCAGATATTCTTCAAGAAGCCGAAGAGCAGATTACCATGATACGGGAAAGGTTGAAGATAGCCCAATCAAGATAGAAGAGTTATGCAGATAATCGTCGTCAGGACTTGAGTTTTGAACCATAGGATTTTGTGTACCTTAGGGTTACACCCCTCAAGGGAGTTAGAGGGTTCCTTGCAAAAGGAAAACTTGCACCGCGATATGTCGGACCCTTTAAGATTCTGAGCCGCAGAGGCGAAATCGCTTACCAGCTAGAGCTACCGCAGTCGTTAGCAGAAGTGCATGATGTATTCCATGTATCCCAGCTGAAGAAGTGTCTCCGAATACCAGATGAGCAAACCCCACTGGAGTCAATAGAGCTGCAAGAGGATCTAACTTACAAAGAGCACCCCATTAAGATTCTGGATACGATAGATCGGGAGACAAGAAATAAGTCAACCCGCTTCTGTAGAGTCCAGTGGAGAAATCATGAGGAAAGTGAAGCGACTTGGGAGCGCGAGGAAGATTTGAAGAAAGAGTTTCCAAAGCTATTCCTTAGTCAGCCCTGAATCTCGGGGACGAGATTCTGTTAAGGGGGAGGTTTGTAACACCTCAATTTTTGCTTTTCATGAATTTAAATGTTATTTGTGCCATTTGTGAATTTTTGGAATTTTCTAGAATTTATTAGGATTTAATTTGAATTTATTTCCTTTTGAAATAATTAAAGAATTAAAATTTTCAAATAAAGTTTTGTTGGGAATATTTTATTTGGGTCCAAAATGTTCCAAAGTATTTTCCATAATTTTTCTGGAATTTTTCTGATTATTTTTCTATTTTGCTCGAATTAATTGAATTTCTAGAAATTATTTTGAATATTAAATCGCGGGAGAAATCGAATGGGTTTTACTGTTCCACCGACCGAGCCTGAGTCAGACTCGAGTTTGAGTCCGACTCGAGTCTGACCGGCGCCGGTGAGACCCTAACGCGCGTGACCGTCGGATCTCAATCCAACGGCCACGATCGCGCCACGTCGCCCACGTGCGGGCCGAGCCAGACCCGGTCACGCCCATGCGATCCCGACTGTCGGCCATGCCACGTGGACGGCGTGGATTGTGCCACGTCGCCCGGCCGTGCCCGAGCCGGACTTCGCCGCCCGTACCGGCTTCGCCGCGATTTCCGCGTCGATCTCGACGTTGGGGTCGGCATTTAAAGCCCGGACACGTACCCGAGGTTCGCACTTCCCTCGCGCATCGTTTGGCCCTCGTGCCCTAGCCCTAGCCGCCGCCGTCTTTCCGCTATTGCTCGCCGTAGTTGCCTAGGGTTCCTCTTCGGTTTTCCGCAATTCCCGCCCTCGTCCGCCGTTCCCCGCCGTGTTGGTGGCAAGATTCGGGACCGTCGCGTCAAGGCGAACCTGGGAGTACCACTCACCTCGTCGGAGCAGCCCCATAGCACCGTGCGGAGTGTCGTCCTCCCGGGCCGGCACTCGCAGCCCCCGGCAGGAAGCCATCGACGTTCTGAAAGCTCTCCACCGTCCGATCGTCATCCAACGTCCCAGATCGGCCACGTCATCGGGAGGTAATCCGCACGTTGTATTTCCCAGATCTAATCCCAACCGTTGGATCCAGATCCAACGGCTCAGATCGAGCCACGTAGCCATAACCGCACCGTGTTAGGAGTAATCTCAGCCGTTAGATCTAGATCGTACGGTTCGGGTTAGCCACGTTGTCAGCGTTATATTGGATCTCGACCGTCCGATCGAGATCGAACGGTTCGGATCGACCGCGTTCACCCCAAACGCGCGTCAGCCAGATCTAATCTGGGCCGTTGATTTTCAAATCAACGGCCCAGATCATGCTGCGGTGTAGAAGCCGAGCCGTGCGCGACCGCTGCAGCGTGCGTGTCGCCGACACCGCCAGCGTGTGAGCGGGACAGCTGAACCGCACCATGACATCACCGCTGACGTCACGGTGGGGCTCGCTTGTTAGGCACCCTCAGCAGTAGGTCCCACGTGTCAGAGACACGTGTGCTGTGGACCGAGCCCACGGTGGACCCGAGCCGGCCGTGGACCGAGTCCAGCGTCTGCTGACGTCATGCTGACATCATAATTCGCTTTTCCAATAGAAAAATAATTCGGTGGAAATTCAAAATCCACGCTGACGTCATGCTGACGTCATTAATCGGTTTTTCAATATAAAAATAAATGAGTTAATTCGGTTTATTGTTTAATTTGAATTTTGAAACTTCAAACGCTTATAACTTTTGCATTTTAACTCCGATTTGAGTGATTCAAATTTCTAAATTTTTATAAAATTGAGATCTACTTAAAGGTGAATTTTATTTAATTTTTGGACCAAATTTTTTCTATGTAATATTATTTAATTGATTATTTAAACTTCAAACGCTTGTAACTTTTGCGTTTTAACTCCGATTTCGACGATTCAAATTCCTAAAAATTCATAAAATTATGTTCTCTCTGTTTATGGACTTTATTTGAATGTTTGGACACTTTTTGTCTACTGTTTATTTATTTATTGCGATTTGCACGCTTTACGAGTAGACGTTGAAGTGCCCGAAGGAGAAGTGTTGACCCAAGAGCCAGCTCAAGAGCCTGAACAAGTAATTTTTGAAGGCAAGTTATGCTTTGACCATGTTGATCCCATTTTTGAAATTAATTTGATTTAAACAATTGCATGCTAATTTAAATTAGAAAATGCTTTATTTAATTCTGGGAAATTAGATAAAGGCCAAATTACTATACGACACCTTGATTATTTAAATGTGCCATGACCCCTTGTCACCCTAGTTGTGGATTATTTAGTTGGACATTGTTAATTGCCAATATGGGTTGGTTAGCACGATTGTAGTATGCTTAGCCCCGCCTCGATGTCACGACATTATTTTGGACACTTACATGTTAATATTGACTTAATGAGATATGGAACCTGTTTTGGAAGAGTGTCATGTGTTATTGATATTGTTGTTGATGGCACGTGGTGCATGGTAAACAACCAGGTTTGATAAATAGTTTTGATCGGGGCATGTGGCAAGATTGATTGGGTGGGCCAGGTGTGGCACCGGGAAAGTTAATTTGGTTCTTCGGGTAGTCTTGCCCTGATCACCCTAAGGACTTAACCTTGCAAGCCTTTGAATTGAGTCAATCTTGCAACCACATGTCCGGAATGGGACGGACCTAGTTGATTAAGTTGCTAATAACTTACTTGTGGTACCTCGGGGTGTCAACTACACCGTTTGTGTAGCTTGAAGGGGGAGCGTACCAGGGCTGCGGCATGGTACCCGTCCAACGGCATGTCGGTCCCATACTTCACCTTTGCTAAGGGAAGGGATGGTGTAGGGCAAAAGCTGGAGAGGATCACTTGTGTATCTAGAGGCTTCCGAAAGACTTTGTTATGGACTCTCGCCTTGGTGGCGTTTGACTGTATCTTGTGGGTAAAGTGCATAACCTCTGCAGAGTGTATAAACTATTCGAATAGCCGAGTCAACGGTATTGGACACCGCTCGGGGATTACAATCAAGGGTTATATTTTCATGAAAATAACTTGGTTTTGGAAACTGGAGGATTTGGGATTTGTTGAATGGAGCTTAGGGTGATAAATGCTTTACTTACCCTTTCCATGCAAAGTTATTACCTTACTTATTGTTTTATTGCTTTACCATCTATTAATGTATTTACAACTGCTGTTTACTGCAAATATACCTGTTAGCCTACTCTTTGTACAAAGCCTTGCATGTAGAATATTAGCTTGCATTCTGTGCATGACTTGCTGAGTACCAAGTACTCACCTTTGCCTCAACACAAACATCAGTTGAAGAAGAGTCGACGCCAGCTTCAGAGGAGGAATTTCAGGAGGAGCCGACGAACTAGGGGCGGGCCAAGTCAGTTGCCTGTGGCATATTGGTTGGCGCCACACGCTATCTTTTTATTCCGCTGCTATTATTTCTTTCAATAAGTTTTCGCCCTGCGAGGCGTACTTTTGTAACTTGGCCATAAGGTCGAGCAACCAGTTAATTCTCCTTTTTATTAAAGTACTTTATTAATTCGTTGAGTATGATTGTGATATTTACCGATGTTGAGACTGTGTGAACTAGCGTGATCCTAGACTAGTGATGAATACAAAGAGGGTCCGGATTTGCAAATTCAGGTCCCGACACGAGCATACCCGCGATACCTCGAGGTCACTCGGGAATCACTTCGAGAGTCCTCGCGGCGCAAGCCAATCAATGCTTCGTGACTCATCTCGGCGAGAGCGAACAGGGGTGCGCTCCCGATGCTTTCGGGAAACACTCCGGCACCCTTATCATCGGGTGGATTCGATATTCTCAAATACGCGGCTAGTCTTTCTGGATCTTCGGCCATGACCGCACCCATAGCCTCTAGATCCACCTACTCGGGGAAGTTTTGAAGGTCGCGCATGAAATATCCCGCACAATCAATCAACAGTTAATAGTGAATTAGGATATGGATTAAACAAAAACAGTAATTAAACTTTATTAACTCATATGAAACATTATAATTTGAATTGAGAAAATCAATTACAAAAATGGAATTATGAAACAATAAAAGTCCCAATTACAAATTTCAATCAAGGATTACAATTAAATTGCACAAAATTGCAAAAGACAAAATCCTAAACCTAATGGTCCCTGTCCTCATTTGCATAACCTGCATTGGAATACGATCATTAGAGTGCATTAGAAATAGTATCAAATAAATGAATTGGAAATAGAAATTATTGGGTTAAGAACTGCCGTCAGCTTTTTATAATTAATTATCGCTAATTGAGGTCCCCTAGATTATCCAGGGGCTAATCTGGCCCCTCTAGAGATTTATAATTGCATCATTCGGCAGTTATACAAACTTGTTTAAGCCTCAAACGCGTGTATTGAGAAATATCGCGCGATAAAGTCCTAGTTACTTCAGTAAAACAGTAAAAATGCCACAGTAGAAAGGATAAGGTAAAAGCACTGTACACAAGGGGACAACTCAACCATCTCCAGAACAAAAGCATGGAAATTGAAATAGAGTAGGCAGTAGAGATAAAAATGAACTAGAAGTGAGAATAAATGGTAGGGAGTAAGGAATCTTGGTGTCAGTATTTAGGATTAAAGCATAGCAAGGGTTGCATCATGTCTAACCTTAGCCAAACATGCTCCCCCGGCGCACTGACATTAGGATAGACATCGATACCATCCAACTTGCAGTGGGGATCGAATAGAGGATCACACATCACAGACCAAAGAGGAGATAATCAAATCCCCTAACATAGCATCAATCAATCATCATATGCTGTGCAAATGAATCCCTGTAAGGCCACTGTCACCATGCTATATGTAAGCATTTAGAGATCATTCAGTAACCTAACATCAAGCTAATCAATCTATTAAGCTCATCCACATCATAGCAACAATCAGTGTAATGAATTTCTAATCCATTTTCCAAGCATCACAGATCAAGGAAACATGGTCTTAGTATTAGCATTTTAATCTCAAAGCATCATGAAACCCTAGCACTGAGCAACACAGAATCATCCCAATCGCAGTAAAGAACTCGGTAACCAGAGGAATACCGAACCTTAATCCAAACCCTAATCAAAACCGAAACAACACCATCCGGCTCAAGCGACAATAAGGGAAGGGAATCAAGTAAAGATACCAAACGTTAGATCTAACCGAGCCCAAATCAATTCGGCGCAAGAGACAGGGGGGATCAGCATCCAGAGAAGAGAAGAGGAAGGAGTAGAAGATTAGGGCTACCAACCCTAAATAAGAAAATGGAAAGGGGGAGGAAAACCGAACGGTAGGGGGGTGGAAGAAGAGCAGGAGGGGATGGCGTTGCCATCGGTGGAGGCAGCGGGTCGTCGAGGGCGAGGCTGGCGGGGAGTCGGTGAGAGCCAGGGAAGGGGACGCCTGTGCGTATGCGCCAGGAAGGAGGCCTAGTCGGAGTCGACCGAAGGCAAGGACCGAAGGGGGAGACGGAGGCGCCATGGAGCCAGGAGCAGAGAGGAGCCAAGAAGGGGAGAAGAAGAAGCGTGAAGGGAATGGGGAGAAGAAGAGACAGACCAAAGGGATAAGGAGGAGGAGAAAAAGGAAAGAAAAGAAAAAGGGAAAAGAAAATGAGAAAAAGAAATAAGAAGGAAAAGAATAGGGAAAAATGGAAAATAAAATAAGAAAATGGAGTAGAAAAAGGAAATAAAAATAGAAAGAAGAGAAAAGAAAAGAGAAAAACAAGAAAAATGACTAAATTGGACATGCCATCCAAATTCATAAATTTTAATCTCGATAAAACCTTCGAAATCAATTCAAATAGTTTGAAAAGAATTAAATTATAAACTTAATTAGTCAATCAATTTAAATTAAATGCAACCGTATAAAAATCAATTAAAGTGCCAAAACTCACAAAACAAAACTTATGAATCCTAAAACAATATAGTAAACTCTTTGAGCTTCTTTAAAACATATAAAAACTTATTACCACCAAAATATGATATTCAGGTAGTTTTAGCACCTAGTTCTAATTGGATTGTTAATCTGTGTCTGGTTATACAAAATCAATAACCCCCATAATAAATCAATTAGGAGGAATACTACGTTAAATGAGAGAAAAATGTTGACCAGATTAATTGCTACACAAATCAATTCATATACTCTTATACAGCTTGCATTTAGTAGAAATCAAAATAAGACCAAAACTAAGTAGAAGACCTCTAAGAAACCTAAACCTTATCAATAGTTAGTATAATGAATAAAAGTGGATAATCGTAACTAGGTTAATGCATTAAACTAAAGCACCTTAAATAGCAATACGTTAAAATGAACTGCATCCACTTAAAGTATTGCAACTGTAACTTTTAAAGTTAAAACACGCCAAATCAGAAAGGCAACAAATCAATATATGGATCAAATTTAAATAAATCACCTATGTACATCAAATTAAATTAAGTTCAAGAAAAGATAAGATCTGATCGGTGAAAGAAAGGAATGAAAAGAAAACAATAAAAATATAATAATAACCACTAGAAGAAGTACTAATATCAAGAATATTAATATTAGGGTTAAAGATTTAATAAATGGAATTTCATTAAGACCTTTAGGTCACAATCATATTATGATAGCTAGAGGTTGTATAAGGGTAAATAGGTGTATACGCAGTAAAGAAATAGCACTAACAATTTTCTTACAAGTAAATAGGCAAGAAATCGAATAAGTTAGGATAAGATATTAATGATCAAGAAAATGAGATTGAACCGACTAGTTTGACCAGTTATAATCCAGAAAGGAATTTGTGAAATCATGTGCTGACAAATTGGCTTAGAATTGAATTTGCAAAATGTGCTTGTTCATAAGTTCGACAATTTGACAAGAAACAGTGAAGTTCTCTTTTGTGCCGGAACAAACTTTCAAGAAACAGTAAGTTTCCCTTGTACGCCGGACCACTTTTCTTTGGTCCGTCGTGAACGTGTTTGCAAATGTTTTTGTGCCGGACCAAACTTTCAAGAAATAGTAAGTTTCCCTTGTACGCCGGACCGCTTTTCTTTGGTCCACCGTGAACGTGTTTGCAAACGTTTTTGAGCCGGACTGAAACTTCCAAAACCAGTAAGTTTCCCATGTACGACAGACCAACTTTTTTGGTTTGTTGTAAATATGCTTTTGACAACCTCATTTTCCCATGTACGACAGACCAACTTTTTTGGTCTGTTGTAAACATGTTTTTGACAACCTCATTCTCCCATGTACAACAAACCAACTTTTTTGGTCCTTTGTAAACATGCTTTTGACAACCTCATTTTTTCATGTACGATAGACCAACTTTTTTGGTTTGTCGTAAATGTGCTTTTGAAGGTTGTTGTGCCAGACCAAGTTATTGAAAAACATTAAGTTTTACATGTACGCCGGACCAAATTTTTTTGTCCGTCGTGAATGGGATTTTGAGTGATTTTGGGATTGAATTTTGAATTTGATTTTGAGATTATGAAATTTGTGAGAATTTCATGATGCATGTTTTGAAGTGGACTTTATGCAATGCTCATGTGAGTAGTTGCATGGATTGACATTGAGTCAAGTCGTGGACTTGTGCTCGGATTCGTCTTGTGGTTTGTTCATGTGCAGGTATTGCTCGAGGGCGAACGTGGTCGATGACGGGACCGGAACTAGGTTCATGGAGGAACTGAGGTTCGGGACTAGGTTCAGGGAGGAACTGAGGTCTTGGTGGTCAAGGATGTCATGCAGGACGTTCGGGCTAAGAGAATGGTGCACATGGAGAATGGTTAGTCACCTGAGAATGGCAGGTGGCCATACGCGTGCAAGAGTTGTTAGTCACGTGTGTATGGCTGGGTTGCCATACGCGTGCAAGAGTTGTACTTGGCCAGGTTGGGCCAAGTGGAGTTGTGTTTGAATACATACTCCTTCTAGGATTAGGAGTAGGACTCCTTCTAGGATTAGGAATTGTATTCAGGACTCCTTGTGAGTTGCTCCTTTAAATAGGAGGGGTTGTCTCCTGTTGAAGGACATCAAGCAGAGCTGAGCGCATTGAGAGCTTGAGCTCAGTTTTAGGGTTTGTACTCTTTTGATGGGAGTACTTTAGACAAAAGAAATAAAGATCAATTCTTACAGATCCTTGCGTGCTACAGTAACCGCGTTGCTACAGTGTTTCTATTTTGGTTCTTGTTTGCATGCTTGTTCTGGTTCTAGATTGGTTTTTGTTCTTTGAGTTTTATCTTGATTTTATCCATCAAAACCTTTCTAGAGAATTGATTTAGGGTTTCTCAAAGTTTAGTTGATTAAACTTTTGTCGTTCTTGTTTAATCTTGAAGTTTTGTTTAAATTAATTCTCATCACCTTCTGTCTCAGAAAGCTTGCGAAGCTCATAACTTTTGATCCGTAAGTCCGATTGAGCTGATTCGTTTTGAGTTCAATTCATATTGTAATGTAGTTTCTTGTGTACAAATTTCAGATCGATCTGACGGTTGGATCTCCGGGAATTTGCGTTTTACCGAGCCTCTATCAATCTGTTTTTGTCGAATACGAGGCAATTATTTGGCTCTGTTTTGGGGTGTAATTTTAATAGATCAAGAATTTGGTTTTAGCTTTCGCACAATCATTCACCCCCCCTGATTGCTATATTCGTATACTTCGATCCTACAAGTGGTATCAGAGCAAGGTTTTTCTAATCTATCTTAATCGGTGATTAGATCAATGGATCGTTATTCGACAAAACCTTGTGTGTTCGATGGTGTTGATTTTCAGTTTTGGAAGGTCAAGATGGAGGCGTTCATCCAAGCACAAGGCTTCACAATTTGGGAGAAAGTCTACAAGCCATATGAAGTCCCTGCAAACGACAACGTTAACGAAGCCAATCGCGCACATGTTGAAGCAAATAGCAAGGCGCGCAACTTGATCATCCAAGGCTTGGGACGCAGCGACTTTGACCGTGTGACCCATCTCAAATCCGCATATGAGGTATGGAAATCTCTTTGTGATTACCATGAGGGTTCTAACACTATCAAAGAGGTTCGTCAAGATCTTTACAAAAAAGAATACATGCGATTTGAGATGAAACCCGGTGAGTCGCTAGATGACTTCTTTGCACGCTTCAATAAAATTCTTAGTAATCTTCGTGCTGTTGGAGTCAGCTTTGATGCTGCTGCTAATGCTAGATAATTGCTTGGTGCTTTAGACATGTCTATTTGGGAGATGAAAGTAACATCCATTAGAGAATCAACTGTCATGAGTACACTTACTTTAGATGTTCTTTATTCTAAATTGAAAACTCATGAATTGGATGTTCTTGCTAGAAAGAGTGATGATAAATCAATTGCTTTGACATCTCAATCTAGCATATCTCATAATGGTGCTACTTCAAGTTTTGCTCTATCCTTCTTGTCTTCACTAACCGATGAACAGATTGAGCAATTTCCATAAGAAGACTTGTCACTACTCTCTTCTCGCTTTAACAAAGCTTTGCAGAATGTGAGAATGAGGAAGAGAGGTGGTGGTGGTCCTCCAAGATGCTATGTGTGGAGATCTCGACCATATTCGTCCAAATTGTCCTAAACTTACAGGTAAAGCATCAAAGGAGGAGACGGACAATGATAAAAGAAAAGAGAAGAAGAAGTTCTTATCAAATGATAAAAAGAAAAAGAGCTTCATCAACAGTAAAGTTGTCCACCGAGTTCTTTCCGCTCTTGAACAAGTCAATTTAAGCGATGTGGATTCGGAGAGCAGTGAGGACGATGCAACTCCAAGCAAGAATGAGTTGACGGGGCTGTGTCTCATGGCTAGAAGCAGCAACAGCTTTACTGAGGACGACCACGACAGCGACTTCAATGAGGTAGATCCTTCTTACGATGAATTAGCTATTGCTGTTGCTCGACTTGGTAAATTGCTTGATAAACGTGACAAGAAAATTAAGAAACATGATTTTGTTGTGGAGTCATTGAATGCTGAAATTGCTAGACTTAAAACCTTGATTCCTGATGATGATGCTTGCAAATCATGTGACTTAATTTACAATGAGCTTACTTTGCTTAGGAAAGAACATGTTACCTTGTTAGAGCAAATCAATGCTGAAAATGAGAAAAATGAGAAACTTGTTAAACATGCTAGTTGTTCTACCATTGATTTGCATGATACAACTCCATGTTCTAAATGCTCCATACTAGGATTGAAGTTGCATGATGCAAATGCTAAGGTTTCTCAATTAACAAAAGATGTTCTTACACATGAGGTTCTTTCATGCTCAACTTGTCGCAAGCAAAAAGGAAAAATGGACGTTCCCTGTAATAATTGTTTAACTCTTTCTCAAAAAATTGATTACTTGGAAAAGTCATTAGAACGTTTCACTAAAGGAAAGAAAAACCTAAACATGATCTTGGATCAATCAAAAGTCAGCACTCATAACAAAGGTTTAGGTTTTGATTCTTATGCTCATCATAAATCACATGCTCCCACTGTTGTCAAAACTCTTGAAAGTGGAAAATTTGAAATTGTCAATGAGCCTAAGAAAACTGTCTTTAAATCTGCTGGTCTTTTATCTTCTACTATGATGAATGCAAAATGTACTTCTACTATTAAAGCAAAACATCATGTTAAGTACACTTGCACTCATTGTGGTAGAGATGGACATTTAGTAGATTTTTGCTTTAGACTAGCTAAACAAAAAAAAGAGAGAAAGATTTAATGCTAGGTCTAATTTCAGAAAGGCACACTCTACTTCTCATTATATGCCTGGGGTGAAACAAACACCTTTTGTTGCTAAAAACACGGGAAAAGACAAATCTGTTTTTGTGCATAAGAATACTCGTGTTGTGCCTACTGTTGTTCGTCGTGTGTCTCAGTACTGGATTCCTAAATATCTTATTTCTAACCCCAGTACCGAGACCTCGACACTTTCTGCTTCTATGTAGGCTTCTCACGCGAGGAAGGAGAACATATGGCTAGTGAATTTCGGATGTTCACGTCACATGTTCGGTGATAAGATTTGGTTCTCCTTCACTCGTGCATCTCGTGCTGAAAGTGTTATTTTTGAAGATGCTTCTTCCACCTCTATTTTCGCAAAAGGCACTAGTCCAAATGGTGTAAGTACAGGTGCATATGTTCAGGGGGAGAGTATCTTTATTCATGAAGATGATGATGATGCTGTTGAGGATGAGATAATCGGAGTTTGTTGTGTGCTTGTGTGCTCGTTTTCAAGCTTCCCCACGTGTTTCACATCGACAAGCTGTGAAGCGAATTTTCAGGTATCTCCGTGGTATTCAATATTTTGGCATTTGGCTTTCTGCTTCTTCATGCTTTTGTTTAAGAGCTTATTCTCATGCTGACTTTAGAGGATGTAGAATTGATAAGAAAAGTACATTTGGTTCATGCCACCTCTTGAGTAATCCTCTTTCTTGAGCATATTGATATTGGGTTTCACTCTCTTAGAGATCATGTAGAAAAAGAAAATATTGTGCTTCACCATGTGGATACTGAACATCAATTGGCAGACATTTTCACAAAACCTTTGTCTTCTTCTCGTTTTGTTTTTATTCGGGGAGAACTTGGGATTGTTCATCCAATGGGTTTGTTTTGAGGGGGAGTTTGCTTGCCAAGTTATTTCACTTGATGAGCTTACTTTATCATATTTCTTTATATATTATGTAATTGAGCTAATATATGATAATCTAAATTGTTCCACTTGAACTAAAAAATGACTTTGCGGAATTCCTTGGTCAGATTGCCTATAGCCAAATACTTTGTGGTATCTTACTCTTCTAGGCTTGATATTGAATCTCCTTGACAAATTTGCGCTATGAAGCAAGTGTATTTTCAACTTTACTCTTTCATAAGACCTTTTAATCACTTTTGCATGTTTACAATCAAAGAAAAAGAAAAAGAAAAAGAAAAGGGAATCAATAAAAAAAGGGTTGTTAAAAGCAAAAGCCTAAAGTAATGTGCTTCAGGCATGCTTTCCCTAAAAAGACAAGATGTATGCTTCAAGCATGCCATTCCCTCAAAGATAAGATGTATGCTTCAAGCATGCCAAAAATAAGAAAAAGAAAGAAGTATGCTTCAAGCATGCCACATGCAGTTTATTGTTTAAAGATTAAAATTGGTCTACTAGATTGGAGTTGAAACTACTTGCTCGCCCTGATTTGTTAGTTGCTTCAATTTTGAGCCTTCGTTTTTCCACTAAGGTCTTGCTTAGTACTTGGCTATAGTTGACTGAATTGAGGTTGAGATGCATGTCATTCCCTAAACTTGTTAAAATCACATTAAGTTCATGTATTTTGCATATTATGTGATATATAAGGTTATATGATCGAATGAGCTCATCTTTTGCTATCTTGGCACTTCCATGTTTCTCCTTGTGAAATCATTGTTTAAGAAAAATTTTGAACATGTTCTCTCTTTTGTACTCTTGATGAATCCATTGTCAAAGGGGGAGAAATTTGGGAATCGTTGAAAAGTTTAAGAAAAAGGTGGAGAAGAAAAAGGGGGATTTGTTTCTGGATTTTTAGGAGAAGTTTGGAGATTTTTTGAATTTTTGGGCACAATGCACATTCACACACATTTTCCATCTCAGGGGGAGATTTTGTTTTGCATTTTGGTCAAAGGGGGAATTCTGTGTTTTTTCTCTTTTTTGTCATTGATCCTTTGGATTTCAAAATCTTTTGTAAAGTGAATGCCAAATGTTCAATTCTAATTGGTGTTGCCAATGTTTTCATCAAGGGGGAGATTGTGAAATCATGTGCTGAAAAATTGGCTTAGAATTGAATTTGCAAAATGTGCTTGTTCATAAGTTCGACAATTTGACAAGAAACAGTGAAGTTCTCTTTTGTGCCGGACCAAACTTTCAAGAAACAGTAAGTTTCCCTTGTACATCGGACCGCTTTTCTTTGGTCCGTCGTGAACGTGTTTGCAAACGTTTTTGTGCCGGACCAAACTTTCAAGAAACAGTAAGTTTCCCTTGTACGCCGGACCGCTTTTCTTTGGTCCGCCGTGAACGTGTTTGCAAATGTTTTTGAGCCGGAGTGAAACTTCCAAAACCAGTAAGTTTCCCATGTACGACAGACCAACTTTTTTGGTCTGTTGTAAACATGTTTTTGACAACCTCAATCTCCCATGTACAACAAACCAACTTTTTTGGTCCTTTGTAAACATGCTTTTGACAACCTCATTTTTTCATGTACGACAGACCAACTTTTTTGGTCTGTCGTAAATGTGTTTTTGAAGGTTGTTGTGCCAGACCAAGTTATTGAAAAAGCGATGAAGTTTTACATATGCAGTAGGACCAAATTTTTTGGTCCGTCGTGAATGGGATTTTGAGTGATTTTGGGATTGAATTTTGAATTTGATTTTGAGATTATGAAATTTGTGAGAATTTCATGATGCATGTTTTGAAGTGGACTTTATGCAATGCTCATGTGAGTAGTTGCATGGATTGATATTGAGTCAAGTCGTGGACTTGTGCTCGGATTCGTTTTGTGGTTTGTTCATGTGCAGGTATTGCTCGAGGGCGAACGTGGTCGATGACGGGACCGGAACTAGGTTCATGGAGGAACTGAGGTTCGGGACTAGGTTCAGGGAGGAACTGAGGTCTTGGTGGTCAAGGATGTCATGCAGGACGTTCGGGCTAAGAGAATGGTGCACATGGAGAATGGTTAGTCACGTGAGAATGGCAGGTGGCCATACGCGTGCAAGAGTTGTTAGTCACGTGAGTATGGCTGGGTTGCCATACGCGTGCAAGAGTTGTACTTGGCCAGGTTGGGCCAAGTGGAGTTATGTTTGAATACATACCCCTTCTAGGATTAGGAGTAGGACTCCTTCTAGGATTAGGAATTGTATGCAGGACTCCTTGTGAGTTGCTCCTTTAAATAGGAGAGGTTGTCTCCTGTTGAAGGACATCAAGCAGAGCTGAGCGCATTGAGAGCTTGAGCTCAGTTTTAGGGTTTGTACTCTTTTGATGGGAGTACTTTAGACAAAAGAAATAAAAATCAATTCTTCTAGATCCTTGCGTACTCTGATGGCAGCGTTGCTCTGATGTTTCTATTTTGGTTCTTGTTTGCATGCTTGTTCTGGTTCTAGATTGGTTTTTGTTCTTTGAGTTTTATCTTGATTTTATCCATCAAAACCTTTCTAGAGATTTGATTTAGGGTTTCTCAAAGTTTAGTTGATTAAACTTTTGTCGTTCTTGTTTAATCTTGAAGTTTTGTTTAAATTAATTCTCGTCACCTTCTATCTCAGCAAGCTTGCAAAGCTCATAACTGTTGATCCGTATGTCCGATTGAGCTGATTCTTTTTGAGTTCAATTCATGTTGGAATATAGTTTCTTTTGTACAAATTGCAGATCGATCCGACGGTTGGATCTCCGGGAATTCGCGTTTTACCGAGCCTTTGTCAATCTGTTTTTGTCGAATACGAGGCAATTATTTGGTTCTGTTTTGGGGTGTACTTTTAATAGATCAAGAATTTGGTTTTAGCTTCCGCACAATCATTCACCCCCCTCTGATTGCTATATTCGTATACTTCGATCCTACAGAATTAGATTCTGTAAATTATCCAATACATCAATCATAAAATTGAATCAGTAATATTCTAATTAATCAAGGAAACAAAATAAACCAAGTAAGAGGAGAATAAATTAGATTTGTTAAAGAAATTAAGGAATAATTAATTCTAGCAACTGTCGTGATAATTGAAACAATTATAATTTTATCTAGACTAAAAATATAAATTCAGATTATAAGTGTCATCAAACAAAAAGGTGGCAAGCTACACACTTCAATCAAAATATGTTAATCTAAAGAACCTCAAAGATAAAATACTCGTTAAACATAGATTAATCCAGTAAAAGTTAAAGAAAGGGTTGGACACCCAAATCATATAAAAACTTATTAATTATCTAAATTTTATTATTCTCTAATTTCAGGAAATCGGTTTAAATCTGGCAGATTATCTTCTGCAATTGTGTGAGGACGTATATTTCCACCAGAATCCAGGCAAGCATTCCTTGTCCATGGTTATGAGATGGATTTATAAAGAGTTTGCAAAATATTTGCGAAATTAATTGATGCATGGAAAAATCTATTTAATTGAAAACTGAACTCGATTATGGAATCGACTAGGAGTGCAGTCGGATTGTGATTTGGACTCAACCGACAAGGAGTCGGGATGAGTTATTAAATGGTGGGTAGAGGGTGCCATGTTTGAGGTTGCCGGTGGGGCCCTCTACATATGGATATAATATAAGGTTGAAACCACTTCACTCAGGCAAAGAGTCGTACTAACTCGTGTCAACCATAGTGTGTGGAAACAACCAGAAAAGGTTGTCCTATGATGGTATTTAAATCTCCACAATGGGTAAGTATAATTGTGTTAATCTGGGATTGCCGGATTCCCGGAGAAGGACATGGGATAGCTGGTGACGGTATCCAGGGGTCAGATCTCAGAATTGAGAGACCGGGCGCTATATTGAAGCAAGGTGGAGTATCTCCGCTTATTGAAGCAGGGATCAACTGGCTACCCCAATGTCTTAGTACCACTGATTCGCGTTGTAGCACAACTGGTAGTGGTCAGGGCATATGAGTATCTCGGGACGGAGGTACAACTGGCTAACCCAGGTCATAGTGCCGTCGAATCAGTATAGCGTACAACTGGAAGGAGCCAGGGTTGGAGATTTAATACCAAAGTAGTGATAAACGTTTTGGGTTCTCGACTTCGGTCGAGTTCGCTATGGGGAAACTGATACAAAACCTGCGCATGGTATAAAATCATGAATTCATGCCTGTCTCCTAGATTGGAGGCTACGGAACCTTGAATACGAGTGCTAGTAGAAGTTTTGTAAATAATAATGACCAAGATTTTATTCATAAAAACCTTTTTTTGGATAATGGATTTGAGTTATGGCGGAGAATGGAACTAGAGAGTTCCTGTTGATGAAATCTGGTTGGTACGGAACTGGTTAGTTCCGGTTGATCAAATCCATTTTGTCTGGAACTGGAGAGTTCCAGTTTATAAAACCGTTTTGATTTGGAGCTGGTAAGTGCTCCGACTGATAAAACCCGTTTTGATTGGAACTGGAGAGTTCTGGTGGATAAAACTCACTATGATTAAGTTGCTATTAACGCTTGCTGAGTACATCTTTGTACTCACCGTTTATAACTCTCCCTTTTGCTAGATATTGGATTTGGTGGACAAGCAACTGATCAGAATATGGATTCCAGAGGAATGCAGTAATTGATGATAGCTTAAGATAATTAGTATCCATGTATTAAATCTTATTGTACATGGATCGTATGTATAATTACGGCAAAGAACATATAGCCTGCGTGGCAATGGAAGGTAATAAAGTTTCCATTACAGTCTCTAATTATTGTTTCGGTTGCAACACTCTGAAATGGCGTATTACTAATAAAATGTCGGGTCTGCTCGACGTCATATTAGCCAGTATGCCCAGATCAGTATGATTAACTCGAGATTAATGAAAAAACTACAGTCATCATCTGGGGTTAATTATATGGGTTGCCACAGCGCACTGCCACCGCCAAGGCCTGCAAACGCTCCCGGTTTTGAAGAACAGGTGGCGGAGAGCACGGGCGGCGCTCGGGTGCACGCTCTGGGGTGCGACATCCACGGGAATACTCACGAGTAGAGTTTCCCTATTTGGAAGCCTATTTGTCACGAGCTTGGCGTCGGATGCTGGCCAAGGTCCTATCCAGGGACGCTTCCAGGTGATGTCTGGCTGCCTCATAGCGATCGAGTCGGGCAGCCCCCAAGGATTCCACCTTGGGTTCAACATCAGTTCCGGCCATATTAACATAGCAGGAGTGAGTCGAGCATGAAGGGGACATCATGGTGTCTCCTAGGGACGCTGTCTCGCGATCGAGCTCGAATTGATCCGGAATGTCCAGACCATTATAGAGCCCATCGTAATCATCCTTGTCGTCTTCGAGGGCATCGAGCGGAGAGCGAAGGGATCGCTCCCGCATCGCGGCTACCGGGGAAAGGCTCCCAGACTCAGTGTGCCCGTCTGGATCGGTTGCACTGGTTACGCGATCATTGGCATAGTACATGTCATTGCCTCCAACGTCGTCGAAGGCGCAAAGGTCCCGCGTATCTCCAGAGTTCGGCATCTTCGGGGATTCTTCACAAACAGAGTTGACCTTTATCGATCCCCGCAGACGGCGCCCGGTATCGGCGATTAGGAAACGAGGCGCCGAGCTTACTTGTTGAATGAGGGATCAACTAAGGCCCCTTCGTCTGTGAAGGGATTGCGTCCGAACAATGCGCGTGTAAAGGGACAGCACGGGAAGATGACACAGGGGATTATCCTGGTTCAGGCCTCTCACTGAGGAGATAATAACCCTACTCCAGTGGTTTTGCGTATTGGAAGGACTGTGTAAAGATCGAGTTGTCCCCTCTTCCCCATCGTCAGAGAAGGGATTAAATACAAGGAATAATGGTATATACATGGTAACTGTTTCCTAGAATCATGGCCGTCGCCCTTGAAGTGCCCTTAATTCTCGCCACATTTGAATTCTTGGTATAACCGCCTTGGAAGTGATCTTTGAGCATGTCTTCGGTCCTGGTTCGACCATCCCGCGTCCTTGCCAAGCATGGTTGCTCGTGCACGTCTTCAGAGCTTATAGCCGAACACGCCTCCTCGAGGTATCATGGGTATGCTCGTGTCCGAGCATGGGAACACTTGAGATCGGTCCTTGGGTATCACATCCAAGGGCCTTCATGGCCGATAAGTGCTTGATCGTCGGGACAAGATGGTCCTTATAGAAAATGGTCCAATCCCTGACAAAATAAGTTAGGCCACACTTTTTATTATGGCTTAAAACTGAAAGGAGTACCACGAACAAGGAAAATAATAGTTACAACTAGACGTCTATTGAGTGCATCGAGGCCACTTCCCCTTCGCCCATGCCTTCGGTGGGGCTTCTATGGCACGACACGTCCTCTCTCGCTTCCTCTCTCTCTCTCTCTCTCTCTCTCTCTCTCTCGGCCTCCTTCTTCTCCACTTCCATTCTACGTGCCTCCTTGCGTGCGGCATCACACTGCTCTTATAGCTGCCGCCTAAGCTCCTTATCTCGGTTGGCTTGATCAAGGAGCCTTTGGTCATCGGAGTTGATGTCCATGTCAAACCACTGCTCATATTCACAGTGGTGGAGGCGACTGCATGATACACAAATTAGCAAAGTGTTATGTAGAAATATTATGAAACACGTATGATTATTACCATCTGGCGATTCTTTAAGCTCTTCTCCGGCGAGTCGAACGCGTAGTTGCAACACTTCCAATACCACCTCTTCTAAGTTGGAATTTCCCAAGAGCGGACAAGCCTGCAAGGATCTCCGCACATACACATCGGTGGTACAACTCCAGGAGGTAGAAAGAGATCCTGGTATGCTGAATTGCGCAGACAAGCACTTCCCTCTTCCTTCGCTTTCCCTTTTCCCTTTCCACTTGCATGCCTCGGCATTTTGGATTGATCCTCTACTTTTTTCCTTCCTCTCCTTCCCTTCTCTCTTCTTTTCTTTCTTCCTCTTTCGCTGCTGCCTTTGCGATTCTTTCTTCCTCTTTTGCTGCTTCATTTGTGAGACTGGGAGCGAAGGTTATAAAGGGTAGATATAGCTCGGTTATGGAGCGATCACCCCATATTATGGTGATATTTACCCGGGCAGTGTGCCCCCTGACAGCATTGACGGTATTGAATGGTAATTCCAGACATTTTTACAGCAGGGCCCTTATCACCATTTTTGTTCTCTTTTCCTATTGATTATTTTTTTAAAAAGATTAAAAAACATTAAATTAAAAAATTGTAGGGAGAAGCCGGCCGGTGCTTATAAAGGCAGCTATCGCCCCATTACCGGGCGATAGCTGCACGCCTCTCAACGTAGCATTAACGGCCCATCTTCATAGCCGTTACTCGCCCACCTATCACCCGTAGTCACCCACCTATCGCCCGTATATGGAGCGATCGCCCCATATACGGGCGACGAGCACCCACTTTCACAATTTTTTCGCTCCGTTGATTATTTTCGAAAAAAAGATTAAAAATAAATATTAAAAAAATTCACTGGAGCCATGCATCATGAGCGACCCCTTATGTTAGACCCACAAGGGATGGGAGGCCCCAGCCCAAGTCCCAATG
Organism: Rhipidocladum racemiflorum; assembly: GCA_036346355.1. NCBI lineage: Eukaryota > Viridiplantae > Streptophyta > Magnoliopsida > Poales > Poaceae > Rhipidocladum > Rhipidocladum racemiflorum. The sequence goes on along the minus strand of CM070570.1, from coordinate 70,937,781 downwards.
GGGGGCTCCCCATCCTTCGAGTGAAATTTCGACTGGTCTAAAGTCGTGCTGACACTGACAAGTTGCTGCTGCATTCCGAATAGCATGGCCTAAATCATTTTGGGCCTGTTTGGTTGCCTGCACGTGTGGGGCGTGGCTCACACGAGCCTGGCCCGTAGGAAACGGCCGCACACATCGTATCCGGCATACAGGTGAGTAGTGCTATTTTAGGTTTCGTTGCATGCGTCAAGCCAGGCCGCGTGCATGTGATGCAGGCAACCAAACGCGAGCTCGTGCACAGTCAATGCATGCGTCGAGCAGTGGCGTACCCAGGATTTTAGCTAAGTGTGGGATGTCCGAGACCGTGGTCCTGCAAAGAAGCCCATAGTCCACTCTTCCGAGCAGTACGCTGGGCCGTAATCTTGGAAACGCTGCAGAGAGGAGAGAACCAGGGCCCAACTTCCTCTCCAAGGCAGTTTGCCACCTCCTCGACGAAGCTTCATCCCGCATCCGGACGACCCTGCATAAAGTAAATCCTGCAGCCTGGCGCCTGCAGGCTGCTGCCACCAAACCCTGGTGGATCAGCAGGCGTGGGTCGGGAAAGTAACGACCAAATCTCCTGGTGGTAGTTGGGTTCGGCAGATAGAGACAAATAGGATACTCATGAGTCCACCTGGTCCAACGCCAGGTGGCGTCCCTTTGTAACGTGCCCTCCCCCCAGTATATAAAACGGGAGGAGACAACATTGAAAGAGAGAGAGAAAAGAAAAGAGAAACACGCTCATACATCCAAGAACACAGGACTAGGGTATTATCTCCACCGAGAGAGCCCGAACCTGTCTAAAAGATCGCCCTCGCATCCTGTGTTACCATCTTGCTTTGATCTCACACGAATCCCCACGAATCACAAATCTTATTGCTGACAGCACTAATCGTCGACAGTTGGCGCGCCAGGTAGGGCATAGTGTGCGAAGATTTCCGTCGAGCTCGATGGCTGCAGCAAGTGGAGTTTCCACAGTTTTCTCCCGGATCAGGTTTTCCGTTTCGGAAGCCTGATCTTCGTCGCCGATGACCTTGGGAGCCTCTCCCTTTTTGAGGCGGGCGCGCCGCAGGGCAGAGGGGCTTCCGGGAAGCCATCATCGCGACCATCGCCTGGGTCGGGGAGTCTCATCGTCCCGTGCTCTCTAGCACCGGACGTGGGGCCGAAACCCTGGCCGCGCGAGGAAGCCGACTCCATGACTGCCGAGTCCCGGATGGTGGGGGTCCTTGCGGCCAAACCGCTCGGGACCTTCGATCACCTCGAGTTGTCTTCGTCATGTTCTTCCAGCTTGCCAGCTGAGTCGGAAGGAAGCCTGGAGAGTTGCTGGAATTTCCGGAGAATTTCCATGATCGAAAGCTCGCGTACGGAATCGCAGCAATGACTCGGCGACTTGGAAGCAACTGACCAGGATGGCGGCCATAAGGCGGAGTTTGACACACGGGCGCGGGCCCTTCGAGGCCGCACCCGAGATGTCAACGAAGACATTCTGCAGGCCAAAATGGGAGACTAAGCTGTCTTCCATACCCCACAGCAGAATATCATCGCCTCCAAGACGCTCCTGGATACCCTGAGCCCGATGCTGGAGGCCGGTAGTCCGGCCGCCCCGATCGTGGCCCAAATAAAGGCCATGGTAACGGCGGCGGCAGTACAGCAAGCCCAGATCGACCAGCCGGCAAGGACGCATTCACGCGCCCTGACAAAAAACCAGACGGCCAGCAGCCGGCCGAGCCGGGAGGCCCCCCATAGGGGGCACCACGTTCCTCTCCACGGGGATGAGCTATGCCACAGCCTCAACCGCGACCTCCATTCCGACCTCGAAGCAAGACGGTGCGATCGCGAAAGAGACGAGCAACGCCGACGCGCCGACGAATACGAGCGCTTCGGCATCCTTCCAAGGGATTAGGGCCCTCGACAAGCTCAATCCCCCCCCACATTGCTCACCATCCGGGCGGCGCGAGGGGGTCATCGAGGGGGTTCGTGCCTTCACCCCCCACCTTCGCCGAGTGGTTTGGCCTGATGGGTTTAATCCCAAGGGCATCACTAAGTTTGACGGCGAAAGGGACCCAGAGGCCTGGCTGCAGTTGTACGCATTAGCAGTCAGGGCGGCTGGGGGGATCAGAACGTGATGGCTAATTACTTGCCAGTCACGCTTTCGCCCTGGGGTCAGGCATGGCTCACCGGACTCCCAGCGAACTCCATAGATTCCTGGGGAGATCTGTGTGAGCAGTTCATCTCAAACTTCCAAGGCACGTACGAGCGCCCTGGCACCCCCTGGGACTTGTATCAACTACACCAGAAGAAGAATGAGTCCTTGCGGGAGTTCGTCAGGCGTTTCATGCACAGGAAGAGCACAGTTCGGGATGTCACGGACGCGGTCGTGATCGCCGCCTTCCAGAAGGGAGTTAGCGATCCCGACCTCATCAAAAAGATGTCTCGGAAACCTCCGACTTCGGCCCGTGAGTTGTTCGCCTTAGCGGATCGCTACGCGTTGGCCTCTGAGGCATTGGCCGAACGCCACGACGAGGAAAGGGCAACCACTGTCGAACCTTCTAAGCGAAAGGAGAAAAAGCGCGAGGGCGAAGAGCTAGTGGCAACGGCTGAACGCGGTCATCCTCGCGCGCCCAAAGCGGATGGATATGATAAAGTGATGAACTCGCTCTGTCCCTTCCATCCAAAGGGAAGGCACGCTGCCAAAGACTGCTCCACCTTGAAGAGATTCGCTCGAGAAAGCAAGAGGCAAGCCGGGCAGGGTCAGGCTGAGGTGGTCAGAAAGCAACCTCCCCCTGAGGCTGAGGACTATCAAGAGACTGAGCAGGAGCTCAACTATATCTTCGGGGGCACGGCCGCATACGAGTCCAAGTGGAAGCAGAAGCTTACCACCCGGGACATCAACGTGATTGCACCGGAGACCCCCCACTATCTACGATGGTCCGAGGCCGCAATCACTTTTGATCGCTCGGATCACCCGGACCGGGTGCCATTCCCCGGCAGGTATCCTCTTGTCATGGCACCAATTGTTCACGGCACCAAGCTCAAGCGGGTGCTGGTCGACGGGGGAAGCGGACTCAACGTCCTTTTCGTCAAAACTCTTGATGACATGGGGATCTCGCGCTCGGAGCTGAAGTGTGGATCGTCACCGTTCCATGGGGTGATTCCCGGGACGTCGGCGATAGCACTCGGGCAGATTATGTTGCCGGTCACTTTCAGTACAAGGGAGAACTACCGAACCGAGAACCTCAGCTTCGAGGTTGCCGATTTCGCAACGGTGTATCACGCCATCCTAGGAAGGCCGGGGCTAGCAAAATTCATGGCAGTCCCCCATTACGCCTACCTAGCATTGAAGATGCCGGGGCCGAGTGGTATTATCACGCTACATGGTGATATCAAGCAGTCTTTCACTGCGGCGAGGGAGAGAAGGCTGTGAAGCGGCGAGGCAGCTCGGCGTAGGTGGCGCGAAAGAATCCGGACTCATGGCGGGGATCAGGTGAAGGAGGAAGCATCCCGACTCGGAAGACGCTGAAGCCTGGGATCAGTCCCGAAGAAGGCATCAAGAAAATTATCCTCGACCTGTCCGACTCGGCTCAAACGGCTTTGATCGGGACAGGGCTCACAGACAAATAGGAAGACGCGCTCGTCGCCTTCCTTCGGGCAAACAAGGACATGTTTGCTTGGAAGCCGTCCGATATGCCTGGAGTTCCCAGGGAAGTGATCGAGCATGCGCTGAACGTGGACAAAGCAGCCAAGCCCGTCAAACAGATACTAAGGCGATTCGCCCAGGATCGTCGAGACGCCATCAGGGAGGAGATCACAAAACTGTTTGGCGCAGGTGTCGACGTATTAGCCAACAGACCCCTCCGAGATGGGGGTGTGTATAGTTCGAACAGGGGGGCTTTCGTGGCCGATCGCTTGAGAGACGGAGAAGACGGTGAGAGGGCGAAGCTTGCAGAGGGGGCGCTACAGTTTACCCAGGTTCGGGCCCTCCGTAGGAGTAATAGCCCTAGTCCTGCTTAGTTTTTCTTGATTGTGTTCTTGGCAAATCACTACCTGGCCAGGGAGATCGGGCAGAGAACCCTCACTCACACGACCACTGGGAAGGGGAAGAAGAAGACCGCAAAGCTAACCTCTGCGAATCCAAAAGAACCAACCCCTTTCCCCATGCGACCCAGCTCCCTTTTATACCTGGGCTGGCTGGGTCGCATGGGGCTTACAACAGTGCAGCGCACTTATCACAATGCCACACCATAATTAATGCACCTGTCACTGCTCTTGCAGCACACTTAATGATCTGACGCAGCCGTCTCCTCCCCCGCCTCGAGCTCCACGCCTACCGACTCCTCCCGCTTTGCCGGGAGGGGAAACTGCGTTATGACGCCACCCGCCATAAATGCGCGCATTGGAAACACGCGCCGCTATGCTGTGACCTCCACTACTCCCATTTAATGCGCACGTCACGCATTAAATGCCTCTGACCCCCGACGTAGGGGGCCCGGAGCCCTAGGGTGCCTTGAAGCTGAGTGCCAGCGGCGTGGTCCGGACGCCACCTGTCCACTGGGCGACCGCCAAGCTGACCGCCAGCAGCGTGGCCTGGACGCCACCTGTCCGCCGGCGATCACCAACTGGTCGCCCAGTGGCATGGCCTGGACACCACTCGCTCCATCGGGCGCCGTCGCTGCCTCGCTTCAGCGGCTGCTCGACGCCACTCGCCCATCCGGGCATCGGCTAAACTTGACCGCCAACGCGTGGCTCGACGCCACCTGTCCGCCGGTGATCACCTTACCGTGGCGAAGTGGGCACCCTAGTGTAGAATACACCGACAGCAGGGTTCATCAGAGAAGTGTATCACCCCGACTGGTTGGCGGACCCTGTACTTGTCCGGAAAAAGAATAAAAGTTGGCGCATGTGCGTTGATTACACCGACCTCAACAAGGCGTTCCCAAAAGATCCCTTTGGTTTACCTCGTATTGATCAAGTGGTAGATTCTACCACTGGGTGCGAGCTTCTCAGCTTCCTAGACGCCTGCTCTGGCTACCACCAAATCCGGCTTCGAGTTGAAGACTGTGAGAAGACCTCGTTCATCACTCCATTCGGAGCGTATTGCTACGTTACAATGCCGTTCGGGCTGAAAAACGCTGGCGCGACTTATCAACGCGCGATACAGCGGTGTTTTCATAATCAGCTCGGGCGCAATGTGGAGGCATACGTGGATGATGTAGTGGTTAAGACGCAAGCGAGGGAGAACCTCATCTCAGACCTAGCCGAGACTTTTGAAAGCCTAAGGGCGTTTCGGATGCGACTGAATCCGGACAAGTGTGTTTTTGGAGTTTCCTCAGGAAAGTTACTCGGTTTCATTGTCTCTCACCGTGGGATCGAGGCAAACCCTGAAAAGATTGAGGCCATCATGGGAATGAAGCCTCCTTCTAGTCAGAAGGACGTCCAGAAGCTCACTGGCTGCTTGGTGGCGCTCGGAAGGTTCATTTCCCAACTGGGGACTCGGGGGATGCCCTTCTTCAAGCTCCTCAAAAAACAGGATCATTTCGAGTGGTCGGCCGAAGCACAACAAGCCTTCGAAGAGCTCAAGAGGTTCCTTACCACTCCTCCGATCCTGGTGTCGCTGATGCCAGGGGAGCCTCTCCTACTTTACATAGCAGCGACGACCAACGTGGTCAGCGTGGCAATGTTCGTGGAGCGGGAGGAGCCAGCACACCGTTACGGAGTGCAACGCCCGGTCTACTTCATTAGTGAAGTGTTGGGCGAGTCCAAGGTACGGTACCCTCAAGTCCAAAAGCTGCTCTACGCTGTGTTGGTTATGTCGCGAAAGTTAAAGCATTACTTCCAAGTGCATCAGATTTCGGTAGTAACCTCCTTCCCGGTAGGAGATGTCCTCCATAATCGGGAGGCTACTGGGAGGATCTGCAAATGGGCGGTCGAGCTTGGAGCTTTCGACATTTCGTTCAAGCCGCGTACCGCCGTCAAGTCACAGGTCCTAGACGACTTCACAGCCGAGTGGACCGAGCTCCAGGCCCCCCTCGCCGAACAAGAGCTGGAGTACTGGACGATGCATTTCGACGGGCCTCTCATGCTTAACGGCGCTGGGGCTGGAGTCCTACTTATCTCGCCGAAAGGCGATCAACTCAAGTACGTCCTCCGGATTCATTTCCCAGCCTCGAACAACGCTGCAGAGTACGAGTTCCTCATTCACGGGCTCCGCATCGCCATATCACTCGGAATCCGACGATTGATGGTTCGCAGAGACTCGCAGTTAGTAGTGAGCCAAGTGCAGAAGGACTGGTCATGCGTCGATCAGACTATGACGGCGTATTGTTAGTAGGTCCGGGAATTGGAGAACAAGTTTGATGGATTGGAGTTGGTCCACGTCCTCCGCCGCAATAATGAAGTGGCGGACGAGTTGGCGAAAATGGGAGCCACTCGGGCTGAAATCCCGAGTGGCATGTTCATCCAAGATCTTTTTGAGCCAACAGCGATAAGACGACGAGAGCCAAATAAGGCTCCTGAAGTGGAAGTCCTAGTCATCAATCCAGACTGGGCGACCCCGTACTTGGATTATCTCCTGAAGGACAAGCTTCCCGAAGCCTCCGCCCTGGCCGAGCGCGTCTCGCGGCAAGCCAAGTCCTATGTGGTCATCGGAGAAGAGCTCTTTCGAAAGAGCACCTCCGGTGTCCTCAGGCGGCGCGTTTCTGAATAGGAGGGGAGGGATCTACTCAAGGAGATCCACTCGGGAGTATGTGGTCATCATGCCGCGTCAAATGCTTTGGTTGGCAAAGCCTACCGGCAAGGTTTCTTCTGGCCCACGGCGGTAATGGATACGAAGGAAATCGTCCGCACGTGTGAAGGCTGCCAGTTCTACGCCCGACAGACGCATTTGCCGGCGCAAGAGCTGCAAACCATCCCTATCACCTGGCCTTTCGCAGTCTGGGGGCTCGACTTGGTCGGACCCCTCAAAAAGGCCCAAGGCGGATTCTCCTACCTCTTTGTGGCCATCGACAAATTCACCAAGTGGATCGAAGCCAAACCAGTTGCCACGATCACGGCGGTTAAGGCCAAGGAATTCTTCCAAGATATTGTAGTCAGATTTGGCGTACCAAACAGCATCATTACGGACAATGGCACATAATTCCGCAGCGAAGAATTTCAAGAGTGGTGCGACGAGATGGGAATAAAAATCAGCTTCGCTTCAGTGGGTCATCCACGAAGCAATGGGCAGGTCGAGCGGGCTAATGGCTTAGTACTTCAAGGGCTGAAAGCCAGGATCTTCGATCGCCTTCACCCATACGCAGCGCGATGGGTAAGAGAGTTGCCATCTGTGCTCTGGGGGCTTAGAACCACTCCTAGCAGAGCAACTGGGCAATCTCCCTTTTTCCTGGTGTACGGGTCGGAGGCGGTTTAACCAATAGAGCTGGAATTCGGATCCCTAAGGGTCCAGAATTACAAGGAGGCCGAGTCGGAGGAAAGCCGAGTGGCAGAGCTTGATCAGCTTGAGGAAGCTAGAAACGCTGCAGCAATCCAGTCGGCCAAATACCTCCAGGGTCTCCGGCGCTACCATTCTCACAATGTTCGAAGTCGTATCTTCTCTAAAGGGGATTTGGTCCTCAGGAGGAGCCAAAAAAGTGAGCATAAGCTCTCCCCGACCTGGGCAGGACCTTACATTGTGGAGGAAGTAGTCCGTTCGGGAGCCTATCGACTCAGGCGCGAAGACGGCGCAGTCTTGGTCAATACTTGGAACGCCGAGCAACTACGTCGCTTCTACGCCTAAGCTATGTCTACAGCTCCCATTCCTTAAATAAAGCTCCAGGCTGCTTCGTTTTTGATTTGCCTTGACTACACTGCGACCGAATTGCTTCCGAGTGTTTGCCGCTCCACTAACATAATGTCTATTCCGAATCGTGCCAGCACATATTATGCGAAAACGCACGTACACGGTGAAACCATGGCAAGTGGCATAATCCGAACGTCCGTTTCAGCGCACGAAATAGGAGAGACAAAGTTAGAAAAGAGGTGTTAATCGCTCGGGAGCAATAGTTCGCAGTTTCAGAATCTCTGGGCATGGGAGTTCTAGTCGTTAGTCGTCACAAATTCGGCCCTCCAGCACCTTGCCGCGGGGGCTGGAGCGAATAACTAACGCAAACGACAGAAGAAAAGGACGCCCAAGCCCAGAAAAATGAGACAGCACAAAATTACTAGATGATTTATATTCTACATTAGTAATTTACATTGCTGACCTTTTTTCAATTTTTCTCGCGCTAAAAAAAGGGAGGAGACCAGGTGCAGGGAGACCGGGTGCAGGGAGCCAGATGCGGGGGGCCAAATACTAGGGGAGCTAGCCGCGACGCGCGCGGCCCAAGGCCTCGCGGATCAAATCCGCAACCACCCAAAGTGAAGGAACAACCCGAAGAAGGGCCTCCACGGCTGCGGCATCACGACGCTCGCGCCCAAGGATCTCCTTGAGCACGTCCGTCACCTCCCCCAGCGCCGGCACGACCCCGACGAGAGCGGCGACGGCGGCAGCATCTTTGGCCGCCGCCTTCTCCTCCGCCAACTCCATCTTAGCGAACTCAAAGTCTTCCACCACTCCGTGTACTCTGAATCGCTGTCCGCAAAATAAGACATTGGAGACTGTCGAGGATTATCTCGAAGAATTGAAAGTGCATCTAGGCCCCCTAATATTGTTTTGGTTGATTAATGACAAATGATTAAAGAATCTAACGTGCTCAACTAGTTTATGAACAGGTGAAAGTCTCAAGCAGAGATCATCTACGATCATCGGGCATCCTCAAACGTCATTGAGTAAGAAAAATGGCAAATGCGTATGTAATTTTAATTTGTTGAGTCATAGGTTTGCCGTACTATCAAGAGGGGTGCGTTGAAATTGGTGTAGAGATGGTCTATATGCTCAGATGAATGGTGTTTAGTGTCTTGAGAGTGTTCAAGTCGTCTCCTGTGCATTGGAATGTTGTGGTTGACAAGTTCTAGTCGGATGTTCCGAAGTCAGTTCGGATATTCCGAAGTTCAGACATTCCGATGTGTGGTTGTGCTTCAGTCCGTAGTGCGTTGTTAGGGTCGGACATTTTGATATGTTATATCGGATGTTCTGATGTTTGTTGGCTCTTGTTAGGGCACTCTCTGTTTTGTTCGGAAGTTCCGATGCTGGGTATCGGAAGTTCCGATGCGTGCTGTCCTGAAAAGGGTACTCTCTGTCGAGTTCGGACTGTCCGAAGTTTGGATTCGGAAGTTCTGAAGTAGCCGTTTTCTAGTTTGGGAGCTCTCTGTTTGGTTCGGATGTTCCGATATCTTAATCGGACATTCCGATTTGGACTTGGAAAGTTTTGTTGAGTTCTCTTTGTGGGTGTCATCGGACGTTCCGAAGTGGTTATCGGACATTCCGATGCACATTGTTTTCGACCGTTGGAAGCTTTCCAAGTTCTGGTAGTCTGCACTCATCGGATGTTCCGATGTTGGGATTGGATATTCCGATGTGTGGCTGAGTGCGGGTATAACGGCTAGTTTTGAACCAAAACTATAAATACCCCACTCCTCTCTCTTTGAAAGGTTACTCACTCCTCTTGGCTGAATACTTGAGCACCTTGAGCACACCTTAGAGCTTTCTTGAGCCCTACTCTTGATCTTAGTTATCATTTAGTGAGTGAGGAAAATTTAAGTGTGGTTGAGAGCGAATAGCAAAGCATCCATTCATCTTGAGCATTAGAGAACCTCTTCAAGATCAAGAATCAAGCGCATTCGTTACTCTTGGAGGTTGAAGGACTCCTAGACGGCTAGGCGTCACTCACGAGCTCCCGACAATTGTGGGACACCGTGAGAAGTTTGTGAAGGCCGGCTTCGCCTCCGAAAGGAAAGGAACCAATAGTGAAACCAAGCCTCAAGTGCGACCGAGGTTTGGGAGGAAAGGGTTGGAAAAGACCCGGCTCTTTGGAGCTTCCTCAACGGAGACGTAGGATTTCCTCAAGAATCCGAACTCCGGGAACAAATCTTCATTTCTTCACTTGATTTATTGTTGCACTTCTCTCTGCTATTACTTACTTGATTGAATCATAGCTTTTACTGCGTCTAAGCTCTTAGAATTTTCTTGAAGCTTATTGCTTTTGGTAGGTCGTTCTCAAAGTCGAAGTTTATCGGACATTCCGAATAAATATCAGAAGTTCCGATTTGGTCGGAAGTTCCGATACTATACCGGAATTTCCGATACTCTTTCCGCTGCGATGAATTTAATTTTAAAATAGCCTATTCACCCCCCTCTAGGCATCTTTCTCACCTTTTTCAATTGGTATCAGAGCCAAACCTTCTCGAAGGCTTAACCGCTTAAAGGGAACGAGATGGCGAATACGGGGTTAAAGGTTGTCGTAACGGATGAGCAAAATAGTCCGAGGGCCGGAGATGGAACTCCCGGCAAGAGCAAAGAAGAAGCAACATATACATCTACACAGGGAGCTCAAATCCCTTTCAATTATGAAAAATTAAATACTTCTTCTTTGCATTCTTATATCACTGTGCCCTTCGGGCGTGCTACTTTCTTTGATGGCACGTATTATTCCGCTTGGAGGCACAAAATGAAAATGCATCTAATGTCTCTTCACCCGAGTGTTTGGAAGATTGTTTGCACAGGTTTAGATATACTGGAAGATGACATGGAGCTCACACCAGAGCAAGAGCAAAACATCCACCGCAACGCTCAAGCAGCAAGTGTTCTGCTTGGAGCTTTGAGTCCCGAGGAGTTCAACAAAGTGGATGGCTTAGAAGAAGCCAAACAAATATGGGACACACTCCAAGTAGCTCATGAAGGGACATCTAGCGTAAGAGAGTCGAAGATCGAATTGCTTGAAGGAAAGTTGGGGAGATTTGTTATGAACGATGATGAGACACCTCAACAAATGTATGATCGATTGATGATTCTTGTGAACAATATCCGAGGGCTTGGAAGCAAAGATATGACGGATCATGTAGTGGTAAAGAGGATGTTGAGAGCCTTTGCTCCAAGGAACTCGACTCTCGTAATACTTATACGAGAGCGAAAAGATTTCAAAAGGCTCACTCCAAATGACGTTCTTGGAAGGATTCTTTCACATGAGCTTATGGAGGAAGAGGCAAAAGAAGTAAAGAATCTTGCCAAGCAAAGTTCTAGCTCAAGACCAAAGGAGATAGCTTTAAAGGCAAGCAAAAAGGAAGAATCAACCTCAAGCGACGATGAGGAAAATGAGAGCGAAGATGAAGAAGACTTGGCCTTGTTTGTAAGAAAATTCAAGAAATTTCTCAAGTACGACGGGTCAAGTAAATACAAGAAAAACTACAATGACAAGTCAAGGAGAAGAAGAAACACAAAGAGGGCGTGTTATGAGTGCGGTGAAGTCGGACACTTCATCGCCGATTGTCCGAAAAAGAAGAACAATTCCAACGAGCCCAAGAAGAATGAACCGCATAAGAAGAACAAGACTTACAAGAAGAACTACTCGAGGCGAGCTCACATTGGCGAAGAATGGGATTCAAATGACTCCGACTCCGACACCGATGATGAGGGAGTCGCGACCATTGCCATTGAAGCCGCTCCTCCAACAAAGTCACTCTTCGGCGAAACGAGCGACACCGACATCGATAATGATAGACCCGTATGTCTTATGGCAAAAGGGCGGAAGGTAATGACTAAGTCGAAACCTCCAAGTAGCGATAGTGAATTAGATAGTGATGATAGTGATGATGATGATGATGCTTTATTTTGTGATTTGAGCAAATCGGCTATTGGTAAAATCCATAAGCCATTGAAAAAAATAGATAGCCAGGAGGAGACACTTGAGAAGCAAGAAGAGTTGCTAATTTATGAAAAGAAGAAAACTCTTGCTCTCGAGAAGATCCTCACAAAAGAAAAGGAGACAATTGAATTGTTAACTAAGAAGCTTGATTTGGCTAATAATTCAATTGCAATGCTTAAGGGTTCAAATGAGTCACTTCAAGAGAATGTCTTAACTCTAGAAAACAACATTCAAGCTCTTGAAGTGCAAATTGAATCTCTTAATGATCCTAATTCTTCAATTGTCAATTTATCAACGGCTTCTATTCCTTCCACTAGCAATGGTTGCTCTCGTTGCTATAATATTGATATTAATGCTTGTACTACTAACTCTCAATTTGTGCAAGTATTAAAAAGCGAAAACGAGAGACTAAGTGCCTTGGTAAGATATGGTTGCATGAAGACTTATCAATCCAAGGATGCCCTATATAAGACCATTAATGGTCGAGTCAACAAAAACAAAGAAGGGCTAGGATATGATAAGTACGAGTGCAAAGAAAATGACCCTGTGGTGGTGAAAGGTAAGGAGTGCATTAAGTTTGTCAAAGAAAATAGCAAACAACCATTGACCACCACACAAGTCATCAAGACCGGGCGAGAATCAAAGAAGCATCTTCAATATCATACATCTCATTCTATTCACTATGCATCTTATATGTTGAAGAGAAACCACCGAGGTAAAGTGGTTGCTCACTTTGTCGGTGCCCACAATTCTAGTGAAATGAGCAAGAAGAAGGTGTGGCTACCGAAGGTATTAATCACTAACATGCAAGGACCCAAAAAGGTTTGGGTACCTGAAAACAAGACCTAATGTGCTTTTGTAGGATTATACCTTCGGTGGATCAAGTTGGGTGCTTGATAGTGGTTGCACAAACCACATGACCGGAGAAAAGAAAATGTTTTCATCTTTTGATGAGAAAGGGTCACAATATGAAAATATTGTGTTTGGTGATAATGGTAAAGGTGAGGTAATGGGATTAGGTAAAATTGCAATATCTAATGATCATTCTATATCAAATGTCTTGCTAGTTAAATCCTTGAATTACAATTTGTTGTCCGTATCACAACTTTGTGAAATGGGCTACAATTTTTTATTTACTAATGTAGATGTGATCGTCTTTAGAAGAGATGATTCCTCAATTGCTTTTAAAGGATATTTGAAAGGTAAGCTCTATTTGGTTGATTTCAACTCAAATAGTGCTAAACTTCAAACATGCTTAATGGCGAAGTCTAGCATGGGTTGGTTGTGGCATCGCCGGCTAGCCCATGTTGGCATGAGAAATCTCGACAAACTTCTCAAAGGGGATCACATCATTGGACTAACGAATGTTGAATTTGAGAAGAATAGGATTTGTAGCGCATGTCAAGCCAGAAAGCAAGATGGAGTGCGTCATCCCGCAAAGAACATCATGACGACGACAAGACCGTTGGAGCTTCTACACATGGACCTCTTCGGACCCGTTGCTTATATAAGCATCGGAGGTAACAAATACGGTCTAGTCATTGTTGATGACTTTTCACGCTTCACGTGGGTGTTCTTTTTGCAAGAGAAAAGTGAGACACAAGGGATAATGAAGAAGTTTGCAAGAAGAGCACAAAACGAATTCGAATTGAAGATCAAGAAGATTCGAAGCGATAATGGAAGCGAATTCAAGAACACTCAAGTCAAAGAATTCCTTGATTAAGAAGGGATCAAGCACGAGTTCTCCGCTCCATACTCCCCTCAACAAAATGGCGTTGTAGAAAGGAAGAATCAGACATTGATTGAGATGGCAAGAACAATGCTTGATGAGTACAAGATCTCCGACCATTTTTGGGCGGAAGCAGTCAACACCGCATGCCACGTGATCAACCAATTGTATCTTCACAAGATCTTGAAGAAGACGGCATACGAACTCCTCACGGGTAACAAGCCAAATATTTCATATTTTAGAGTTTTTGGTAATAAATGTTTTATCCTAAACAAGAGGCCAAAGAACACCAAATTTGCCCCCAAAATCGATGAAGGCTTCTTGCTTGGGTATGGATCAAATGCGTACGCCTATCATGTTTTCAACAAAACCTCGGGTTGTGTTGAAATAGCGAGAGACGTAAAATTTGACGAATCTAACGGCTCTCAAGTAGAGCAAGTTGATTTGAATGTATTAGATAATGAGGAAGAGCCAAGTATTGCAATCAAGAAGATGGCTATAGGTGAAGTGAGGCCGCAAGAAAAGGAGCACCAAGACAATTCATCTACACAAGTAGAGCCTCCTACCTCAAATCAAAGCCAGGACATTCCTCAAGATAGTCCAAGCAAACTCTTGGAAGATGATCAAATTGAAGACAATGAGCCAATTCAACAAACATCTCAAATGCCACATCCAAGAGTGCATCAAAGCATCCAAAGAGATCACCCCGTCGACAATATTCTTGGTGACATTCAAAAGGGGGTAACTACACGTTCTAGAGTATCTAATTTTTGCGAATTTTACTCTTTCGTGTCTACTTTGGAACCCTTGAAGGTAGAAAATGCATTAAGGGATCCGGATTAGGTGATGGCAATGCATGAAGAGATCAACAACTTCGTTAGGAATAAAGTTTGGTCATTGGTGGAAAGACCAAATCAAAATGTGATTGGAACCAAATGGGTCTTCCGCAACAAGCAAGATGAAAACGGAGTTGTTACAAGAAATAAAGCTCGGTTGGTAGCTCAAGGATACACTCAAATTGAAGGTTTGGATTTTGGTGAGACTTATGCTCCCGTTGCTAGACTAGAGTCAATTCGTATCTTGGTTGCATTTGCTACTCACCATGATTTCAAGCTTTATCAAATGGACGTCAAGAGTGCTTTCCTAAATGGTCCAATCGTCGAATTAGTCTATGTCGAGCAACCGCCGGGAATGGAGGATCACAAGAACCCTACACACGTATACAAGCTCCATAAGGCGCTCTACGGGCTTAAGCAAGCACCTAGAGCATGGTATGAATGCCTTAAGGATTTTCTTATTAAAAAGGGTTTTGAAATCCGTAAAGTTGATCCTACTCTCTTCACAAAGTATATTGATGATGATTTATTTGTATGCCAAATATATGTCGATGACATTATATTTGGGTCTACTAATAAAAACTTTTGTGAGGAATTTAGTAGGTTAATGACAAATAGGTTTGAAATGTCTATGATGGGCGAGCTAAAGTTCTTCCTCGGATTTCAAATCAAACAACTCAAGGAAGGAACATTCTTGTGTCAAACAAAATATATCAAGGATATGCTCAAGAAGTTTGACATAGAGAACGCCAAGCCAATTCACACACCCATGGCAACCAACAGGCATCTTGGTCTAAATTAGGAAGATAATCCTGTGGATCAAAAGGTATATCGATCCATGATTGGCTCTTTGCTTTATCTTTGTGCATCTAGGCTAGATATTATGCTTAGTGTTTGCGTGTGTGCAAGATTTCAAGCCGCTCCGAGAGAGTGTCACCTAGTAGCCGTGAAAAGAATTCTTAGATATCTAGTTCACACACCAAATCTAGGGCTTTGGTATCCTAAAGGATCAAAATTCGATTTGATTGGATATTCGGACGCTGACTATGCGGGTTGCAAAGTGGATAGAAAAAGTGCCTCGGGGACTTGGCAATTCTTAGGTAGATCACTAGTCTCTTGGTCCTCAAAGAAACAAAACTCGGTAGCTCTATCCACCGCCGAAGCCGAATATATTGCCGCGGGAAGTTGTTGTGCACAATTGCTATGGATGAGGCAAACTTTGAGGGATTTTGGACTAAGGTTGGATAGAGTGCCACTCTTATGTGACAATGAGAGTGCCATTAAGATAGCCAACAATCCTGTCCAACACTCCCGGACCAAGCACATAGATATCCGCCTCCATTTTCTTAGGGATCACTCACTAAAAGGAGACATTGACATTACCTATGTGAGAACCGAGAAACAATTGGCCGATATATTCACCAAACCTCTAGATGAGAAACGCTTTTGCGAGTTGAGAAGTGAGCTAAATGTCCTAGACTATCGGAATGTGACTTGACACCTTGCTCGCATTTGATTGTTACTTCTCATTTTGATTTCAAAATAAAACGTGTGCAAAATCAGTTAACTGTCTTTGAAAATGCTTTTTAGTTGGTCGTATTTCTAGTCATTTCTCTTGTGATCATTGCTTTAATTGCTGTGATGCCTTCTGATCACAAGTGAGATGACTTCCAAGTTCACTGGCTCAAAGTCTCAATTCCTCCAGCCTCTGAAATCCTATCTTTTCCTCTCTATCTGCTGGAAAAATGAACGCATCGGAATGTCCGATCCAGGCATCGGAACTTCCGAATTCTGTGAATTCAGTTTCTTCGGAATATCCGAATTTTGGTATAGGAATATCCGAAGCTCACTCTGCTGGAGTTTCGCTGGAAAACTAGACTCTTTAGAACTTCCGAAATCTATATCGGACTATCCGATATTCTGGGGATTCTGACCGTTCGGAACTTCCGAACCTCAGTTCGGAACTTCCAAAGTGTGTGTAAACGCTTGAAAAGGACGGTTCGGTTGGCCCCTCCACTTCATTTCTTTATTCTCTAGCCTCCGTACGTCTCTCCACTCTTCATCTCTTGTCGTCTTCGGAGTCTTCGACCGTTCGGAAACTCCGATCCTTCGCAAGGGGAGTTGTGCATCAGATTGGGAGTTCTTCACCTTTTTCCCAAGTTTTTTTTCGCAATCTAAGGTAAACCCTAGAACCTCCTTTTGTTATTCCTCATTCCTTGGATCCTTTGCTCAAAACTCTTTGGTAGGCTTGTTGCTCTATTCCTCCTTTGCCTAGATCTCAACTGTCATTCAATTCCCTCGGTCGATCTTGTCGAAATGCTAGTTTTAGGGTTGTACCAAGTATTTCGGAACTTCCGATATCCTGTTTCGGAACTTCCGATGCAAGGACGGAACTTCCGACTTGAAATCGGAACTTCCGATGCTTACAGTACAGCTCTAAAACCAGTTTTTCTTTTCTCAAGTTTCATCTATCTCATCTTTCCAATGGACCCAGTGCAGCTCCTTCCAATGGACCCAGGGCAGGGTGATCAACCTCCTCAGGGCTCGGCCAAGGTCACGTTCAGTCGCAAAAGAAAGACACCGACTGGGGCAAGGACCAAACGAGCTGCAGGTAGAGGACCGCAACCGGGAATTGCTATCAATGAACCATCTCAGGTTGCGCAAACCGTGAATGTTCCTCGTGGAGCAACCTTGCCTTCAAGAAAAGGAAAAGGAATTGCAGGCGCTTCTGGATCACAGTCATCATCAGCAAGCGGCATGCTGAGGCTCAGAAAGCCTGAAAGAAATCCCAGACTTCAAAGAAAACCAATGAGTTACAAAGGCAAAGCAGCACAAGTCAGAAAAGCTCGAGATGAAAATCCCAAGAGGACAGACAGGTTCTCTACTGACTCACGCTTCTGGACCTTCTTTCAGCAGGACTTTTATGAGTCAGTCATCCTTCCTAGAAAGAATCCCGTGACCTTAATGCAATGGATTGACTGGGAGTACATGGCAGCGGCAGATGATGCCATATTTAATGAGATCATTGCTACTTGTGAAAGAACTAGCATCAAGAGAATCATGGCTTTTCAGCATGACTGGAATGTGGAGATTATAGCTCAGTTTTATGCCACAATGTATATATCCAAGGATCAAGTCTCCACTCTTCATTGGACGACTGAGGGAACCTGGTATGAAGCAACATATGTTCAGTTTGCAAGGCTGCTTGAATTCACTGAGGCAGATTCAAGGGACAGAGATCAAATTCATAATGAGAGCTCTTTGGTTGCATCAAACTTAAACTTTCTATATGAAGAGGATGCAGAGTACGATGAAGGGAACACCAAGGGCATGAAGCCTTTCTTTGCTATTCTCAACAGGCTTCTCAGGAAAACACTTGCTCCTAAAGAAGGTGATGCCTCTCATGTACTCTCCTACACCAGAAACCTTCTATGCTGGATGCAAGTTGGTCAAAGGCCTTTTGATGTATTTGATTTTATTTGGAATGAGATACGTTTGATTGGTCAAGAGCCTAGAAGGAGCTGTGGCTATGCGCCATTGATCATGCATCTGATTGAGCAGGTGACCCCCAGGGCATCCACCAGGAGGACCACCACTTCTGCTGTGTCGGGACCCCGAATTTGCAAATCCGGACCCTCTGTGTATTCAGCACTAGTCCAGGAACGCGCTAGTGCACACAGTCTTAACATCGGTATATATCACAATCATACCAAACGATACTATCAAAGTACTTTATTTAAATAATCAAAGGGTTACTCGACCTTATGGCCAAGTTACAAATATATGCCTTGCAAGGCGAAACTTATTAAAAGAGAAATAACAGCAGCGGAAAATCAAATAAACTTCGTGGCGCCATCCAAGATACCACAGCAATCGATCGGGCTCGCATCCCTAAGTAGACGGGTCCTCTTGGAACTCCTCCTCCGAAACTGGCGTGGTCTCTTCTTCAACTGGTATTGTGTTGAGGCAAGGGTGAGTACTTGGTACTCAGCAAGTCATGCACAGAATGCAAGCTAATATACTATATGCATGGCTTAGTACAAAGGAATAGCTCAGGGTATATTTGCGATGCAGCTTTTGACAAGTAATATAAGTAGATTCGAAAGCAGTAGAAATAAGTAAAGCATAAATAACTTTTCAAGAAGTTTAAATAACATTTTTCCCCATCCTAAACCATATTTCCATCGTCTTCCTTGTTAAACCAACCCAACTTTTCAAATCCAAGTTATTTTCAGAAAGTCTACCCCTTGACTGTAATTCCCGAGCATTGTCCAGTACCGTGGACTCGGCTATTCAAATAGATTCTACACTCTGCAGAGGTTATACACTTTACCCACAAGATACAATCCACTCACCACGTCAGCCATGAATCGCCATACAAGAGTATGCGAATGAGCGATCATAACAAAGCCTTTCGGAAGCCTCAAACAACACAGGTGGTCCTCTCCGGTACGTGCTCTACACCATCCCTTCCCTTAGCCAAGGCGAAGTATGGGACCAACACACCGTTAGATGGGTACTGCCACGACCACGATCGCTCCCCGCACAATCACACAAAAGTTGTAACTGACACCCTGAGGCTCCACAAGTGAGTCCTTAGCGACTTAGTCAACTAGGGCCGTCCCATTCCAGCCATGTGGTTGTACGTATGGCCCAGTTCAAAGGCTTGCAAGGTTAAGTCCTTAGAGTGACCAGGGCAAGACTACCCGAAAAACCAAATCATCATCCCCAATGCCACACTGGCCCACCTGATTACTCTTGCCACATGCCCCTTGGCCGAAATCGCATGATCAAACCCAGCTTGATTACCATGCACCACGTGCCATCAACATCACATGATACTTTTCCAAAACAGGTTCAATATATCATTAAGTCAATATTAGCATTTGATTATCCAAAATCATGTCATGAGCACGAAAGTGTGCTCCAAGCGGTATACTACAACGTTTCTAAACCCATGTTGGCAATTTAATAATGTCCAACTAGTAAACCACAACTAGGGTGACAAAGGGTCATGGCACATACTTAAGTAATCAAGGTGTCATATATCAAATTGGTATTTATCTAACCCCGTGTTTAAACCAAAGTATCTTTCTAATTGAACTAGCATGCAATAGTTTAAATCAAAATAGATTTGAAATGGGATCAATATGGTCAAAGCACAACTTGCCTTCAAAAGCACTTGCTCTTGGTCTTGAGTTGGATCCTGAGTCAACACTTCTCCTTCAAATCCTTAGGCACTTCAACGTCTACTCAGTAAAAGCGTGCAAATAGCAAATACACAAATAAACACTATGCAAAAGATCCCAAAACTCCAAATAAAATCCATAAACAGAGAGAACATAATTTTCTGGATTTTTAGAAACTGGAATCAATCAAATTTGGAGTTAAAGCATAAAAGTTATGATTATTTAAAGTTTAAATAATCAATTAAATAATTTTACAGAGAAAAACTTTAGTCCAAAAATTAAATAAAATTCATATTTAGGTAGATCTCAATTTTATAAAAATATAGAAATTTGAATAGCTCAAATCGTAGTTGAAGCATAAAAGTTATAAGCGTTTGAAGTTTGAATCTAAATTTGAATCAATATTTCGAATTAATAAATCATTTTATTTTTCTGATATTAATTATTGCGTCAGCATGGACACGTGGCAGCCTCTGATTTGCCTTC
Source organism: Rhipidocladum racemiflorum (assembly GCA_036346355.1). Classification (NCBI taxonomy): domain Eukaryota; kingdom Viridiplantae; phylum Streptophyta; class Magnoliopsida; order Poales; family Poaceae; genus Rhipidocladum; species Rhipidocladum racemiflorum. Next base: position 70,917,749 of record CM070570.1, on the reverse strand, counting down.
TGACGTCTGCAGTTCCATGGACTTGGTACACGCTCGGATTGTGTCTACCGTGGACTCGGTCCACGACTCTACGTGTCGCTGACATGTGGGCCCGCTCGGGTGACGTCATCGCCGACGTCGGCGAGGCTCGGCCACGGTCTTCGGCGATGTGGGACCCACTGTGACGTCATGGGTGACGTCAGCGCTTGGCTGGGTTAGCCACTGACATGCGGGCCCTCTGACACGCGGGCCCCGCGTGTCAGCGTCTACTGCCTGGCGTGGGCCAGCGTTGACCGCGGCGGTCCATCTTCCCGACACGTGGCGCAATCTCATCCGCTGGTTTGAAAATCAGCGGCGCGGATTAGATCCAGGGTTAACACGTTGAAACTTCTCGTTGATCGTGGGCGGTTCGATCTAGATGGGACGGTCCAGATCTAATCCTATATTAGGTCTGCTACGGCAGGTGGCGATTGTGATCCGTTGGATGTTGATGCAACGTTCCAGATCTAATCGGGTTTGGGAACACGTGAGCTCACCTCAACCGTCCGATCTGATCCGACGGTCCTCCGAGCTCGCGACGGCGATGGCTTCACGGCGCTGGCTTAACCGAGACGGACGACGACGAGCCCGACGGCGTTTGGGGCGTGCTCGGCGAGATGAAGCCTCGCCAGTGCGTCTCGTCGCGAGGACTCGGATCTGGGCTCCTTCTCGGCGGAAGACGACGGACGACGGCGCGAAACCGCGCAAACGCGGCGGAGGGAAGAGACAACTCCGGCGAGCGATTGCGGCTCAACGGTGGCGGCTCCGGCGAGATGGCTCGGGGGAACGGGTGCGCAAGGATGAGGGCAACCTCGGGGGACGTCTCACGCTTTAAATAGCCTCGGCGTCCGTGCCCTAGACGGAAACCTAGTTCGCTACGGCGGCGGGCGCGGCGGCGAAGTCCGGCTCGGACTCGGCGAAGACGACGAAATCGTGGCCGTCCACGTGGCGCGATCAACGGCCCACGATCGCGCGGCGCGATCGGATCCGGCGATTCTGGCTCGAGCCGTGCACGGCAAATTCTCGGCCGTTGGATCTTGATCCAACGGTTGGGATTGATTAGGGTTAGAGTGGGTTCTGGTCGAGTCAACTGCTCGGGTCGGACTCGAGTCCGACTCGGCCGGATGAACGATTACTTGACCCGAGTTGGATTTTCCAGCGATTTAATATTTAAAATAATTCGATAATTCATTTAATTCATTAAAAATAGCAAAAGACTTTAAAATTCGGAAAAATTCTGGAAAATATTTTGGAACATTTTGGACTCGAATAAAATATTTCCAACAAAATTTTATTTGCAAAATTAAATTCTTTAATTATTTCAAAATGGAATAAATTCAAATAAATTCCAAATAAATCCAAATAAATTCCAGAAAATTCCAAAAATTCACCAAAGTGCCAAATCACACATGAATTTAAGAAAAGCAAAATTTTGGGGTGTTACATGCTGCTACACCTTCAGCTCCCTCTCCCAGTGGATCTTCTTCACCGATCTTGCGCGCTTTGAAGTCTATCTTTGTCCTCTGCAAGGGCAACGCAGCAGCGCACAAGAAGAACACCAAGCGACTCAAGGACATTCAGAGGCATCTGAATCTGCAATGTTCGGATGATGAAGAGAGCGAGGACGAGATCGAGGACCCTTTCGCCCCAGCACCTGATGCTTCAGAGTCCGAGGATGACGCCGAGGAGTCTGGATCAGATGAGGTTGCGTCAGAGGAGTCTGATTAGTTCTCCTGTCTCTCCCTCCTCCCTCCTTTTGTGGTGCTTGTTGCCAAAGGGGGAGAGATGCAGCAGGCAAATTGACAAGTTGATAATCTCTTTATCGATCTATATTGGGTCGAGTCCTTGTGTCATGTGAACTTGGTTGTGCTTTTGGTTTATGTTGTTGGTTTAAAACTCTATGGCTGACTAATTGGATATTGTCGCTTTAAATCCTTTTATCGTTGTTGCTTGGATACTTATGATGACTTGTTGAATGTTAATGCATTTCTATTGCTTAAATATACTTGTTTAACATGCTTATCTTGTCACATTTATTTGATAATATCCTGTGCAAGGATAAAGGGGGAACTCTGTCAACTCCTTTATCTTTCAAAATGTGCATTTGCTCTCAAGATTAATCTTGAATGCACATATTAAGGGGTGTTCATCCTATATTATTTCTATTCATATGATTTATAAATTTGTCTTTAATCGGGTTGTCATCACTCACCAAAAATGGGGAGATTGAAAGTGCATCTAGGCCCCCTAATATTATTTTGGTTGATTAATGACAAACAATTAAAAAATTTAACGTGTTCAACTCGTTTATGAACAGGTGAAAGTCTCAAGCAGAGATCATCTACAATCATCGGGCATCCTCAAACGTCATTGAGTAAGAAAAACGGCAAATGCATATGTAATTTTAATTTGTTGAGTCATAGGTTTGCCGTACTATCAAGAGGGTGCGTTGAAATTGGTCTAGAGATGGTCTATATGCTCAGATGAATGGTGTTTAGTCTCTTGAGAGTGTTCAAGTCGTCTCCCGTGCATTGGAATGTTGTGGTTGACAAGTTCTAGTCGGATGTTCCGAAGTCAGTTCGGATATTCCGAAGTTCAGACATTCCGATGTGTGGTTGTGCTTCAGTCCGTAGTGCGTTGTTAGGGTCGGACATTCCGATATGTTATATCAGATGTTCCGATGTTTGTTGGCTCTCATTAGGGCACTCTCTGTTTTGTTCGGAAGTTCCGATGCTGGGTATCGGAAGTTCCGATGCGTGCTGTCCTGAAAAGGGTACTCTCTGTCGAGTTCGGACTGTCCGAAGTTTGGATTCGGAAGTTCCGAAGTAGCCGTTTTCTAGTTTGGGAGCTCTCTGTTTGGTTCGGATGTTCCGATATCTTAATCGGACATTCCGATTTGGACTTGGAAAGTTTTGTTGAGTTCTCTTTGTGGGTGTCATCGAACGTTCCGAAGTGGTTATCGGACATTCCGATGCACATTGTTTTCGACCGTTGGAAGCTTTCCAAGTTCTGGTAGTCTGCACTCATCGGATGTTCCGATGTTGGGATTGGATATTCCGATGTGTGGCTGAGTGCGGGTATAACGGCTAGTTTTGAACCAAAACTATAAATACCCCACTCCTCTTTTTGAAAGGTTACTCACTCCTCTTGGCTGAATACTTGAGCACCTTGAGCACACCTTAGAGCTTTCTTGAGCCCTACTCTTGATCTTAGTTATCATTTAGTGAGTGAGGAAAATTTAAGTGTGGTTGAGAGCGAATAGCAAAGCATCCATTCATCTTGAGCATTAGAGAACCTCTTCAAGATCAAGAATCAAGCGCATTCGTTACTGTTGGAGGTCGAAGGACTCCTAGACGGCTAGGCGTCACTCACGAGCTCCCGACAATTGTGGGACACCGTGAGAAGTTTGTGAAGGCCGGCTCCGCCTCCGAAAGGAAAGGAACCAATAGTAAAACTGTCGGGACCCGAATTCGCAAATCCGGACCCTCTGTGTATTCAGCACTAGTCCAGGATCACGCTAGTGCACATAGTCTCAACATCGGTATATATCACAATCATACTCAGCGATATAGTAAAGTACTTTATTAAAAGGTAATATAACGGGTTACTCGACTGCTCCCTGCTGACTATTCGGTGTGGTGTTTCTAGCTGGGGCTGGTGTCTGGTAATTCTGGTTGACTGGTCTCAGTGCTGGTGATTGTGTCCTCGCTGCATTCTGCGGCTGGAATCTGAAAAACTGATTTGGCGCAACTCTCAGACGCTGTTGCGTTCCCTGGCGCGATCCTTGCGGCTTCATTCTGTGCTTCCTATTCTCATCTAGTTCCTTGCGCTTATCTTCAAGAATGAGCACTTTGTTCACAAGTTCCTGGAAATCTAGAAAGGTGTGGGTGATCAGTCCCACCTGCAGTCCTGAGTTAAGTCCCTTCATAAAGCGAGACTGTCTAGCCTTATCTGTCGCTACGTCTTCAGGTGCGTAACGTGCAAGCTGTGTGAACTTATTCAGATAGTCTGACACCGGCTGATTACCTTGCTTCAGTGCCCTGAATTCTTCCTTCTTCAAGTCCATTATTCCTTCAGGCACGTGATACTGACGAAAAGCAGTTGTGAACTCTTCCCAGGTGATGTCCTGTGGGTTTTCCCGCGTAGCGCAGAAGTTTTCCCACCATTCTGTTGCGTTCCCTTCCAACTAATGAGATGCATAGAGTACTCTCTCATTCCCCATGCACTGAATGATATGTAACTTCCTCTCAATTGACCTCAGCCAATTATCTGCTTCCAGTGGGTTGGCGTTTCCAGAGAAGGTGGGTGGATGAGTCCTCATAAACTTTGACAATCTTGATCCCTAAAGTTGCCCCTGATTAGCTTGGTTGGTGGTGGCCTGAGCGGTGACTTGCTGCATCTGTTGCATCATAGCATGCATCAGCTAGGTCTGGGCAGCAAGAAAGACTCCAAAGTTCTGCATGTCAACTGGCGGTGCTGGCTGAGATGCAGGTGCTCCATTATTAGGGTTCCCAGCTGGGCGAGAACTACTTTCGTTACCTCCAAGGTTTCCACGGGTGTTTACCATCTGTCGATTGCCCCAAGGTTTCAGAGATGATAGGGAACAAGAATAGACAAGTGGTAGAATAAACTTATGCGGGGTGGAAGGTGTAACTCAAAATCCAACTTTATTAATTATTTAGTATTAATAACTTGGTATGGTTGCTTACAATGCCTAAGGGACTTGCAACTCATACTGCACACTCAGCAATCAATGAAAATCCAAATAAACTAGTATTGGAGTCTAACGCCTGAGGTGATTCTTTATTCTTAGACGCGACTCGACGAAGGAGTCTCGACCTCTAATTCTGTACGCTCACTCGTTGAGAAAACCTCCACTACCTGGGTACGGGTGCGGCGGCATAGACGCAAAGCAATCTCCATGCCCTGCAACTGTGGTGGTTGAAGAAGCGGTGTCCTCCTCAAGATCTGGCTCCTCTTGGTCCGGCTCGTGTAGCTCAAGTTCTGGCTCTGGTCCTGGTCCGTACAATGCCATCTCCAACTCTTCAATTCTTTGCCGAAGGTGAGACACATACTCCTGAGTCTCCCGCCATCTGGTCTTCTCTGATGTGACCTCCTCGCGAGCCTTCTGTAGCTCCCGATTCGTATCATTGAGCACATCCTCCTGGGCGATGACAAGTCGTGCCAACTGTGTGACAGTAGTATTCTCCTCTTGAATCAGTCTCAGATCAAGAAGGTTGTTGCTGTGCGGGTGGTGGCGGAACATCGTGCCTTCCAGCTCGCTAGCATAGATGCGGGCGATGTGTCGCATTGCTCGTCTTGACACCTCCTGAATTCCCATCTGCATTGTAGACCTCCTGGCGGTGCAGTGTAACGGACGACTTCCCTTCCCCTTCTTCCTGTCATGTACCGTAATCTTCACGTCACAAGTGTTAATCAATCCAGCTTGTCTGATGATATCCACTTGATAGTGCGGCTTCTCAAAACCTTCAAGGAACTGCAGCATACGCCAAAGTTCTGTGGCATGTCCGACCTCAAGATCGACGTAGTTGACCTCTCCCTCCATCTGCCAAAACACTTGCGTAAAAACGCAACATTTTAAATTCAAGGTGGAAACGGAAAGATCTTAGCAAAGGGGCAAGGAAAGAGAGAAAGGGGTAAGTCGAGATTTTATTCATTATCTTGACAACTTTTAGCTTTTATAAAATAGGTTTTAACTACACTACGACCATTCTAACTAAGGGTTGAGCCTACAGTCAGTATGGCTCTGATACCACCTCTGTCGGGACCCAAATTCGCAAATCCGGACCCTCTGTGTATTCAGCACTAGTCCAGGATCACGCTAGTGCACACAGTCTCAACATCGGTATATATCACAATCATACTCAGCGATATAGTAAAGTACTTTATTAAAAGGTAATATAACGGGTTACTCGACCTTATGGTCAAGTTACAAAAGTACGCCTCACAGGGCTGAAAGAAGTAAATAGCAGCGGAATAAAAAGATAACGCGTGGCGCCAACCAATATGCCACAGGCAACTGACTGGCTTGCCCCTAGCTCGTTGGTTCCTCCTGTAACTCCTCTTCTGTAGCTGGCGTTGACTCCTCTTCAACTGGTGTTTGCGTTGAGGCAAGGGTGAGTACTTGGTACTCAGCAAGTCATGCACAGAACGCAAACTAATACTCTACATGCATGGCTTTGTACAAAGGATAGGCTAACATGTATGTTTGCAGTAAACAGCTTGTATAAATAAAGTAATAAATTGTAAAGCGATAAACATAGTAAAGGTAATAACTTTGCAGTAAAAGAACAAGTAAGGCATTTATCATCCTAAGCTCCATTTCACAATCCCAATTCCACCAGTTTCCAAAACCAAGTTATTTTCATAAATCTAACCCTTGACTGTAATCCCCGAGCAATGTCCAATACCGTGGACTCGGCTATTCGAATAGGTTGTACACTCTGCAGAGGTTATGCACTTTACCCACAAGATACAGTCAAACGCCACCAAGGCGAGAGTCCATAACAAAGTCTTTCGGAAGCCTCTAGCTACACAAGTGATCCTCTCCGGCTTTTGCCCTACACCATCCCTTCCCTTAGCAAAGGCGAAGTATGGGACCGACATGCCGTTGGATGGGTACCATGCCGCAGCCCTGGTACGCTCCCCCATCAAGCTACACAAACGGTGTAGTTGACACCCCGAGGTACCACAAGTAAGTTATTAGCAACTTAATCAACTGGGTCCGTCCCATTCCGGACATATGGTTGCAAGATTGACTCGATTCAAAGGCTTGCAAGGTTAAGTCCTTAGGGTGATCAGGGCAAGACTACCCGAAGAACCAAATCAACATTCCCGGTGCCACACCTGGCCCACCCGATCATTCTTGCCTCATGCCCCGATCAAAATTTATTTATCAACCCAGTTGTTTACCATGCACCACGTGCCATCAACAACAACATCAATAACACATCATACTCTTCCAAAACAGGTTCCATATCTCATTAAGTCAATATTAACATGTACGTGTCAAAATCATGTCGTGACATCGTGGCGGGGCTAAGCATACTACAATCGTACTAACCATCCCATGTTGGCAATTAATAATGTCCAACTAGATAATCCACAACTAGGGTGACAAGGGGTCATGGCACATATTTTAAATAATCAAGGTGTCATATAGCAATTTGGCATTTATCTAATTTCCCAGAATTAAATAAACATTTTCTAATTTAAATTAGCATGCAATAGTTTAAATCAAATTAATTTCAAAAATGGGATCAACATGGTCAAAGCATAACTTGCCTTCAAAAAGTACTTGGTCTTGGTCTTGAGTTGGCTCCTGGGTCAACACTTCTCCTTCGAAGCCTTCGGGCACTTCAACGTCTACTCGTAAAGCGTTCAAATAGCAATAAATAAATAAACAGTAGACAAAAATTGCCAAACATCCAAATAAAGTCCAAAAACAGAGAGAACATAATTTTATAAATTTGTAGGAATTTGAATCGTCGAAAACGGAGTTAAAACGCAAAAGTTACAAGCGTTTAAAGTTTAAATAATCAATTAAATAATATTACAGAGAAAAAATTTGGTCCAAAAAATTAAAAAAAATTCACCATTGAGTAGATCTCAATTTTATAAAAATTTAGAAATTGGAATCACTCAAATCAGAGTTAAAATGCAAAAGTTATAAGCATTTGAAGTTTCAAAATTCAAATAAAACAATAAACCGAATTATTTCATTTATTTTTATTTTGAAAAATCGATTAATGACGTCAGCGTGGATTTTGATTTTCCACCGAATTATTTTTCTATTGAAAAATCGATTTATTGCGTCAGCTGACGTCAGCCGGTCCATGGACGTGGTCCACGGTTCGGTTCGGTCCACCGTGGACTCGGTCCATGTGTCGCTGATAGGTGGGTCCCCTGGTGACGCTGCCGACGCCAAAGACACGCTCGGCCGACGGATCGATTAAGCGGCTCACCGCGGACGCCCGGGCCGGACGCTATGGTGCGATTCCGTCGACTCGGCCGACACGCGGGCGGTCGCTGACACGCGACGACGACGCTGCGCTGCCGGCGGCGACGCGGCTAGGGCACACGTGGCACGATCTCGGCCGTTGGTTTGTAAATCAACGCTGCGGATTAGATCTAGGGTTTACACGTTGTAAACTACTCGGTCGATCTGAACCGTACGATCTAAATCGGACGGTTGAGATTAGATCTAATCGCCGCAACGTGGATTTCATGCGGTGACGTGGACTAACGTGGGCCGTTGGATCTTGATCCAACGGTCCAGATCTAATCTAAACCGTTTAGGGTTTCGGGGAAACGTGGCTTACCGTGGCTGTTTGATCTTGATCGGACGGCTGTCTGAGCTCGCGGTGACGATGGCGTCGCGGCGGGGCTGCGGTGGCCGGAGACGAAGACGACGACCTCCCGAACGGCTTTTAGGCTCGATTCCGGAGAGGTGAGTTGGCCCTACGGGTGCGTCTTGGTCCGGGGGTCTCGGATCTGGACTCAACGGCGGCGGGGGACGGCGGATGACGGCGGGGCGAAGCAAAAACCGTGGCGGAGCTTGTGCGCAACTACGGCGAGCTAAAGCGAGCAAACGGCGGCGGCTCGTCCTCGGCGAGTTGGGCCTACGGGTGCGCAAGGTCCAGGCGGTCCTCGGGGCACGACCCGGCCCTTAAATAGCGTCGGCGTCCGCGCTGGAGGCGGAGCCCTAATTCCACACGGCGGCGAAGTCCGGCGGGGTTTCGGACGGGGAAGACGCAATCTCAGCCTTACACGTGGCGCATCCAATGGCCACGATCGCGCGGCGGAGCCGGGTTCGGGTCGGACTCGGTTCGAACCGGTACGGGTGTATCTTGGCCGTTGGATCTTGATCCAACGGTTGAGATCAACCCGGTCTTTAGGTTAAGCGATGCGGCGCACGTGGGCTACGTGGCTCCATGTGGGCCGTTGGATCTTGATCCAACGGTCCACGAGTTTAGGGTTGGGTCCGACACGGTTGGGCTCAAACGTGGCTCGGTCGGGTTCGGGTCGGACTCGGACTCAGGCTCGGTCGGGTGAACAGTGCAAACCCACTCGGATTTTCCAGCGATTTAATATTCAAAATAATTCTAGAAATTCAAATAATTCAACAAAAATAGCAAAATACTCAGAACAATTCCAGAAAAATTCTAGAAAATATTTTAGAACATTTTGCACTTGAATAAATATATTTCCAACAAAATTTTATTTGTAAATTTTATTTCTTTAATTATTTAAAAAGGGAATAAATTCAAATTAAATCCAAATAAATTCCAGAAAATCCCAAAAATTCACAAATGGCACAAATAACATTTAAAAACATGAAAAGAAAAAAATTGGGGTGTTACAAACCTTCCCCCTTTAATAAAATCTTGTCCCCGAGATTCAGGCCTGAGAGTCCATACAGTCAAACGCCACCAAGGCGAGAGTCCATAACAAAGTCTTTCGGAAGCCTCTAGCTACACAAGTGATCCTCTCCGGCTTTTGCCCTACACCATCCCTTCCATTAGCAAAGGCGAAGTATGGGACCGACATGCCGTTGGATGGGTACCATGCCGCAGCCCTGGTACGCTCCCCCATCAAGCTACACAAACGGTGTAGTTGACACCCCGAGGTACCACAAGTAAGTTATGAGCAACTTAATCAACTAGGTGCGTCCCATTTCGGACATATGGTTGCAAGATTGACTCGGTTCAAAGGCTTGCAAGGTTAAGTCCTTAGGGTGATCAGGGCAAGACTACCCGAAGAACCAAATCAACATTCCCGGTGCCACACCTGGCCCACCCGATCATTCTTGCCTCATGCCGCGATCAAAATTTATTTATCAACCCAGTTGTTTACCATGCACCACGTGCCATCAATAACAACATCAATAACACATGACACTCTTCCAAAACAGGTTCCATATCTCATTAAGTCAATATTAACATGTACGTGTCAAAATCATGTCGTGACATCGTGGCGGGGCTAAGCATACTACAATCGTACTAACCATCCCATGTTGGCAATTAATAATGTCCAACTAGATAATCCACAACTAGGGTGACAAGGGGTCATGGCACATATTTTAAATAATCAAGGTGTCATATAGCAATTTGGCATTTATCTAATTTCCCAGAATTAAATAAACATTTTCTAATTTAAATTAGCACACAATAGTTTAAATCAAATTAATTTCAAAAATGGGATCAACATGGTCAAAGCATAACTTGCCTTCAAAAAGTACTTGGTCTTGGTCTTGAGTTGGCTCCTGGGTCAACACTTCTCTTTCGAAGCCTTCGGGCACTTCAACGTCTACTCGTAAAGCGTGCAAATAGCAATAAATAAATAAACAGTAGACAAAAAGTATCCAAACATCCAAATAAATTCCAAAAACAGAGAGAACATAATTTTATAAATTTTTAGGAATTTGAATCGTCGAAAACGGAGTTAAAACGCAAAAGTTACAAGCGTTTGAAGTTTAAATAATCAATTAAATAATATTACAGAGAAAAACTTTGGTCCAAAAATTAAATAAAATTCACTATTGAGTAGATCTCAATTTTATAAAAATTTAGAAATTGGAATCACTCAAATCGGATTTAAAATGCAAAAGTTATAAGCATTTGAAGTTTCAAAATTCAAATAAAACAATAAACCAAATTATTTTTATTTTATAAAACTTTTATTTCTTTAATTATTTAAAAAGGGAATAAATTAAAAATAAATCAAAATAAATTTCAGAAAATCCCAAAAATTCAGAAATGGCACAAATAACATTTAAAAACATGAAAAGCAAAAATTGGGGTGTTACAAACCTTCCCCCCTTAACAGAATCTTGTCCCCGAGATTCAGGGCTGACTAAGGAATAGGTTTGGAAACTCTTTCTTCAAATCCTCTTCGCGCTCCCAAGTTGCTTCACTTTCCTCGTGATTACTCCACTGGACTCTACAGAAGCGGGTTGACTTATTTCTTGTCTCTCGGTCTATCGTGTCCAGAATTTTTACCGGGTGTTCCTGGTAAGTCAGGTCTTCTTGCAACTCGATCGATTCTAAGGGTGCTTGCTCATCGGGCACTCGGAGACACTTCTTCAGCTGTGACACATGGAACACGTCATGCACTCCTGCTAACGACTGCGGCAACTCCAGCTGGTAAGCGACTTCGCCTCTACGGCTCAGAATCTTAAATGGTCCAACATAGCGCGGTGCAAGTTTCCCTTTTGCATGGAACCTTCTAACTCCCTTGAGAGGTGTAACCCTAAGGTACACAAAATCCTCTGGTTCAAAACTCAAGTCTCGACGACGGTTATCAGCATAACTCTTCTGTCTTGATTGGGCTATCTTCAGCCTTTCCCGTATCATGGCAATCTGCTCTTCGGCTTCTTGAAGAATATCTGGTCCGAAGACATGGCGCTCGCCTGTCTCGTTCCAATTCAAAGGCGTTCGGCACGGTCGACCATACAATGCCTCAAAAGGTGACATTTGCAAACTAGCCTGGTAACTGTTGTTGCAACTGAACTCAGCATACGACAGACTCTTATCCCATGAGGTAGCATAAGCCAATGCACAAGCTCGTAGCATATCCTCTAAAATCTGGTTAACTCTCTCAGTCTGTCCATCCGTCTGCGGATGATACGACGTACTGAAGTTCAAATGGGTCCCCATACTCTTTCCGCTGCGACGAATTTAATTTTAAAATAGCCTATTCACCCCCCCTCTAGGCATCTTTCTCACCTTTTTCAAGAATAAGGGGAAGGCTTAAGAAAAGGACGATCGCTTTATTAGCGGTGACGCCCAATTTATAAGCCAAACCCAGCTCCGAAAATCGAAGCGCCATAGCTATTCAAAGCGAGGCGCCGCGCAATCAATGAAGCACAGAAGACAAAGCGACTTCGTAAATATCCAAGAAGATCAACGCGTTGAATTTCCAGGACACGTGACAAAATTGCCTTCCCGCTCACTTGACCCAAATAAGCGGAAAGTCGGGGCTACAAGGCCTACACGGACCCACATAGGTAATAGGCGTACTGTATACTACTCGACTGTCCCAGAGATCGCGAGAACAAGAGCGCGGAACAAGGCGCAGCTCCCGTGCTCCCGCAACAACTTGTAACGGGGGCCGGATCAGTCGTCTACAACGGGGAGCTTCAGCCACTAGGAAAAGCGTGTCTGGGATGAGAAGGCCATGCGCCGAGTCCCGGTGCTCGAGGGCTGGATCAGTCGTCTACAATGGGGAGCTTCAGCCACTCGGAAAAGTGTGTCCGGGATGAGAAGTGTGAATCATGTGATGAAAAATTGGCTTGATCATGTGCTGAAAAATTGGTTAGGATTAATCTTGCAAAATTGCTTGCATGAAGGACCAAACTTTCAAACATCCAAAAACAGAGACTTTGCATTTGCGCCAGACCAAACATCCAAAAACAGTGAGTTTCGCATGTATGACGGACCAAACTTTTTGGTCTGTCATAAACGTGATTTTGATGCTTTTACGCTTGTTCAAGAAATCGCGTTTTTCGCATGTATGACGGACCAAATTTTTTGGTCCGCCATACACATGCTTTTGGCGACCTCGTTTTTCGCATGTATGACGGACCAAGTTTTTTGGTCCGCCATACACATGCTTTTGGCGACCTCGTTTTTCCATGTATGACGGACCAAGTTTTTTGGTCCGCCATACACATGGTTTTGGCGACCTCGTTTTTCCATGTATGACGGACCAAGTTTTTTGGTCCGCCATACACATGCTTTTGGCGACCTGGTTTTTCCCATGTATGACGGACCAAGTTTTTTGGTCCGCCATACACATGCTTTTGGCGACCTCGTTTTTCCCATGTAGGACAGACCAAATGTTTGGTCCGTCATACACATGGTTTTGAGACATGTGTGCGCTGGACTGGTTTTTGGTCTGTGATGAATGTCTTTTTGCTCAGTAAGGGTTTTGAGCAAATTTTGAATTGAATCTTGGTTTGAATTTGAGATTATGAAATTGGTGAGAATTTCATGATGCTTGTTTTGAAGTGGATTTTATGCAATGCTCGTGTGAGTACTTGCATGGACTAATGTTGAGTCAAGTCGTGGACTTGTGCTCGGAATTGTTTTGTGGTTTGTTCATGTGCAGGTATTGCTCGAAGACGAACGTGGTCGATGACGGGACCGGAACTAGGTTCATGGAGGAGCTGAGGTTCGGGACTAGGTTCCGGGAGGAACTGAGGTCTTGGTGGTCAAGGATGTCATGCGGGACGTTCGGGCTAAGAGAATGGTGCACATGAAGAATGGTTAGTCACGTGAAAATGGCAGGAGGTCATTCACGTGCAAAGTGTTAGTCACGTGAGTATGGCAGGTGGCCATACGCGTGCAAAGTGTTAGTCACGTGAGTATGGTAGGGTTGCCATACGCGTGCAAGAGTTGTACACAGCCAGGTTGGGCCAAGAGGAGTTGTGTTGAATACATACTCCTTCTAGATTAGGAATTGTATTCAGAACTCCTTGTGTTTTGCTCCTTTAAATAGGAGGGGTGTCTCCTGTTGAAGGGTATCAATTTGAGCTGAGCGCATTGAGAGCCTCAAGCTCAGTTTTAGGGTTTGTACTCTTTTGATGAGAGTACTTTAGACAAAAGAAATAAAGATCAATTCTTCCAAGATTCTTGCGTGCTACAGTAACCACGTTGCTACAGTGTCTTCTGTTTTGGTTCTTGTTTGCATGCTTGTTCTCATTGTAGATTGGTTTTTGATCTTCGAGTTTCATCTTGATTTGATCCATCAAAAACCTTTCTAGGGTATTGATTTAGAGTTCCTCAAAGTCTAGTTGATTAATCTTTTGAAGATCTTGTTTAATCTTGAAGTTTTGATTAGATTGATTCTCGTCAAGTTCTTGAACAGCAAGCTTGCGAAGCTCATAACTTTTGATCCGTAAGTCCGATTGAGCTGATTCTTTTTGGGTTCGATTCGTATTGGAATATAGTGTCTTGTTTCCAAATTTCAGATCAATCTAACGGTTGGATCTTTGGAAAATCTCGTTTTACCGAACCTCTGTCATTCTGTTTTTTGTCGAATCCGAGGCAATTATTTGGTTCTATTTTGGGGTGAACTTTTAGTAGATCAAGAATTTGGTTTTAGCTTCCGCATAATCATTCACCCCCCCTCTGATTGCTATATTCGTATACTTCGATCCTACAAGTGGTATCAGAGCGAGGTCTTTCTAATATATCTTAACCGGTGATTAGATTAATGGATCGTTATTCGACAAAACCGTGTGTGTTCGATGGTGTTGATTTTCAGTTTTGGAAGGCCAAGATGGAGGCGTTCATCCAAGCACAAGGCTTCACAATTTGGGAGAAAGTCTACAAGACATATGAAGTACCCGAGAACGACAACGTCAACGACATCAATCGTGCACATGTTGAAGCAAATAGCAAGGCACGCAACTTAATCATCCAAGGCTTGGGACGCAGCGACTTTGATCGTGTGGTTCATCTTCGATCTGCATATGAGGTATGGAAATCTCTTTGTGATTACCATGAGGGTTCTAACACTGTCAAAGAGGTTCGTCAAGATATTTACAAAAAAGAATACATGCGTTTTGAGATGAAACCTAGTGAATCTGTAGATGACTTCTTTGCACGTTTCAATAAAATTCTTAGCAATCTACGTGTTGTTGGAGTCAGCTACACTGATGCTGAAAATGCTCGACAATTGCTTAGTGCTTTGGACATGTCGGTGTGGGAAATGAAAGTAACATCTATACAAGAATCTACTACCATGAGCACACTTACATTAGATGTTCTGTATTCAAAATTGAAAACTCATGAGTTAGATGTTCTTGCTAGGAAGGGTAATGTTAAGTCAATTGCTTTGATCTCTAACCCTAACATGTCTAATGCAAATTCTTCTTCTAGCTTTGCCTTGTCTTCCATGTCTTCTTTAACAGATGAGCAACTTGAAGAGTTTCTTGAAGAAGATCTTGCACTACTCTCTTCTCGCTTTAACAAAGCTTTGCAGAATGTGAGAATGAGAAAGAGAGGTGGTCCTCCAAGATGCTATGAGTGTGGTGATCTCAACCATATTCGCACAAATTATCCTAAGCTTGCAGGAAAAACATCAAAGGAGGAGAAGGACAACGACAGAAGGAATGAGAAGAAAAGGTTCTCTTCAAATGATAGGAAGAAGAAGAGCTTCATCAACCGCAAGGTGGTTCACCGAGTTCTTTCCGCTCTTGAACAAGTCAATTTGAGCGATGTGGACTCGGAGAGCAGCGAGGATGATGCAAATCCAAGCAAGCATGATTTGGTGGGATTGTGTCTCATGGCAAGCAGCAAGGATAGCTTCATCGAGGACAGCAACGACAGCGACTTCAATGAGGTAGACCCTTCTTATGATAAATTAGCCAATGCTGTTGCTCGCCTTGGAAAATTGCTTGACAAACGTGATAGAAAAATTAAGAAACATGACATTCTTGTGGAATCATTGAATGCTGAAATTACTAGACTTAAGACTTTTATTCCTAGTGATGATACTTGCAAATCATGTGACTTAATTTACAATGAGCTCACCTTGCTTAGGAAAGAACATGCTTCTCTGTTACTTCAAAATGAGGAAAATGAAAAACATGTTAAAAATGCTAGCTGTTCCACTGATGATTTGCATGATACAACTCCATGTTCTAAATGTTCCATACTAGAATTGAAGTTGCATAATGCAGATGCTAAGATCTCTCAACTATTTAATGATTTGCTTACACATGAGGTTCTGTCATGCTCAAACTGTCGCAAGCAAAAAGGGAAAGTGGATGTTCCATGCAATAATTGTTTGACTCTTGCTAAGAAAGTTGATTACTTGCAAACTTCTTTGGAAAGATTCACTAATGGCAAGAAAAAATTAAACATGATTTTGGATCAATCTAAGGTTAGCACAAACCAGAGATGGTTAGGTTTTGATCTTCATACTTCATTTGAAACTAAACCTCGCATTGTTGTTCATGCTCCTTGCAATGACAAATTTGAGAATCTTAATGACCCTAAAAGGATTGCTTTTGAATCTGCTGGTTTTCTTTCTCCTACTATAATGAATACAAAATGTGCTTCTACTGTTAAAGCTAAACACCATGTGAAGTACACTTGCACTCATTGTGGTAGAGATGGACACTTAGTAGAGTTTTGCTTTAGACTAGCCAAACAGCAAAAGAAGGAAACAATTAAGGCTAGGTCAAATTTCAGCAAAGCACATTTTATTTTTCATGCGCCTAGAATGTTGAAAACACCTTCTTTTCTTAGAAACATGGGAAAAGGCAAATCTGATTTTGTGCATAAAAATTCTCGTGTTGTGCCTACTGTTTTGCGTCGTGTGTCTCAGTACTGGATTCCCAAAAATCTCATTCCTAACCCCAATACTGAGACCTCGACATGTCCTGTTGCTATATAGGCTTCTCGCGCGAGGAAGGAGAACATATGGCTAGTGGATTCCGGATGCTCACGCCACATGTCCGGTGATAAGAATTGGTTCTCCTCCCTCACTCGTGCATCTCGTGCTGAAAGTGTTACTTTTGGAGATGCTTCTTCCTCTTCTGTTGTGGCAAAAGGTACAATAAAAGTAAGTGACAAGTTTATGTTCAAAGATGTGGCTCTTGTTGAAAATTTGAAATATAACTTGCTTTCTGTCTCACAAATGCTTGATGAAGATCTTGAGATAAGCTTTAAGAAAAATGAATGCAAAGTGCTAGATGCTTCAGGTGATCTTGTGTTCAAAATCTCTCGTTTTGGAAGAGTATTTAAAGCTGATTTTGATGCTTCACCTTCTTCTAAGCATAGATGTCTAATTGCCAATGTTTCTAAAGATTTATTCTTTTGGCATCGTAGACTTGGTCATGTTGGTTTTGATCATCTTACTCGTGTAAGTGGTTTAGATCTCATACGTGGCTTGCCTAAGCTTAAGGGTGATAGCAATCTAGTATGTTCTTCTTGTAGACATGGTAAGATGATTGCAGGTTCACATCCACCTCTTACCATGGTGATGACAAACACTCCAGGACAGCTTCTACATCTTGATACAGTTGGACCATCTCGAGTTCAATCCTTTGGAGGCAAACGGTATGTGCTTGTGATTGTTGATGATTTTTCTAGATACTCTTGGGTGTATTTTATGGCATCTAAGGATGAGGCTTTTAATCATTTTAGAAGTCTTGTTCTTAGGCTTTCTGTTGACCATCCAGGAGCTCTCAAAGCTATTAGAAGTGATAATGGAACTGAATTCAAAAATGCTTCCTTTGATCTCTTTTGTGCTGAAAAAGGAATTGATCATCAATTTTCATCTCCTAGAGTGCCTCAACAAAATGGTGTAGTTGAAAGGAAAAATAGAACGTTAGTTGAAATGGCTAGAACTATGCTAGATGAGCATCACACTCCTAGAAACTTTTGGGCTGAAGCGATTTCAACTGCTTGTTATGTTTCAAATCGTGTGTTTTTGAGATCAAAATTGGGTAAGACTCCATATGAACTTCGGTTTGGACATAGACCTTCTGTTTCTCACTTTCGAGTTTTTGGATGCAAATGCTTTGTCTTGAAAGCTGGAAATCTTGATAAATTTGAAGCTAGATCAATGGATGGCATTTTTCTTGGATATCCTGCTCATTCTCGAGGCTATTGTGTGCTTGTTTCGAGACTAACAAAATTATGGAAACTTGTGAAGTTACTTTTGATGAGTCTAGTCCAGGCACTAGTCTAAGTGATGCAGTACAGACGCATATGTTCAGGGGAGAAAATCTTTGAAGATAATGATGATGTTGAAGATGAGGTCTTGACTCTTCCTAATGCACAACAAGTCAGTAGCACCTTTGGCACCTACTACTACATCACCTACAGCCTAACCATCCTCAAGCTACAACATCATCTGTACATGCTGAAAATGAAGAAGGAGAAGGAGAAGTCTCAAAAGCCAATGCTCCTTGCACATTCAGAAAATGCATCCATCTGAACAAATGATTGGAGACCTAAATGAGAGAGTCACTCGATCCAGGTTTATCCATTCTGACACTCATGCTCATTCTGCTTTAGTTGCTTCTTTTGAACCCAAAGATATATCTCATGCATTATCTGACGAATCTTGGATCAATGCCATGCATGAAGAATTAGAGAATTTTGAACGAAATAAAGTTTGGAAACTTGTCTCACCACCTCCAGATTTTAATGTTATTGGAACTAGATAGGTTTTCAAAAATAAACAAAGTGAGGATGGTGTTGTTGTTAGAAACAAGGCTAGATTGGTTGCTCAAGGTTACACTCAAATTGAAGGCTTAGATTTTGATGAAACCTTTGCTCCTGTTGCTAGAATTGAAGCCATTAGAATCCTTTTAGCTTTTGCTGCATCCAAAGATTTCAAATTGTATCAAATGGATGTGAAAAGTGCTTTTCTTAATGGCTACATAAATGAGGAGGTTTATGTCAAGCAACCACCTGGTTTTGAAAATCCAAAGTTTCCAAATCATGTGTTCAAACTATCAAAAGCTTTGTATGGTTTGAAACAAGCCCCTAGAGCATGGTATGATAGGCTAAAAACCTTTATACTTGAAAGGGGGTTTTCAATGGGAAAGGTTGACAAAACTCTCTTTTTACTTAAGAAAGGCAATGATCAACTATTCATTCAGATTTATGTTGATGATATTATCTTTGGTGGTTCCTCTAATGTTTTAGTGTCTGAGTTTTCAGAAACAATGAGGAAGGAGTTTGAGATGAGTATTGTCGGCGATTGGAGAACGGGCTCCCGCCGAGCTTACTTGTTGAGTTGAGGGATCAACAGAGCCCCGTCGTGCGGATCGAGGAGCTCGTTCGAGCGATGCCGGGTGGTGGACACGTGACACGGTGTTTATCCTGGTTCGGGCCTCTCACCCTCCGAGATAATAGCCCTACTCCAGTGTATTGTATTCCTTAGTCGTGAACCCCCCCCTTACAGGCGTCCGGGGGGGGATTAAATATCAAGTTTAGAGGTACAAAGAAGGTAACTACCTCCTAGATTTACGCCATGCAGTTACGTCCGAGATCTACGGTGCTTAATCCGCGCGTTAATCCGCAAATCGGGTAAGATCTCCCCTGATCTCCGGCTGATTGGTTGCAGCCTTCCATCCGCGCTGCGCGACCAAGTCCACCGAGTGTACCCCGGGATACGATGTGGATCCCCGAACATTGCTTGGGAGTGGTCGGTAGAAATGGTCGTGCGGGAAGGGCCGAGCACGTATGCTCGAGAGGTGTTATGCCCGCAGTGCGTTCCGAGCATCCCTTGTTGGTGTTGCATGGTCGGCGGGCTTTGGAATAACCCGAGGGTACCATGGTCTTTTGCCAAATAACCAATCCCCGACAGCTAGCCCCCGAGGTTCAAGCGGGGAGCTATCGGGCTTCCTCTTGAGCCTAAGAAGACCTGAAGGAGGGGTTAAATATCTTTTTGGTCGTGCTTACGACCATCTCACGCCGGGATACGACCTTCTGTCGCGCGCCAGTTCCGTGCCGGAGCCTTGTTCGGTTATTCTTCAATTCCTTCCTCGAGAAGCCTCCTTGTAACAGTAAAGCAGTTTTTCGAAAAACGCGCGTCTCTTGAGCGATTTCTCTTCATACGGACAGATGTCACTTGGCGATAGGTGCGGCTTTTAAACCGCCCCTTCGTTACCCTTTTTTACTCCGCCCATTTGAGAGGACGAAGCTTTCACTGCGTTTTTTGCTCGTCCTTGGCCAAAAACTTCCAAAAGCTTCTGGAGCCCCAAGCACGTCCTTCAACCTCCTCCCACACCTGGCCATGGCGCGCTTCGGAGTCAGCCATATGACCCGTAGGAGGATTCAAGTGCTCACGGACGAGGGTTACATTGACCCAAGCTCGGCTCGACCGCCCGGGGATGATGCGGCGCCGGCACCGCGGGAGACGGAGATCGTCTCCTGCGAGCTGTACGCCATCAACGGGCTTCGTTTGCCCGAGAGTGACTTCCTCGTTTCCGTGCTCGCCTTCTGCGGGTGCGAGATCTCTCATCTCCACCCCAACTCCATCCTTTCTCTTGCAATCTTCTCCCACCTTTGCGAGGCTTACGTGGGCGTAGTACCCACGGCCAGCCTCTTCTTCCACTTCTACTCTCCCTTCCGCACCGGCCGGGGTGGTTTCGCCGGCTGCATTTATCTTCGCCTCCGGCCCAACCGACCATACGAGTACCCCTTCATTGCTCTGAAGGATTCGGTGTCGGGTTGGGCCGACCTCTGGTTCTACCAGAAGAAGGCGGAGGGTTCCCAGTTGGTCTATACTGGGGAATCTCCGCCGCCTTTCGAGACGGCGCCCCCACCTGTGCAGCCCGAGGAGGAGCGGGTGCTAAGGACGATCAGCGAGCTCACCCAGATGGGGCTCACTGGTCGGGATGTTGCCCGGGACTTCACCTTCAACCGGGTTTCTCCTCTGCGGCGCCGCGAGCACCCCTTCTTCGAGGTGACCGGGTGGTACGACATCACCCGTGAGGACAACGCAGGTACGTTCTTGGTCGCTTCCTTGCACGCTGCTGTTCTCTCGGTGTTAGATTTGCTATCCTTTACTCCTAACTTTTGGTCGCGTTGTAGCCCCGAGGAGGGACTGGGCGGACGAGAGGGTCGCCGTGATGTTCGGCGCCCTGAGGGAGAAGGAGCTGACGCCCAATCGTCAGGTCCCAAAAAATATTTTTGATCGGAGCGAAGTGGTAAGTACTTTAGTTCGCTCCTGATCGAAGTCGGAGCTTCTTGTGCTCATCTCCTTCTGTTTTTGCTTATAGGAGAGGGCCGCCCTCGAGATCGCCGTGGCGAACGTTGCGCCTCCGCCCCGGGCTGACACCCCGGCCAGAGGTTCTCGCAAGAGGTCGGCGGGTCGAGGTGGCCGAGCATCCACCGCTCCTCCTCGCGCCAAGCGGTCGAGGCGCCGATCTTCGGCCGGGACTCCCCCCACGCGCCATCTTGAGTACGGTGACAGGAGGGAGGTAAGCGAGCCTCGAATTTGGTTTGATGATTTCAAACGGAAGAAGCCAGAGCTGATGGGTCACCTGGAACAGCTCGCCGAGCAGGCGAGAAAGGCCGAAGAGGAGGCAAGGTCCCTCCCGAGCAAGGAGCGGCTGGAGAGGCAGATCAAGGCCCTCCAGGACCAGCTTGCTCGGGTGGTCGACGACTCCGAGGAGGAGGAGGAGGAGCCCCCCTATGCTCTGGTCAGAAGGAGCAGGAGGTCGTCTTCACAAACGACCCCGGTGCTGGAGGGGGTCGACATGGACGACGTCGACCCGGCGATGGCACGTGCCAGCGACACCGCGGAGGAGCGCGTCGTGGCCGTGACCGAGGCCTACGAGGCCGCCGCGGGTAGGACACCCGCGGCCCAGAGCGAGGAGACCGAGGAGGAGGCCGCTGCTCGCCGAGCGGAAGGTAAGTCTCGGTTGAGACTTTTGTTGAATTTTCCAGTTCTTGTTCTTGGTCTTTTTCCGAGCTAACCCCACCCCTCTAGGCGTGGGCGTGAGAGCTCGGATGTCGTCCCCGGACCTCTACCGGATGGCTGAGGGGATTCTCAATTCTGCAGTTGATGCCGAGCTCGACCGCGTCTTCGACCGGGTGATGGCCGAAGTTGAGGACGAGGGGGAGTCGGCCGCGTCCCTGGAGGGGTCCGAGCTTCCTCTGGGGGTGACGACTCTGACTGCGGAGGAGCAGGGCCCGCAAGGGGCCGAGGACCACGGCGCCATGGCCTTGGTCCCTCATGAGGAGACGACAGCGGGCGAGGCTCAGGCGCCGAGCCCCGAGGAAGGGAGCTTGGTCGCTGTCGACCAACAGCCCTTGGCCGTGAGCCAAGGAGAGGAGGAGGTCGCCCCCGACCTAACTCCTCCGGCATTGGAGCACCAGGCGTCTCCGGCCACGGAGGCGCAAGGGGCGGAGGTGATCGTCCTTGATCAAACGCCTCCGGCCGCGGAGCATTTGTCGCCTCCGGCTGCGGAGGGACAAGAGGCGGAGGTGGTCGTTAACGACCAACTGCCTCCAGCTGCGGAGCATTTGTCGCCTCTGGCTGCAGAGGAACAAGAGGCGGAAGTGGTCGTTGACGACCAACTGCCTCCAGCTGCGGAGCAAGGAGTGGCAAAGGCTGCGTGGTTAGCGTCTGACACCGTCTTGTGGCGGCCGACCAGGGGGAAGGCAGCCACGAGCCGCTTGCTGCGGAAGAGGATCAGCCTCGGGGCGACCTGGGGTTGGTCGAAGGTGGTGACGCCGTTGCTCTCCTGGGAGCACCGGGTGCTCAGGAGGAGCAAAACCCCGACGCGCCGGTCCGGGATGATCTGGTCAATCCCTTCTTTCGCCGGGCGCGACCGATCGCCGCCGCTTCAGGACAAGTTGGTCACCGGCTCTTCTGGTAAGTTTCTTATTTCTTCTTTTTTCCTGTGAAACGATCTTCTGGGAGTCCGCTCAGCTTTTTCCCTTCTCTTTTCTCTTTCTGCCCGAAGTTTGCCGCGAAGGCTATGGAGGATATCGACGCCACCTCGGTCTCAGCGGAAGAGTACTGGTCGTACCACCGCGAGCAAGACGCCAAGATCGCCGATCTTGAGCGTCGGGTCTCTGAGGTGCGCGAGGCCGACCTGAAGCAGCTGGAATCGGCGAGGAATCTCATCGCCGAGCTCCGGGACCAGCTCTTCCAGAGCGAGACGGCGAGGGGCACTTCAGAGCAGAAGTGCGCCGATCTTGACGAGGAGCTGATGAAGCTTCGGCAGGACCTTCAGCGAGCTCGGGAGCGCGAGGAAGCCCAGCTCAAGGAGGTGCAGCGCCTCCGGGAAAGCGCGGCCGAAGGTCGCGCGGCCCGACGGAAGGTCCTGAACTTGGAGGCGGAGGCTGACTCTCTTAAGGACGAGCTCGCTGCCCTCCGGGCCGAGCGTAGGACTTAGCTTTTCCTTCAGCTCGTGCGAGACCTGTCAAACAATCTAAAACAATCTTTTTGAATTAATGAAGAAGTTTAATGAATGCTTAAGGACTTGCCTATCTTCCCCTTTCACTGCGTGCTTGCTCGAAAATGCTCCTGCAAAGGAGAAGACCGGGTCCCTTCACACAGGTACGAACACGAGCAAATAAGATGAAAAACTCGAGTAAACAAGTAGTCCGAGCAAAGAGTGCGGAGCAAGAAGGAATTACGAGCGAAAAAGAGTCCCTAACCGAGGGCAAAAACCCTTGGCCGGCTGGAGCCCCCGCCATGAACAAGGGTCGTGCCCCTAATATTGCGAGCATGAACTTGTTCATGGAAAAAACGGAGGGACTCTTCGAGCGTAACTTTGAGCGATGAAAATAGACTGATTGTAACGGACGCGAGGATTGTTACGTGCGTAAAGCAAGTCGGACTTAGACCGAAAAAATATGTAGAGTTGCCGAACCCGAGTAGGCGACGAACCGGGCTTTGGTGGATGCTCGCGACCGACCACACATACAGCGAAGAGCTACTGTGAAAAGTGATCGGATGAGCGAGTGTCCGGCCGGTGGCCAAAAAAAGGGGGAAGGCGGTGTGTACATATCAGTTGGTTAAGCTCGCTTGCGACGTCGGTAGTCGATAACAGGTATTGCTATTTTGATAAAGCGAGGATAAAAAACAGAGTAACAAAGAGTGACTTAACGAAGGGAACGGAATTGGTGTGCGATTGTAATACGTGTCTAAACGTAGAATTTACGCAATTGATCAATGTTCCAGGTGCTGGTGAGCTCCCGACCATCCGGCATCGCGAGGCGAACAGCCCCCGGGCGTGCCGTAGACACGACCGTGTAGGGTCCCTCCCATCTTGGGGTCA
The DNA here is from genome assembly GCA_036346355.1 of Rhipidocladum racemiflorum. Classification (NCBI taxonomy): domain Eukaryota; kingdom Viridiplantae; phylum Streptophyta; class Magnoliopsida; order Poales; family Poaceae; genus Rhipidocladum; species Rhipidocladum racemiflorum. The sequence goes on along the minus strand of CM070570.1, from coordinate 70,893,943 downwards.
GCTTATTGGCTTTTGACAGGTCTTGAACTCTTCGTAAGACCATGTCGCCGACTTGCAGGACCCTCGGTCGGACTGTCTTGGCTGCGTGCCTACGAAGAGCCTGTAGGTAAACCGCAGACCGGAGCAACGCCCGATCGCGTGTTGCTTCGACGAGGTCCAGATCGACGAGGCGCTCGACCTCTTGGTCGATGGAATCGACCAGTTGCAGCCTCAAGGAACCCAACACAATTTCTGCGGGCAAGACGGCTTCCGCACCATAGACGAGTTGGAAAGGCGTTTCGCCCGTAGCCCGACTGGTCGTGGTGCGGACGGACCAAAGGACGGCAGGGAGCTCGTCCACCCACTGCTGTTTGTGTTGTTCGAGGCTTTTGAAAACCCTCTTTTTTATGCCCTGGACCAATTGCCCATTTGCTCGTTCAGCCGCCCCATTGCTCTGTGGATGTGCCACAGAGGCAAAACAGACCTTGGTCCCGACCTCCTCGTAGTAACTTTGGAACAGTTCGCTGGTGAACTGGGTCCCGTTATCAGTGATGAGACGGTTGGGAACCCCGAACCGTGTTATCACGTTGCTGCGGAGGAACTTCTTGGCCGCCTGGGCCGAGATGGTCGAGACAGGCTCGGCCTCTATCCACTTAGTGAAAGTGTCGATGGCCACGAGCAAATACTTGCAGCCTTTCTGCCCCCGGGGAAAAGGTCCAAGGACGTCGAGCCCCCAGGTCGAGAACGGCCATGAGAGTGGTATGGTTTGCAGGGCATATGCTGGTTGACGGGCTTTGCGAGCATGAAACTGGCATGCTTGGCAGGTCATTACGATTGACCGCGCGTCCGTCAAGGCCGTGGGCCAATAGTATCCTAGACGGAAGGCCTTGCTCACAAGCGTTCTGAAAGACGAGTGAGCTCCGCACATCCCTCCATGGATATCACGAAGAAGGTACTGGCCTTCCTCCTGAGAGACGCACCTGGAAAAGATTCCTAGTGCGCCTTTTCGGTATAGTTCGCCCTCGATCAGTTTGTACTGAGAGGAGCGCCTAGTCAGCCGGGAACGCTCGGCTTCTTCCTTGGGCAATGTCCCTTGCGCAAGGTATTGGACGAATGGCGTCATCCAACTTGCGCATTGCTCGAGGGAGACCCTACCGACGGCCTCTGATGCCTCCTCTTCAGAGGGAATGGAGGGCTTGTATAGGTGCTCGACAAGCACCCCCGCCGGAGTGGTGGTTTGAGAGGAACCAACCTTAGACATTTGGTCGGCCAGGGAATTATCCTTCCTGGGGATGTAGATTACTTCGAAATTCCTGAAGTATCTCTCCATCTTCCTTACTTCGACCAGGTAAAGCGCCATTGAGGTATCGGAACACTGATACTCCTTGTTAACCTGGTTCACGACTAACTGTGAATCGCCCATCACAGTGAGTCGTTGGACTCCTAACGCTTTACACGCTCGGAGTCCGGCCAAGAGGCCTTCGTATTCCGCCGCGTTGTTGGTCGCAGCGAAATGTAGTTGGATGGCGTACTGGATTTGCTCTCCATCAGGGGAGACCAAAACGACGCCAAATTTCGAGCGTCAGATGCTCGACCCGCCGAATACAAGGTCCACGGTCTTTCCTTGATCCGGCGGTTCGTAGGCCGGAGTCTTTGGAGCCGACCATTCCGCTACGGTCGGCCGTAACACTGACTTGATCGCCGTACGGGCCGAAAATATTACCTCGAATTCAGCAAGCTCCATGGCCCACTTGGCTATACGGCCACTGGCGTCCTGGTTTTTCAGGATTTCCCTGAGCGGAAAACTGGTCGGTACCACGATCCTGTGTGCTTGAAAGTAGTGGCGCAACTTCCTGGAAGCCATCAGCAATGAGTACAGTAGTTTCTGGACCTCGGGGTAACGCTCTTTCGGTCCATGAAGTACTTCACTGACATAATAGATAGGTCATTGGGAACTACCCCTTTCTACCGCTAACACCGCGCTTACCGCCTGCGGGGTTGCCGCCAGGTATAACAGCAATTCTTCCCCCGCTGCTGGTGTGACGAGGATGGGCGGTTCAGAAATGTATCGTTTTAGCTCTTTGAATGAGCGCTCAGCTTCCTCTGTCCACGTGAAGCCATCGTGCTTGCGGAGGGCTTTAAAGAAGGGTAGTCCTCGCTCCCCCAGCCGGGAAATGAATCGGCTTAAAGCGGCCATTCTCCCGGTCAGAGCTTGTACTTCCTTTACGCATGTAGGCGACCTCATGTTCTTGATGGCTTCGATCTTCTCCGGGTTTGCCCCGACGCCTTGCGGTCCGACCATGTAACCGAGCACCTTGCCGGCTTTCACGCCGAACACGCATTTTTCGGGATTCAGCTTTATTCGGTGTTTATTGAGGTTGCAGAAGGTTTCTTCTAAGTCAGCAACGTGACCCGAAGTGCTCTTGCTTTTTACAACTATGTCGTCGACATAGACTTCCAAATTTCGACCTACTTGGTCTGCGAAAGTTTTCTGCATGAGGCGCTGAAAGGTTGCTCCCGCATTCCTTAGACCGAAAGACATGGTCGTGTAGCAGAAGGTACCGAACGGGGTGATGAAGGAAGTCTTTTCTTCGTCTTCACGCGACAGGCTAATCTGATGATAGCCTGAATAAGCATCTAGGAAGCTCATGGTTTGTGATCCCGCCGTCGCGTCGACCAACTGATCTATGCGAGGCAATGGATAGTTGTCCTTTGGGCATGCCGCATTTAGGCCCGTATGATCGACGCACATGCGCCACTTGCCTCCTTTCTTTTTGACCAAGACTGGATTGGCCAACCATTCGGAGTGTTCGACCTCCCTAATGAAGCCGGCCTTTAGGAGTTTGTTGAGTTCCTCCCGGATGATCGCCTGTTTTTCCGGGGAAAAACGTCTAAGTTTCTGTCAGACCGTGGTTTTTGTCAGTCGAATCAAGCTAGCTCTTTGTGCTCAATCACCTCCCTAGGGACCCCGGGCATGTCGGATGGTTCCCAGGCGAACACATTCGAGCTTGCCCGGAGGAAGGTGATGAGCTCGAGTTCCTATTTGGGATCTAAGGAAGATCCCAAACGAACGGCCTTTGCTGGCTCCGTCTCGCTGAGCGGAATTGCCTTGGTCTCTCCTCCTGGTTGGAGGGCAAGTTTAGGTCGGGAATGCTTCGGCTCTTGTTCGGGGCCGCGAATAGGCAATTGGCCGACCATGTCCAAAGCCTTTCCGTCGCAACTCAGTGCCGATTTGTGGTTCCCTTTCACGGTTATCACCCCGTTTGGCCCTGGAACCTTCAAGCACTGATATGCGTGATGTGAAGCGGCCATGAATTTGGCCAAGGCTGGTCTGCCAAGGATGGCGTTGTAGGCCGACTCGAAGTCTACTACTTCGAAGGTGATTAGCTCCGTCCTGAAGTTACTCGGGCCGCCGAAAGTTACGGGAAGAACGACCTGGCCGAGAGGTTTGACCGAGGTGCCCGGGACTATCCCGAAAAAAGGGACGGCTATGCTTTTGATCTTCGAGCGGGGAATCTGCATCTCGTCCAAGACCTTGGCTGAGATGAGGTCCAAGGAGCTTCCGGAGTCTACGAGGACCCGAGCAACAACAGTGTTGCTGATGGTGGGGCTCACGACCGTTGGAAGTTTCTGCGGTTTGGTCATTCCAAGGGGACAATCATCCTTGGAGAACGTGAGGGACATCTCAGACCATTTTAGCTGCTGTACCGGAGGTTTACCCTGGGTAACGTGGTGCACTTCCCTTGCGGCGTCCTTTAAATCCCGGCGGGACTTGTAGGCGGAGGAGCCCCCGAAGATAACCGCTATGTGATTCTCTGGTTCTTGGTATCTCATGTCGTCCTCGCCTTCTTCGATGGGCCGTTTACCCTTGCCATTCTCGCCCTGCTCTGGGAGCGCCGGCATGGGACCCCTGCCGCTGTAAAACTGTTCCAGGCGGTAGGTCCACGTGCGGCAATTTCGAAGGTCGTGGCCGCGAGCTTGGTGAAGCGGGCAGTAGAGATCGGTGCGTTGATCTGCCTGGTCGCCTCGTTCTCGGGGCCTGTGAGGTTGTCCTCTTCCCCGAGCGTTAAACCCCTCCACTGCGGTTGGGTTGCTCGAGGTCGTTGTTGTTCCACCGCCGCGACCATGGTCAAGCGAGGGTTGCTTTTTCTTCTTTTTCTTAATCTTTTTGTCCACGGAATTCAAGCCCTTCTTGCTAGCCGAGGTCTCTAGGCCGGGCTGAGGTGGCAGCTTCCCCTCATCCAGCATTTTCTTCCACTGGACAGCTTCATCCGCGTTGGCGTATCGATCGGCCATCCGGAAAAGCTCGTTCGCCGTCAGGTCCGGATGGATCTCCAGATCCTGAGTGAAGCGTACATCTCGTACTCCGAACTTGAAAGCTCGGACGACGGCCTCATCTGATATGTTTGGGATTGAATTACGGACTTGGATGAATCTCTGGATAAACTGTCGCAGAGTTTCCCCGTCCGTCTGGATCAGGCGCTCGAGGTCGCGTTCTTTCCCTGGGCGAACGTAATACTCTCCGAAATTTGCTCGAAGCCTTGCGCCGAAATGGCCCCCATGACCGTATAGATCCTTCTCTTTGATTGAAGAGCCACGTACGAGCGGCCCCGTCTAAGACCGTTGGCAGATAATTCGCCATCACCCCCTCATTTCCTCCGGCGGCCAGGATGGTAGTAGTGTATATCGAAAGGAACTCGTCCGGGTTAGGTCCCGCTGAACCTTTCAATGTGGCCGGGCTTGAATTGCTCGCCATGCGACGCTTTGAGAGAGCTGGTGAAAGCCGGCAACGGCTTCGGAGTTTCGCGGCGAAACCATCGACCATGATGGTCCCCATGCGTATCCTCCGCCCAGCGTCCTGTTCGCGGGCCGAGACGCGAGAAGACCTCTCGTGAAGGTCGTGCCAATGATCGTCCGGTCGTGGAGCGTTCGGAGCGCTCGTGACCTGGCCGATCGTTGACCCGACGCTCTGAGGTCACTCGGGAGCCGTTCCGGGGTCTCTCCCGCGGCAGGTTAGCGACCTGGGGCAACCTCCGGGTATAACTCCGAGATTCGTCCCTGCGGGAGCGCACTGGAGAGTGTCTGCGAGGGTCTCGGGACGTGCTCCGAGCATCCTGGTCGCGAGGGGCGTCTGAGACCTTCAGCTCAGCGGCGAGCCTCTCTAGATCTTCGGCGACGACTTCGCCTACAGCTTCCAAGTCCACTTGCTCGGGGAAGCTACGAAGGTCGCGCATGACCGCTGCCAAAGCTTGCAGCCGTTCCCGATTCTGGCGAACGGGCGGCGGCGAGCTCCGACGACATGCTTGGGCACGATCGGGGGTTCGATACTCATGAGAGTTTCTCTCCCCGGACACGCGCTTCTCCTTTGCTTGGCGGCGTATGCTCGCGAGGGTCTTGCCCAGGGACTCCTCTAGGTGGAGCCTGGCTGTTTCATAGTGATCGTGCTTAGCAGCGTCCGAGGACCGTATCTCGGGCTCGGAACGGCCCCCGGCCATGTTGACATGGCGAGAGCGAGATGAATGCGACGGAGACATCATGGTATCCCCTTGGGATGCAGTCTCTCGATCGATCTCCAGATCGTCAGGTATGTCCAGACCGTCGTAGAGCCCATCATAGTCATCATCGGAGTCTTCGAGGGCGGCGCCTGAGGAATGGAGGCCCTGTCTTCGTATTCCCGCGTCCGGGGAAGAGCTCCCGGACTCAGTGTGACCGATGGGATCGGTCACGTTGGCCACGCCGTCGTCGGCGTAGTACATGTCTTCGTCTTCAACGTCGTCGAAAACGCAAATATTCCGAGTATCCCCTGAGTTTGGCATCCTCGAGGATCTTGATCCGCACGGGAATCAAAAGCGCTCTCCCCCACCAGACGGCGCCAGCTGTCGGCGATTGGAGAACGGGCTCCCGCCGAGCTTACTTGTTGAGTTGAGGGATCAACAGAGCCCCGTCGTGCGGATCGAGGAGCTCGTTCGAGCGATGCCGGGTGGTGGACACGTGACACGGTGTTTATCCTGGTTCGGGCCTCTCACCTCCGAGATAATAGCCCTACTCCAGTGTATTGTATTCCTTAGTCGTGAACCCCCCCCCTTACAGGCGTCCGGGGGGGATTAAATATCAAGTTTAGAGGTACAAAGAAGGTAACTACCTCCTAGATTTACGCCATGCAGTTACGTCCGAGATCTACGGTGCTTAATCCGCGCGTTAATCCGCAAATCGGGTAAGATCTCCCCTGATCTCCGGCTGATTGGTTGCAGCCTTCCATCCGCGCTGCGCGACCAAGTCCACCGAGCGTACCCCGGGATACGATGTGGATCCCCGAACATTGCTTGGGAGTGGTCGGTAGAAATGGTCGTGCGGGAAGGGCCGAGCACGTATGCTCGAGAGGTGTTATGCCCGCAGTGCGTTCCGAGCATCCCTTGTTGGTGTTGCATGGTCGGCGGGCTTTGGAATAACCCGAGGGTACCATGGTCTTTTGCCAAATAACCAATCCCCGACAAGTATGATGGGTGAGTTGACATACTTTTTGGGATTTCAAATCAAGCAAACAAAGGATGGTACTTTTGTGCATCAAAGCAAATACACAAAAGACTTGTTGCATAGATTTGGGATGGAAAACAGCAAACCGATCATGACACCCATGGAGAGCGCTTGCACACTTGATCCGGATGAAGATGGTGAGCCGGTTGATCAAAAGGAATATAGAAGCATGATAGGTTCACTTTTGTACCTCACTGCATCAAGGCCGGATATTCAATTTCTTTGTGTGCTTGTGTGCTCGTTTTCAAGCTTCCCACGTGCTTCACATCGATAAGTCAGCGAATTTTCGTATCTTCATGGAACTCAAGATTTTGGCATTTGGCTTTCTGCTTCCTCATGCACTAGTTTAAGAGCCTTTTCTGATGCTGATTTTGGAGGATGTAGAATTGATAGAAAAAGTACATCTGGTACATGTCATTTCTTGGGCAATTCTCTTATTGCATGGTCATCTAGAAAACAATCTTCTGTTGCACAATCAACTGTTGAATCTGAATATGTAGCTGCTGCTAGTTGTTGTTCTCAAATTCTTTGGATAGTAGCTACACTTAAAGATTATGGGGTTAATTTGGATAGTGTTCCTCTTTTGTGTGATAACACTAGTGCAATTTGCATTGCTAAGAACCCTGTGCAACATTCTAGAACAAAACACATTGATATCAGATTTCACTTTCTTAGAGATCATGTTGAAAAAGGCAACATTGTGCTTCATCATGTGGATACTGAACATCAATTGGCAGACATTTTCACAAAAACCTTTGTCTTCTTCTCGTTTTGCTTTTATTTGGGGAGAACTTGGGATTGTTCATCCAATGGGTTTGTTTTGAGGGGGAGTTTCCTTGCTAAGTTCTTTCACTTAATGAGCTCACTTTATCATATTTCTTTATATATTATGTAATTTTGCTAATATATGATAATCTAAATTGTTCCACTTGAACTAAAAATGATATTGCGGAATTCCTTGGTTTGATTGCCTATAGCTAAATACTCTGTGATATCTTACTCTTCTAGGCTTAATATTGAATCTTCTTGACAAATTTGGGCTATGAAGCAAGTGTGTTTTCAGCTTTACTCTTTCAAAAGACCTTTTAATCATTTTTGCATGTTTACAATCAAAGAAAAAGAAAAGAAAAAGGGAATCAATAAAAAAAGGTTGTTAAAAGCAAAAGCTTCAAGTTGTATGCTTCAGGCAAGCTTTCCCTAAAAAATAAGATGTATGCTTCAAGCATGCCATTCCCTCAAAGATAAGATGTATGCTTCAAGCATGCCACTCCTAGAAAATAAAAGAAGTATGCTTCAAGCATGCCACATGCAATTTATTATTTAAAGATTAAATTGGTCTACTAGATTGGAGTTGAAACTACTTGCTCGCCCTAAGTTGTTAGTTGCTTCAATTTTTAAAAAGCCTTGCTTTTTCTGCTAAGATCTTGCTTAGTACTTGGCTATAGTTGACTGAATCGAGGTTGAGATGCATGTCATTCCCTAACTTGTTAAACTCACATCAAGATCATGTATTTTGCATGTTATGTGATATATAAATTTATATGATCGAATGAGCTCATCTTTTCCTATCTTGGCACTCCCTTGTTTCTCATTGTGAAATCATTGCTGCAAGAAAATTTTGGAACAAATTCTCTCCTTTGTACTCTTGATGAATCCATTGTCAAAGGGGGAGAAATTTTGGAAATATCAAAGGGAAAAAGTTTATGGAAATTTGAGCTTTTGGGGAGAAGTTTGGAGAATTTTGGATTTCTTGGACACATTGCACATTCACACACATTTTCATTCTCAGGGGGATATTTTGTTTTGCCTTTTTGTCAAAAGGGGAGGTTCTGTGTTTTGGTGTTAATCCTTTGGATCTCAAAATCTTTTGTAAAAGAAAATGCCAATGTTCAAATCTAAAGTGGTGTTGCCAATGTTTTCATCAAGGGGGAGATTGTGAATCATGTGCTGAAAAATTGGCTTGATCATGTGCTGAAAAATTGGTTAGGATTAATCTTGCAAAATTGCTTGCATGAAGGACCAAACTTTCAAACATCCAAAAACAGAGACTTTGTATTTGCGCCAGACCAAACATCCAAAAGCAGTGAGTTTCGCATGTATGATGGACCAAACTTTTTGGTCTGTCATAAACGTGATTTTGATGCTTTTACGCTTGTTCAAGAAATCGCGTTTTTCGCATGTATGACGGACCAAATTTTTTGGTCCGCCATACACATGCTTTTGGCGACCTCGTTTTTCGCATGTATGACGGACCAAGTTTTTTGGTCCGCCATACACATGCTTTTGGCGACCTCGTTTTTCCATGTATGACGGACCAAGTTTTTTGGTCCGCCATACACATGCTTTTGGCGACCTGGTTTTTCCCATGTATGACGGACCAAGTTTTTTGGTCCGCCATACACATGCTTTTGGCGACCTGGTTTTTCCCATGTATGACGGACCAAGTTTTTTGGTCCGCCATACACATGCTTTTGGCGACCTCGTTTTTCCCATGTAGGACAGACCAAATGTTTGGTCCGTCATACACATGGTTTTGAGACATGTGTGCGCTGGACTGGTTTTTGGTCTGTGATGAATGTCTTTTTGCTCAGTAAGGGTTTTGAGCAAATTTTGAATTGAATCTTGGTTTGAATTTGAGATTATGAAATTGGTGAGAATTTCATGATGCTTGTTTTGAAGTGGATTTTATGCAATGCTCGTGTGAGTACTTGCATGGACTAATGTTGAGTCAAGTCGTGGACTTGTGCTCGGAATTGTTTTGTGGTTTGTTCATGTGCAGGTATTGCTCGAAGACGAACGTGGTCGATGACGGGACCGGAACTAGGTTCATGGAGGAGCTGAGGTTCGGGACTAGGTTCAGGGAGGAACTGAGGTCTTGGTGGTCAAGGATGTCATGCGGGACGTTCGGGCTAAGAGAATGGTGCACATGAAGAATGGTTAGTCACGTGAGAATGGCAGGAGGTCATTCACGTGCAAAGTGTTAGTCACGTGAGTATGGCAGGTGGCCATACGCGTGCAAAGTGTTAGTCACGTGAGTATGGTAGGGTTGCCATACGCGTGCAAGAGTTGTACACGGCCAGGTTGGGCCAAGAGGAGTTGTGTTGAATACATACTCCTTCTAGATTAGGAATTGTATTCAGAACTCCTTGCGTTTTGCTCCTTTAAATAGGAGGGGTGTCTCCTGTTGAAGGGTATCAATTTGAGCTGAGCGCATTGAGAGCCTCAAGCTCAGTTTTAGGGTTTGTACTCTTTTGATGAGAGTACTTTAGACAAAAGAAATAAAGATCAATTCTTCCAAGATTCTTGCGTGCTACAGTAACCACGTTGCTACAGTGTCTTCTGTTTTGGTTCTTGTTTGCATGCTTGTTCTAATTGTAGATTGGTTTTTGATCTTCGAGTTTCATCTTGATTTGATCCATCAAAAACCTTTCTAGGGTATTGATTTAGAGTTCCTCAAAGTCTAGTTGATTAATCTTTTGAAGATCTTGTTTAATCTTGAAGTTTTGATTAGATTGATTCTCGTCAAGTTCTGGAACTGCAAGCTTGCGAAGCTCATAACTTTTGATCCGTAAGTCCAATTGAGCTGATTCTTTTTGGGTTAATTTCGTATTGGAATATAGTTTCTTGTGTCCAAATTTCAGATCAATCTAACGGATGGATCTTCGGGAATTCTCGTTTTACCGAACCTCTGTCATTCTGTTTTTTGTCGAATCCGATGCAATTATTTGGTTCTATTTTGGGGTGAACTTTTAGTAGATCAAGAATTTGGTTTTAGCTTCCGCATAATCATTCACCCCCCTCTGATTGCTATATTCGTATACTTCGATCCTACAAGAAGGCCATGAGCCGAGTCCCGGCGCTCAGGGGCTGGACTAGTTGGTTACAAAGGCGACTCGGATAGGCGCCAGCCCGAGTGTTAGACTAGCTGGGGAGAGCGTTGGAACAATCATTCGACCCAACAAAGTGCAAATGAGACAAATTATATGGAAATATTAGACAACATCTCAGACAAGGGTCAGCGTTCGACATGAGAATTTACATCAAACTCAGAATTCAAGATTGTCCAGTAAAGCTTGTGATGTACTGGTGACCTCTTCAAGAAGGGCGTTGGCCTTGTCTTCGTCACAAGCGAAACCCTCCTTAACAGCTTCGAGGTCAACTCTCGGATAATGAGACTTGACCACTGCCAGCGCTTGATTCGTACTCATGGTCGCTGACTCCTTCGCGTAGGACTTGATCTTGTCAGCCCCTCCCAGAAGAAGCCGAACAGCGTCGTCCCCTTGGTCCTGTTCAGCTCCCTCGACGCGTAGGAGGTGTAACACTGGTTCACAGGCGTCACGGAGTTCGGAGCGGCTTCGTTCGGCAGTGGTCGCCCTCTCCTTGTACTCTGCGCGAAGGCCAAGCTATCACCAGAAAGAGAAGGCGGCCTAAGGAAGTGGAATTGGAATTGGGTAGCTTACCCTCTAGTCCGAGTTTGAAGGTTAGAGTTTTTTTAGGCTTCCAGCTGTGTCCTAAGCTCGGCAATTGTCGAGTCATGCGCTGAAATGTGGAGTTAGTCATGCTTCCAACCACTCGAGAAGAAAGCGTCCGCGCCGACCTCGAAAAGACTCTTACCTTGAAGTGACCACTGAAGTTTTGCCTTTTCCTAGCGAAGAGCTGTGCATTGAGCTTCTAGCGCGTGGACTTCCTTCCACCATTCCTGACTGAGCTTATTTAGCTCGTCCTCATACTTTTGGTGATCCTTGAGTTTGGGCAACACCTTCTGGAAGAAGTCGGATCTCTTCTCGGAACGGGTTCCCATATCCTGGGCATCGCAACAGAATGCCGGCAAGGGGTTATAGCGCTTCAAAGATATGCTGAAGGGAAGATCGGAGGGCTTACCCGGACCAGTCGGTTGCACTTCACTGTGAGTTCATAAAGCTCCATTCGGGCTGCTACTTCCGCTTTCTCATCCTCTTCCATCCCATCCCAACTGGAATCTCCTCCCCACCACATTGTCCGAGTCGGTGGGATTGGGAGAGGACCAAGCGGCGGGGGTTCTCGACGGATCTCCTCCACTCCAGGGGATGTGGGACCGGCAGGATCTTCGCGATCAGGGCCTCCGGACCGCTCAGCGTCCGAACGCGCCCCCTCCGCCAGTACATCCCCTGCCGGTGAGGCAGCGGGTGAAGCAGCCCTCCCTGGAGAGGTCGATTTTAGAGCTCCCCCCCAGAAGATGCCTCTACAGGAATGTCCGTGGAGGGAGCCCTGATTCACCAAAGAGCGAGTGTATCGGGACAGATACAAAGAGACAAAAACGAGAGTCAAGAGGTAGCATACCTTTTGGACTTCTTGAACTTCATTCCAGGCTTTTTGCGGGCGCCAGCACCACTCGGGGGGGAGCCCATGCTAATTCCCACCTGAGGGGCTAGTGCCCGCCCGGAAGACGGAGACCCCAAACCTTGCTCCCCGGGCCTGACGGCAGTCGACGGCCCAGCCCGAGAGGAAGCGGGAGCCTCCTCCGTCGATAATCTCTCCCTCTTAGAAGCCTCCTGCCCTTCAGCCGAAGAATCAACCGGCCGCTTGGTCGGAATGTTCCTCAGCCGAGAGAGGTCGACAGTCGGAGCATCAGAAATGAAGGCTTCACGCTCCTGAAAGGAGAACAACCACACATCACCAGAATTGCAAAATTGGGCAAAAACTGTGAAGCAATTTCTCAAAAGTAAGGAATACTCACACGGGGGGGCGGTTTATCCGCCAAAAACTTGCTCGGGCAACCTCGGTTCGTAATCTCAGTGCCCGGGGCAAAGAAGTCGATCAGCCGCGCCGCCAAGACGTCTCTCGGAAGGGGCGCGTTCGTCTCGCGGGTGGGATCCTGAGTCCCGCCATACTGGAACCCAAAGTGGACCTGCTCCTTCAGAGGTTGTACCCGGCGTTTGGCGAAGCTGATGGCGATCCCAATGCCGGTTAACCCCTGACCTTTCAGATCTTCAATCAGCGCTAGGAGCTCGGCGACTTGGTTTAATCCGTGGCCCGTTGGGGGATCGCTCCAGCATCGAGAAACTGTAGGGGCGCGGCCGGCGAAGGGAGCAAGGAAAGGATCAACATTGGCACAATAGAACCATTCCTGCTTCCAACCCTCGTGGGAGGTTTTGAGGGGGATGGAGAAGTAATGTCTCCTCTTGCCCTCCCGCAGCTGAAACCCGGCTCCCCCAATGGCACTGGGAGCACTCCAGTTCGGATGAGGTTTGAGCAGAAAAAAGGAATGGAACAAATCAAAATGAGGACAGATCCCAAGATACGCCTCACAGAGTTGGACAAAAATGGCGATTTGAAGAATGGAGTTAGGGTTTAGGTTGATCAGTTCAATCTCATAAAAGTGAAGAAGCCCCCGAAAGAAGGCGCTCCCAGGAACGCTAAACCCCCACCAAAAGAAGGATTCGAAGACCACAATCTCGTTATCCCGAGGAGTGGGGTAGGGTTCACCTGCTGCGGGCCCGGCAGAGATCAGTTCAAGGGGAGGAAGAACGCCGGCGGCGACCAGCTCCTCCAGGCGAGCCCCGTAGACACGGAGACCTCCCATCCTGTAACCGCCGGAACCGCGCTCGCCTCCGGCGAAGAAGAAGAAGACATTTTGGCGGAGAGGGACTTCTGGGGAGAAGTTTTGGGCGCGAAACCGGGAACCCTAAGCTACCAAGGTCGCCGAAGAAGTTTTGGAGATTTCGGAACCGTCCGGGCGGAAAGGCGAAGGCATTTTTCCAGTAAAATACTCTTTGTTTATAGGAAGTGGGGCTAGGTTTTCGCCTCGCGGCGGGAAAACGGTAGTGGCTCCCATACACAATGCTGGGCCAGATCTAGGGCACGCCCAATGTTGGGTCGTCCGCTGTGTCGCGCAAGTCGCGACCAGGTGTCATGTTTGGTCTGAGGTTTGGGATAGAGTGCGCCCCATGATGGGCCTGAACGCCGGTCGCCACGGAAGATTGGGACCGGGCACTTTCCGAACATCCTCCAGCGGTACACCCCATAATTTGGGGTCAATTGCTGGTCATTGCCGCTCGGCATGATTGGGTACTGCCGGAGGATTTAACCAAAACGGTCTTGAGGATACGCTCCATGGGAGTCGAAAGCTGTGCACCGTAAACGGGTACGGGTATCACTCTGAATGACCATGGTATGCCCCGGGAGGGTCAACTGTGCTCTGTGAGTCAGTTGCCGCACGCCTTGGCCGGGTGCGGGTACCACTCGGCCACGAGCCGACATATTTCCGGTACGTCCCACGAGGGCCAATAGCTACACACCGTAAACGGGTGCGGGTACCATTCGTCCACGAGCCGACTTGTTATAGGTGAAGGGTTTCGAAGCATGGAAAACAAAAATTTTCCTACGATTGCAACCAAACACCAAGATCATATCTAGGAGATGCAAGTAAACGGTTTCAGAAGGACTCACCCTCGTAGACCGAAAGCGGGAATAACGTTCCCGCAAACAAACGTGGTTGATGTAGAGGTACACTCCCGACTTCGAAGTCGCGAAGATGAGCGCCACAAACGGCAGCGCCCGCATTACTTGGTCACACGTGCGGATCAACGATGACCTCCAATCCCTCGTTCACGGGCAGCGGAAGTAGAGGATCCGGAAAACTCCAACAACACTACGGCTTAGTGGTGGTGGTGGTGGAGAAATACTTCAGCAGCGCTTCGCATAAGCCACAGCTCGAAAAACGGATCAGCAGGAGGAAGGAGAATGGACCAACCAAAGGGTCAAATGGATGAACACCAAAGAGAGGAGCTCCTCCCTCCCTTTTATAGGAGGAGGAGGAGGAGGCAAGGCCAAGGGGTGGCCGGCGCATGGGGTGCCCTTGCCCTCCCTCTCTTCATGTGAGTGATCTCTCCACTCACTTAAATCAACCCACTTTGGTTTCCATTAAAACCCCACTCAAGAAATGAAAGGGTTTTCTCCCATAAATAAATAAACATTTTTATTTCAGATATTTTAATATTTGTTAATTCTTTTAATTAACAAACATTAACATATACCCCCTTTAACTATTCCGATATCCCGAAACTATTCCGGCGATATTCGAAACAGTCCTTGTACTGTCCATATTTTTCTCCGGTGTTTCGTATCCACTCAAATGCACCGATGAACCTTAAGTGTGTCACCCTACGGTTCGTGAATAAAATGGACATGATTGAGACACCTCTCAGATCAATAATCATCAGCGGGATCTGGAGATCCATAGTGACTCCCATTCACTCAACGATGAACTAGTGATCGCGTGAACCAGAAACGACATAACTAATTCCTTTTGTCTCACGATATTTTACTTGTCCGGGATCCGATCATCGGTATCAACTATACCTAGTTCGATCCCGTTACCGACAAGTACTCTTTACTCGTTCCGTGATATGACATTCTTGTGACCTAGTCACATGCTTGCAACCGATGTCTATGTAATATCACCGAGAGGGCCCAGAGTATATCTCTCTGTCATTTGGATGGAAAAATCCCACTCTTGATGCATGAGCCTCAACTAATACTTTCATAGTACCTAAATCCATCTTTATAGTCACCTTGTTACAGAGTGACGTTTGATGTCATCAAAGTACTCTTCCGGAGTTAGTGATTGACATGATCTCATGGTCTAAGGAAAAGAGCTATTTCTTATGTGTTTGGTACAGCAACAAACTAAATGATTTGATCGTATTTGCTATACCAACTTGGGTGTATGTTCATCACATCATTCTTCTAATAATGTGACCCCGTTATTAACAACATCCAATGTTCATGATCAGGAAACCTTGATCATCAGTTAATCAACGAGCTAGTTTAAAAGAGAGGCTTTACTAGGAACCTTTTTGTTTATTAAACACACATGTATCAACGTTTCCGGTTAATACAATTTTAGCATGAGAAATAAACATCTATTATAAACATGGAATAAGATAATAAACAATTTATTATTGCCTCTCGGGCATATTCCCTTCAGTCTCCCACTTGCACTAGAGTCAATAATCTAGATTACATTGTGATGATTCTAACACCCATTGAGTTCTGGTGCTGATCATGTTTTGCCCTTGGGAGAGCTTTAGTCAACGAGTCTGCCACATTCAGATCCATGTGTACTTTGCAAATCTTTACATCGCCATCCTTGACATGTTCACGGATGGAGTGAAACCGGCGCTTAATATGTTTGGAATTCTTGTGTGACCTTGGTTCTTTAGCATTGGCTATGGCGCCATTGTTGTCAAAATAGATAACCATTGGGTCCAACGCACTCGGAACCACACCCAGTTCGGATATGAACATCTTCATCCAAAGCGCTTCTGTCTTTATACGAGCGACAATATATTCCGCCTCTGTTGAAGATCCCGCCACCACAGATTGCTTGGAACTTCTCCACTCACCGCTCCTCCATTCATTTCAAAAATGTACCCGGATTGAGACTTAGAGTCATCCGGATCGATTGTCAAAGCTAAGCGTCAACGTAACATTTTGCGGCGAGCTCTTCTTCACCACCATATATGAGAAACATATCCTTAGTTCTTCTTAAGTACTTAAAGATATTCTTGATCGCCCGTTGTTCAAAACCTGGATCGGTACACTGCTAGTCAAACTAATAGCATGTGCCACATCCGGTCTTGTACACAACATAGCATACATGATAGAGCCTATGGGTGAAGCATAGGGAATCTTATTCATTACTTCTCTATCTTCTGCTTGTAGGCTGGACTCTGAGTCTTACTCAACGTCTTGCCTTGCATCATAGGTAAGAACCCTTTCTTACTTTCGTCCATTCTAAACTTCTTTAGAATCTTGTCAAGATATGTACTTTGTGATAGCCCAATCAAGCGTCTCGATCTATCTCTATAGATTTTGATGCCTAAAATATATGCCGCTTCACCAAGGTCCTTCATTGAAAACTTACTGTTTAAGTAGTCTTTTACACTTTTCAAAAGTTCTATATCATTTCCAATCAACAATATATCATCCACATATAATATCAGAAATGCTATAGAGCTCCCACTCACTTTCTTGTAAACACAAGATTCTCCGTAAGTTTGGACAAATCCAAAACCTTTGATTACCTCATCAAAACGGAGATTCCAACTTCGTGATGCTTGCTTCAGTCCATAAATGGATCGCTGAAGTTTGCATACCTTATCAGCATCCTTAGGATCAACAAAACCTTTGGGTTGAATAATAAACAACTCTACCTCAATGTTTCCATTAAGGAACGCAGTTTTTACATCCATCTGCCAGATTTCATAATCGAAAAATGCAGCAATTGCTAACATTATCCTTACAAACTTTAGCATCGCTACGGGTGAGAAAGTCTCATCGTAGTCAACTCCTTGAATTTGTCGAAAACCCTTTGCGACAAGTCGAGCTTTATAGACGGTCACATTACCATCAGCGTCTATTTTCTTTTTGAAAATCCATTTGTTCTCAACGGCCTTACGGTCATTGGGTAGGTCCACCAAAGTCCATACTTGGTTTTCATACATGGATCCCATTTCGGATTTCATGGCTTCTAGCCATTTGTCGAAATCTGGGCTCATCATCGCTTCATCATACGTCGCAGGGTCATCATTCTCAACTACCATGACATTCATAGTAGGAACATAAAAGTCAGGAGCATTATGCGCTCTTGTTGACTGCGAGGTGCGGTAGTGTTCTCTTTCGAATTTCATGATCCTTATCATTAGTTCCCTCTTCATTTGGTGAAGTCAACTCCGAAACAACTTCCTGACTGCTGCACTTGCCATTCCATGAAGAGAAGGTTCAACAACCTCGTCGAGTTCTACCTTCCTACTACTCACACCTTTTGAGAGAAACTCTTTCTCCAAAAGGATCCATTCTTGGCAACGAAAACCTTGCCCTCGGATCTGTGATAGAAGGTGTACCCAATTGTTTCTTTAGGGTATCCTATGAAGACGCATTTTTCCGCTTTGGGTTCGAGTTTATCGGGTTGAAGTTTCTTCACATAAACATCGCATCCCCAAACTTTTAGAAATGATACTTAGGTTTGTTGCCAAACCATAATTCATACTTGTCGTTTCAGCGGATTTAGATGGTGCCCTATTTAAAGTGAATGCAATTGTTTCTAGTGCATGACCCCAACATGATAGTGGCAAATCTGTAAGGGACATCATAGATCGAACCATATCCAATAAAGTACGATTACGGCGGCTCGGATACACCATTACTGTTGTGGTGTTCCAAAGGGAGTGAGTTGTGAAACTATTCCACATTGTCTCATGTGTGTGCCAAACTCGTAACTAAGATATTCTCCTCCACGATCGGATCGTAGAAATTTGATCTTTCTGTTACGATGATTTTCTACTTCACTCTGAAATTGTTTGAACTTTTCAAATGTTTCAGACTTGTATTTCATTAAGTAAATATATCCATATCTACTCAAATCATCCGTGAAAGTAACGAAGTAACGATATCCACCACGTGCTGACACACTCATTGGACCACACACATCAGTATGTATGATTTCCAATAAGTTGGTCGCCCGATCCATTGTACCGGAAAATGGAGTTCTAGTCATCTTGCCCATGAGGCATGGTTCACATGTCTCAAATGATTCATAATCAAGTGATTCTAGTAGTCCATCAGAATGAAGTTCCTTCATGCGTTTAACACCAATATGACATAAGCGGCAATGCCACATATATGCAGCAATATCATCATTCAACTTAATTCTTTTGGCATTCACATTATGAACATGTGTACTATTATTATCAAGATTTAAAATAAATAAACCATTCTTCTCAGGTGCATGACCATAAAAGATATTATTCATATAAATTGAACAACCATTGTTCTCAGACTTGAATGAATAACCGTCTCGCATTAAACAAGATCCAGATATGATGTTCATGCTCAACGCAGTAACTAAATAACAATTATTTAGGTTTATAACTAATCCGATGGTAATTGGATAGGTAGCGTCGGCAGCGATCACATCAACCTTTGATCCATTGCCGACGCCGCATCATCACCTCATCCCTTGCTAGTTGTCGCCTATTCCTTAGCTCCTGCTTTGAGTTACATATGTTAGCAACCGAACCGGTATCAAATACCCAGCGCTCATGCGAGTACTAGTAAGGTACACATCAATAACATGTATATCATATATACCTTTGTTCACATTCCCGTCCTTCTTATCGGCCCAGATATTTTGGGCGATTCGCTTCCAGTGCCAGTGCCCTTGCAGAAAGACATTCAAGATTCGACTTAGGGCCAGCCTTGGTCTTCTTCTCAGATGTGGCAACAGACTTGCCCTTCTTCTTGAAGTTACCCTTTGCCTTGCCTTTCTTGCCATTCTTCTTGAAACTGATAGTCTTTTGGACCATCAACACTTGATGTTCCTTCTTGATCTCCACTTCAGCCATTTTCAGCATTGACAGAAGCTCGGGGAGAGACTTCTTCATGCCCTGCATGTTGTAGTTCATCACAAAGCTCTTATAGCTTGGTGGCAGAGACTGGAGAACACGATGAATTCCTAGCTCATTGGGGATCGTTATTCCCAAAGCTATGAGTTTATCGGCGTACCTGCATTTTGAGTACGTGCTCACTAATCGAAATGTTTTCCTCCATCATGCAGCTAAAGAACTTTTCTCAAGCTTCATAACTCTCTCTTGCGGCATGGGTGTCGAAAATCATTTTCAACTCTTCCATTGTATCAAAAGCATTGCTTTGTGCTCAAAGCGTTTTACGACTCGGGCTCAAGGCCATACAAAATGCCGTGAGTGAACTAAAGCTGTGGTCCTCCTTGCGAGTCAAGAAAACATTTTTCTCCTCCTCGGGGCATCATCGTGGGCGGGTCACCAGTAGCGCTTCTAGCACATAGCTCCTTTGAGCAAATGAGGAGAATCCTCAGGTTAAGGGCCCAGTTGGTAAAGTTGCTACCATTGGTGGCTAGTTTCTCTTTCTCCATGAACAGATTGAAATTGAAAGTAGGGGGTGCCATCTACAACATATTTGCAAAGTTATTTAGACTAAGTTCATAATAGATTAAGTTCAATGTTAATTCAAAATTACTACGAGAACTCCCACTTAAAAATAACATCCCTCTAGTTATCTTTAGTGATTACACGAACCAAATTCACTATACCGAAACCGATCATCACGTGAGACGGCATAGTTTCAAAGGCGAACATCAATATGTTCATCATATCATCCATATGACTCATGCTTTACCTTTCGGTTCGTGTTCCGAGGCCATGTCTGTACATGCTAGGCTCGCCAAGTAGAACCAAAGTATTTGCGTGTGTAAATCTGGCTTACACCCGTTGTATGCGGACGTAGAGTCTATCACACCCGATCATCACGTGGTGCTTCGAAACGACGAACTTTCTTAACGGTGCATACTATGGAAGAACACATTATTATCTTGATATTAATTTGGAGGGATCATTTTATAGTGCTATTGACGTGATCATATCCAAGCAAAATAAGATGCATAAAAGGATTAACATCACATGCATGAATAAAGTGATATGATATGGTCCTTTCAAAGACTTGATCTCCATCTTGTGCGACATGGTATGATCTCCATCATTCCACCTAAGATGGCACCAAGGTCCATGATGCTGCCATCTTGATTGTCTTCCTCCATTACAATATATCACATGGACATATATTTAGCACGCAGGCCATGAAAGAAATAAAAAACAACCAAATGGCTCCTGCCGGTTGTTTAAATTTACAATAAATTTCATTTCATACAACAATCTTTGTATCAATGACCATATCACATCACAAGCCCTGCAAAAACAAGTTAGACGCCTCTAATTTATTTTTGCATATTTTACGTGGTTTTGGGCTTTCTAGGAAAAACTGTTCTTACCTACGAACAAGAACCACAACGGTGATAAAAACATTATTAGCAAACCGTTGTAAATTAGATCATGACTATAGTAGGAGAAACAGACACCGCAAAGCCACTTATGCAATACTAGTTGCATGTCGAGCGTGGAACAAGTCTCATGTGCGAGGACATGTAAGGTTAGTCCGGCCGCTTCAAATCCCACTATGCCACCATGATCCAAAATACACGAAAGTAAGCAATAACATGATCATCAACGCCCACATCCACATGTGTTTTAAACCGTACAAAACATCTACGCATAGACTGGCTCGATACCACCAAGGGTTTGAAGCATGGAAAACAAAAATTTTCCTACGATTGCAACCAAACACCAAGATCATATCTAGGAGATGCAAGTAAACGGTTTTAAGGACTCACCTCGTAGGACCGAAAGCGGGAATAACGTTCCCGCAAACAAACGTGGTTGATGTAGAGGTACACTCCCGACTTGAAGTCGCGAAGATGGCGCCACAAGCGGCGGCGCCTCCGTGCTTGGTCACACGTGCGGATCAACGATGACCTCCAATCCCTCGTTCAGCGGGGCGGTGGAAGTAGAGGATCCCGAAAAACTCCAACAACACTACGGCTTAGTGGTGGTGGTGGTGGAGAAAATAATTTCAGCGGCGCCGCATAAGCCACAAAAAAAACGGATCGAGGAGGAAGGAGAATGGACCAACCAAAGGGTCAAATGGATGAACACCAAAGAGAGGAGCTCCTCCTCCCTTTTATAGGAGGAGGAGGAGGCAAGGCCAAGGGGTGGCCGGCGCATGGGGGTGCCCTTGCCCTCCCTCTCTTCATGTGAGTGATCTCTCCACTCACTTAAATCAACCCACTTTGGTTTCCATTAAAACCCCACTCAAGAAATGAAAGGGTTTTCTCCATAAATAAATAAACATTTTTATTTCAGATATTTTAATATTTGTTAATTCTTTTAATTAACAAACATTAACATATACCCCTTTAACTATTCCGATATCCGAAACTATTCCTGCGATACTCAAATAATCCTTGTACTGTCCATATTTTTCTCCTGTTTCGTATCCACTCAAATGCACCGATGAACCTTAAGTGTGTCACCCTACGGTTCGTGAATAAAATGGACATGATTGAGACACCTCTCGGATCAATAATCATCGGCGGAGATCCGAGATCCATAGTGACTCCCATTCACTCAACGATGAACTAGTGATCGCGTGAACCAGAAACGACATAACCAATTCCTTTTGTCTCACGATATTTTACTTGTCCGGGATCCGATCATCGGTATCAACTATACCTAGTTCGATCCCGTTACCGACAAGTACTCTTTACTCGTTAAAGTGATATGACATTCTTGTGACCTAGTCACATGCTTGCAACCGATGTCTATGTAATATCACCGAGAGGGCCTGTGAGTATATCTCTCTGTCATTTGGATGGACAAATCCCACTCTTGATGCATGAGCCTCAACTAATACTTTCATAGTACCTAAATCCATCTTTATAGTCACCTTGTTACAGAGTGACGTTTGATGTCATCAAAGTACTCTTCCGGAGTTAGTGATTGACATGATCTCATGGTCTAAGGAAAAGAGCTATTTCTTATGTGTTTGGTACAGCAACAAACTAAATGACTTGATCGTATTTGCTATACCAACTTGGGTGTATGTTCATCACATCATTCTTCTAATAATGTGACCCCGTTATTAACAACATCCAATGTTCATGATCAGGAAACCTTGATCATCAGTTAATCAACGAGCTAGTTTAAAAGAGAGGCTTTACTAGGAACCTTTTTGTTTATTAAACACACATGTATCAACGTTTCCGGTTAATACAATTTTAGCATGAGAAATAAACATCTATTATAAACATGGAATAAGATAATAAACAATTTATTATTGCCTCTCGGGCATATTCCCTTCAATAGGTATGCCCCAACGGGGTCAATTGTGCTCCACGAGAGCCGATTGCCGCACACCGTAAACAGGTGCAGGTACCACTCGGCCACGAGCCGACATATTTCCGGTACGTCCCACGAGGGCCAATAGCTGCACACCGAAAACGGGTGCGGGTACCATTCGGCCACGAGTCGACCTGCTATAGGTATGCCCCAACGGGGTCAATTGCGCTCCATGAGAGCCGATAACCGCGCACCGTAAACGGGAGCGGGTACCACTCAGCCTCGAGCCGGCCTATTTTCGATATGCCCCATGGGGGTCAAATAAATGGGTGTGAGCGCTACTCGGACATGAACCGAAAAACGCTGACAGTAATCCCGAAGTACTAACAAGTTCTTTATGATCTCCTTACCTACAGAAGTGTTTTTCACACGACAAGACGAGGTTACCCGATCTTAAAGCACTTGGGGGCTGCTGTGGGATGTTCGAGACCGGGGTCCTGCAAAGAAGCCCATAGTCCACTCTTCCGAGT
Organism: Rhipidocladum racemiflorum; assembly: GCA_036346355.1. Classification (NCBI taxonomy): domain Eukaryota; kingdom Viridiplantae; phylum Streptophyta; class Magnoliopsida; order Poales; family Poaceae; genus Rhipidocladum; species Rhipidocladum racemiflorum. The sequence continues at coordinate 70,871,154 of CM070570.1, read as the reverse complement.
AGTACGCTGGGCCATAAGCCTGGAAACGCTGCAGAGAGGAGAGAGCCAGGGCCCAACTTCCTCTCCAAGGCAGTTTGCCACCTCCCCAACGAAGCTTCATCCTGCGTCCGGATGACCCTGCATAAAGTAAAGCATGCAGCCTGGCGTCTGGCGCTTGCAGGCTGCTACCACCAAACCCTGGTGGATCAGCAGGCGTGGGTCGGGAAAGTAACGACCAAATCTCCTGGTGGTAGTTGGGTTCGGCAGATAGAGACAAATAGGATACTCATGAGTCCACCTGGTCCAACGCCAGGTGGCGTCCCTTTGTAACGTGCCCTCCCCCCAGTATATAAGGAGGGAGGAGACAACATTGAAAGAGAGAGAAAAAAGAAAAGAGAAACACGCTCATACATCTAAGAACACAGGACTAGGGTATTATCTCCACCGAGAGAGCCCGAACCTTTCTAAAAGATCGCCCTCGCATCCTGTGATACCATCTTGCTTTGATCTCGCACGAATCCCCACGAATCACAAATCTTATTGCCGACGGCACTAATCGTCGACACTAAGGTTGGTCCAATATTTTTTAAAAAATCATCTAACAGAACAACATATAAATACATAATATATCAAAGCACAATACAAATATGGTAACAAGGTTTTGCAACAGTTCAGAGAATATTACCATACCACTTTTTCTTCTTGTCGGGCTTACGCCTTCTAATAGCCATCAAAGTCTCGATTATATCATCTTCATCCACTTTGAAGAACATATCTCGCTCAATGAAGGTGACTAGACAATCATCCAAAAGATTATCACCCATCCTATTTCTCAACTTATTTTTGACAAACTTCATTGCAGAAAATGCCATTTCAACATTTGTCGTCGCCACTGGTAGAAGCAATACCAATTTGATAAGCAAGTACACCAAATCATGAACAGTATGCCTCTTTGTTTCAACAAGCTTAATTGAGAGTTCAACTAGACTTTTAAGTCGTTGAAGGTGTCCGCTTTTCTCTTGTCATCAATATAGTTGTCAAGTTGCATTTCAAGTCGTAACAAATCGATGCTTGAAATATCATTGGGGGTAAAACTCAGCAAGTCTACGTACCTTATGTGCATCAAAAGAAGCAAATGAGTCGTGGGATTCAAAGCCGACATACAAGAAAACAACTCCATATTAACCTCATCAAACCTATTATGAAGCTCTTGGCTAATTTTGTCAATTACCCCAATATACACTTCTCTTCTAAAGTGATCATCATTTGTTTGGTTTCGAGCGAACCATGTTGATCTTCCATAAGGCACATAATTACCCTCCATTGCAGGAACTTTGACACCATATTTATTGCAAAACAAATTCACCCTTTGAAGGAATTCAACCCATCCATCAGACCTCAATTGTTGCATTCTACTCTTTGCCAAACTAACAAGTGATACTGCATTAAGAATATCTTGTTCCCTTCTTTGTAAACACTCAAATAGATCATTTGTGTATCCAAGAATGATAAGCATCAAGTGTGCACTAAAAATAAAGTCAAATGACTCAAATGCCCCAACCATGGTATGAATTTTCGGCGAATCACCCCTTTGTGTAGTATCTTTGCCAAGACTTATGAGTACGTCACGGATCATGGGATACATAGCAATAAGGTTGACAACAGTTTTGTAATAAGAACCCCATCGAGTATCACATGGCCTAGCTAACCCCATTTCTTGATTTAATCCACTTCCAGATTCTAGTTCACCACATTTAATTGCTTCCATGACATGTTGAAGTCTAACATTTCGAAGCATGTCATGACGTTTACAAGAAACTCCAACAATACTCAGTAAGAGAGATATTTGATCAAAAAACCACACGCAATCATCATTTCCCTTGGCAACAGCAACAAGAACTAGTTGTAGTTGATGTGCAAAACAATGAATATAATAAGCAAAAGGTGACTCTTTCATGATCAATGTTTTTAGCCCTTTAATTTTTCCTTTCATATTACTAGCTCCATCATAACCTTGACCACGAATTTGAGTTATAGTGAAATGGTGACTAGCAAGTAAAGCTCCAATTGCTTCCTTAAGTGATAAAGAGGTAGTATCGTCTACATGAACAACTCCAAGAAAGTGTTCACATGACCATCCCAGTTTATCAACATAATGCAAACAAAGAACTACTTGTTCTTTATGTGATATGTCACTAGACTCATCAGCTAGAATTGCATAGTTCTCATCACCAAGTTCTTCAATAATTTGTTTTCTAGCTTCTATGGCACAATATTGAATAATTTGCTTTTGTATCTCTGTAGAAGTTAAGGTGCAATTACCTGGAGTATTCTTCAAAACAAACTTATTCACCTCTTCACTATTTCCTACAAGCCATTGTAAAAGTTCAAGAAAGTTCCCTCTGTTACTATATTCTTCACCTTCATTATGACCACGAAATGCCAATCCTTGATGTAAAAGAAATTTCAAACATCTAATTGAGTAAGTCAACCTGATCTTGTAAAGACATAGATCTGCATTGCTCACCATCTCAATTTGATTATCAATTGTTGCCTTGGGATTCAAATATAAGTTATATCTCTCTTGAGCTGCATTGTGAGTAGGGATGAAAACGGTACGGAAACTTTTCAACCATTCCGAAGAAAAACGGAAACGGAAGCAGTTTTTCGAAAACGAAAACAGAAAGTTTCGGTATTGAAACGGAAACGGAAATTTTTTTTTGGAATCGGAAACGGAAACAGGAGAGTCAGTTCCGTCGAAAACGGAAACGGAACGGAAATTCCGTACGATCCTATTCGGAAATTCCGAACCAAGCTAAGCCAATGTTCATTTCGGACCATGGCCCAAGCAGTAGCTCAGTCACGACTCCTGAGTAGCACTAAAGACCTAAATCATCCAAGCACTCACGTGATCACGTCTCCACCCGTTCGGTTCCTCTCAAGCCAGCTGCACACTCCAACTCAATCCAAACCCTACTCGCTCCCGAAGTCCCGTGGCTGGCGGCGCCGCCTCCACACAATGTGCCACACCACCGATCGACGCCGCATCCATCACCGGCGTCGCCACCGACATCGGTGCCGCATGACCCCACACCCAGTACGGTGGCCCCCTTCCTCGACTGGTCCGGTGAGTGAGCCGCTTCTTCCATCAGGGAGGGCACGTCCGGCGAGGTCACTTGCTGTCGGGACCCGAATTTGCAAATCCAGACCCTCTGTGTATTCAGCACTAGTCCAGGATCACGCTAGTGCACACAGTCTCAACATAAATGAATATCACAATCATACACAACGGAATAGTAAAAATAACTCAAATATAAAATATAAACTATTGTACGACCTTAAGGTTAACCTTACACTTGTGAAGCCTTGATGGCTTCAACTCCAAATAAGCAGCAGCGGAACGAAAACACCGGTGAATCCCATCAATATGCCACAGGCAACTGACAGGGTTCGACTCCTAGATAATCGCCTTCTCACGGAACTTCTTCTTCTTCGACGTTGTAGACTTCTGCTCACTGGTGATTTGTTTGTTGCAAGGGGTGAGTACATAAAGCACTCAGCAAGTCATGCACAGAATGCAAGTCTAATAACTATATGCATGCATATTCCAAATGACTGGCTGAACGGTTATTTTGCATAAAAGCAGCATTCGCAAATAAACATAATAGATTGTAAAGTAGTAAAGCAAATAATAACAGTAGTAGATTGCACAGTTGTTTCACAAGTAAATCATTCCATATCCTTAACCAATCATCTCTTTTCCATAGGCAAACAGCCTCCAATCCCAAGTTCACTTTTATGAAAAGCTAACCCTTGACTGTAATCCCCGAGCATTGTCCAGTATCGTGGACTCGGCTATTCGAATAGGTTTTACACTCTACAGAGGTTATACACTTTACCCACAAGATACAGTCAAACACCACAAAGGCGAGTGTCAGAAACAAAGCATTTCCAATGCCAATCTAAACCCAGTACTACTCGATAAGGTTTCAACACTGGTGGGACTGGTTACCACATCCAGGGCCCCCCTCTTGCGCCATGTGAGCCAACCCGTGCGAGGACTGGTTACCTCTACCCGTGTCTGGCCTCACACTCAAACAAAATAGTACTAAAGTTTAGAATCAACAAATTACTCAGCCAGGCCTGCCCCATCCCAGACTTGTGGTTGTATGATTGACTCAGTTCAAAGGCTTGCAAGGTTCAGTCCTTAGGGTGACCAGGGCAAGACTACCCGAAGAACCAAAACGACTTTCCCAATGCCACTCCGGGCCCACCCTATCATTCTTGCCACTTGACCATATCTAAAAATAGTTATCAAACCCAGTTGATTACCATGCATCACGTGCCATCATCGACATCACAACAAGTGACACTTCCAAAAATAAGTTCCGTATCTCATTAAGTCAATATTAACATTTATTTATCCAAAATCGTAACATGTTCACGTGGCAAGTCTAAGCAAGAATACAACAACGGTCTAAATACCCAAGTTGGCAATTTAATAATGTCCAACTAAATAAAACCACATCTAGGGTGACAAAGGTTCATGGCACATAAATAAATAATCAAGGTGTCATACTGCAATCTGGCATTTATCTGATCCCCAGAAAATAATTAAAACAATTGTTAAATAAACTAGCATGCAATAATTTAAATCAAACTAATTTTCAAAAGTAGGAGCAATATGATCAAAGTATAACTTGCATGTCCCTTGCAATTTTTACTGTTCTTTACTCTTTATCTTCGATCCTTGATCCTCGATCTTCAATCTTCGCTTCCTTGCCCTTCAGCTCCGTAGATCGACTTTCGGACAACGCGTCTAACGATTAAAGAAGAAGCAAATACAAACCAATTCAAAAGACAAATCAAATAAGCTCCAAATTAAGAACAAATAGCATTGGGCACAACGGCTTGGAAGAATTTAGGAACTCGGACGGATTTGATCGAAGATTTAGACAAAAGGGAACGGGCTTTCGGAAAATGCACCGAAGAGGAAAGACTAATAACTGGGAAAGAAGAGTAATATTTCAAAGAATATTTCTTCTGAAGTCATTATCTTGATTGGACAAACAATGATATATGGGCGCTCGATATGTAGACCGGGTCCATAAAGATAGGTTAGTTCACAAAGAACTAAGCTGATTCTCGAGGTTGACTTTTGTTGACCGAACGGACACAATCGAACAACAGAGAGACGGATAGATCGGGCATAGGGGTATGACATATGGCCATTGGTCTATCGACCAAGTCCACGAATGAATTCTTGATTAATGGCAGATTGGGTTTTCAGGGATAAGACAAAGACAAGTGTCTTACCACGATTGAAATGACGGAAAGATTGCAAAGATAACAACGCGGCTCACGATGAACTTAGCCCATCGACCCGGTCTTAGGTTAGGGTTTTGATTCGGCTTTGAAGATGTTATGACGATGAGACTAGGCTCACATCATGATGATAGAGAAGATGAAGGCACAGCACTAGGGCTCTTGCATGAATGCACACATGCGATGACAACAAAGCGAGAGCAAAGCGTTAACGGCAAACATCAACGGTGGAGCGTTAACGGCAAAACGTTAACGGCGGAACGGTAACAGCGGAGCTTTAACGACGGAAGGTTAATGACGGAGCGTTAACGGGGAAACGATTACGGCGGAACGTTAATAACGAATCGTTAACGGCGGAGCATTAACGGCGGACGTTACGACGGAGCGTTAACGGTGAAACGTTAACGGCGGAGTATTAACGACGGAGCGTTAACGACGGAACGTTAATGGCAGAGCGTTAACAAGGAACGTTAACAGCGAAACGTTAACGGGGAAACGTTAACGGCGGAACGTTGACAGCGAACGTTAACGACGGAGCGTTAACGGCGGAGGTGAAACAATGATAGGATACTCATGAAACTTGGTAGCAACCGTCGGTGCAATGACATGGCCGCGGTAAAACGATACCAAGGATGGCTAACCGAGACGCAAACCGGTAACAACGGTTTAGGCCGAAAGACGACGGTTTTAGGCCGGAATCGGGCTCCGACGGCAAACGGAGACCAAAAGAACTCTATTGATGGTCCAAAACAGTACATGAAGATCCACTGGACGCGACAACATGGCCGGAGCGAGCTAAAATAACCGACGTCAAAAGGCGGCGCGCGACGGCGGCGCAACGGCGGCCTAAATATATAAAAAATATTCCAGAGGATGGGATGGAAAAGGGGGAATGTCTACCGCGTAGAACGCGACGATACGAACTCAACGGTGTAGGCGGATTTTGCGGCGACGCGACGGATTGATCACAATCTGCCAACGAACGGCTGCGGACGCTAAACTTCGGACGGCCATAACTTCTAGAATAATGATCGGAACTTAAAGAAATTTGACCGAGAGCTAGATGGGACCAAGAGGCACACCATGACATAGGTGGCTCGAAGAATTACCTTATGGATCAGTGGGGAACGTGCGAGGAAGTTTGCTGCTGTCTGTTCCACAGTCTGATCGGGGAAAAGAATTTTCTGCGCAAAATCCAGAGGGAAAAACCGTGAGGAAAGATGAGCATCATGTAGGGGACATCCCCAGGAGTCTTCACAAAACATTTCAGCACCTAACTCGAAAAATTGAGGGAGATATGACCTCGGCAAGATTCGAGATTAAACCGGCCATACTTTTGATTCCTTGGGCCAAATTGGCTGTAATTTGGAGGGGAAATAGATGGTACCTAGGAGCAACACGTGGCGAAGACGGATCTTGAAAAGAGTCTACGAGCTGCCCGGGACATGGCTCCAAAGTTCGGCCGTCGTCGGGCGACGTCCGTAGGACATGGCGGCGGTTTCGGAGTTTTGGAAAATTGATCTAAGGTCTAGGGGCATGGGAGAGGTCATGAGGGATCTATACTAGGTTGGGGTGGTGGCTAGGTCAAGGGAAAAAAAAATTGGACGCGTTTGGAGCAAAAACGGGTCTTATAGGCATTTTATCGAGCAGTTGGTGTGCGTCTCGGATTAGGGATGACGTGGCTGATTCTGGCGGTGACACGTGGCGCGATCTGGTGGCAACACGTGGCACACCAAGGAAATTTGGATTTTTCCAATAAAAATAATTCCGAAAATTCAAATAAATCATTTGAGGCAATAAAAATTCTAGAAAAATTCTAGAAAATAGTTTGAGACATTTTGAACTCAAATAAAATATTTGCAACAAAAATTTATATAAAATTTTCAAATAATTAAATAATCTCAATAAAAGGGCTTAATATGATTCAATTCCAAATAAATCCAAAAAATAGCAAACGAGCTCAGAAAAATCTCAAAAATTATAGAGAAATTCATTGGAGCACAAGGAACCAAAATAAAATTAAATTTCTTTTATTTGAAGTATAAAATAATCAAATTAAATTATTTTAGCTTTTATAAAATTCAAATCAAGCTTTATAAATGCGAGAAAATCAACGAAAATTTTTGGGAAGTCAGACTAAACCAAACATTTTTGAAAACCCAAATTTTGGGATGTTACAAACCTCCCCCCCCTTAACAGAATCTCGTCCCCGAGATTCAAGGCTAACTATAGAAATAGGTTCAGGGGGACTCAACTCTTGGGCTTCCTCAGCTTCCAACAACTGCACACTGGACAGGGTCGCTTCTGAACAAACGCTTGATAACATCCAAAATTTGGTAGGCTGCTCTTTGCGGATCATATCCTCTTACAACTCTACTGACTCCAACTGTGTCTGCTTCTCTAGCACAGGAAGGAACTTCTTCTGCGGAAAATCTTAATACTATTTCTGTCGGGAAATCTTGAACATCTTATGCACTCATGCTGATGTTTCTGGCAACTCCAGTGACAGGCTCCCTTGCTTCTATTCCTGAACACTTGATTTTCTGCTTCCTCTAGAAATTGAACAAGTTGTATCTGACAACAAAGCTTACATGCAATTACGCGGTCTTCAACAAGACTTGGGCAGCATTCCTGTTGGTCTGGTACTATCTTTGTCGGCTTGACTCTCAAGTATTGGATTGAAATCTATTTCAATTGGGTATCCCTTCACAGTGGACTCAAGCTTCAACTATTACTGAAATAATGGTGCTAGTTTGCTGGCATACACTACGGTGGCTAGGATAATTCTTCAGGAAGACAATTATCCATTGTAGTTATTAAGCACACGCAGCAGCTCTTTCTTCTGATGTGATGGCACATTCATCTTCTTGACTCAACCATAACGGAATAGATGGTTCTCAGCTGTCTCAGGTATACTAAAGTTAACCTGACTGCGAATTTATCTCAGGAACACTCTGGCTCCTCTTAACTGATTACACCATTAAGCATAGACCAGAAATGCCTTTCTCCTGGGTAACAAGCTTAACTCCAGGAATACACATCTCAAGCATGGGTTTCCAATATGATAAGCTTTATTAGGAACTCATTCTCAACAATAGACAAGTTAACTCTCAACATCCTGCTTTACACAACTTTTGACCAGTAGAACATCTGATGCCTTCTAAGCTTCATCAGCCATAATGTGGTGGACATGACTTTTACTGGCGCTTGCAGCATGGCTTCATCTTGGACTGCTTCACAATTCACTTTCTAACACAAGTGCCTCGGTAGATGGAGGGCTAAGATTGAAGTGGGCAGGTACCGCACCTTTTCTCCTAGCACAACTATTAGAGAAGTGTCCCGGCTCATTGCATCTGAAACAACGCTTGATTGACATCTGTTGGCTTCCACATGACATGGCACTAATCTTGGTAGGGGTAGAGCTAAGATCGATGCGATCGGTAGTGATCACTTCCTTTTGAGGGCTGTGGTTAGCAAAATGTCCTGGCTGGCGTCAAGCATAGCAAACTCCAGAGAGCAGGCTTCTTCCTCGAGAACTTTTCACCGAGGTGGTGTTATGAATTTCTGACTATCAATTCGAAACGCAGGTGAAGGTGTCTCGAACAAAGTCTGAGCAGTATGGCAACTGAATTGTTGAGGGCACTCCTCATTCGCTGTTGCGATGGTCCTTCCTGACAACTTTCTGACGCTTGCGGTGGTTCTCCAAATCCTTGCACTCATCTTATGGGTCAGGGGTCTTGTTAACCAACTCCTCTTGCTTCAACTGATTCCTTGAGCAAGTTGCTTCCATAGTCTTACCACTCACTTTCGGTGTTAGTCTTTACTGAAGTAATTTCTGGAATGGTCATGGCTTCAGAAATTGCTGATCTTTCTGTCGGCATTCCTTGACAAAAATGATCTAACTCGCCACAATTGTAGCATGAATGTTTGGGTCGTTGTGATGGGTTGATGGGGCATTCTCCATCTCGGTAACCTCGTTTATCACACAAGAAACAATTCCATGGTGACCAAGTATCACTAATTTCCTGAGGTAGACGGATAGGGTTGACATGTTTCCTCTTCATTTCTTCACGTGGCACGGCAAGTCCGGATGACAATCCTTCTCTTTTCGCTAACTCTTGAGCAATGACAGCTCGAAAATTCTCTCGCTGACGCCGAGTCACAACGGTCACTGTTGGATCCAGGTAACATTGAGCTAGACAATGATCCCAACCTTCACAAAGATAGCAGGTGATGTTGTTCATAGGACATTCTCCAAGTAGATGGCTTCCTTCACAGCTGGAACAATTGATTGCATGTTCGTCAGCAGTGTGTCCTATCTCTCCTCAACGGATGCATGCACGATCTTCTGATTTCTTTGGTTGCCAACACTTCAAAGAACAACGTCCAGATACGGCATCAGGTGCAGGGGTTGTACACTTATCTGATCTTGCGGTGGTCACACTATCATCTAACGAAGCAACAAACTAACGAAGGGCGGTGGCAAACTCCAACCAAGTAATTTTCTTGTGGTGTCTCGTGGGCTACATGATGGTTCTTCCACCACTCCAAGGCAACTCTAATCAACTAGCGGCTAGCATACAAAACCATCCCGTCTCCTTTACACCGAGCGTGGAGTAACTTCTTCTCAATCACACGCAACCAATCCTCTGTCTCCATAGGTGAATTATTACCAGCAAAGATAGGCGGGCAAGTTTTCATAAACCCCGAAAGTCTTGAATATGGATGAGGATCTTGAATAGATGCAGGCATCCCATCGGCATGAGACTGTAGTTTGACCAAATTCTGCATCTGTTGCTTCATCATCTGCATGAGCTGAGTTTGGGCGGTTACAAACTGATCCAAGTGTCCAATTGCCACGGTTGAGTACAGGTGAGCGGCCGCGGTCACTTTACGCTTTTATCACCGACACGGTAGTAGCAATCGAATCGACTTGATCTGCCTCAAAGTCACTGCTGCTGTCAGTCCATTCCATCCGTTGACCACTCCAGGGTTTAGGTAAGAGGGAACAGGTTTAACCCAAAAACTTATACAAACATTATTAATAACTTGGTACGGTTGCTTACAAAAGCCTAAAAGCTATGCAACACATACTGTACACTCAGCAAACAAGGAAAATCCAAATTAACCTAAGCACACAATAATCTAGCTTCTAAAAGGGGTAACACTCCTATCTTAAGAGACGCGACTCTCACATATGAGTCTCAACTTACTACTAAAGCACTGGTTCTTCAAGACTTTAGAACACTTCATTGATCCACTTTTCTTCGAGCTCGATGATTCCTTACTTCACAATCTTAAGGGTTGGCAACGACATCCAGTACTTTCTCCTTAAGTGTGAAACATCGTTAACTATTCAGAACGACTCAGGTAAGATTTCCATTTAAAACATTGGGGAAAGATAGAAATTTCAGCACAGGGGAAAGAATAGAAGAAAAAGATGAGTCAAGAACTTATTATTCTTTCAAGTTAAATTTTCTCTGTAGAAAATAATTTTGAAGCTCCTAAAGACGGCCAATCTATCTAGGGTCAAGACCTACAATCAGTATGGCTCTGATACCACCTCTGTCAGGACCCGAATTTGCAAATCAGGACCCTCTGTGTATTCAGCACTAGTCCAGGATCACGCTAGTGCACACAGTCTCAACATAGATGAATATCGATAGTAAAAATAACTCAAATATAAAATATAAACTATTGTACGACCTTAAGGTCAACCTTACACTTGTGAAGCCTTGATGGCTTCAACTCCAAATAAGCAGCAGCGGAACGAAAAACACCGGTGAATCCCATCAATACGCCCACGAGGCAATCGGCGAGTTCGACTCCTAGATAATCGCCTTCTCACGGAACTTCTTCTTCTTCTTCGACGTTGTAGACTTCTGCTCACTGGTGATTTGTTTGTTGCAAGGGGTGAGTACATAAAGCACTCAGCAAGTCATGCACAGAATGCAAGTCTAATAACTATATGCATGGCTTATTCCAAATGACTAGCTGAACGGTTATTTTGCATAAAAGCAGCATTCACAAATAAACATAATAGATTGTAAAGAAGTAAAGCAAATAATAACAGTAGTAGATTGCACAGTTGTTTCACAAGTAAACCATTCCATATCCTTAACCAATCATCTCTTTTCCATAGGCAAACTGTCTCCAATCCCAAGTTCACTTTTATGAAAAGCTAACCCTTGACTGTAATCCTCGAGTATTGTCCAGTACCGTGGACTCGGCTATTCAAATAGGTTTCACACTCTGCAGAGGTTATACACTTTACCCACAAGATACAGTCAAACACCACAAAGGCGAGTGTCCGTAACAAAACATTTCCAATGCCTATCTAAACCCAGTACTACTCGCTAAGGTTTCAACACTGGTGGGACTGGTTACCTCTACCCGTGTCTAGCCTCACACTCAACCAAAATAGTACTAAAGTTTAGAATCAACAAATTACTCAGCCAGGCCTGCCCCATCCCAGACTTGTGGTTGTATGATTGACTCAGTTCAAAGGCTTGCAAGGTTCAGTCCTTAGGGTGACCAGGGCAAGACTACCCGAAGGACCAAAACGACTTTCCCAATGCCACTCCGGGCCCACCCTATCATTCTTGCCACTTGCCCCGATCCAAAAATAGTTATCAAACCCAGTTGATTACCATGCACCACGTGCCATCGTCGACATCACAACACGTGACACTTCCAAAAATAAGTTCCATATCTCATTAAGTCAATATTAACATTTATTTATCCAAAATCGTAACATGTTCACGTGGCAAGTCTAAGCAAGAATACTACAACGGTCTAAATACCCAAGTTGGCAATTTAATAATGTCCAACTAAATAAAACCACATCTAGGGTGACAAAGGTTCATGGCACATAAATAAATAATCAAGGTGTCGTACTGCAATCTGGCATTTATCTGATCCCCAGAAAATAATTAAAACAATTGTTAAATAAACTAGCATGCAATAATTTAAATCAAACTAAGTTTCAAAAGTAGGAGCAATATGATCAAAGCATAACTTGCATGTCCCTTGCAATTTTTACTGTTCTTTACTCTTTATCTTCAATCCTTGATCCTCGATCTTCAATTTTCGCTTCCTTGCCCTTCAGCTTCGTAGATCGACTTCCGGACAACGCGTCTAACGATTAAAGAAGAAGCAAATACAAACCAATTCAAAAGAAAAATCAAATAAACTCAAAATTAAGAACAAATAGCATTGGGCACAACGGCTTGGAAGAATTTAGGAACTCGGACAGATTTGATCGAAGATTTAGACAAAAGGGAATGGGCTTTCGGAAAATGCACCGAAGAGGGAAAGACTAATAACTGGGAAAGAAGAGTAATATTTCGAAGAATATTTCTTCTGAAGTCATTATCTTGATTGGACAAACAATAACATATGGGTGCTCGATATGTAGACCGGGTCCATAAAGATAGGTTAGTTCACAAAGAACTAAGCTGATTCTCGAGGTTGACTTTTGTTGATCGAACGGACACAGTCGAACAAAAGAGAGACGGATAGATCGGGCACAGGGGTATGACAGATGGCCATTGGTCTATCGACCAAGTCCACGAATGAATTATCAATTAATGGCAGATTGGGTTTTCAGGGATAAGACAAAGACAAGTGTCTTACCACGATTGAAATGACGGAAATATTGAAAAGATAACAACGCGGCTCACGATGAACTTAGCCCATCGAACCGGTCTTAGGTTAGGGTTTTGATTCGGCTTTGAAGATTATTTGACGATGAGGCTAGGCTCACATCATGATGATAGAGAAGATGAAGTCACGGCACTATGGCTCTTGCATGAATGCACACATGCGATGACAACATAGCGAAAGCAAAGCGTTAACGGCAAACATTAACGGTGGAGCGTTAACGGCAAAACGTTAACGGAAGAACGTTAACGATGGAAGGTTAACGACGGAGCGTTAACGGGGAAACGTTAATGGCGGAACGTTAACGGTGAACGTTAACGGCGGAGCGTTAACGGCGGACGTTAACGATGGAGCGTTAACGGCGGAGCATTAACGACGGAGTGTTAACGACAGAGCGTTAACGGCAGAGCATTAACGGCAGAGCGTTAACAACGGAACGTTAACGGCGAAACGTTAACGGGGAAACGTTAACGGCGGAACGTTGACGGAGAACGTTAACGGCGAACGTTAACGACGGAGCGTTAACGACGGAGGTGAAACAATGATAGGATACTCATGAAACATGTTAGCGACCATTGGTGAAACGACATGGCCACGGTAAAATGCTACCAAGGATGGTAAACCGAGACGCAAACTGGTAACAACGGTTTAGGCCGAAAGACGACGGTTTTAGGCCGGAATCGGGCTCCGACGACAAACAGAGACCAAAAGAACTCTATTGATGGTCCAAAATAGTACATGAAGATCCACCAGACGCGACAACACGGCCGGAGCGAGCTAAAATAGCCGGCGTCAAAAGGCAGCGCGCGACGGCGGCGCAACGGTGGCCTAAATATATAAAAAAATTCCGGAGGATGGGATGGCAAAGGGGGAATGTCTACCGGATTGGGTGATGGCTATGCAAGAGGAGCTCAACAACTTTAAACGAAATCAAGTCTGGGAGCTTGTCGAAAGACCCAAGCAAAACATGATTGGCACAAAATGGGTCTTCTGGAACAAGCAAGACGAAAATGGAATCGTAAAAAGGAACAAAGCTAGATTGGTTGCTCAAGGATACACACAAATCGAAGGTTTGGATTTCGATGAAACATATGCTCCTGTAGATAGGCTTCAATCTATTAGAATATTACTTGCCTTTGCTACTCACCATGATTTTAAGTTGTATCAAATGGACGTGAAAAGCGCCTTCCTAAATGGACCACTCTCCGAGATGGTCTATGTCGAGCAACCACCTGGATTTGAAGATCCAAGACATCCGGACCATGTATACTACCTTCATAAAGCCCTTTATGGACTCAAGCAAGCACCTAGGGCCTGGTTCGAATGCCTGCGAGATTTTCTTCTTTAGCGAGATTTTGTAGTCAGAAAGGCCGACCCTACTCTCTTTACTAAGCACATTGATAATGATTTATTTGTATGCCAAATATATGTCGATGACATTATATTTGGATCTACTAATGAACACTTGTGTAAAGAGTTTAGCAAAATAATGACTAAAAGATTCGAGATGTCCATGATGGGAGAGTTGAAATTCTTCCTCAGATTTCAAGTCAAACAACTCATGGAAGGAACTTGCTTTTTCATCTTGTTGAGCGCTCCCACCCTTTCGATATCATTGATTTCTTGTGGGAGACAATGAGGCAGAATGCGCAGAGTAACATGAGCAGCTGCGGCTATGCCCCTTTTGTGATGGCCCTGCTTGACCATGTCAGCAGGCTCAAGTTTGTGAGAGATGTGGAGCATTTGTCTTACAAGGTTCGTCCTCCTTCTGCTCCTCCTGCTCCAGCTGTCGCAGGGCCCACTCCTAGACCTCCCAGAGGCCGTCCCTCGAGAGCCAGCTCTTCCACTACTCCATTTTCTCCTCCTGCAGTTCCCTCTGAGCAGTCAGATCCCTCCAGCAGCACGGTTCAGAAGATGTTGAAGCACATCTTCTGTCTTTGTCGGGACATCTCTACTCAGTAGAAGGAAATAAGAAAGGAGATCAAGAAAAATGGCAAGGGCATCCGAGACATCCGCCATCACCTTGGAGAGGCAGTCTCCCCCAGTGACTCTTCTGGTTCCTCAGAGGAGAGCAGTGAGGACACCTCAGCCGACCAGCTGTTTGGCCTTGCCTCTTCTGCTCCGACTGCACCTAGCGATGACAATGGCAGTGAAGGATCGCAGTACGTGGCTTCTAACGACGACGAAGACGATGAGTGATCTCTTTGTGTTCTCCTCCCTTTTGGTGTCTTGATGCCAAGGGGGAGTGTTTTAGGCGTCGTGTTAGTCGTTGTGGTGGTCGGTCGTTCTGGTGGTTGTTTTCTTTTGTTTTTGGTTGTTGTTGCTACTTGCTACTTGTGGTTGTTGCTATTTTGTTATGAACCTTGCTATCCTTGTTATAACTTTGTTTTTATCCTTCATGCTCAGTTCATGGTTTATGTCTTATTCTTGCAATATATGTCTCTCGAATGCAAACATATAGGGGGAGCTCGGGCACTTTTTCATAAATATGTGCATTTGATTCCTCTAAAATTTTCTAATGCACACATTTAGGGGGAGCTCCACCCTACATAAGTGGCATTCAAAATGCTAAGTCAATCTAATTATGCATCTAAATTTGCCTTTAATTGTGTTGTCATCAAAACACCAAAAAGGGGGAGATTGAAAGTGCATCTAGGCCCCTAAACTTATTTTGGTGATTAATGATGACACAATTAAAGAGAACTAATGTTTAATCGGAGTTGATGCAGATATCGAGGTCATATCAAGCTTAGAATGATATTGGACGCCCCTACATACATCAAAATTCGTAAAGACAGCATCAAGACAAGAATTGTAGTTTCCTTTTTATTTTGAGTCTTAAGGATAGCCGTACTATTAAGAGGATACAACGGAAAATCACTTTTAGGATGTGCATGTGCTCAAGGTCAAATCTTGCATCTAAACTAGCACTCATATACTTGCATTTCCCAAAATCAGCATTTTCCAACCGAGTTGTCCAACCCGGAGAGTTCGGACATTTGGTCCAGAGTATCCAGACTAGGTCTGGAGTTTCCGGATATTCAATCCGGAGTGTCCGGGTTGCACCGCTCGGCCAATAATTCAATTCCAAGCCTATCCGGAGTATCCGGATATTTTTGTCCAGATAGTCTGGATTATCCGGAGTGTCTGGGTCATTCATCCGGAGTGTCCGGGTCATTTCGAATTTGAGGGTAACGGATAGTTTTGGAAAAGTGTATTTAAAGCCTCCTCCCTCTCCCAACTGCTAGGATCTCTATTGAGCTCATTCATAGCAGCATTCAAGCCATTCCTAACACACTCCAAGCATTCAATAGAGCCCTCACTTCCTCCCACCTCTTGATTTTGTTGTTGATCCACATTTAGTGAGGAGAGGAAGAAGTAAAGTGCTAGGTGCATTCATTCCAAGTACTTGAGCACTAGTTCATCCTCCAAGCGATTCTCCGTGGTATTATTACTCTTGGAGGTTGAAGGTCTCCTAAATGGCTAGGAGTCACCGAGAGCACCCGAAGCGTGTGGTGTGCCCTGGTCGTTTGTGAAGGCGAGTCTCGCCTCCGAAAGGGAAGAGACAAGAAGTGAAGCCGGCGAGTGCATTTGTGTAACACCGGGAGGAAAGCGGGTTGAAAGAGACCCCAGCTCAAGTGCGACCGAGCCACCTCAACGGAGACGTAGGATTCCCTTCAAGAATCCGAACTTCGGTGAAAAATCATGTCTCTCACTTCTTCTTTCTTGTCTAACTTAACTTGTGTGGATTTGTTCTGTGGAGCTTCGATCTAGCTTGTTTTACTACTTTGCTCTAGATCCGCACTTGGTTAAAGTTCTAGGTTGCTTTTGCCTTCTTTCATTCTAGTAACTAGTTGCTAGATAGAGTAGTTTCAGTTTCGTTCCCGAGCCTCTTAACCCGGAGTATCCGGATAAAATACCGGATAGTCCGAACAACCCGGAGTATCCGGACAAAATATCCGGAGACTCCGAGTTGAACTGCTCGGGAAGTTTTAATTCCGCTGCATTATTTTAATTCGCCTATTCACCCCCCTCTAGGCGACATCTCCAGTCCTTTCACGCCGTCGTCCGCCGCTCTTCGCCACGGCTGAGCCAAGTTCCGAGATCCCCAGACCGAGGCGCATCCGTGGGGACAATTCACCTCGCTGGAATCACGTCCAAACGCCGTTGGGCGTGTCATCGTCTCCGTCTCCGGCCACCGCAGCCCCGCCGCATCTCCATCGTCGCCTCGAACTCGGACAGCCGTCCGATCAAGATCAAACGGCCACGGTGAGATCACGTTTCCCCGAAACCCTAGAGGATTAGATTAGATCTGGACCATTGGATCAAGATCCAACAACCCACGTAAGTCCACGTCACCGCAACGAAATTCACGTTGCGGCATTAGGATCCAATCTCAACCGTTGGATCTAGATCCAACGGCTCAGATGGAGCCACGTAGCGATAGCCGCACCGTGCACGGGTAGATCCCAGTCGTTCGATCGAAATCGAACGGCGTAGGGCGAGCCACGCGTCGCCACCTGGGTCATGCCATGCCATCCACGGTGCGGTGAAACCCGATCGGATCTGGACCGTCCGATCTAAATCGAACGGCCCAGATCAACCGCGTTAAATCCACACGTAAATCCTAGATCTGATCCGCACCGTTGATTTTCAAACCAACGCCCGAGATTGTGCCGCGTGTGCGTGCGTGTCACTGACACGACGGGCCCGCGTGTCAGCGGCTCAGCCAAACCGCACCGTGACGTCACCCATGATGTCACCGGTGGGGCCCGCATGTCAGTACCGTCGGCCGAGCGCGATGACGTCAGCGCTGACGTCATCCAGT
Organism: Rhipidocladum racemiflorum; assembly: GCA_036346355.1. Classification (NCBI taxonomy): domain Eukaryota; kingdom Viridiplantae; phylum Streptophyta; class Magnoliopsida; order Poales; family Poaceae; genus Rhipidocladum; species Rhipidocladum racemiflorum. Next base: position 70,853,360 of record CM070570.1, on the reverse strand, counting down.
GGGTCCCACCTGTCAGTGAGACATGCACTCGTGGACCGAGTCCACGGTGGACCAAGCCCGAACCGTGGACCACGTCCATGGACCGACTGACATCACGCTGACGCAATAAATCAATTTTTCAATAGAAAAATAATTCGGTGGAAAATGAATTTCCGTGCTGACGTCATGGTGACGTCATTAATCGATTTTTCAATATAAAAATAAATGAAATAATTCGGTTTAATGTTTTATTTGAATTTTGAAACTTCAAATGCTTATAACTTTTGCATTTTAACTCCGATTTGAGTTATTCCAATTTCTAAATTTTTATAAAATTGATATTTACTTAATGGTGAATTTTATTTAATTTTTGGACCAAAGTTTTTCTCTGTAATATTATTTAATTGATTATCTAAACTTCAAACGCTTGTAACTTTTGCGTTTTAACTCCCATTTCGATGATTCAAATTCCTAAAAATTCATAAAATTATGCTCTCTTTGTTTATAGACTTTAATTGGATGTTTGGACACTTTTTGTCTACTGTTTATTCATTTATTGCTATTTGCGCGCTTTACGAGTAGACGTTGAAGTGCCGAAGGCTTCGAAGGTGAAGTGTTGACCCAAGAGCCAACTCAAGACCAAGATCAAGTACTTTTTGAAGGCAAGTTATGCTTTGAACATGTTGATCCCATTTTTGAAATTAATTTGATTTAAACTAATGCATGCTAATTTAAATTAGAAAATACTTTATTTAATTATGGGAAAATAGATAACGGCCAAATTGCTATATGACTCCTTGATTATTTAAATATGTGCCATGACCCCATGTCACCCTAGTTGTGGACTATTTAGTTGGACATTATTAATTGACAACATGGGTTGGTTAGTACGATTGTAGTATGCTTAGCCCCGCCACGATGTTACGACATGATTTTGGACATTTACAAGTTAATATTGACTTAATGAGATATGGAACCTATTTTGGAAAAGTGTCATGTGTTATTGATGTTGTTGTTGATGGCACGTGGTGCATGGTAAACAACTGGGTTTTGATAAATAGATTTTGATCGGGGCATGAGGCAAGAATGATCGGGTGGGCCAGGTGTGGCACCGGGAAAGTTAATTTGGTTCTTCGGGTAGTCTTGCCCTAGTCACCCTAAGGACTTAACCTTGCGAGCCTTTAAACTAAGTCAATCTTGCAACCACATGTCCGAAATGGGACGGACCTAGTTGATTAAGTTGCTAATAACTTACTTGTGGTACCTCGGGGTGTCAACTACACCGTTTGTGTAGCTTGAAGGGGGAGCGTACCAGGGCTGCGGCATGGTACCCGTCCAACGGCATGTCGGTCCCATACTTCTCCTTTGCTAAGGGAAGGGATGGTGTAGGGCAAAAGCCGGAGAGGATCACTTGTGTAGTTAGAGGCTTCCGAAAGACTTTGTTATGGACTCTCGCCTTCGTGGCGTCTGACTGTATCTTGTGGGTAAATGCATAACCTCTGCATAGTGTACAACCTATTCAAATAGCCGAGTCCATGGAATTGGACACTGCTCGGGGATTACAGTCAAGGGTTAGACTTATGAAAATAACTTGGTTTCAAAAACTGGAGGAATTGGGATATGTGAAATGGAGCATAGGTGGATAAATGCTTTACTTGTTCTTTTTCAGCGGAGTTATTACCTATACTGTGTTTTACCGCTTTACAATCTATTACTGTATTTAAACATGCTGTTTACTGCAAACATACCTGTCAGCCTATCCTTTGTACAAAGCCATGCATATAGAATATTAGCTTGCATTCTGTGCATGACTTGCTGAGTACCAAGTACTCACCCTTGCCTCAAAACACAACGCTAGTTGAAGAGGAGTCTACGCCAGCTTCAGAGGAAGAACTTCAGGAGGAACTGTCTAACTAGGGAGCGAGCCCAGTCAGTTGCCTGTGGTATACTGAATGGCGCCACGATGATTCTTTTCCGCTGCAATTGTTTCTTTTAATAAGTTTCCGCCCTGCGAGGCGTACTTTTGTAACTCAACCATAAGGTCAGGCAACTAGTTACATTACCTTTTAATAAAGTACTTCACTATATCGCTGAGTATGATTGTGATATATACCGATGTTGAGACTGTGTGCACTAGCGTGATCCTGGACTAGTGTTGAATACACAGAGGGTCCGAATTTGCAAATTCGGGTCCCAACAGGAGAGCCTGTTTGCCCATTGCTTAATGTACTTATCATGGTAAGTTGACCAATCCTCATCAGCTTTACCCTGCATTGTAACACGCTCAACTATCTCAACTCTGGAATGTGCTGCATCATTCCAAATTGTAGTAAGACGCGATCAGGCACATGCATTTCCACTATTTGGAAGTAGATTAATGGAGTCCTTGATCGCCAAACTGCAGATCCAAATGAGCATAGTGTAGGCAGCCCACCAATCAAACTAGGTGTGTATGGAATGGGAAATGGGATAGATAATGTACTACTGTACTAGTGTACTACGTCCTTGTGGAATTTTTCGCTTTCGCTTTCGTTTCCGCTCCGTTCTATTCCATTTCCGTTTCCGACACTATCCGTTTTCGTGTCTGTTTCCGGGGTTTCCGATTTTGTTTCTGTTACCGGTAAAAAATATGGAAACAAAAACGGAACAGCTATTTACCGACCGTTTTCGTACCATTTTCACCCCTAATTGTGAGCACCTGTTATACCACCCACATGTTTGATAAGTGCTTTCTCTCTATGATGCCAATTTCTCCAACCACCAATAGAAAATGCATCAAACCCCTTACTATTTCCCCTTTTGAACAAGTAGCATACAAAGCAAAATGCAGATTCCTTCTTGATACTATATTCAAACCATTGATATTTATAAAACCATAAAGGAGTGAATTCATGCTCCCTATTTCCAATTTTCCTTCTCTCAAAATCATGTGCATAAGGTTGGAATGGACCTCTAAGAATTTATGCTCTTCGAACAACATCTTGATCGTTGACAGGATAACTTGTAATTGGCAGCCTTTCCCTTGGATCGTATGGAAGGCGATTGATATCATAAACTGGTGGTGGCGGGTCTGGCGGCGATGGTGAGACATCTTCAAATGGAGGTGGAACTAAAGGCGGAGAAGATGGCATTGAATTATCATTTTCTTCAATTACTCTCTCTTGTTGTAATGTGACTTCTTACTCTTCATTTTGCTCTTCCGCCACAGCCACAGCCGGGGAAGGAGATGAAGAAACAATAGCCTTCTTTGCTGCATGCTTTCGGAAAAGAGATGCAATATCTCCATTCCTCTTCATGTTTCAATAATTCCTTTCGAGTTAGTCTGCAACCAGGAAAAATAGCATAAAATCTTTAGTCTGAAAACTCGAAGCTAATTATATTTAATGCAAATTAAGCACAGAAACGCAAAAGTGCATACATGAATTATAGTTAACAAAAGGAGTGAAAGTAATTTAGCAATTAAAATGTCATACTGCATTAGGATTGTATTAGTATCTAATAATGGGAAAGATGGTTTAGCAAAAGATTCATACTTTGGAATTGGTTGTAGTTTCTGAGTACCCAATTGATTGTATTAGTACCCAATCAGATTCCCTTGACACCTAGGAATAGCCAATTACATATCGGCATTATGTGGAACAATTAAGAAGGTTCTTCTGTTGCAAGAGAAGTATTCCGAATCAATGATCAGATGGAGGTATGTCCCTCAATTACATGGTGTAGCAATCGGATGGATCAAAATCTAAAAAATTATAATAATACGAGTATTTTGTTGCATACTGTTTATAGCAGGTATGTTCGGTAATGACAGGCGGAGCACACGACCACGACAGGTGAGCGGAGAGGACCAGAGAGAAGCTCCCGACGAACGGTTGCGAGGCGGTGTATCCCTACCAGCCACTAGTGGACGCCGGACAGATAGGCGAAGCGTCTCTTCGAGTCTTTGAGTCCTGGCATCCGTCGTCCGCGTCCTGGCGATCACCATCCACGTCTCTTCGAGACTTCGAGTCCTCGATGAAAACATCTCGTGGCTTCTGCGTCTTTGTAACATCCCCAATTTCGGTCTTCTTCCAAAAAGTTAATTTAATTAAATTAAATTGAAAATTTGGATTTTCCTCGGTGTTAACCTGGCATCCTTACCCTTTCGATATTGGAGTTCAATCCTTCATCGTCCGAAAAATCGAATTTCCAAATTCCGGTCCATACCCGAGTTCCAAAATGCTCCAAAAATCCCGAAACCTACTGCATTAGGTTCTAAATATTCTAAAAATATTTTGGGCATTTTTTCCAATATTTTTGGAAACACTCTGGTATTTTATCTCTCGCGGCCTTTGGTCAAATGCTCTTTATTCGTCTCGGAATTTTTTACATTCCAAATTTTATCCAAATTCCATGAAACCAATTTTATTTGGTTTCAAATATTCCCTAATATTTTTAGGAATTTTTTCAAAATTTTTAGACCATTTTTACTATTTTATCTTGCGCGCTGTTGTTTCTTCAACTCTCGACCATTGGAGGGCTGCCACATGGAATGGCACCGTAGAGCTTCTTCCTTCCACGAACAAGCAGTTAAAGAGGAGAGCTCACCTCCTCCATTCATGGCCATTGAATCCTCCATCACCCATAACTCCTTTAATTCTCCACCAAATTGAGCAAGGCCGGATCCGTTGCTAAGAGGGAGACGAGCAAATTCCATTCCTTGAATTCTTTCGCCTTCAATCACGCCGGAAACGGCTCAATCCACCAAAATCCGAAAATCACTTAAATGGCAATAACTTGGCCGTTTCTCCGCAAAATCGCGTGCTTCCACTTCCTAAACCTTCGTCCTGGAGCCCTCTATCCCGTACTCACTTGCATTCGAAGCCACTCCATTCCATCTCACCAGAAAATTGCAAGAACCAACGACGAACACCGGTCTTCGATCTTGCCGCGGTATCTTTCGTTCTGGTGAGCCAAACTCGAGTCTGCTTGTCCCATTGCGTGCGCATGGATGTCGTGGACTAAACCCCTCAATCAATTGCAGGTTTCGTTGAGATTTGATTCCGAATTTCGCATTTGAACCTCACTGGCCAACCCGCCGTTCTTCGTTAAATTCATTGTCTCCCATAATCTATTCCGCAATTCCTTGCAATCCTAGACTCCACTAGAGATCCTTTACCTAATGCCATCATTAATTTTCAATTTTATTCCATGTTTTCTTGGAATTTTGGATTTTGCTTGGCCTTTGTTCATGCTTGCCCACGTCCGGCCGGCCGTCGCCCGTCACCGCCCCTTCGGCCCAGCTCACCGCCACCCCGTGCGCCCGTCGGCCTCGCCACTTGCATGACCGCCATCGGCGAGGCCTCCGCCCACGCGCCACAGACCCAGCCCACCGCCGCCCGCCGCCTTGGTCGCCCCCTGGTTCCAGCCGAGCCGCCGGCTTCTCCCACCAGACCCCCGTGCCTCGCCCAGCCCGCCAGGTGCCTTCGATGTTGCCACGCCATGCGCCTGCGCCGCCACCTCCCTCCGGTGCCGCCGTGCCGCTCGGCCGATCGCCACCGCCCGCCGGTCCACCTACCTCGCCGGTGCATGGAGCCCCATGGTCCTCTGTTTCCATGGCTTGGTGAGGAAGAAGACCCTTCCAATGACAGGAGGGTCCCGCCTATAATAGAGACTAAATAAAACCAAAAATCAGGAAAAAGAAAAGATTCTCCAGAATATTCCTCAATTTCATATTTTCCAGAATTTCTAGATTTCGAACGCTCATATCTTTTTCGTCCAAACTCCAAACCACTCCGTTCAAATTCCTAAATTCATCAAAATTCAAGATCTACCTACCAGTATAATTTTTTTATATAGTTTTCTGGATTTTATTTATTTTATTGTATTTATTTGTTGTACCGTTTTGCGCGTAGCTGAAGATCCTGCCGAGTCCGCCGACCCCGCCACCGAACTTTAAGGTTTCGAGTCTCTCGTCGCGCACGAAGGCAAGTCTCCTTGACGCATGTCGCTCCCATGTTTGCAAATGTTTTAAACTGTTTTACAACATGCACTGCTATTTTTATAATCTTATGTCAAATATAGACTGTTAGTTACTCCGAATTGCCATCATATCCTTGATTGCTGTTATCCCTGATTATTTGTAACCCTAGGATATTTTGTTATGTCATGCCTATTGTGACTCATGTTAACTAGTGCGGTAGTTATGCTTAGTGCGAAAATTGACTAAATGACCCACGGGTGGGATTATAGCAAAGTTACAATTTAAAGTATGATTTGAGAGTTATAGCAAAGTATTTGCTACTGTTTATATTAAAATAAAAATAAAATGAAAATCGGTTTAGACTTGGGCGGAATGGAATGTCGGGCGGGTGTAGATGGAGCAGTAGTTTCATTGTGCGAGTACCACCCCAAGTCAATTAAGGACCGACGCTTATGACTGTCCATCTTAAGCATAACCGTACAACCACATGTCTATAATGGGTACGATCTAGCTGAATAATGTGTAGAAACCAAACTTAGACTCACCAGTTGGTGGAATGTGGGCGCCAGATGGAGGCGAGTCGTATTTTCTCACACAGCGCAAGAGGGCGCAAGATGGAACCCTAACAGTGGTGAAACCTCAGCGGGTGTAGTCAGGATAGACGTATACATTGTAAAGGCCTTGTCATGATCTCTCTGCCGACACACCAAAAGAAGTGTGTTAATTGAATGGCACTAAAGAGATGATCATGTCTTGTGGGTAAAGTTGTACACCTCTGCAGAGTTAAATCTATTCGAATAGCCGTGCCTACGGTCAAGGGCAAAGCAAAGAATGCTTTCATACTGGTAGACTTGCTTTTGATTTTAAAAATAGCTGATGTTTTGGGATTCGGAAGTGGTTAGAACTTTCGAATGTTTTGCTGACGGATTGAGCCAATCAGGTAGATGGAACCTGCTTTGATCATGACGGATAGAGTCATGAGTTGGTTTACCTTAATCTTTTAAATTGTGGTGGATAGAGACTTTATACTTGTGTTGGTAGAAAGAACCTTCACTAGACTATTAACTAATTCAATTGTTAAAATAATTGTTAAAATGTGCTTTGTGAAATTATTATTAAGTATGATTTGATGAAACTTAGCTTTATGCAAAAGAAGCATAATAAGCCTTCCTTGGAAAGCCCTACATGTTGCATAATTTTTCTGACTTGCTGAATACTTTTGTACTCACATGCTACACAAATGTTGTCATCAGAAAACTATCAGGATGCAGTTGAAGACGGTGAGTTCTACACCGAGGAGTTTTAGGAAGATCGCCAGGACAACTAAGCGCATTCCTAGTCATCGCCTGTGGAGTTATTTGGGTTTTATTACTTGATATTTTTTTCGCTGCCGTGCACTCTGGTCATGTAACCGAGAGATGTAATAAATAGCCATGTGGCTGATACTTTATATTTATGTTATTAATTCGCTCTGTTTGGTAATGATTCATCACTGTCTGATTGTGTGTACTAGCTACTGATCTGGAACTAGTACAGAAATACATAGGAGATTCCAGGTAGCCGATCCGGGGTCTCACGGTCTTGGACTCCTGGCGATAGGCAGGTCCCTTTTAGTAATCACAGGGCGCAGGCAGATCTCTTCGAGACTTCCAGTAATCTATCGTGTCACGGAGTGGGCCGGCCGGCTGGACATTGGTTGGGCCACGGCTCAACCATGACAACATTTGCCTCCACCAGTGGCGTCGAGTCAGGGCGCACACATGCATAAACCAAACATACCCTTTATTTACCTCATGGGCTGTCAGAAGAACAGCCCGCCACTAATGTTCGTTACGTGGATGCTTCAGTTAAGGCAAAAACGTGGATATGAAAAATATTAGAACAGTGCTTCTATATATATTTTTTAAATTATACAAATATTAAAGCATGAATAAAGGATATATAGATGATAATTGCTTACCTCTTCGTTTTCTTCAAGATTTATTTAACTTACAATGAGAGAAAAAAACATAAAATCACTGTTTAAAGTACTATGAGAAACGTTGTATACATTTTTTTTTAAAATCGCACAAAACCGGCAGTGGAGTGCAGAAACTAGCCGGCACTTACGTCCCAAGAAGTTGTCGTACGAAAATCATAAGTCATCGTCTATAGCAGCTCTCCGTGAATATTACTTTCTCCCATCACAAATATATATTATTTTGAATATCAACAGGGTTCACAAATAAAAAGAATATTACTTTCTCCAAAAACAAATATATATTATTTTGAATATCAACAGAGTTCACAAAAAATAACTTTGATTACTAACTTACATTGTAATATAAGTAGGAAACTCAATTAAATTATAATATTATAAAAGTATTTTTCAAGATAAATCTTTATATATTATTAGAAGTATCTAATATTGATATTTAAAACATATCAATAATCCAGATTTTAAAAGTTTGACTGTATGAATGCCAAAATGACATGCTTTTAGGACTAAGGGAGCAGCCATTAGGCGCCTACCGAGGAAGCAGGCGCGTGTAAGAGATCAGATGGCGCACATCTTTTACAACTTCATCCATGTCATGAAGAAGCTCAGCATGTCTGTCTATGTCAGCTCTCAAGGAAAAAAAATCCAACATCTACCACGGGAGAAAGACGATCAAGATGCAAGCTAATAAACCAAAATTGCTTTATCTGAAGGATTTCTTATGGAGCTACGACAAAATCAGGTAGCCTTCTTGGATTGGCATTGGAGGCATTGTCTTGAAGAAGAGAAGCGCAAGATCAACACAAGCACCAAAAAGGAATAAATCTACAATGTGGTGTATAGCGAATTTACAGGAATACAGCAAAGGGGAGAGAGCCTAGGGTTAATAGTGTACCAAATATTTACAGGAAGAAAGGATGATCTTAACCTAGCCATTACTAATGCTAGACCTAGTATATATATTCTCAGTTCCTAGTGCAATTGCACAACTACTGAATATAAGCTGAATCTAGCGCGCGTCCTGCCAGCGTCGTCAGACTCGCGTTGTTAATAGAGCTCTCTGAGTTCTCCCTTGCTTCTTGGGTTCCACATTTCCTTTCTACGAAATATACAGGTTGATTTGGAATACGTAGCGGCATGGTCTCATTGTCTAACATAGACACAACTACTGACATGAGTGGCAATCTGTAATATCCCCTGGCGCTCAGGATCAGGCGCGTAAGACGATCTCGCTGTGGGTGGTGTCGAGGAGAAGAACAAGACAACAAAGAACGAAGAAAGCAGAAGAAAGAGGTGTTGAGAAATTAGACAATTTTCATATTAAATTCCGAATATAAATCATGAACAGCATCATAGAAACTAGCATGTATTTCTCTACCATACTAGACAACACGAACATGACCATCTTGTTAAACATGATTAACAACGAGATTAGGACAGATCGAACGTACTGAGTAGAAGAAGATGCAGATGTCGCGGCTGGTGCAGTCGCGACGTTGATGTGAACGACGTTATTGACGGCACGTCGCAGGAGCCGTTCATTGCGCCGCCTAGCAGCAAGAACAGGAAGGTGACCCGTGATGAAGATCTTGAGCAGTCGCGGGAAACGTTTCCCAAAAACCTTATTCGCCCTCTCCCGGTGCAGGATCTCGAAGGCGAAGGGTTCCGGAGACCTGCTCTCCTGATCGCAGGTTCACGCCGGTGCTCGGAATAGAGAAGGCTACGGTGGTAGCGCAACAGCGAGATGTGGCAAAACTCTAACCCCTCTCAAGCCTCAAGCACACTCCTGGTGGCGGCCGATAGGTAGTTTATATAGAGAGCCACAGGTGTTTCTCCCCTTTCACTAGCAAGGTGGGACTAAAGGATTTCACCATCCTCTTGCTCCCACATGGGCCTTTGAGATTTTCTCTAGGAATTAGTTGATCTAGGCCAAGCCCACTTTATTCCAACAATCCCCCACCAGATCTCAAATGCCCATTTAGAGATTTGCCAATACTCATTGTTGTTTGATATACCAGCGTTTCAGCAGAGGCTGTTAAGTTGAACTTCTGCCTAGAGCTCGAAGCTACATCCATCCGCAACTTGAACAATGGACTAAACCTTGAATTGCAAGTTTTGTGTGAACAGATTTCACTCAAGCTCATAACTGATACCTGGCTGCCAGTAGCCCCCTCCGCGGGTGGAGCATATGCGTCATACTCCATGGTCTCTTCATGAGCTTACTAGAGATCACCCAGGTCTCATAGACTGCGACGTTAGACAGTCGGGCTCATATAGGTGTGTTCTTTCAAGAATGCTCTATAGGAAAGCATCTTCGCTAGTTAAAGCCAACAGAAACACATTAAGGCATATCGCCATCCTGCCTTACAGCCTTTTGAGAGTATTGCATCTTCACTTGGAGAGGGCAACATATTACTCTCCGCAGTTCGCCAATTGCTTGTTTTACCTAGGACCTAATTCACGGGATCTCCGATCACAAAGGCTGGGTTACCACAATGGCAACTTATATGGGTCTCATACCCATCTCCCTAGATGCACCTTCTATCACATTCCGTGATAGTCCCTTTGTAAAGGGATCTGCCAGGTTTTTGTCTGTTCGAATATAAGTCACACTTATTACTCCGGAGTTTCTTAATTTCCTAACAGACTTCAATCGTCTTTTATCGTGTCTTGATGACTTCGTATTATCCTTAGCACTGTTCACTTTAGCAATCACAGATTGATTATCACAGTTCATAAGGATAGCTGGTATTGGTTTTTCAACCACCGGCAAGTCCATCAAGAGCTCACGCAGCCAATCTGCCTCTACAGTGGCTGTATCTAAAGCAGTGAGCTCTGCCTCCATGGTTGACCTTGTCAAAATGGTCTGTTTGCAAGACCTCCATGATACTGCACCACCACCAATGGTAAATACATATCCACTGGTAGCATAGAGCTCATCAACATCAAAAATCCAGTTCGAGTCACTATATCCCTCAAGCACTGCAGGGTGCCCTGAATAGTGAATCCAATAACTCATAGTACCTTTCAAATAGCACATTACCCTTTCAAGTGCATGCCAATGATCAGAACCCAGGTTTGACATGAACCTACTCAATTTGCTCACAACAAATGATATATCAGATCTTGTTGCACCAGCAAGATACATGAGCGAACCGATAATCTGAGAATAGCTTAATTGGTTTAATCCAATTTTCTTATTCTTTATCAGTGTCACACTGGAATCATAAGGAGTGGGAGAAGGCTTGCTGTCCATAAAGCCAAACTGGCTCAAGACCTTCTCCACATAGTGGGATTGCGAAAGAGTAATCCCACTCTCATCCTTAATAAGCTTGATGTTCAGAATTACATCAGCTTCTCCCACATCTTTCATATCAAATTTCTCTGATAGGAAAGACTTTGACCTCATTGATCACATCAATATTTGTGCCAAAGATCATGTAAAACCCCAATTTTTGCTTTTCAAGATTTTAAATGTTATTTGTGCCATTTGTGAATTTTTGGAATTTTCTGGAATTTATTTGGATTTAATTTGAATTTATTCCCTTTTCAAATAAATAAAGAATTAAAAGTTTCCAATAAAATTTTGTGGGAAATATTTTATTTGAGTACAAAATGTCCAAAAGTATTTTTTAGAATTTTTCTGGAATTTTTCTGATTATTTAGCTATTTTTCTTAAATTATTTGAATTTCTAGAATTATTTTGAATATTAAATAGCTGGAAAATCCGAGTGGGTTAGTACTGTTCATGCGACCGAGCCCGAGTCGGACTCGAGTCCGAGTCCGACCCGAACCCGATCGCGCTGCGTCTGAGTCAAACCGAGTCGGACCGAACCCTAACTCGTGGACCGTTGGATCAAGATCCAATGGCCCACAATGAGCCACGTAGCCCACGTGTGCCCGCACCGCACTAACCAAGGATCGAGTCGATCTGGACCGTTGGATCTAGATCCAACGGCCAAGATCAACCCGTAACGGTTCGAGCCGTATCCGGCCCGGACCCGGTTCCGCCCGCGCGATCGTGGCCGTTGGATGCGCCACGTGTACGGTCCAGATTGCGTCTTCCCCGTTCGAAACCCTGCCGGACTCCGCCGCCGTGTGGAACAAGGGCTCCGCCTCCAGCGCGGACGCCGAGGCAATTTAATGACCGGGTCGTGTCCCGAGGACCGCCTTGACCTTGCGCAGCCGTTGCCCTAGCCGCCGTTGCCCGTAGCTCACCGACGCGCTCGCGATAGCTCGCTGTAGTTGCGCTCAAGCTCCGCCTCAGTTTTTGCTTCGTTCCGCCGTCGTTCTCCGCCGCCGTTGAGCCCAGATCCGAGACCCCCAGACCGAGGCGCACCCGTGGGGACGATTCACTTCGCCGGAATCGCGTCCAAACGCCGTTGGGCATGTCGTCGTCTCCGTCTCCGGCCACCGCAGCCTCGCCGCGTCACCATCGCCGCTCCGAGCTCGAACAGCCGTCCGATCCAGATCAAACGGCCACGGTAAGATCATGTTTCCCCGAAACCCTAAAAGATTATATTAGATCTGGACCGTTGGATCAAGATCCAACGGCCCACGTTAGGCCACGTCACGCAACGAAGTTCACGTTGCGGTGATTAGATCCAATCTTGACCGTTGGATTTGGATCCAACGCGTGAGATCTAGCCACGTAGCCCGTAAACCGCACTGTGCTAGGGTTAACCTCAGCCGTTAGATCTTGATCGAACGGTGGAGATCAACCGCGTTATTCCATATGCGTAAACCCTAGGTCTGATCCCCGTCGTTGATTTTCAAACCAATGGCCAAGATCGTGCCACGTGTGCCCTAGCCGCACCGTGCGACGCGCGCGCGCGTGCGTGCGTGTCACGGACAAGACGGGCCCTCATGTCAGCGGAACAGCCGAACCTCACCATGACGTCACCGGCGTCCGCGGTGAAACCGCTGTCGATGGCGTCGGTGAGCCGAGCCACGGCGTCAGCAATGACGATATCCAGTGGGTCCCACCTGTCAGAGACACGTGGACCGAGTCCACGGTGGACCGAACCGAACCGTGGACCACATCCATGGACTGGCTGACGTCAGCTGACGCAATAAATCGATTTTTCAAAAGAAAAATAATTCGGTGGAAAATGAATTTCCGTGCTGACGTCATTAATCGATTTTTCAATATAAAAATAAATGAAATAATTCGGTTTAATGTTTTATTTGAATTTTGAAACTTCAAATGCTTATAACTTTTGCATTTCAACTCCGATTTGAGTGATTCCAATTTATAAATTTTTTATAAAATTGAGATCTACTTAATGGTGAATTTTATTTAATTTTTGGAACAAAGTTTTTCTCTGTAATATTATTTAATTGATTATTTAAACTTCAAACGCTTGTAACTTTTGCGTTTTAACTCCGTTTTCGACGATTCAAATTCCTAAAAATTCATAAAATTATGCTCTCTCTGTTTATGGATTTTATTTGGATGTTTGGACACTTTTTGTCTACTGTTTATTTATTTATTACTATTTGCACGCTTTACGAGTGGACGTTGAAGTGCCCGAAGGCTTCGAAGGTGAAGTGTTGACCCAGGAGCCAACTCAAGACCAAGAGCAAGTGCTTTTTGAAGGCAAGTTATGCTTTGACCATGTTGATCCTATTTTTGAAATTAATTTGATTTAAACTATTGCATGCTAATTTAAATTAGAAAATGCCTTATTTAATTCTGTGAAATTAGATAAAGGCCAAATTGCTATATGACACCTTGATTATTTAAATATGTGACATGACCCTTGTCACCCTAGTTGTGGATTATTTAGTTGGACATTATTAATTGCCAACATGGGTTGGTTTGTACGATTGTAGTAATGCTTAGCCCCGCCACGATGTCACGACATGATTTTGACACTTACATGTTAATATTGACTTAATGAGATATGGAACCTATTTTGGAAGAGTATCATGTGTTTTCGATGTTGTTGTTGAAGGCACGTGGTGCTTGGTAAACAACTCGGTTTGATAAATAGATTTTGATCGGGGCATGAGGCAAGAATGATCGGGTGGGCCAGGTGTGGCACCGGGAAAGTTGATTTGGTTCTTCGGGTAGTCTTGCCCTGATCTCCCTAAGGACTTAACCTTGTAAGCTTTTGAACCGAGTCAATCTTGCAACCACATGTCCGGAATGGGACGGACCTCGTTGATTAAGTTGCTAATAACTTACTTGTGGTACCTGTCGAGGAACGCGGTATGCTACTCTAGCACAAATTAAAAATTTCTACCGCGCAACCAGAGAGCTACTCGCAAGAATAGGATCATAGAACAATTACCACTAGACGCGCAGTTGCGGAATCCTTCACGCGTCGATGTAGTGGATCGTTCCCGCCGCAGTCGTGGATCGTCCTCGCCTCACCGTGGATCGTCCTCGCCTCGCCGTGGATCGTTCTCGCCTCGCCGTGGATCGTCCTCGCCTTGTCTGGCTGCGGATCGTCCTCGCACGCTGCAGTCGCAACAGCGTCACCACAGCAGTCCACACGTCCAGGGATGGGACGCCGTGCGTCGGTGTGCAAGCACCGGATCGCTCGGCAGGGGCAGCGAGAGGAGGTGGCTAGGGTTTCTGGCGAAACACCTCTAAAACGCACGGAAGGAGTGTTCTACGCCCAGCCTCCTCCCCTCCTTATATAGGCACGAGGTGAAAACCTAGGCAGTCAGGTCCCATCTACGTGCTAGGCCCACGAGGTCCATTAATTACGGATCCAATCTGAATTAATGCGTCCCAGCCCGTTAAGTGTGTGACCCTGTAGGTTCATGCGCATTTGGACATGGATTTGGAAGACCCTTTTCTAATCCAATAGTCAGTAGCGGCTCCTTGCAGAGCATGCCAACTCCCAAATGCATATGACTAAAAATCTTGATGTAATAATCCCTTTGCCAAACTATATGAAGATCGAACTCAAGGCGAGAAGAATGTCATCCTTTGACAGTTCAATCCATCTCTCGTATCCATGATATATTAATAAGTTGTGATTGACTCCTCAATCACGGCATGGCCATGCACTTCCTTAATAATATCACACGAGTGGCCTAGACATATATCTCCGTTACACCGGAGTGGCAAATCCCATCTTGATCGCTCATTTCCCTCTGCATGTTTCATAGTGAACATGAAAGCTACCTTTATAACTATCCGGTTAGGAAATAGTGTTTGGTAACCCCAAGGTAAACTATTAAACATGTAGGAAATATGACAATCTCAGGTCTAAGGATCATACATCTACTATGTATGAGATACACTGATGACACATAAGAATGTAACATTCTCGCAGTGTCTCATTGTGGGTCTACCTAACCCATGTTCTTCAACATGTGTTCACAATGTATTGATGATATCTCCATATCCCATGATCTATGAAACATGATCATCGATCAAGACATGTCTTTGATCTATTCATCGTTGTCCTATACGATGATATCCGATCAGAGATATTTATCGAATTATATCAATAAGTAAAGAGCTTCATAAACAAGTCACACACTTGTTGATCAAAACAATGATATACATTCATTGGACCAATAATCATATTATTATTCATAAACATAGTCATGTTTCAATCATCCGTATGATTGCCTCAAGGGCATAACACTAACAGTCTCCCACTTGCACTTGAGTCAATCAATTAAGTATCTAATACCAATAGACCTCGTGTGCACCTCATGCTTAGGATGTGGCAGTGGCTTTGTGAACGGATCAGCCACATTGGCTTCCGTATGTATTTTTCATATCTTCACGTCACCTCTATCCACAATCTCGCGAATAAGGTGAATGCGTCGGAGTATATGTTTGGACTTCTGGTGTGATCTAGGCTCTTTTGATTGTGCAATGGCACCACTATTATCGTAATAGATGTCCATTGGATTAGAGGCACTAGCGACCACACCAAGCTCTGAGATAAACTTCTTTATCCATACAGCTTCTTTTGCGGCATCCGAAGCCGCAATGTACTCCGCTTCTGTCGTAGAGTCAGCCACCGTGTTTTGCTTGGAACTCTTCCATCTTACTGCTCCTCCATTTAGTGTAAACACAAAACCGGATTGTGATCGAAAATCATCTTTGTCAGTTTGGAAGCTTGCATCGGTGTAACCTTTTACAACCAGTTCTTCCTCACCTCCAAAGACTAGGAACATACCCTTAGTTCTTCTCAAGTACTTTAGGATGTTTTTCACGGCTATCCAATGACCATCACCGGGATCCGCTTGGTATCTACTTGTGACACTTAGAGCATACGAGACATCTGGGCGCATACAGATCATGGCATACATGATAGATCCAATAGCCGAAGCGTATGGAATCTTGCTCATCCTGTCTCGCTCATCAGTTGTCGAAGGACACTGATTCTTGCTTAGACTGATGCCATGTGACATTGGCATGAAACCTCTCTTAGATTCATGCATATTGAACCTTTTCAATACTTTATCAATGTACGTTTCCTGGATTAATCCAATCAACCTTTTTGATCTATCTCTATAGATCTTTATGCCCAAGATATAGCATGCTTCTCCCAAGTCCTTCATTGAGAAACTCCTTTTCAACGAAGTCTTAACGTCTTCAAACATAGGAATATCATTCCCGATCAATAATATGTCATCCACATACAAGATCAGAAACACAAGTGCGCTCCCACTAGCCTTCTTGTAAACACAAGGCTCTTCTTCGTTTTTGATAAAGCCAAATCCTTTGACCACTTCATCAAAACGAATGTTCCAACTCCGAGATGCTTGCTTTAACCCATAAATGGATCTCTGAAGCTTGCATATCTTTTTATCATTTTTAGGATCAACAAAACCCTCAGGTTGTATCATGTATACATCCTCAGATAGATTCCCATTAAGGAAAGCTGTTTTGACATCGATTTGCCATATTTCATAATCGAAATATGCAGCAATTGCTAAAATGATCCGGACAGACTTGAGCATGGCTACCGGTGAAAAAGTTTGATCATAGTCAATTCCTTGAACTTGTTTGAAACCCTTTGCCACCAACCGTGCCTTATAGATCTGAACATTTCCATCTACATCTGTCTTCTTCTTGAAAATCCATTTGCATTCTATGGTTTTTACACCATCAGGAGGATCGACCAAGTTCCAAACTTGATTGTCATGCATGGATTGAATTTCGGATCTCATGGCTCCAAGCCATTTTTCGGAGTTTGGGTCCATCATGGCTTCTTCATAAGTCGTGGGCTCATCATTGTCTAACAATAATATGTCATGTCCATATCTTGTAGGTTCATGACGCAGCCTCCCAGACCTACGTGGGGCTGGTGTCTCTTCCACAGGTTGTACAACATTTTGTACATCATGTGATGGTTCAGTGGCAGTTTGAACATGTTCATGTGATTCTCGAACTTCATCGAGATGCACATCACTCCCACCGATTTCTTTTGAAAGAAACTCTTTCTCCAAAAAGACACCATTTCGAGCAACAAAAACTTTGTTCTCGTTTATTTTGTAAAAGTAATATCCTTTTGTTTCTTTAGGATACCCCACAAAGAAGCATTTTTCTGATTTAGGTGCGAGTTTATCTGATTGCAAACATTTTACATAAGCCTCGCATCCCCATATCTTGAGAAATGACAACATGGGACTTCTCCCAGTCCATATCTCATATGGTGTCTTCTCAACGGAATTTGATGGGACCCTATTTAATTTGAACGCAGCTGTCTCTAGAGTGAACCCCCAGAAGGATAATGGCAGATCTGTTTGGCTCATCATTGACCGAACCATATCCAATAAAGTTCGATTCCGTCGTTCGGATACGCCATTCCATTGAGGCGTTCTTGGCGGAGTAAGTTGTGGAACGATTCCACATTGCTTCAGATGATCACCAAACTCTTGGCTCAAGTATTCACCACCACGATCTGATCGTAAGTGTTTTATTGATTTACTAAGTTGATTTTGTACTTCGTTCTGAAACTCTTTGAACCTTTCAAAGGTTTCAGACTTATGCCTCATCAAATAGATATATCCATATCTACTAAAGTCATCAGTAAAAGTTACAAAGTACTGAAACCCACCTCTAGCAATCGAGCTCATTGGTCCACATACATCTGTATGTACTAGTGCCAACAATTCACTCGCCCTCTCACTAAAACCTGTGAAAGGGGTTTTTGTCATCTTGCCAAGTAAACAAGACTCACATGTTTCAAAAGATTCAAAATCAAATGAGGTAAGAAGTCCATCACCATGGAGCTTCTTCATGCGCTTCTCATTTATGTGACCCAAGCGACAATGCCATAAAAAGGTAGGGTTCAAATCATTTGGTCGATGCCTTTTGACATTAGTGTTATAGATATGTTTTTCTTTGAGTTCAAGGACGTATAACCCATCGACCATGGGACAACGACCATAATACATATCATTCAAAAATATTGAACAAACAAAGTTCTTTATTCTGAATTCATAACCTTCATGTTCCAAACAGGAAGATGAAATAATGTTTCTACTCAAAGCCGGAACAAAATAACAATTATTAAGTTCTAAAACTAATCCTGAAGGCAAATGCAATGGGTAGGTGCCAACGGCAAGACCAGCAACTCTTGCTTTATTCCCCACGCGAAGATCCACTTCTCCTTTTGCCAAGACTCTACTCTTTATCAGCCCCTGCATCGAATTGCAAATGTGAGCAACCGATCCAGTATCATATACCCAAGAGCTGGAAGAAGTAGTAGCAAGATTAATTTCTATAACATTAATACCTGAAGTGGAAGTCACACTCCAATTCTTCTTATCTGCTAGGTACTTCTCGCAGTTCCGTTTCCAATGTCCTGACTTCTTGCAATAGAAGCACTGGGTTTCGGGTTGAGGGCCGACTTTGAGCTTCTGAAGCTTAGTTTTGAGGCTCGTGATCTCATCTTGAGCCTTTCCCTTGCCCTTTCCCCAAGCCTTAGCTTTCCTCTTTTTGAAGGCAGTTGTTTTCTGAACCATCATCACATGATTGGGTTTCTTCTTAATGCTTTCCTCAGCAGCCTTAAGCATCCCATGTAGCTCGGTCAGGCTCTTCTCCATGCTATTCATATGAAAATTCATAATGAATGGCTCAAAGCTCTGTGGCAGAGACTAGAGAATTACGTCTGTAGCCAGACCAATGCTAAGGGGAAACTCAAGCTTTTCCAATCTCCCAATGTAGCCAATCATCTTGATTACATGTGGGCTAAGCTGATTGCCTTCACCAACACAAGCAAAGAGAAGCTTTGAGATACCATACCTCTCAGCCCTTGCTTGGTTCCCAAACATGCCCTTCAAGCCCACAATCATATTGTAAGCATCCTGGTCCTCATATTGCTTTTGCGACTCGAGTCCATGGTGACAAGCATGAGACAGTGACCTCTACGGAGGCATTAACATGTTTTTCATAATCAGCCTTCAAATTGCGAGGAGCATTTTCAGCTGGTTCATCAGGGATTGGATTCTCTAGAACATACTCCTTTTTTTCATGCTTGAGAACAATTCTCAAGTTGCGATACCAATCAACAAAATTTGTTCCATTTAGTTTTTCTCTTTCCAAAACCGATCTCAAAGCAAAACCAGGTGTAACAGTAGGAGCAGTAGGAGGTGCCATTGAACTACAACAAAAACATGCAAAGTTTCTAAGCACTATGTTTATGTAATACTTTCATTAAGCATTTTAACAAAAGAAACTCCTATTATGTGCCCCCTTTATGGACACATGGTGAGCATTCAAGATCCATATTCATTAGACCCTAGTGAGCTTTGGCATCACTGCTAGAAATCTAATGACATAGGTAAGCAACATCTTTGCTAATTACATCTTATGTAACTCTTGTTGGTTGAGCATGAAAACAAGTAATGAATGCCTCCGTCAACTTTGAGTCATGGCCAGGTCAACCCGCCCCTAGGGCTCACATGAGGGAGGGAGCACTTCCCGTTTCCTGGTGCCAATTAAGAAACCTACCCCATGTGTGTTTTCCTAGACACCAATCATCTTGTATCCGTTCCTTCATTACTAAAATCATATTCCAACCACTTATGTCCTTAAGCCCAAAACCGTTTTGATAGCTTAGTTAAATCAACCATTCTTATGCGCGATGTGTCCAACACATCCCTATCATCTATTTAAGATAGTCATTGATATACTACTTTGGCAGTCATATTAATAACGATCTAAATTCTTGATAGGTGCAACAATTGGGTGGACAAGTTTGATTTAAAATTTTAACTATGGTGATGAACAATATCTACTATGAACATGGCATCACATGCCATGAGCATAAAGAAAATAGCAAGGATTAAACACACATCCACATATAATCAAATTAAGATGTGAAATAGTATGGCCCTTAGCATTAGGATCTCCATCATCATGCTTGATTGTTCACCTTGCCATCATGCTTGATTGTTCACCTTGGCGTCATGCTTGATGCCACCATCTTCATCATTGTAGATGCAACTCCTTACAACTTTGATAATGAATATTACATGAGGGTTTGAAACATCACAAGTCGACACGCAGGTCGTTATACATTTTAGATTGAAATAGCCTTATGGATTGACACGGCACGCAGGCCATGTAAATATTACATGCATCACATACACATAGGCCATACTATTTCACACAACATCCTGCAAAACGAGTTAAACAAAATAGATTCTACGGCAGCGGGGTTCCAAGGGGCAACACCCCTGGCGGGGTTCCAAGGCGGCGCCCTTGCCATCCAGGCAGCGCCCAGGCGAGGTTCAAGGCGGCACCCACAGCGGGTCCAAGGCGGCGCCCGCAGCGATCCCATATGGTCGCGATTCGTGAACCCTGATGGCGGTAACCCGACCGGTAAGGGCAACGTCGTACCATGAACGGACTCACCCAAATCAAGATTGATTCGGTTTGCACTTTCCTCAAACCCTAAACCAATCGATCTCATCGACGGCTGCCTCCACCAATTCATCACATGAATCGGTTGAACATGTAATAGATCCAATCTACTATCCTCACATATCATATGTGCAACATCCAGATCACAAATCTATACGAGATGGCTCTGATACCACTGTCGAGGAACGCGGTATGCTACTCTAGCACAAATTAAAAATTTCTACCGCGCAACCAGAGAGCTACTCGCAAGAATAGGATCATAGATCAATTACCACTAGACGCGCAGTTGCGGAATCCTTCGCGCGTCGATGTAGTGGATCGTTCCCGCCGCAGTCGTGGATCGTCCTCGCCTCGCCGTGGATCGTCCTCGCCTTGTCTGGCTGCGGATCGTCCTCGCACGCCGCAGTCGCAGCAGCGTCACCACAGCAGTCCACACGTCCAGGGATGGGACGTCGTGCGTCGGTGTGCAAGCACCGGATCGCTCGGCAGGGGCAGCGAGAGGAGGTGGCTAGGGTTTCTGGCGAAACACCTCTAAAACGCACGGAAGGAGTGTTCTACGCCCAGCCTCCTCCCCTCCTTATATAGGCACGAGGTGAAACCCTAGGCAGTCAGGGCCCATCTACGTGCTAGGCCCACGAGGTCCATTAATTACGGATCCAATCTGAATTAATGCGTCCCAGCCCGTTAAGTGTGTGACCCTGTAGGTTCATGCGCATTTGGACATGGATTTGGAAGACCCTTTTCTAATCCAATAGTCAGTAGCGGCTCCTTGCAGAGCATGCCAACTCCCAAATGCATATGACTAAAGTACTGATGTAATAATCCCTTTGCCAAACTATATGAAGATCGAACTCAAGGCGAGAAGAATGTCATCCTTTGACAGTTCAATCCATCTCTCGTATCCGTGATATATTAATAAGTTGTGATTGACTCCTCAATCACGGCATGGCCATGCACTTCCTTAATAATATCACACGAGTGGCCTAGACATATATCTCCGTTACACCGGAGTGGCAAATCCCATCTTGATCGCTCATTTCCCTCTGCATGTTTCATATTGAACATGAAAGCTACCTTTATAACTATCCGGTTAGGAAATAGTGTTTGGTAACCCCAAGGTAAACTATTAAACATGTAGGAAATATGACAATCTCAGGTCTAAGGATCATACATCTACTATGTATGAGATACACTAATGACACATAAGAATGTTGTAGGATCGAAGTATACGAATATAGCAATCAGAGGGGGGGTGAATGATTGTGCGGAAGCTAAAACCAAATTCTTGACCTATTAAAAGTTCACCCCAAAACAGAACCAAATAATTGCCTCGTTTTCGACAAAAACAGAATGACAGAGGTTTGGTAAAACGAGAATTCCCGGAGATCCAACCGTCGAAACGATCTGAAATTTGGACACAAGAAACTAGATTCCAATACGAATCGAACCCAAAAAGAATCAGCTCGATCGGACTTACGGATCAAAAGTTATGAGCTTCGCAAGCTTGCTGATCCAGAACTTGACGAGAATCAATCTAATCAAAACTTCAAGATTAAACAAGAACGACAAAAGATTGATCAACTAGACTTTGAGAAACACTAGATCAATACCTAGAGAGGTTTTGATGGATCAAATCAAGATAAAACTTGAAGAACAAAAACCAATCTAGAACTAGAACAAGCATGCAAACAAGAACCAAAACAGAAAATAATCAGAGCGTAATGGTTCTTGTAGCACGCAAAAATCTTGGAAGAATTGATCTTTATTTCTTGTCTAAAATACTCTCATCAAAAGAGTACAAACCCTAAAACCAAGCTCAAAGCTTGATGCGCTCAGCTCTACTTGGTGCGTTTCAACAGGAGACCCCCCACCTATTTAAAGCACCAACCCACAAAGAGTTCTGAATACGATTCCTATTCCCTAGAAGGAATCCGTATCCAACTCAACTCTACTTGGCCCAACCAGGCCGAGTACAACTCTTGCACGCGTATGGCAACCCTACCATACTCACGTGACTAACACTTTGCACGCGTATGGCCACCTGCCATACTCACGTGACTAACACTTTGCACGCGAATGACCTCCTGCCATTCTCACGTGACTAACCATTCTTCATGTGCACCAGTCTCTTAGCCCGAACGTCCCGCATGACATCCTTGACCACCAAGACCTCGGTTCCTCCTGAACCTAGTCCCGAACCTCAGTTCCTCCATGAACCTAGTTCCGGTCCCGTCATCGACCACATTCGTCTTCGAGCAATACCTGCACATGAACAAACCACAAAACAAATCCGAGCACAAGTCCACGACTTGACTCAATGTCAATCCATGTAACTACTCACATGAGCATTGCATAAAGTCCACTTCAAAAGAAGCATCATGAAATCATCACAAATTTCATAATCTCAAATTCAAATTATTTCAATTACGCTCAAAACCTAATTCGGCAAAACGCATTCACGACGGACAAGGAAATATGGTCCGGCGTACACATGAAAAATCACTCAAAAAACCATTCACAACGGACAGACAAAATTGGTCCGTTGTACAAGTGAAAGTTTCGGTTCCAAGAAGAAAACCAAACGGACAAAAACACGTTCACAACGGACAAAGAAAATCGGTCCGTTGTACATGCAAAAATGACTTCGGTCATGAGCTCAAAACAAGTTCACAACGGACCAAGAAAAACTGTCCGTTGTACATGCAAAGGTTTCTGAAATCTTGGAGAAAGAGTTAGATTCAAGCGCTCAAAAGCAAGTCCACGACGGACAAAAAAACATTATCCGTCGTACAAGCGAAACTGACTGGTTTTGAGGAAAAAAGAGTTTGGCTCAAAGAGTTCAAAACACGTCCACGACGGACCCAAAGACATTGTCCGTCGCAGATGGGAAACTTACTGTTTCTTGAGATCTTGGTCCGGCGCAAAAAGCGAAACTTACTGCTTCTTGTCAAATTGACAAAACACATGAACAAACATATTTGCAAATTCAATTCTAAGCCAATTTTTCAGCACATGATTTCACAATCTCCCCCTTGATGAAAACATTGGCAACACCACTTAGAATTGAACATTTGGCATTCACTTTACAAAAGATTTTGAAATCCAAAGGATCAAGGACCAAAAAGAAAACACAGAATTCCCCCTTTGACCAAAATGCAAAACAAAATCTCCCCCTGAGAAGGAAAATGTGTGTGAATGTGCAATGTGCCCAAAAATTTCAAAATTCTCCAAACTTCTCCAAAAAATCTCAAAAATTCAAAAACAATTCCCCCTTTTTCTTCTCCCCCTTTTTCCTTAAACTTTTCAATGATTCCCAAATTTCTCCCCCTTTGACAATGGATTCATCAAGAGTAAAAGAGAGAACAGGTTCAAAATTTTTCCTGAAACAATGATTTCACAAAGAGAAACAAGGGAGTGCCAAGATAGGAAAAGATGAGCTCATTCGATCATATAACCTTATATATCACATAATATGCAAAATACATGATCTTGATGTGATTTTAACAAGTTAGGGAATGACATGCATCTCAACCTCAATTTAGTCAACTATAGCCAAGTACTAAGCAAGATCTTAGCAGAAAAAGCAAGACTTTAAAAATTGAAGCAACTAACAACTTAGGGCGAGCAAGTAGTTTCAACTCCAATCTAGTAGACCAATTTAATCTTTAATCAATAAGTTGCATGTGGCATGCTTGAAGCATACTTCTTTTATTTTCTAGGAGTGGCATGCTTGAAGCATACATCTTATCTTTGAGGGAATGGCATGCTTGAAGCATACATCTTATCTTTTAGGGAAAGCACCTGAAGCACATAACTTGAGGTTTTGCTTTTAACAACCCCTTTTTATTGATTCCCTTTTCTTTTCATTTTTCTTTGATTATAAACATGCAAAAATGATTAAAAGGTCTTATGAAAGAGTAAAGCTGAAAACACACTTGCTTCATAGCCCAAATTTGTCAAGAAGATTCAATAACAAGCCTAGAAGAGTAAGATATCACAGAGTATTTAGCTATAGGCAATCAAACCAAGGAATTCCAATATCATTTTTAGTTCAAGTGGAACAATTTAGATTATCATATATTAGCAAAATTACATAATATATAAAGAAATATGATAAAGTGAGCTCATTAAGTGAAAGAACTTGGCAAAGAAACTCCTCAAAACAATCCCATTGGATGAACAATTCCAAGTTCTCCCGAATAAAAGCAAAAGCGAGAAGAAGACAAAGGTTTTGTGAAAATGTCTGCCAATTGATGTTCAAGATCCACATGATGAAGCACAATGTTGCCTTTTTCAACATGATCTCTAAGAAAGTGAAATCCAATATCAATATGCTCAAGAAAAGGGATTACTCAAGAGGTGGCACGAACCAAATCAAATCAACATCCTCGAAAGTCAACATCGAATAGCTCTTAAACTAATCCATGAGGAAGCAGAAAGCCTAATGCCAAAATCTTGAGTTCCATGAAGATACCTGAAAATCCTTTTGTTAGCTTGTCGATGTGAAGCACGTGGGAAGCTTGAAAACAAGCACACACAAGCACGTGGGAAGAGTCTCTCATGTAAACCTCTAATTATCTCGTCCTCAACAAAGATTATCATCATCTTTATGAACAAAGACACTCTCCCCCTGAACATATGCACGTGTACCTGCATCATTTGAACTAGTGTCTTTTGCGAAAACAGAAGTGGAAGAAGCATCTCCAAAGGCAACACTTTCAACATGAGATGCACGAGTGAAGGAGAACCAAATCTTATCACTGAACATATGAAGTAAGCATCCGAATTCACTAGCCACATGTTCTCCTCCTCGCGTGAGAAGCCTACATAGAAGCGAGAAAGTGTCGAGGTCTCGATCTTTGGGGTTAGAAATAAGATGTTTAGGAATCGATCTTGAGACACACGACGGACAACAAAGAGGCACAACACGAGCGATCTTATGCACAAAATCAATTTTGCCTGTTCCGTGTTTCTAGCAACAAAAGGTGCTTGCATCACCCTAGGCACGTAGTGAGAAGCAAAGCGTGCCTTTCCGAAATTAGACCTAGCCTTAGCTCTTTCTTTCTTTTGTTGTTTGGCTAGTCTAAAGCAAAAATCTACTAAATGTCCATCTCTACCACAATGAGTGCAAGTGTATTTAACAGGATGTTTGGCTTTAGAAGTAGAAGCAACATTTGCATTCATCATAGTAGAAGATAACACTCCAGCAGACTTAAAGACAGTTTTCTTAGGCTCATTGACAATTTCAAATTTTCCTCCGTCAAGTGTTTTAACAACAGTGGGAGCATGTGATTTATGATGAGCATAAGAATCAAAACCTAAACCTTTGTTATGAGTGCTGACTTTTGATTGATCCAAAATGATGTTTAGGTTCTTCTTTCCTTTAGTGAAACGTTCTAATGATTTTTCCAAGTAATCAACTTTTCGAGAAAGAGTTAAACAATTATTGCAAGGAACATTCACTTTTCCTTTTTGCTTACGACAAGTTGAGCATGAAAGAACCTCATGTGTAAGCAGATCATCAGTCAATTGAGAAACCCTAGCATTTGCATCTTTTAATTTTAATTCAAGAGTTGAGCATTTAGAACAAGAAGTTAAACCATGCAAATCATCAGTGAAACAGCTAGCATGTTTAACATGTTTCTCACTTTTCTCACTTTCAGCATTAATTTTCTCAATCAAGGAAGCATGTTCTTTCCTAAGCGAAGTAAGCTCATTCCAAATTAAGTCACATGATTTGCAAGCATCATCATCAGGAATCAAAGTTTTAAGTCTAGCAATTTCAGCATTCAATGATTCAACAACAAAATCATGTTTCTTAATTTTCTTGTCACGTTTATCAAGCAATTTACCAAGGCGAGCAACAGCAATAGCTAATTCATCGTAGAAGGATCTACCTCATTGAAGTCGCATTTGTCATGATCGCCCTCGGTGAAGCCGTCATTGCTTTTGGCCATGAGACACAACCCCGTCAACTCATGCTTGCTTGGAGTTGCATCATCTTCGCTGCTCTCCGAGTCCACATCGCTTCAAATTGACTTGTTCAAGAGCGGAAAGAACTCGGTGAACCACCTTGCGGTTGATGAAGCTCTTCTTCTTCCTATCATTTGACGAGAACCTTTTCTTCTCATTCCTTCATGCGTTGTCTTTCTCCTCCTTTGATGTTTTTCCTGCAAGCTTAGGACAATTTGTGCGAATATGGTTGAGGTCACCACACTCATAGCATCTTGGAGGACCACCTCTCTTTCTCATTCTCACATTCTCGCAAAGCTTTGTTAAAGCGAGAAGAGAGTAGTGCGAGATCTTCTTCAGAAACTCTTCAAGTTGCTCATCTGTTAAAGAAGACATGGAAGACAAGGCAAAGCTAGAAGAAGAATTTGCATTTGACATGTTAGGGTTAGAGATCAAAGCAATTGATTTAATGTTACCCTTCTGGCAAGAACATCCAACTCATGAGTTTTCAACTTAGAGTAAAGAACATCTAATGTGAGTGTGTTCATGGTAGTAGATTCTTGTATAGATGTTACTTTCATCTCCCACACCGACATGTCCAAAGCACTAAGCAATTGTCGAGCATTTTCAGCATCGGTGTAGCTAACTCCAACAAGACGTAGATTGCTAAGAATTTTATTGAAACGTGCAAAGAAGTCATCTACAGATTCACTAGGTTTCATCTCAAAACGCATGTATTCTTTTTTGTAAATATCTTGGCGAACCTCTTTGACAGTGTTAGAACCCTCATGGTAATCACAAAGAGATTTCCATACCTCATATGCGGATCGAAGATGAACCACACGATCAAAGTCGCTGCGTCCCAAGCCTTGGATGATCAAGTTGCGCGCTTTGCTATTTGCTTCAACGTGTGTGCGATTGGTGTCGTTGACGTTGTCGTTTGCAGGGACTTCATATGGCTTGTAGACCTTCTCCCAAATTGTGAAGCCCTGTGCTTGGATGAACGCCTCCATCTTGGCCTTCCAAAACTGAAAATCAACACCATCGAACACACATAGTTTTGTCGAATAACGATCCATTGATCTAATCACCGGTTAAGATAGATTAGAGAAACCTTGCTCTGATACCACTTGTAGGATCGAAGTATACGAATATAGCAATCAGAGGGGGGGTGAATGATTGTGCGGAAGCTAAAACCAAATTCTTGACCTATTAAAAGTTCACCCCAAAACAGAACCAAATAATTGCCTCGTTTTCGACAAAAACAGAATGACAGAGGTTTGGTAAAACGAGAATTCCCGGAGATCCAACCGTCGAAACGATCTGAAATTTGGACACAAGAAACTAGATTCCAATACGAATCGAACCCAAAAGAATCAGCTCGATCGGACTTACGGATCAAAAGTTATGAGCTTCGCAAGCTTGCTGATCCAGAACTTGACGAGAATCAATCTAATCAAAACTTCAAGATTAAACAAGAACGACAAAAGATTGATCAACTAGACTTTGAGAAACACTAGATCAATACCCTAGAGAGGTTTTTGATGGATCAAATCAAGATAAAACTTGAAGAACAAAAACCAATCTAGAACTAGAACAAGCATGCAAACAAGAACCAAAAACAGAAAATACTGTAGCGACGTGGTTACTGTAGCACGCAAAAATCTTGGAAGAATTGATCTTTATTTCTTGTCTAAAATACTCTCATCAAAAGAGTACAAACCCTAAAACCAAGCTCAAAGCTTGATGCGCTCAGCTCTACTTGGTGCGTTTCAACAGGAGACCCCCCACCTATTTAAAGCACCAACCCACAAAGAGTTCTGAATACGATTCCTATTCCCTAGAAGGAATCCGTATCCAACTCAACTCTACTTGGCCCAACCAGGCCGAGTACAACTCTTACTGCAGCGTATGGCAACCCTACCATACTCACGTGACTAACACTTTGCACGCGTATGGCCACCTGCCATACTCACGTGACTAACACTTTGCACGCGAATGACCTCCTGCCATTCTCACGTGACTAACCATTCTTCATGTGCACCATTCTCTTAGCCCGAACGTCCCGCATGACATCCTTGACCACCAAGACCTCGGTTCCTCCTGAACCTAGTCCCGAACCTCAGTTCCTCCATGAACCTAGTTCCGGTCCCGTCATCGACCACATTCGTCTTCGAGCAATACCTGCACATGAACAAACCACAAAACAAATCCGAGCACAAGTCCACGACTTGACTCAATGTCAATCCATGTAACTACTCACATGAGCATTGCATAAAGTCCACTTCAAAAGAAGCATCATGAAATCATCACAAATTTCATAATCTCAAATTCAAATTATTTCAATTCTGCTCAAAACCTAATTCAAAGCAAACGCATTCACGACGGACAAGGAAATATGGTCCGGCGTACACATGAAAAATCACTCAAAAAACCATTCACAACGGACAGACAAAATTGGTCCGTTGTACAAGTGAAAGTTTCGGTTCCAAGAAGAAAACCAAACGGACAAAAACACGTTCACAACGGACAAAGAAAATCGGTCCGTTGTACATGCAAAAATGACTTCGGTCATGAGCTCAAAACAAGTTCACAACGGACCAAGAAATACTTTCCGTTGTACATGCAAAGGTTTCTCAAATCTTGGAGAAAGAGTTAGATTCAAGCGCTCAAAAGCAAGTCCACGACGGACAAAAACATTATCCGTCGCATGCTTAAATCGATCGGGTTTTGAGGAAAAAAGAGTTTGGCTCAAAGAGTTCAAAACACGTCCACGACGGACCCAAAGACATTGTCCGTCGCAGATGGGAAACTTATTGTTTCTTGAGATCTTGGTCCGGCGCAAAAAGCGAAACTTACTGCTTCTTGTCAAATTGACAAAACACATGAACAAACATATTTGCAAATTCAATTCTAAGCCAATTTTTCAGCACATGATTTCACAAATGTAACATTCTCGCAGTGTTTCATTGTGGGTCTACCTAACCCATGTTCTTCAACATGTGTTCACAATGTATTGATGATATCTCCATATCCCATGATCTATGAAACATGATCATCGATCAGTACATGTGCTGATCTATTCATCGTTGTCCTATACGATGATATCCGATCAGAGATATTTATCGAATTATATCAATAAGTAAAGAGCTTCATAAACAAGTCACACACTTGTTGATCAAAACAATGATATACATTCATTGGACCAATAATCATATTATTATTCATAAACATAGTCATGTTTCAATCATCCGTATGATTGCCTCAAGGGCATAACACTAACAGTACCTCGGGGTGTCAACTACACCGTTTGTGTAGCTTGAAGGGGGAGCGTACCTGGGCTGCGGCATGGTACCCGTCCAACGGCATGTCGGTCCCATACTTCTCCTTTGCTAAGGGAAGGGATGGTGTAGGGCAAAAGCCGGAGAGGATCACTTGTGTAGCTAGAGGCTTCCGAAAGACTTTGTTATGGACTCTCGCCTTGGTGGCGTTTGACTGTATCTTGTGGGTAAAGTTCATAACCTCTGCAGAGTGTATAACCTATTCGAATAGCTGAGTCCACAGTACTGGACAATGCTCGGGGATTACAGTCAAGGGTTATACTTATGAAAATAACTTGGTTTCTGAAATTGGTGGAATTGGGATTGTGAAATGGAGCTTAGGTGGATAAATGCTTTACTTGCTCTTTTACTGCAAAGTTATTACCTTTACTATGTTTTACCGCTTTACAATTTATTATTGTATTTATACAAGCTGTTTACTGCAAACATACCTGTTAGCCTATCTTTTGTACAAAGCCATGCATGTAGAATATTAGCTTGCATTCTGTGCATGACTTGCTGAGTACCAAGTACTCACCCTTGCCTCAACACAAACACCAGTTGAAGAGGAGTCAACACCAGCTACAGAGGAGGAGTTACAGGAGGAACCAACGAGTTAGGGGCAAGCCAGTCAGTTGCCTGTGGCATATTGGTTGGCGCCACGCATTATCTTTTTATTCCGCTGCTATTAACTCTTTTAATAAATTTCCGCCCTGCGAGGCTTACTTTTGTAACTTGACCATAAGGTCGAGTAACCCGTTATATTTTCCTTTTAATAAAGTACTTTACTATTTCGCTGAGTATGATCGTGATATATACCGATGTTGAGACTGTGTGCACTAGCGTGATCCTGGACTAGTGCTGAATACACAGAGGGTCCGGATTTGCGAATTCGGGTCCCGACAGATCAATATATCGTCCACATAAAGGCACAATATAACTCCTTCACCCCCACCATAGCGATAGTATACACATCTATCAGCCTCATTAATGGCAAAGCTCGCAGACGTCAGAGTGGTGTCGAACTTCTCATGCCATTGCTTAGGTGCTTGTTTCAAGCCATACAAAGATTTCAATAATTTACACACCTTGCTCTTTTGACCCTTTACTAGAAACTCATCAGGTTGTTCCATGTAAATTTTCTCATCTAACTCTCCATTAAGGAAAAATGTCTTCACGTCCATCTGATGAACGAGAAGACCATACCAGGCAGCCAGGGAAAGTAATACTTGAATGGTGGTCATTCTAGCAACAGGTGAATAAGTATCAAAGAAATTTTCGCCTTCCTATTGGGTGTAACCCTTAGCCACAAGCCGAGCCTTCTACTTCTCAATAGTACCATCAGGCCTAAGTTTCTTCTTGAACACCCACTTACAACACACAGGTTTACAACCATAGGGCCATTCAGATACCTCGCAAGTACCATTGGTGAGAATCGAGTCCATATCATTCTGGACAGCTTCTTTCCAATTGTCTGCATCTGAAGATGCATATGCCTCTGCAATGGACGTGGGATTATCATCCACGAGGTACACAATGAAATCATTGCCAAAGGATTTTTCAATCCTCTGTCTCTTGCTCTTTCTAAGAGCTTCATTGTCATCCTCCTCTAGAACTTTCTCAGGTGGTTGCTCAGAAGACTCAATAGGTATAATAGTTTCAGGAATTATCTCAGAAGAAAATCTAGAAGTGCTATGCATATCTTTCATCGGAAACATATTCTCAAAAAATGTAGCATCGCAAGACTCCATAATAGTATAATCATACATATCAGGCACATCATATTTAACTACTAAAAATCTATAAGGGATGCTCCGCTGGGCATCTCCCAGAAAGACACAATCCACTGTCTTAGGCCCGAGCTTACGCTTTATGTTAATCGGTACATTGACTTTCGCCAAGCATCCCCACGTGCGCAAGTAAGAAAGCGACGGTTTTCTCCCAACCCACTTCTCGTAAGGGGTCTTCTCCATGTTTCTGTTAGGAACTCTATTCAGGACATGACATGAAGTCAACACAGCTTCCCCCCACCATGCCTTAGACAAACCAGCCGTGCCTAACATGGCGTTCACCAAGTCAGTCAGCGTGCGGTTTTTCCTCTCGGCAATCCTGTTTGATTTGGGCGAGTAGGGAGGTTTCCTCTCATGAATAATACCATGTTCCGCACATAGATCATCAAAGATTTTGAGAAAATATTTGCCACCACGATCCGACCTATGGTGTTTGATCTTTCTCTCCAGTTGATTTCAACTTCAGCTTTATAAATTTTAAAGTAGTGTTGCGTCTCGTCTTTAGCTTTCAACAAGTAAACATAGCAAAATCTAGTTGCATCATCAATTAATGTCATGAAATATCTCTTTCCACTCTTTGTCAACACACCATTCATCTCGCACAGATCAGAATGTATAAATTCTAGAGGTGCCAAGTTCCTCTCCTCAGCCGCCTTGTGAGGCTTTCGAGGTTGCTTTGATTGCACACAACTATGGCAATAGTGAAATTCGGAATTAAACTCATGCTGGAAAGCCGATTCATAAGACCAAAGTTAATGTGGTATAAACGAGAGTGCCAAATACTCACATCATCATTAACACTACCACAAATATGGATCACAGACTTATTACTAAAATCTGAAAGGGAAAAGCGGAACAAGCCTCCGCACTCATAGCCTTTACCAATAAATAGTCCATGCTTCGACACAACTACTTTATTGGACTCTAACACTACCTTAAACCCATCTCTGCATAGAAGGGAGCCACTAACGAGATTCTTATTCATAGAAGGGACATGTTGCACGTTCTTCAGTTGCATAATCTTTCCCGAAGTAAACTTCAGATCCACTATGCCAGTGCCATGAACAGAAGCATGTGACCCATTCCCCATTAGGACGGAGGATTCCCGAGTGACCTGATAAGAGGAGAACATATTAATGTCAGAACTCACAAGAACATTAGCACCCGTATCAATCCACCACCTGGAAGACTGAAATACTGAAAACACAGAAGGTAAATTACCATACCCTCCGTCTCCAGTGTTGCTAGCGGTCACCGTGTTGACAGCCTTGGACGCCTGTCCATTGTTGGCCTTTTTCCCTCGACGGTCTGCACGATCTGGGCAGTCCTTAGAAAAATGCCTAACTTCACCACATGCGAAGCAGGGCATCTCAGCCTTGTTCATCTTCTTCTTCTTGAAGTTGGTAGTCTTATTAGGCTTGTTCTTCCCTTTGTTCTTGCCGTAGTTCTTCTGAACCATATTGGCGCTGGAATGGCCCTCGGCTCCATTACCACTGAAGTCCTTAGCCCGAGCCTTCTCTTCAACATCAAGGGACGCTATTAGAGTTTCGACTGGTATCTTTGTCCTCTTATGTTTTAGAGTAGTGCCGAAACTCCTCCACAAGGGAGGCAGTTTTGCAATGATGCAACCGGCCACAAAAGGATCAGGTAAGACACATTCCAGGAGTTCGAGTTCCTTGACAATGCACTGTATCTCATGGGCTTACTCTACAACAGAGCAATTATCAGCCATCTTACAGTCATGAAAGTTTTCCATGACATACAGTTCACTGCCCGCATCCGATGCACCGAACTTGGCGTTCAACGTATCTCACAGCACCTTCGCATCTATTATGTGCATGTACACATCACACAGACGGTCGATAAGAACGCTAAGAATGCATCCCACAAAGATAGTATTGGCATCCGTGAAACTTTTCTGCTGCTCAGCAGAGAGATCACCTTCAGGCTTGCCTTTAGTAACAGTCGGGACCCGAATTTGCAAATCTGGACCCTCTGTGTATTCAGCACTAGTCCAGGATCACGCTAGTGCACACAGTCTCAATATCGGTATATATCACAATCATACTCAACGAGATAGTAAAATACTTTATTAAAAGGAAATGTAACTAGTTGCCCGACCTTATGGTCGAGTTACAAAAGAACGCCTCGTAGAGCGGAAACTTATTAAAAGAGTTAATAGCAGCGTAATAAAAAGATAATGCATGGCGCCAACCAATATGCCACAGGCAACTGACTGGGCTCGCCCCTAGTTTGTCGGCTCCTCCTTGAATTCTTCCTCCAAGGCTGGTGTCGATTTTTCTTCAACTGATGTTGTATTTGAGGCAAGGGTGAGTACTTGGTACTCAACAAGTCATGCACAGAATGCAAACTAATATTCTATATGCATGGCTTAGTACAAAGGATAGGCTAACAGGTACATTTGCAATAAACAACATGTGTAAATACAGTATTAGATTGTAAAGCGGTAAAACATAGTATAGGTAATAGCTTTGCAGTAAAAGAGCAAGTAAAGCATTTATCAACCTAAACTCCATTTCACAAGTCCCAATTCCACCAGTTTCTGAAACCAAGTTATTTTCATAAGTCTAACCCTTGACTGTAATCCCCGAGCAGTGTCCAATACCGTGGACTCGGCTATTCGAATAGGTTATACACTCTGCAGAGGTTATGCACTTTACCCACAAGATACAGTAAGACGCCACAAAGGCGAGAGTCCGTAACAAAGTCTTTCGGAAGCTTCTAACTACAAAGTGGACCTCTCCGGTTTTTTCCCTACACCTTCCCTTCCCTTAGCTAAGGTGAAGTATGGGACCGACATATCGTTGGACGGGTACCATGCCCGCAGCCCTGGTACGCTCCCCCTTCAAGCTACACAAACGGTGTAGTTGACACCCCGAGGTACCACAAGCAAGTTATTAGCAACTTAATCAACTAGGTTCGTCCCATTCCGGACATGTGGTTGCAAGATTGACTCTGTTCAAAGGCTTGCAAGGTTAAGTCCTTAGGGTGACCAGGGCAAGACTACCCGAGGAACCAATTCAACTTTCCCGGTGCCATACCTGGCCCACCCAATAATTCTTGCCACATGTGAAAGACCGAGATGGCGATCAGAGGGGGGGGTGAATGATCCCAAATAAAATTATCCCCTACTCAATGTACTCCAAACAATCTCGCAAGGAAACTCGGTGCTCCTCAAAATCGCAAAACCCGCAAAATCGGGAACGACTAGACAACTATGTGTATCCCTAGCTTACATGGATGAGAGCCATGTATCATGTGAGGGATTTTTAAATCACAATCCTGGTTGTCAAGTGTCCAAAGAAAAGAGGGATCAATTCAAATACATCTTTTCTAAAAGAGATCAAGCCAAAACACAAAAGCCTCTTTTCAGAAAAGGAAAAGCAGATTTTTCAGGAATTGTCCTCTCTTAGAGCAGGTGAATGGTGAACTTCTGTTGCTCCAAAAATTGTGGGAATTTTTCACCCTGTGACCAGATGAGTCGTGAAGCCCTCCACCAGAAATCACCACAAAACTCCTTCTACAAAAATCAGGAAAAATCAAGATCTACGAACAGTCAGGATCTTCAATCAGGAATTTTGGGGCTCGGTTTTCACCTCACAGCTCCCAAACGGTGCATCCAGTGGACTCCAAAATTTTTCCAAAGATGGATATATGAGTAAGTCACCTTCTACAACAAGAATCAATCAAAAAGTATTTTTCTATATTTTTCTAAAAATCAAATACTGACTGCTGCGCGAAGAACAAGTTCAGGACAGATTTGCAATCGTGATAGAAACTTGATCTCTAGTCTATCCTAGGGTGCAAGAAATATGTAAAACCAAATGAGCACCCTCAAGACCTCCTTGATAAACATAATTTAGAAGGAGAGGAGCAAATCCAAATTGCGAGAAAGTAAATTGCGAGAATTTACATGCGGGAAAGTAAATGCTGAATTTAAATTGCGTAATGTAAAGACAATGTAAATGCGGAATTTAAATTCACAAGAATGTAAAGAAAATCTTTGTATTTTCTGGTTGGAAGGTTTACAAAGCCTCACTTCATGTGGGCAAAGCTCAAAGGAGCAACTCAAACCTTCAAGTTGGGAGGCTACCCCCTCCCCTCTATTTATAGCACCATGGGATCACCTACCACCCTTGGATGAGTCTCAAACCCTAGAGCACTCCATCAAGGGCTAGGATCAACCCACTCATGCCATGCCCACACTTGGGCCTTACATGGGCCAACATGGCCTTTCATGCACACGCACGCTTCTCAAAGCGACTAGACTTAACCACTACACTATCTTCTTGAACCGCGATCCAACGGCTCCCCTTGATCCGTGCAGTGTCAAGCTAGCTCCATCATCTTTTCCTTGTCTTCTTGACTTGCACGGACTCCGTCTCCGATCATCTTCCGGCGATCTTCGACCGTCTGGACCTCCAACGCACCTCGCCTAGTCCCGGTCATCCTCCGCCTCACCATGACCTAGCACCGTCATCCTGCAATCATCAAAGACAAGGAAACCCATCACATAGCATTGCCCAATGATATGCAATAATCATCACAAATGCTCACAATTCATCGTATCTCAATCAGCACATTGGTCCTACCGCCAGCTCACATCTTAGGAAGCTTTCTGCTAGAAATGATGAACTTGAATCATATGCTTCTAAGGACCCAGTCAGCTCATGTGAGGGCTGTAAGCAACTAAAACTTGACAATGATGCTTTGACTGTCAAGTGTGCTAAATTTGCTAAGGACTTACTAGTTAACTCACCAACTGGTTGCTTGCTGTGTGTTGGGGTTAAGGAGGACGTGGTCAAAGTCCACAAAGAGCTTAGGAAGAAATTAGAAGCCCAGATTGGTAGGATTAGAGATGCTCCCTGTGTGTCTTGTGAGTCCCTCAAGATTGAGGTTGCTTTTTGTAGGGAGAGATTTGCTCGTGCTATTCGTTCTTCTCCATCTGGCTCTTCTCCTGCTACTCCTTCCCCTTGCTCTTCTTGTGCCTCACTTTTTCGAGAGTGTCAGTACCTTATGAGCACTCTCGAGAAGTTTGTTGGGGGTAAGAAGAAGCTCAATCTTATCCTAGATCAATCCAAGATTAGCAGATTCAATCAAGGTCTAGGGTTTGATGCCTTGGAGCATACACGGGCGCATCCGCCCACTGTTGTGCGTGCCTCCAAGAGCGGAGAGATAGTGGTCGCTCCACAGGTGAGTACCACTGTGTTTAGATCAGCAGGAATTGTCCACGGGACGTCTGACGAGAAGGGTGCTTGTCATGCTACTTCAGCCCCCAAGGCGAAGTATACATGCACCTTCTGTCAGAAGGATGGACATATAGCTGATTTCTGTTTCAGACGCGCCAAGATCTCTCGGCGTGAGCTTGTCTGTGCTCTTAAGGGTATTCAGGGTCATCCCCAGACTCTGAGTGCGCCTAAGGCACACACGGCTTCTAGACAGGATAGACAAGGTAGAGTGTCTCCTGTTTTTGGACAGCGCATGGGGCTTGGTTTTCAGGCTTCTACTTCTGGTTTCGCCCCAGAGCTGTCCCGAGTCAGTCTTTCCGCCGTCCTCTTGATATTCCTCATTTTTTCCATCGAGGTAGATATCAGCGGCGTGAGTTTGTTTTTCCCAGCGGGAGGTCTGGGCAGCAACACTGGGATGGTTCGGCCTTTGCACCTCGGTGAACCAACCCAGCACCTGCTCCCAAACGTCCGACTGGAGCGGAGTCTGAGTTTGTGAGAGTCGAGTCACGGAGAGGTGCCAGATTGCATTCTTCTACTCCGTTGGATCGTTTCATCTGCGCACGATTGACTCAGTATTGGGTTCCTAGATCTGCACTGATCTATCCTAGTACTGAGACATCTGCTTTTCGCTCTTTTTGATTCAGGTTCGTGGGACAGGGAAGGGGGAGGTTTGGATCGTAGACTCCGGCTGTTCACGTCATATGACCGGAGACTCCCGTTGGTTTTCTTCCCTAGTCCGAGCTCCCGGTGATGAGGTGATCACTTTTGGGGATGCTTCTTCAGGTAGAGTCATCGCTAAAGGTACCGTCTGCATTAATGATCAATTTGTTCTTAAGGACGTTGCCTTAGTGAGTAAGCTGCATTTCAACTTGCTTTCTGTCTCTCAGCTTCTTGATGACGATTTCGAGGTCAATTTTAAGAGGAGCTCTTGTAGGATCCTCGATTCTTCTGGGGAGTTTGTTTGCGGGATTTCTCGTTTTGGGAGAGTCTTTCGTGCTGATTTTTCTTCTTGCTCTAGAGACTCTCTCCATTGCCTTATTGCTTCAGAGTCCTGTGATCTCTCCTTTTGGCATAGGAGACTTGGTCACATTGGCTTTGATCATTTGACTCGAGTTAGCGGCCATGATCTCATTCGTGGCCTACCTAAACTCAAGATGGTCAAAGATGTTGTATGTTCTCCTTGCCGACATGGCAAGATGGTTGCTGCCTCCCATCCTCCAGTCACCCGAGTGATGACTGATGCACCAGGACAACTGCTACACATGGACACTGTTGGTCCAGCTCGAGTCTTGATCGGCCAGTGGGAAGTGGTATATTCTTGTCATTGTCGATGATTTTTCGAGGTACTCTTGGGTGTTTTTCATGACCTCGAAGGATGAGTCTTTTTCACTCTTCAGGGGTTTGGTCCGTAGGTTGTCCGTTGAGCTCCCAGGTGCCTTACGAGCGATCCGTAGTGATAATGGCACAGAGTTCAAGAACTCCTACTTTAGCAAATTTTCGTGAGGAGTTAGGCTTAGAGCATCGCTTCTCCTCTCCATACGTCCCTCAAAGAAATGGCGTAGTGGAAAGGAAGAACAGGACCCTGGTTGAGATGGCAGGGCGATGCTAGACGAGTACAGTACTCCTAGGAAGTTTTGGGTCGAGGTCAGAGTAACGCGTCATGCCATGTTGCCAACAGAGTTTTTCTTAGGGCACACTTGCACCGCACTTCTTATGAGTTGAGATATGGGCGAAAGCCTAGTGTGTCTCATTTTCGTGTTTTCAGTTGCAAGTGCTTCTTCTTGAAGTCAGGGAACCTAGATAAGTTTGAGTCACGCTCAGCTGACGAAATCTTTCTGGGTTACTTGACTTCTGCTCGTAGCTATAGGATTTGGGCTGTAGACTTGGGTAGGATCATAGAGACCTGTGAGGTGACCTTTGATGAGGCTAGTCCCGGTGCTAGACCAGACATTTCAGGCTCTTCTCCTCTTTCCCAGTCTATCTTCTCAGAGGAAGTTGATGACGGAGATGAAGGCGCCTTGCCTGATCCAGTCACCATTCCTGCTCCCGAGGTGCCTCCCATTTCCATATCTGCACCTCAGGGAGATCAGCCCTTACCCTCAGACTCTTCAGCAGCTAGTGGCTCTGTTCCTACTTCTCCCAAGCGAGGAGTAGAGGTCACTTCTGCTTCT
Source organism: Rhipidocladum racemiflorum (assembly GCA_036346355.1). Lineage (NCBI taxonomy): Eukaryota > Viridiplantae > Streptophyta > Magnoliopsida > Poales > Poaceae > Rhipidocladum > Rhipidocladum racemiflorum. The sequence continues at coordinate 70,814,106 of CM070570.1, read as the reverse complement.
GGACCTCCCCGCCACATTCAACAGGCTCATCCACCTGACCAGATCATTGGAGATCTGTTTGAGCGAGTCACTCGCTCTAAGTCAGCTATGTCCACTTTCTGCCTCCACTCTGCCTTTGTTGCCTCTTTCGAGCCGAAGGATGTTTCTCATGCATTATCTAATGAGTCATGGATTAATGCCATGCATGAGGAGCTTGAAAATTTCGAGAGGAACAAAGTTTGGAAGCTTGTCGAGCCCCCTTCTGGTCACAACATCATCGGGACCAAATGGGTGTTCAAAAACAAGCAGAGTGAGGATGGGGTTGTAGTTCGAAACAAGGCTAGGCTAGTCGCTCAGGGTTTCTCACATCCGTATAGAGCTTTGAAAGGAGAACAACCTAATGAAGTTTGATAGTTAGTGTTGTACCAAAATTCAGCTAGAGCCAACCAGGACTTCCATTTTCCCGGTGATGAGTGCACTGCTCATCGCAAATACATCTCCAAGCATTGGTTGACCCTTTCACTTTTCCTTGAAAGATGTGATAATTGCCTAGAAGGGGGGTGAATAGGCTATTTAAAATTTAAAGCTAAATTAATCGCAGCAGAAAGAATATCAGAACTTCTGATAAATGATCGGAACTTCCGATGAGATCGGAACTTCCGGTCAAGTATCGAAATATTTGATCAATTTACAGATTCGAGAATGAGCAACTAAATCTAGAAAACTACAAATTACTTCTACTTCGATTGAAAGTAAGATAAGACAAATGATCTTATGCTAGACCAGCAACAAGAATAGAATTAGAATGAGAAGAATAGATTCAAGGTGCACAAAAGTAAACCAAACAAAGGAGACAAAGAAATTTGTTACCGGAGTTCGGATCCTTGAGGGGATCCTATGTCTCCGTTGAGGAAGCTTACAAAGAGCCGGGTCTCTTCCATCCCTTTCCTCCCAAACCTCGGTCACACTTGAGATTTGGTTCCACTCTTGATTTCTTCCCTTTCGGAGGCGAAATCAACCTTCACGAACTTCTCACGGCTTCCCACAACCTTCGGGAGCTCATGAGCGATACCTAGCCGTCTAGGAGTCCTTCAACCTCCAAAAGTAACAAATGTAATGTGAGTGTGATCTTGGAGATGATCTCTAATGCTCAAGATGAATAACTCTCCTTTTGCTCTAGCACTAGATTCCTCTTTGGACCTCACTCACTAGATGATCACTAAGATCAAGAAGAGGAGACAATTGATGCTCTAGAATGTGCACTTGAAGCTCACAAGTTCAGCCAAGAGAGTGTCTAACCTCTCAAAGGAGGTGGAGGTGGGTATTTATAGATTTGGGCCAAACACTAGCCGTTATACCCGCACTCAGCCACATATCGGAACTTCCGATACCAACATCGAAACTTTCGATCTATCTAAATTTCCAGAATTCGACACATCCCAACAGTCGAAAAACTAATCATCGGAACTTCCGACTTACTGATCGGAAAGTCCGATTTTTTAGAGAAACACCTCGACGGAACTATTCCACGAATTTTCCCAAGTCTACATCGGAACTTTCGATTCACATATCGGAACTTCCGATTTTTCCAAAGAGTGCCTTTTTATGAACTAACACGTATCGGAACTTCCGATTGAAATCATCGGGCTTTCCGAAGTTTCCAGAGAGCACCCTTTTTCGATCTAACTCTAATCGGAACATCCGATCCAAAATATCAGAATGTCTGATATGTGTTGGGGGCTTCGGACTCAAGCACAACTAAGCATCGAAAAGTCTGATGCATCGGAACTTCCGACTCAAGATCGGAATGTCCGACCTATACTTGAAAAGAAACCACTCCGATGAAGGTGCCTTGACTGTGTGTCTCTCAAATAAACTAGCAACCATTCATCTGAGCATAGAGACTAATTCTAGATCAACTACAATCCATCCCTCTTAATAGTACGGCATACCTATGACTCAATTAAAATGTAAAATACATTTGAATAACGTCGTTTTTCTTACTCGTTCCTTTTTGAGGGTATCCATTGTTCGTAGACGAGCTTGCTTTGGGACTTATACCTGTTCATAAACTCATTGAATGCAATAGTCCCTTTAATCTTGTCATTAATAATCCAAAACTCACTTAGGGGCCTATATGCACTTTCATGTCCGTCCGTTTGGGGATGGTATGCGTGCTATACTGAAGTTTAGTGTTCAATGCTCGAAAGAGCTCCCGCCAAAAAGTACTAGTGAAGATATTATCACGGTCTGAAGTGATGAACATCGGGACCCCATGCAGTTTCACCACTTGGTCTAAGAACAGTTGTGCCACTTTCTGAGTGGTGAATGGATGCCAGAGTGCACAAAAAATGACTGTACTTTATGAACCTATACACCACTACCACCACATTGTAGCCTTCGGATAAGGGCAGACCCTCAATGAAATCCATTGCCAGGTCCTGCCAAGCGGCCGTCGAAATAGGTAGAGGTTGCAGCAGTCCCGTAGGCTATGCCCTCTCTCCTTTTGCTTGTTGATAAATTCCACACTATTTGACGAAATCCTCGACCTTTGCTTCATTCTCGACCAACTAAACAACTTCTTAAGCCGCTGATAGGTCGCTTGGATCCCGGAATGACCTCCGACAGCACTGGTGTGAAACGTTGCAATTAGTTTAGTCTGGAGTGCCGAATTTTGTCCTATCCAAATTCGACCGTTTTGACGAATTAAACCTCTGTGTATCTCATACCCTTGTTCATCTGGTCTTCAAATCGCCAACTATGCCAGCTTCTGTTGTGCCTCTTCATCAGTTGCGCATGAGTTCACCACCTCTTGGGTCCACAATGGCTATACTTCAGACACTGCCTGCATCGCCAACATTTGCCCGACCCTAGGTGTGAGACCCCGGATTGGCTACCCGGAATATCCTTTGTATTTCTGTACTAGTCCCAGATCAGTTGCTAGTACACACAGTCAAACAGTGTAGAATCATTACCGAAAAGAACGAAATATTATAATAAATATAATGAGTCAGCCACATGGCTAATTATTACATCTCTCGGTCACATGAACAGAGTTCGCAGCAGTGGAATAAACATGTAATAAAACCCAAATAACTCCATAGGCGACGAATAGGAACGCGCTCAGCTATCTTGGCGACCTTCATCAAACTCTTTGGCATAGAATTCTTCATCTTCGATTGCATCCTGGTTGTTTTCTGATGACAACATTTGTGCAGCAAGTGAGTACAAAAGTACTCAGCAAGCCTAGGAAAGTATGCACTTGTAGGGCTTTCCAAGGAAGGCTTATTATTGTTCTTTTGCACAAAGCTGAATTTCATCAAACCATACTTATTAATAGTTTTCACAAAGCACATCTTAACAATTATCTTAACAATTGAATTATTTAACGGTCTAGTGAAGGTTCCTTCCACCAGCACAAGTATAAAGGCTCTGTCCACCACATTTTAAAAGATTAAGGTAATCCACACATGACTCCATTCGCCATGAATCAAAAACAGGTTCCATCTACCTGATTGGCTCAATCCGCCAATTAAACATCTGAGAGTTCTAACCACTCCCAAATCCCAAAATAGTTATTTTTAAAACCAAAACCAAATTCTACCAATATGAAAGCATTCTTCACTTTGCCTTTGACCGTAGGCACGGCTATTCGAATAGTTTTAACTCTGCAGAGGCGTACAACTTTACCCACAAGACATGATCTTCCCTTTTTGCCTCCGGATTAACACACTTCCTTTGGAGTGTCGGCAGAGAGATCATGACAAGGCTTTTACAATGTATACGTCTAACCTGACCCACCCGCTGAGGTTTCACCGCTGTTAGGGTTCCATTTACCCAGTACAGAAGCCCCCTCTTGCGCCGTGTGGGAAAATACGACTCACCTCCATCCGGCGCCCACATTCCACCAACTGGTCAGTCTAAGTTAGGTTTCTACAAATTAGTTAGCCAGGTCATACCCATTATAGACATGTGGTTGTACGGTTATGCTTAGAATGGACGGTCATAAGCGTCGGTCCTTAATTGACTTAGGGCGATACTTGCCCAATGAAACTAGTGCTCCATCCGCACCCGCCCAAGTCGAAACCATTTTTTGTTTTATTTTTATTTTACAAAAACAGGAGCAAATATTTTGCTAAAATTCTCAAATCACACTTTAAATCAAAATTTTAATATAATCCCACCCGTAGATCATTTTAATCAATTTTGCACTAAGCATTTCTATCGTGCTAATCATCAAATGTCATAATATCATTTAGGCATGACATAACAAAGCATCCTAGGGGTTACAAATAAACATGGATAACAATAACCAAGGAGGGGACAACAATTCGGAATAACTAGTAATCTATATTTAACATACGATGATAAAGATAGCGATGCAATTTATAAAACAGTGTAAATCATCTCAAAACATAGGATCAAAGTGCATCAAAGGGAGATGACTTCGGCTGTAGCGAGGGCGTCGAAGTCTTGCGGGTCGGCAACGGCATCAACGGCTCCACGAACTCTTCTCCTACGCGTACGGTTAAAAGTAGCCGCGTTGTAGCATTAGATGCAACCCCCGCAGTTGGATCTCCATCGAACGGCGAGGATCGAGCCACGCGTCGCCGCCCGGGACATGCCACGTCGCCCCTTGACGCGGTGAAACCCGATCTGATACTAACCGTCCGATTCGAATCGTACGGCTCAGATCAAGCCACGTTACCCAAACGTACGAGATCCAGATCTGATCTGGGCCGTTGATTTTCAAATCAACGGCTGGGATCGTGCCACGTGGCCGGAACCGAACCGACGCTGTCCACGCGGACGCGCCCAGTCATCGCTGATGTCATGCGTGACGTCAGCGTGGGACCCGCGTGTTAGTGGCGCTACCCACCGTGCGGTGACGTCATCCATGACGTCACGCAGACGTCTCGGTGCGGCCCGTGTGTCAGCCGACCCTCGACCGAGCGCGATGACGTCAGCGCTGACGCCATCCAGTTGGTCCCACGTGTCAGTGACACGTGCGCCCGTGGACCGGGTCCACGGTGAACCGAAACCGAACCGTGGACCGAGTCCATGCGCCGCTTACGCAAGCTGACGTCATAATCCGAATTTTTAATAGAAAAATAATTCAGTGGAAATCAAAATTCCACGTTGACGTCATGCTGACGTCATAACCGGGTTTTTTAGTAGAAAAATAAATGAAATAATTCGGTTTATTCTTTTATTTGAATTTTCAAACTTCAAACGCTTATAACTTTTGCATTTTAACTCCGATTTGGGTGATTCCAATTTCTAAATTTTTATAAAATTGAGATCTACTTTATGGCGAATTTTAATTAATTTTTAGACATAATTTTCCCTCTGTTTTTATTTATTTAATAGATTCTTCAAACTTTAAACGATTATAACTTTTGCGTTTTAACTCCGATTTGGACGATTCCAATTCCTAAAAATTTGTAAAAGTATGTTCTTTCTGTTTATGAATTTTATTTGAATTTTTGGACACTTCTTGTTTATTTTTTATTTATTTATTGCTATTTTCACGCATTACGAGTAGACGTTGAAGTGCCCGAAGGCTTCGAAGGTGAAGTGTTGACCCTGAAGCTAGCCCAAGAACAAGAACATGTACTTTTTGAAGGCAAGTTATGCTTTGATCATATTGATCCCACTTTTGAAAGTTAATTTGATTTAAATTATTGCATGCTAATTTAATTAGAAAATGCTTTAAATAATTCTGGGAATTAGATAAATGCCAAATTGCAGTATGACACCTTGATTAATTAATTGTGTGTCATGAACCCTTGTCGCCCTAGTTGTGGATTATATAGTTGGACTTTATTAAATTGCCAACATTGGGTATTTAGATCGTTGTAGTATATTGCTTAGACCGCTACGTGCCCATGACAAGATTTTGGACAAGCAAATGTAATATTGACTTAATTAGATATTGAACCCTTTTTTGAGAAGTATCATGTGTGTTGATGTTGATGATGGCACGTGGTGAATGGTAAACAACTGGGTTTGATAATTAGATTTAGACCGTTGCTTGTGGCAAGAATGATCAGGGTGGGCCAGGTATGGCATCGGGAATGTCGATTTGGTTCTTTGGGTAGTCTTGCCCTGGTCACCCTAAGGACTTAACCGTGCAAGCCTTTGAACTAAGTCAATCGTGCAACCACATGTCCGGAATGGGACGGACCTAGTTGATTAAGTTGCTAATAACTTGCTTGTGATACCTTGGGGTGTCAACTACACCGTTTGTGTAGCTTGAAGGGGGAGCGTACCAAGACTGCGGCATGGTACCCGTCCAACGGTATGTCGGTCCCATACTTCGCCTTTGTTAAGGGAAGGGATGGTGTTTGGCAAAAACCGGAGAGGTTCACTTGTGTAGTTAGATGCTTCCAAAAGACTTTGTTACGGACTCTCGCCTTCGTGGCGTTTGATCGTATCTTTTGGGTAAAGTGCATAACCTCTGCAGAGTGTAAAATCTATTCGGATAGCCGAGTCCACGGTATTGGACACTGCTAGGGGATTACAGTCAAGGGTTAGACTTTCTTGAAAACAAATTGGTCTTCGGGAAATGCTCGGGTTTGGATTGGTGAATTGGACTTAGGATTGGAAATGCTTACTTGTGCAAATCTTTGTGAAAGTACTCTATTGTTTATCGTTTTACTGCTTTGCAATCTATTACCATATTTACTTACTGCTTTACTGAAAATGAACCATGAAACTTCCCTTTGTACTAAGACATGCATATAGAGTATTAGCTTGCATTCTTTGCATGACTTGCTCAGTACCAAGTACTCAGCCCTTGCAACAATGCAACATCAGTTGAAGAAGAGTCGACGCCAGCTTCGGAGAAAGAACTTCAGGAGGAGCCGACAAGCTAGGGGCGAGCCCAGTCAGTTGCCTGTGGCATATTGGTTGGCGCCACACGTTTTCTTTATATTCCACTTTAGTTTTATTTTAGTAAGACTTTAGCCCTGCGAGGCGTGCTTTTGTAACTTGACCATAAGGTCGAGCAACCAGTTATATTTCCTTCTTAAATAAAAGTATTTTACTATTTCGTTGAGTATGATTGTGATATATATACCGATGTTGAGACTGTGTGCACTAGCGTGATCCTGGACTAGTGCTGAATACACAGAGGGTCCGGATTTGCAAATTCGGGTACCGACAGAGGTGGTATCAGAGCCATACTGACTGTAGGAGTACCCCTTAGTTAGAATGGTCGTAGTGAGGACAAAACATATTTTCTAAAAGACTAAAACTTGTTAAGATGATGAATGAAATCTCGCCTTATCCCCGTCTTCCTTGTTCATACCCCTTGATGAATTCTTTTTGTCTCCACTTTGGTTTTAAAATGTTGCGTTCTTATGCGAGTACCTTTTGGCAGCTGAAGATGCTCAAAAACTACGCCGAGCGTGAGGAAGGCTACACCGCTGAGTTATGGCGTATGCTACAGGTACTTGGAGGTTTCGAGAGGCCACTTTACCAAGGTACCACCGTAGTGCAGGCTTGATTGGTCAAGGCATGGGACGTCAAGATCACCGTGTATGCTCGCGAGAAAAGGAAGTTCAGTCGCCCATGCTACTTCACGATCAGGAGGTCTACATTTGAAGGCAAATTATGCTTTGACCATGTTGATCCCATTTTTGAAATTAATTTGATTTAAACTATTGCATGCTAATTTAAATTACAAAATGCTTTATTTAATTCTGGGAAATTAGATAAATGCCAAATTGCTATATGACACCTTGATTATTTAAATATGTGCCATGATCCCCTTGTCACCCTAGTTGTGGATTATTTAGTTGAACATTATTAATTTCCAACATGGGATGGTTAGTACGATTGTAGTATGCTTAGCCCCGCCATGATGTCACGACATGATTTTGGACACTTACATGTTAACATTGACTTAATGAGATATGGAACTTGTTTTGGAAAAGTATCATGTCTTATTGATGTTGTTGTTGATGGCACGTGGTGCATGGTAAACAACTGGGTTTGATAAATAGATTTTGATCGGGGCATGAGGCAAGAATGATCGGGTGGGTGTCGGGACCCGAATTCGCAAATCCGGACCCTCTGTGTATTCAGCACTAGTCCAGGATCACGCTAGTGCACACAGTCTCAACATCGGTATATATCACAATCATACTCAGCGAAATAGTGAAGTACTTTATTAAAAAGATAATATAACGGGTTACTCGACCTTATGGTCAAGTTACAAAAGTACGCCTCACAGGGCGGAAACTTATCAAAAGAAGTAAGTAGCAGCGGAATAAAAAGATAACGCGTGGCGCCAACCAATATGCCACAGGCAACTGACTGGCTTGCCCCTAGCTCGTTGGTTCCTCCTGTAACTCCTCCTCTGTAGCTGGTGTTGACTCCTCTTCAGCTGGGGTTTGTGTTGAGGCAAGGGTGAGTACTTGGTACTCAGAAAGTCATGCACAGAACGCAAGCTAATATTCTACATGCATGGCTTTGTACAAAGGATAGGCTAACAGGTATGTTTGAAGTAAACAGCTTGTATAAATAAAGTAACAGATTGTAAAGCGGTAAAACATAGTAAAGGTAATAACTTTGAAGTAGAAGAACAAGTAAAGCATTTATCCATAACAAAGCGGTAAAACATAGTAAGGCGAGAGTCCATAACAAAGTCTTTCGGAAGCCTCTAGCTACACAAGTGATCATCTTCGGCTTTTGCCCTACACCATCCCTTCCCTTAGCAAAGGCGAAGTATGGGACCGACATGCCATTGGACGGGTACCATAACGCAGCCCTGGTACGCTCCCCCTTCAAGCTACACAAACGGTGTAGTTGACACCCCGAGGTACCACAAGTAAATTATTAGCAACTTAATCAACTAGGTCCGTCCCATTCCGGACATGTGGTTGCAAGATTGACTCAGTTCAAAAGCTTGCAAGGTTAAGTCTTTAGGGTGATCAGGGCAAGACTACCCGAAGAACCAAATCAACTTTCCCGGTGCCACACCTGGCCCACCCGATCATTCTTGCCTCAGGCCCCGATCAAAATCTATTTATCAAACCCAGTTGTTTACCATGCACCACGTGCCATCAACAACAACACCAATAACACATGACACTCTTCCAAAACAGGTTCCATATCTCATTAAGTCAATATTAACATGTAAGTGTCAAAATCATGTCGTGACATCGTGGCGGGGCTAAGCATACTACAATCGTACTAACCAACCCATGTTGGCAATTAATAATGTCCAACTAAATAAACCACAACTAGGGTGACAAGGGGTCATGGCACATATTTAAATAATCAAGGTGTCATATAGCAATTTGGCATTTATCTAATTTCCCAGAATTAAATAAAGCATTTTCTAATTTAAATTAGCATGCAATAGTTTAAATCAAATTAATTTCAAAAATGGGATCAACATGGTAAAAGCATAATTTGCCTTCAAAAAGCACTTGCTCTTGGTCTTGAGTTGGCTCCTGGGTCAACACTTCACCTTCGAAGCCTTCGGGCACTTCGACGTCTACTCGTAAAGCGTGCAAATAGCAATAAATAAATAAATAGTAGACAAAAAGTGTCCAAAGATCCAAATAAAGTCCATAAACAGAGAAAACATAATTTTATGAATTTTTAGGAATTTGAATCGTCGAAAACGGAGTTAAAACGCAAAAGTTACAACCGTTTGAAGTTTAAATAATCAATTAAATAATATTACAAAGAAAAACTTTGGTCCAAAAAATAAATAGAATTCACCATTAGGTAGATCTCAATTTTATAAAAATTTAGAAATTGCAATCAATCAAATCGGAGTTAAAATGCAAAAGTTATAAGTATTTGAAGTTTCAAAATTCAAATAAAACATTAAACCGAATTATTTCATTTATTTTTATTTAAAAAAAACGATTAATGACGTCAGCATGACGTCAGCGTGGATTTTGATTTTCCACCGAATTATTTTTCTATTGAAAAATCGATTTATTACGTCAGCTGACGTCAGCCGGTCAATGGACGTTGTCCACGGTTCGGTTCGGTCCACCGTGGACTCGGTCCACCATGGACTCGGTCCACGTGTCGCTGACATGCGGGCCCCACCGTGACGTCAGCGGTGACGTCATGGTGCGGTTCCGCTGGCTCGTTGACACGCGGGCCCGGCGTGTCAGTGATATGCATGCACACACGCGCGCGTCGCACGGTGCGGTTAGGGCACACTTGGCACGATCTCGACCGTTGGTTTGAAAATCAACGGCGCGGATTAGATCTAGGGTTTACGCGTTTGGAATAACGCGGTTGATCTGGGCCGGACGATCTAGATCGGACGGTTGGGATCAATCCTAGCACAGTGTGGTTCACAGCTACGTGGCTCCATCTGAGCCGTTGGATCTAGATCCAACGGTTGAGATTGGATCTTAATGCCGCAACGTGAATTTCGTTGCGGTGACGTGGACTAACGTGGGCCGTTGGATCTTGATCCAACGATCTAGATCTAATCTGGTTCTCTAGGGTTTTGGAGGAACATGGCTTACTATGGCCGTTTGATCTTGATCGGACGGCTGTCCGAGCTCGCGGTGATGATGGCGACGCGGCGGGGTTGCGGTGGCCGGAGACGAAGACATGCCAACGGCGATAGTACGCGATTCCGGCGAGGTGAGTTGGCCCCACGGGTGCGCCTCGGTCTGGGGGTCTCGGATCTGGACTCAACGGCGGTGGAGAACGACTGGCGACGGCGGAACGACGCAAAAACCGTGGCGAAGGAGAGAGCTACTACGGCGAGCTATTGCGAGCGCGTCGGTGAGCTACGGGCAACGGCGGCTAGGGCAACGGCGGCGCAAGGTCAAGGCGGTCCTCGGGGCACGACCCGGTCATTAAATAGCCTCGGCGTCCGCGCTGGAGGCGGAGCCCTAGTTCCACAGGGCGGCGGAGTCCAGCAGGGTTTCAGACGGGGAAGACGCAATCTGAGCCGAACATGTGGCGCATCCAACGGCCACGATCGCGCAGGCGAAACCGGGTCCAGGCCGGATACGGCTCGAACCGATACAGGTTGATCTTGACTGTCGGATCTAGATCCAACGGTCCAGATCGACTCAGTCTTAGGTTAATGCGGTGCGGGCGCACGTGGGCTACGTGGCTTATTGTGGGCCATTGGATCTTGATCCAACGGTTGACGCGTTAGGGTTCGGTCCACTTGGTCTGACTCGGACGCGGCGCAGTCGGGTTCGCGTCGGACTCGGACTCGAGTCCGACTCGTGTTCGGTCGGATGAACAGTAAAACCAAATCGATTTTCTAGCGATTTAATATTCAAAATAATTCTAGAAATTCAAATAATTCAAGTAAAATAGCAAAATAATCAGAAAAATTCCATAACAATTCTGGAAAATACTTTGGGACATTTTGGACTCAAATAAAATATTTCCAACAAAATTTTATTTGTAACTTTTATTTCTTTAATTATTAAAAAAGGGAATAAATTCAAATTAAATCCAAATAAATTCCAGAAAATTCCAAAAATTCCCAAATGGCACAAATAACATTTAAAAAACATGAAAAGCAAAAATTGGGGTGTTACAAACCTCCCCCCTTAACAGAATCTCGTCCCCGAGATTCAGGGCTGACTAAGGAATAGGTTTGAAAACTCTTTCTTCAGATCCTCTTCGCGTTCCCAAGTTGCTTCACTTTCCTCGTGATTGCTCCACTGGACTCTACAGAAGCGGGTTGACTTATTTCTTGTCTCCCGGTCCATCGTGTACAGAATTTTTACCGGGTGTTCCTGGTAAGTCAGATCTTGTTGCAACTCGATCGATTCTAAGGGTGTTATCTCATCGGGCACTCGCAGACACTTCTTCAGTTGGGATACATGGAATACATCATGCACTCCTGCTAACGACTGCGGTAGCTCCAGCTGGTAAGCGACTTCGCCTCTGCGGCTCAGAATCTTAAAGGGTCCAACATATCGCGGCGCAAGTTTTCCTTTTGCATGGAACCTCTTGACTCCCTTGAGGGGTGTAACCTTAAGGTACACAAAATCTTCCGGTTCAAAACTCAAGTCCCGAAGACGATTATCGGCATAACTCGTCTGTCTTGATTGGGCTATCTTCAGCCTTTCTCGTATCATAGCAATCTGCCCTTCGGCTTCTTGAAGAATATCTGGTCCGAAGACATGGCGTTCACCTGTCTCGTTCCAATTCAAAGGTGTTCGGCAGGGTCGATCACACAATGCCTCAAAAGGTGACATTTGCAAACTAGCCTGATAGCTGTTGTTGTAACTGAACTCAGCATACGGCAAACTCTTGTCCCAAGAGGTAGCATAAGCCAATGCACATGCTCTTAGCATATCCTTTAGAATTTGATTGACTCTTTCGGTCTGTCCATTCATCTGTGGATGATACGCTGTACTGAAGTTCAAACGGGTCCCCATGGCTTCGTGTAGCTTATTCCAGAATCTCGAGGTAAATTGGGTACCTCTGTCCGATACAATCTTCTTCGGCACTCCATGCAAACAGACGATCCTGGTCATGTACAGTTATGCCAACTTATCTCCCATGTAAGTGGTCTTGACAGGGATGAAATGGGTGACTTTAGTCAATCGATCCACTATAACCCATATAGAATCATATCCCCCTTGAGTTTTCGGCAAACCGGTAATGAAATCCATTCCGATTTCCTCCCACTTCCACTCAGGTATCTTCAATGGCTGCAGCAATCCTGCTGGTCTCTGATGCATTGCCTTGACTCTCTGGCATATGTCGCACAATGCAACATGCTCGGCGACTTCCCGCTTCATGCTTGGCCACCAGAATCTTTCCTTCAGATCTTGGTATGTCTTGGCACTTCCGGGGTGAATGGAATACTTGGAGTCATGGGCTTCCTCCAAAATCAACTGCTTCAACTCCTTCTTGTTCGGCACACAGATGCGGTCCTTAATCCACAATGTACCTTGCTCATCCAGTTTGAAGTCCTTAGCCTTGCCTTCATCCATTTTGGACTTGATTCTCAGGATCTTGGCATCATCCTTCTGGCCTTCTCTAATCTGGTCCTCCAGAGTAGGCTTTACTGCCAACGCGGCTAGGAATGCCTTAGGTACTACCTCAATCTGCATCTTCTGAAATTCCTTGCACAGCTCGTCCTGGCCTCCTGCTATCATCATGTTCACAGTATGCCTCTTCCGACTCAAGGCATCGGCTACTACATTGGCCTTTCTGGGATGGTAATGGATTCCGACATTGTAGTCCTTGATCAACTCCAACCATCTCCTCTGCCTCATATTCAGATCCGACTGGGTGAATATGTACTTAAGACTCTTATGGTCGGTATACAATTCACATCTATTACCGATCAGGTAGTGTCGCCACAACTTCAAGGCATGCACTACGGCAGCTAACTCCAGGTCATGCGTTGGATAATTCTCCTCATGCGGCCTCAACTGCCTTGATGCATATGCAACGACCTTCCGATTCTGCATCAACACACATCCAAGTCCCTGGCGCGATGCATCACAATAGATATCGAAACTTTGGTTGACGTCCGGCAAGACTAACACCGGCGCTGATGTCAAGCATTTCTTTAACTCTTGGAAACCTTTCACACATCCGGTGTCCAGTTGAACTTCCTCTCCTTTTTCAACAATTGCGTAAGAGGTTTCGCAATTGTCAAAAAGCCTTCAATGAAACGGCGGTAGTAACCTGCCATTCCAAGGAAACTCCGAATCTGGGTCACGGTCTTCGGCTGTTCCCAATGCAACACGGCTTCTACTTTACTTGGATCGACGGCAACTCCTTCTGCGGTCATCACATGTCCAAGGAATTCCACCTTGTCCTTCTAGAAACCACACTTGCTGAACTTGGCGAAGAGTTGCTGTTCTCTCAACTTCTCCAAAACTCGCCTTAGGTGCTATGCATGTTCATCTCTTGTCTTGAAATAGACTAAGATATCGTCTATGAACACAACAACGAAATTGTCCAGGTACTCCATGAAAACCTTATTCATCATGTTCATGAAATAAGCTGGCGCATTCGTCAGACCAAAAGATATAACGGTAAACTCGTAATGTCCGTATCTTGACGAGAATGCGGTCTTCGGAATATCTTCCGATCGGATCTTCAGCTGATGATATCCTGATCTCAGATCAATCTTGGAGAATACTCCAGCTCCTCTCAGCTGGTCAAACAAGTCATCGATCCTGGGTAACGGGTACTTATTCTTCACAGTGACCTCGTCCTGAAACTCCCGTCCTTCTTCTTCACAAATAGAACTGGTGCTCCCCATTGCGACGAACTCGGTCTGATGAATCCTTTCTCCATCAATTCTTCAAGCTGTTTCTTCATCTCTTTGCTTTCGGTGCTGTTCCAGGTACTAACTCAATCACAAATTATATGTCTCTGTCCGGCGGCATACCAGGTAAATCTTCTAGAAAAACATCCAGGTACTCATTCACCACTGAGACATCCTCTATGCTGATCGCTTTCACGCTGTTGACCATTAACTGTCCGTCTTGAACGGCAGTCGCTCGAAATTCCACTTTTCTTCCACATGGGCTCTCAACAGATATGATCGTTCGCCCACAATCGAGCACGGCTTTGTGCTTGGATAACCAATCCATTGCCAAAATAACATCTAGGGTCTGAGTTCCCAATATAATGAGGTTCGCTAGGAATTCTACCCCATCTACCATTATTCTCACCCAGAACATCCTATTTGAGATCGAAGTTTTGACCCAGGGGTTTGAACTATAAACATGCATTTAAGATCCAAAATCTCCAAATCACTCCAAGAAACAAAATCTCGAGAAACAAACAAATGCGAAGCTCCATAGTCAAACAAAACTGTTGCGGGTACTGAGTTAACAAGTAACTTACCCAGTACGACGTCTGTAGCATTCTGCAGTGCATCTGCGGTGACATGGTTGACTCGTCCTCTCACCACGGTCTGAGGTGCGGGTCCTGGCTGTGTTGCTCCGTGGTTTGCTCCTGGTGCGGGTGTCCTGCCTGGTGTAAAACCCAAGTTGAAACGAACTGGGGTCACTCCTGCTGTCTTCTTGGGGCAACTGTTGGAGAAGTGCCCTGGCTCATTGCATGTGTAGCAACGTCTCACTGCTCCTTGCTGACCGCCTGAAGCGGCATTCCTGGCTGGGGCTGGTGTCTGATAGTTCTGATTAGAAGGCCTCGGTACCGGTGATGGTGTCCTTGCTGCGTTCTGCGGTTGGAATCTGAAAAATTGATTTGACGCAACTCTCAGACGCTGTTGCGTTCCCTGGCGTGATCCCTGCTGCTGCATTCTGCGCTTCCTATTCTCATCCAGTTCCTTGCGCTTGTCCTCAAGGATGAGCGCCTTGTTCACAAGTTCCTGAAAATTAGGGAAGGTGTGGGTGATTAGTCCCACCTGTAGTCCTGAATTCAATCCCTTCATGAAGCGAGACTGTCTGGCCTTGTCTGTCACTACATCTTCTGGTGCGTAGTGTGCAAGCTGGGTAAACTTGTTAAGGTAATCAGATACAGGCTGATTTCCCTGCTTAAGTGCCCTGAATTCCTCCTTCTTCAAATCCATAATTCCCTCGGGCACATGGTACTGACGGAAAGCAGTTGTGAACTCCTCCCAGGTGATATCCTGTGGGTTCTCCCGCGTAGCGCAGAAGTTCTCCCACCATTCTGTTGCGGTCCGTTCCAACTGATGAGAGGCATAGAGTACCCTCTCATTCCCCATGCACTGAATGATATGTAGCTTCCTCTCAATTGACCTCAGCCAATCATCCGCTTCCAGTGGGTTGGCGTTCCCAGAGAAGGTGGGTGGATGAGTCCTCATAAACTCTGACAATCTTGAACCCTGACGCTGCCCCTGATTAGCTTGGTTGGCGGTGGCCTGAGCGGTGACTTGCTGCATCTGTTGCATCATAGCATGCATCAGCTGGGTCTGGGCAGCAAGAAAGGCTCCAAAGTTCTGCATGTCAACTGGTGGTGCTGGCTGGGGTGCAGGTGCTCCGTTATTAGGGTTCCCAACTGGGCGAGAACCACTTCCGTTACCTCCAAGGTTTCCACGGGTGTTCACCATCTGTCGGGTGTTCCAAGGCTTAGAGATGAGAGGGAAACAAGCATAGGCAAGTAGTAGAATAAACTTATGCGGGGTGGAAGGTGTAACTCAAAATCCAACTTTATTAATTATTCAGTAATAATAACTTGGTATGGTTGCTTACAATGCCTAAGGGCCTTGCAACTCATACTGCACACTCAGCAATCAATGAAAATCCAAATCAACTAGCATTAGAGTCTAACGATTCTAAAGGTGACTCTTTATTCTTGGACTCGACTCGACAAATGAGTCTCAACTTCTAATCTTGTACACTCACTCGTCGAGAAAACCTCTACTGCCTGGGTACGGGTGCGGCGGCATAGGCGCGAAGCAATCTCCATGCCCTGCAACTGTGGTGGTTGAAGAAGCGGTGTCCTCCTCAAGTTCTGGCTCCGCTGGGTCTGGCTCGTGTAGCTCAAGTACTGGTTCTGGTCCTGGTCCATACAATGCCATCTCCAACTCGTCAATTCTTCACAGAAGGTGGGACACATACTCCTGAGTCTCCCACCATCTGTTCTTCTCTGACGTGACCTCCTCGCGAGCCTTCTGCAGCTCCCGGTTCGTATCATCTAGCACATCCTCCTGGGCGATGACAAGTCGTGCCAACTGTGTGACCATAGTATTCTCCTCGTAAATCAGTCTCGGATCAAGAAGGTTGTCGCTGTGCGCGTGGTGGCGGAACATCGTGCCCTCCAGCTCGCTAGCGTAGATGCGGGCGATGTGTCGCATTGCTCGTCGTGACACCTCCTGAATTCCCATCTGCATTGTAGACCTCCTGGCGGTGCAGTGTATCGGACGGCTGCCCTTGCCCTTCCTCCTGGCATGTACCGAAATCTTCACATCATAAGCCTTAATCAATCCCGCTTGTCTGATGACATCCACTTGATAGTGCGGCTTCTCAAAACCTTCAAGAAACTGCAGCATACGCCAAAGTTCTGCGGTGTGACCGACCTCAAGATCGACGTAGTTGACCTCTCCCTCCATCTGCCATAAACACTTGCGTAAGGACGCAACATTTTAAATTTAAGGTGGAAACGGAAAGATCTTAGCAAAGGGGTAAGGAAAGAGAGAAAGGGGTAAGTCGAGATTTTATTCATTATCTTGACAACTTTTAGCTTTTAGAAAATAGGTTTTATCCTCACTATGACCATTCTAACTAAGGGGTGAGCCTACAGTCAGTATGGCTCTGATACCACCTCTGTCGGGACCCGAATTCGCAAATCCGGACCCTATGTGTATTCAGCACTAGTCCAGGATCACGCTAGTGCACACAGTCTCAACATCGGTATATATCACAATCATACTCAGTGAAATAGTGAAGTACTTTATTAAAAACAAAATATAACGGGTTACTCGACCTTATGGTCAAGTTACAAAAGTATGCCTCACAGGGCGGAAAATTATCAAAAGAAGTAAGTAGCAGCGGAATAAAAAGATAAAGCGTGGCGCCAACCAATATGCCACAGGCAACTGACTGGCTTCCCCTAGCTCGTTGGTTCCTCCTGTAACTACTCCTCTGTAGCTGGTGTTGACTCCTCTTCAGCTGGGGTTTGTGTTGAGGCAAGGGTGAGTACTTGGTACTCAGAAAGTCATGCACAGAACGCAAGCTAATATTCTACATGCATGGCTTTCTACAAAGGATAGGCTAACAGGTATGTTTGCAGTAAACAGCTTGTATAAATAAAGTAATAGATTATAAAGCGGTAAAACATAGTAAAGGTAATAACTTTGCAGTAAAAGAACAAGTAAAGCATTTATCCACCTAAGTTCCATTTAACAAATCCCAATTCCACAAGTTTCCAAAACCAAGTTATTTTCATAAGTCTAACTGAAGGACCATGTGGAGGTCCATCCATGTTTGTGATGAGTATTTGACTTTGGTGAGCAGGGTGTGCTCAGGTTTGAGTTTGATTTGTATTAGAATTCAAAAGGATGCAATTTGAGTTGTGTTAGCTTCTTGTGCTACTATCGGCCTTTGGCTGGCGGTAGGACCAATGTGCTGATTGAGATATGATAAATTGTGAGCATTTGTGATGATTATTGCATATCATTAGGCAATGCTATGTGATGGGTTTCCTTGTCTTTGATGATTGCAGGACGACGGTGCTAGGTCATGGTGAGGCGGAGGATGACCGTGACTAGGCGAGGTGCGTCGGAGGTCCAGACGGTCGAAGATCGCGGGAAGATGAACTGAGACGGAGTCCGTGCAAGTCAAGAAGACAAGGAAAAGGCGATGGAGCTAGCTTGACGCTGCACGGATCAAGGGGAGCCGTTGGATCGCGGTTCAAGAAGATAGTGTAGTGGTTAAGTCTAGTCGCTTTGAGAAGCGTGCGTGTGCATGAAAGGCCATGTTGGCCCATGTAAGGCCCAAGTGTGGGCATGGCATGAGTGGGTTGATCCTAGCCCTTGATGGAGTGCTCTAGGGTTTGAGACTCATCCAAGGGTGGTAGGTGATCCCATGGTGCTATAAATAGAGGGGAGGGGGTAGCCTCTCAAGTTGAAGGTTTGAGTTGCTCCTTTGAGCTTTGCCCACATGAAGTGAGGCTTTGTAAACCTTCCAACCAGAAAATACAAAGATTTTCTTTACATTCTTGTGAATTGAAATTCCGCATTTATATTATGTCTTTACATTACGCAATTTAAATTCAGCATTTACTTTCCCGCATGTAAATTCTCGCAATTTACTTTCTCGCAATTTGGATTTGCTCCTCTCCTTCTAAATGTTGTTGATCAAGGAGGTCTTGAGGGTGATCATTTGGTTTTACATCTTTCTTGCACCCTAGGATAGACTAGAGATCAAGTTTCTATCACGATTGCAAATCTGTCCTGAACTTGTTCTTCGCGCAGCAGTCAGTCTTTGATTTTTAGAAAAATCTAGAAAAATCATTTTTGATTAATTCTTCTTGGAGAAGGTGCCTGGCTCATATATCCATCTTTGAAAAAATTTTGGGGTCCACTGGATGCACCGTTTGGGAGCTGTGAGGTGAAAACCGAGCCCCAAATTTTTTAATTGAAGATCCTGACTGTTCGTGGTCTTTGATTTTTCCTGATTTTTGTTGAAGGATTTTGGGGGTGATTTTTGGTGGAGTTCTTCACGACTCATATGCTCACATGGCAACATAAGTCCACCATCCACCTGCTCTAAGTGAGGACAATTCCTGAAAAATCTGCTTTTGCTTTTCTAAAAGAGCCTTTTGTGTTTTGGCTTGATCTCTTTTAGAAAAGAAGCATTTGAATTGATTTCTCTTTGCTTTGGACACTTGAAAACCAGGATTGTGACTTACAAATCCCTCACATGATTCATGGTTCTCATCCATTCAAGCTAGGGATACACATAGTTGTCAAGTCGTTTCGGTTTTTGCGGGTTTAGCGATTTTGAGGAGCACAGTTTTTCTTGCGGGATTGCTTGGAGTGCTTTGAGTGGGGGAAATTTTTATTTGGGATCATTCACCCCCCCTCTGATCGCCATCTCGGTCTTTCAATTGGTATCAGAGCCTGGTTTTGCTCTTTCATAGATCTTGACCGGTCTCAAGAGCCATGGCGACGGACAAGTACTCAACTAAGCCTCCAATTTTTGCTGGAGTTGATTATCCGTTCTGGAAGGTTCAGATGGAGACATACATCACTGCCCAGGGCTTTTCTTTATGGCAGAAGGTGAAGGACCCGTATGAGGTGCCAGCCGATGAGAACGTCAACGCCGTAAACATGGCTGACGTTGAGGCAAATGCTAAGGCCAAGAACCTCCTCATACAGGGACTTAGCCGCAGTGAGTATGATCGCGTCTCTCACCTACGATCGGCTCACGAGATCTGGGTGACCCTCAATGCTTACCATGAGGGCACCACTCAGATCAAGTCCGTGAGACAGGATCAATTTAAGCGTGGCTACAACAAGTTTGAGCAGCACGCTGGTGAGAGCCTTGATGAGTGCTTTGCTCGTTTTGCAAAGATCCTCAGCAATCTTCGGTCAGTGGGTTGTTCATACACTGATTCGGAGAATGCGAGGCATTTTCTTCGAGCACTCGATCTGAGGATTTGGGAGATGAAGGTAACCACCATCACGGACCATACGGACTTCTCGACCTTGACTCTTGACGGGTTGTATTCCCGCCTCAAGACTCATGAGCTTGACATCGTTGCTCGCAGGATGAAGTCTCAAACGATGGCATTGGTTACCGATCCCACTGGGTCTTCCTCTTCTGGACCCCCTCTTGACTTCTCTTCTGGTTTTTCTCTCCCCGCTCTTTGCGACGTAAGCGATGACATTCTGGAATAATTTCCAGAAGACGAGCTTGCTCTTGTCGCTCGAAAATTTTCGAACATTTACAGGAGGGTGAGAGATAGGAAGAGGAGTGGCAAGATCACTTGCTTTGAGTGTGGTGGCCCCAACCACATTCGGGCAAACTGCCCCAAGCTGGAGAAGGGCAAGAACGAACAAGGCGGTGCGGGCAAGAACGACTACATCAACAAGTACCGCAACAAAAAGCCTTCAGCTCGCGAGCCGGCGCAAGAGAAGAAGTACCGCAAGTTCGCCAAGGGCAAGAAGCTCTTTCACCACGTCCTCGCCGCGCTCGATGACCTTGACCTCTCCGACACGGAGACATGGAGCGACGAGGACGAGGATGAACCGCAAGAGAAGGCAAAGGGTGGCGACAACCTCTCCGGCATGTGCTTCATGGCTTCCAATGCCATGGAAGTACCCGACACCGAGCTGTACAGCGACACGGAGGAGGTACTTTCCTTTGACCAGCTCAATGATGCTTTTCTCAAGCTAGGAAAACTTCATTCCAAGTCTAGAGCTAGGTGTTTGGATCTAGAGAAGGAAGTAGGTACCTTATCTCGGGAGTTAGCTTCACTTAGATCTTGTTCCTCCCGAGACTCTGATAGCTGTACTTTGTGTGATGCTTTGCTTGTGGAGTTGGAGAACCTAAGGACTCTACATGATAGTGTGGTTTCTGATCTTGAGTCACTTAGGTCGAAGGATGCTAGTACATGTCCAGTAGATCCTATTCCTGTTGATGCTAGTTTTCTTCACACTCACACAAATGCATCATGTGCTAATTTCCCTAAGCTTCTCGCTGAAATTGATGCCATAAGTTGTCACCTTAGGAAGCTATCTGCTAGAAATGATGAACTTGAAAAGCATGCTTCTAAGGACCAAATCAGCTCATGTGAGGGTTGTATGCAACTAAAAAATGCTTATGATGACTTGGTGCTTGAAAACTCAAAATTTGCTAAGGATCTACTAGCTAAGTCACAAAATGGTTGCATGCTGTGTGTTGGGGTAGCAGAGGACATGAATCAAATTCATGTA
Source organism: Rhipidocladum racemiflorum (assembly GCA_036346355.1). Classification (NCBI taxonomy): domain Eukaryota; kingdom Viridiplantae; phylum Streptophyta; class Magnoliopsida; order Poales; family Poaceae; genus Rhipidocladum; species Rhipidocladum racemiflorum. Next base: position 70,792,772 of record CM070570.1, on the reverse strand, counting down.
GAGCTTAGGAAGAAGCTCAAAGCCCATGTGGGTAGGATTAGAGACTCTCCATGTGTTTCTTGCGAGTCCCTCAAGATTGAGGCTGCTTTTTATAGGGAGAGATTTGATCGTTCAGTTCGCTATTCTCCATCTGGCTCTTCTCGTGCTACTCCTTCCCCTTGCTCTTCTTGTGCCTCACTTTTTCGAGAGTGTCAGTACCTTATGAGCACTCTCGAGAAGTTTGTTGGAGGTAAGAAGAAGCTCAATCTTATCCTAGATCAATCCAAGATTAGCAGATTCAATCAAGGTCTAGGGTTTGATGCCTTGGAGCATACACGGGCGCATCCGCCCACTGTTGTGCATGCCTCCAAGAGCGGAGAGATAGTAGTGGCTCCACAGGTGAGCACCACTGTGTTTAGATCAGCAGGAATTGTCCACGGGACGTCTGACGAGAAGGGTGCTTCTCATGCTACTTCAGCCCCCAAGGCGAAGTATACATGCACCTTCTGTCAGAAGGATGGACATATAGCAGATTTCTGTTTCAGACGCGCCAAGATCTCTCGGCGTGAGCGTGTCTGTGCTCTTAGGGGTATTCAGGGTCATCCCCAGACTCTGAGTGCGCCTAAGGCACACACGGCTTCTAGATAGGATAGACAAGGTAGAGTGTCTCCTGTTTTTGGACAGCGCATGGGGCTTGGTTTTCAGGCTTCTACTTCTGGTTTTCGCCCCCAGAGCTGTCCCAAGTCAGTCTTTCCGACGTACTCTTGATATTCCTCATTTTTTTCCATCGTGGTAGATATCAGCGGCGTGAGTTTGTTTTCCCCAGCGGGAGGTCTGGGCAGCAGCACTGGGATGGTCCGGCCTTTGCACCTCGGCGGACCAACCCGGCACCTGCTCCCAGACGTCCGACTGGAGCGGAGTCTGATTTTGTGAGAGTTGAGTCACGGAGAGGCGCTAGATTGCATTCTTCTACTACTTTGACTATTTCGTCTCGCACGATTGACTCGGTATTGGGTTCCTAGATCTGCAGCGATCTATCCTGATCTTGAGACATCTGCTTTTCGCTCTCTTTGATTCAGGTCCGTAGGACAGGGAAGGGGGAGGTTTGGATCGTAGACTCCGGCTGTTCTCGCCACATGACCGGAGACTCCCGTTGGTTTTCTTCCCTGGACCGAGATCCCGGTAATGAGGTGATCACCTTTGGGGATGCTGCGTCGGGTAGAGTCATCGCTAAAGGTATCGTCTGCATTAACGATCATTTCATTCTTAAGGACATTGCCTTAGTCAGTAAGCTGCATTTCAACTTGCTTTCTGTCTCTCAGCTTCTTGATGACGATTTCGAGGTCAATTTTAAGAGGAGCTCTTGTAGGATCATCGATTCTTCTGGGGAGTTTGTTTGCGGGATTTCTCGTTTTGGAGAGTCTTTCGTGCTGATTTTTCTTCTTCCTCTAGAGAATCTCTCCATTGACTTATTGCTTCAGAGTCTCGTGATCTCTCCTTTTGGCATAGGAGACTTGGTCACATTGGCTTTGATCATTTGACTCGAGTTAGCGGCCATGATCTCATTCGTGGCCTGCCTAAACTCAAGATGGTCAAAGATGTTGTATGTTCTCCTTGCCAACATGGCAAGATGGTTGCTGCCTCCCATCCTCCAGTCACCCGAGTGATGACTGATGCACTGGACAAGCTGCTACACATGGACACTTTGTTGGTCGGCTCGAGTCTGATCGGCGGTGGGAAGTGGTATATTCTTGTCATTGTCGATGATTTTTCGAGGTACTCTTGGGTGTTTTTCATGACCTCGAAGGATGAGTCTTTTTCACTCTTCGAGGGTTTGGTCCGTAGGTTGTCTGTTGAGCTCCCGGTGCCTTACGAGCGATCCGCATGATGACAATGGCACGAGTTCAAGAACTCATACTTTAGCGACTTACGTGAGGAGTTAGGCTTAGAGCATCAGTTCTCCTCTCCATACGTCCCTCAAAGAAATGGCGTAGTGGAAAGGAAGAACGAGGACCACTGGTTGAGATGGCCAGGACGATGCTAGACAGTGCAGTACTCCTAGGAAGTTTTGGGCTGAGGTCAAGCTACGTCATGCCATGTTGCCAACAGAGTTTTTCTTAGGGCACACTTGCATTGCACTTCTTATGAGTTGAGATATGGGCGAAAGCCTAGTGTATCTCATTTTCGTGTTTTTGGTTGCAAGTGCTTCTTCTTGAAGTCTGGGAACCTAGATAAGTTTGAGTCATGCTCAGCTGACGGAATCTTTCTGGGTTACTCGACTTCTGCCCGTAACTTCGAGATTTGGGTCAGAGACTTGGGTAGGATCATAGAGACCTGTGAGGTGACCTTTGATGAGGATAGTCCCGGTGCTAGACCAGACATTTCAGGCTTTTCTCCTCTTTCCCAGTCTATCTTCTCAGAGGAAGTTGATGACGGAGATGAAGGCGCCTTGCCTGATCCAGTCACCATTCCTGCTCCCGAGGTGCCTCCCATTTCCATATCTGCACCTCAGGGAGATCAGCTCTTACCCAAAGAATCTTCAGCAGCTAGTGGCTCTGTTCCTACTTCTCCCACGCGAGGAGTAGAGGTCACTTCTGCTTCTGGACCTCCCCGCCACATTCAGCAGGCTCATCCACCTAACCAGATCATTGGAGATCTGTTTAAGTGAGTCACTCGCTCTAAGTCAGCTATGTCCACTTTCTGCCTCCACACTGCCTTTGTTGCCTCTTTCGAGCCGAATGATGTTTCTCATGCATTATCTAATGAGTCATGGATTAATGCCATGCATGAGGAGCTTGAAAACTTCGAGAGGAACAAAGTTTGTAAGCTTGTCGAGCCCCCTTCTGGTCACAACATCATCGGGACCAAATGGGTGTTCAAAAACAAGCAAAGTGAGGATGGGGTTGTAGTTCGAAACAAGGCTAGGCTAGTCGCTCAGGGTTTCTCTCAGGTCGAGGGCCTCGATTTCGAGGAGACTTTTGCCCCTGTAGCCAGACTAGAGGCCATCCGGATCCTGCTCGCATTCGCCGCATCCAAGGGCTTCAAGCTTTTTCAAATGGATGTCAAGAGTGCATTCCTCAATGGCTTCATTGAGGAAGAGTTGTATGTTAGACAACCTCCAGGATTTGAGAACCCTAAGCACCCAAACCATGTATTCAAGCTTTCCAAAGCTTTGTATGGACTTAAACAAGCTCCACGAGCTTGGTATGAGAGGCTTAAGTCCTACCTCTTGAGTCATGGTTTTCATATGGGTCAAGTGGACAAGACTTTGTTCGTCAGACATTCTGATTCGGACTTTCTCCTAGTCCAAATCTATGTCGACGATATCATTTTTGGTGGTTCCTCGCATTCGCTCGTTACTCAGTTCTCAGATGTGATGAGTACTGAGTTCGAGATGAGCATGATGGGCGAGTTGAGCTACTTCCTTGGCTTCCAGATTAAGCAGACTCGGGAGGGTACATTCTTGCATCAAGGCAAGTATACTCGAGACCTCCTGAAGCGCTTTGATATGTCTGATGGGAAGCCAGTTATGACTCCTATGGCCACCACTGCTGTCCTCGAGCCTGATGAGGATGGTGAGCCAGTTGATCAGAAGGAGTTCCGGAGCATGATCGGCTCCCTCTTGTATCTCACTGCCTCGAGACCTAACATACATTTCTCTGTATGTCTTTGTGCTCGGTTTCAGGCTTCTCCCCGCGTCTCTCACCGTCAGGCGGTGAAGCGCATCTTCAGGTACCTTCGAGCTACCATTGACTATGGTATCTGGTACTCTTCTTCCTCCTGTCTATCTCTAAGAGCCTTCTCTGATGCAGACTTTGCCGGCTGTAGGATAGATAGGAAGAGCACTTCTGGCACTTGCCAATTCATTGGCACTTCTCTTGTCTCTTGGTCGTCTAGGAAGCAGTCCGGTGTTGCACAGTCCACTGCTGAGGCCGAGTATGTTGCTGCAGCCAGGTTCTCTGGATGAGATCGACCTTGCGGGACTTTGGGTTAGTAGCAGATTGTGTTCTACTTTTCTGTGATAACACGTCTGCCATTTACATTGCTAAGAACCTAGTGCAGCACTCTCGGACCAAGCACATTGACATTCGCTATCACTTCCTTAGAGACCATGTGGAGAAGGGTGACAAAGTGCTCCAGTTTGTGGAGAGTGACCACCAGTTGGCTGACATTTTCACCAAGCCTTTGGATAGCGCCAGGTTTGTTGCCCTGAGAGGAGAGCTTGGGATTATGAGCCCATATGGCATATCTTGAGGGGGAGCTGGTTTGTATTATATGTTCATATGTATATTCAACACTCCTTTCTCTTTCTGGGTATCTTTGGGTTGGTTTTCATTTGGTTGAGTCCACTTCACCAAGATTTCTGGCATGCCTCGGCATGGACCTCTCACCTTATGCTTTAGGGTGCTATTCCTCTCTTCTTCTCGGTTGAGCTCACTCACAGTCTTTTAGGTCTAGCAGGTGTTGGGCCCCCTGGGTAGACAGGGTCTGTGTTTGCTCCTGGATTGGAGTTGGAGATGTAACTTTCCTATATAAGTCATATGGGGAAGGTGAGAGCGAGCCTGAGTGTTAGTTTTTCTCTTCATGGTATCTATGCTCCTAGACTACCCATTTGTCAGTTTCTTGATTCCTTCTCATCATTTCTGTCTTTCTGGTTTCAGTTGAGTTCAATTCATATTTTTTAATCTAAAATTGCTAATAACTCAACTTTAATCAGATTTTATGCTTAATCGACTCACTTGTTGAGGGGGAGCTTGGAATTGATTCTCTTGCATTGCATATAGACTTGTTTTTCATTTACGAGCTTTGTCTATTATGCAATTGATAAAATTGAGATATGTTGCACCTAGCTACTTTTCTGAAGATATTTGCTAATCTAGGTCATATCCAATTTGGTATATCATGTGAAACTAGCCAACATTTTAAAATTGAGCTTTCCTGAAAACTTGATAAAACTTGGCTTTTACTTGCTATACTTCTTCACTAGATGCTTATGCCATGCTTATTGAAATAGTGGGTTTATACTAGAGTCCCTAGAGCAACTTGGGTTAGCTACATAGTTTCATTCTAGAATCCTCAACAATGCTCATGAATCTAAGTGCTGAAAATATAAATTGACTCTTTTGTGCTAAAATTGAACTCAACACTCTTCATTCACGAGACTGCTTCCCATTGCACTTGGGATGAACTTGGAATGAAGTGTGTATGACCAAAACCACTCTTTTAAGCTTCTTGCTTGAGATGGTTGCTTATGGCTTGAGTCAATACACCGAAAAATGCAAAAAGAAATAGAGGAAGAGAGTGATGCCTAGGAGACCTATGTCGATGGCTCCTAGTCGAGGTTGTGTTTCTCTAGGATAAACTCTCTCAACCCTCAAAGGTTTGTGCAGGAGAGTGAAGCTTAGGAAGCCTTTGTCGATGGCTCCTAGTCGAGGATGTGCTTCACTAAGCCTAACTCTCTCATACCGCTTTATGAGCATTAATCTAAAAATTTGCATTTAAAGAGATGATTGAGCATGAGGCTTCTCTTATGGACTTGTAGTTTCCCAAAGTGTTGACTAGGTTGAACTCTAGTATATCCATTTGCTCGTTTGGTTGGCTTTGCTTCTAGTCTTGAAGTTATGCTAAGTGTTGCTATTGTTGAAATCATGCCAAAGTATTATAACTTCTTTTGAGCTAGTTAGCAAAACTTGAAATATGCCATTGAATATGACTTAGGATGACATATTCTGAACTTGAGTAGCTTGGTGTCATACTTTGTCTAAGTGGTCACTTGAATAATCCTCAAAGCTCTTCTATGTTGCATTTCATGAAAAAAAATTGTTCTCTTGATGCCTATATTGCCAAAAGGGGGAGAAAACATAGAAAAGGCATCTTATAGAATTAAAAAAATGCTTTCTCATGATCATGTTGAACAATTGTCCTTGCATTTGGATCATGAGTAATATTGAGCTTTTTGAGAGATTTCTTGGTTTTTGGAGCTCTTGTCGAAAAATTGTTCTTTCTTGTGTTGAGCTCCGAAAATCTTTTCATCTATTTGGTCATGATCTTTCTTTCTCTTTCAATTGGACCAAATATGATTTTGCAATCAAATTGCTTTTCTTCCTTTGTTTTCAAACTCAAATTTATGCCTTTTGTGTGGTTTGTCAATATACTCATCAAGGGGGAGATTGAAGGACCATGTGGAGGTTCATCCATGTTTGTGATGAGTATTTGACTTTGGTGAGCAGGGTGTGCTCAGGTTTGAGTTTGATTTGTATTAGAATTCAAAAGGATGCAATTTGAGTTGTGTTAGCTTATTGTGCTACTATCGGCCTTTGGCTGGCGGTAGGACCAATGTGCTGATTGAGATATGATAAATTGTGAGCATTTGTGATGATTATTGCATATCATTGGGCAATGCTATGTGATGGGTTTCCTTGTCTTTGATGATTGCAGGACGACGGTGCTAGGTCATGGTGAGGCGGAGGATGACCGGGACTAGGCGAGGTGCGTCGGAGGTCCAGACGGTCGAAGATCGCGGGAAGATGAACTGAGACGGAGTCCGTGCAATCCCAGCCATTGATCGCGCGTGCGTGGACGGCCAAGATGCGTCCACGTCACCTCTCCGTGTCTCGGTCGAAATTCGCCGCCGCCGCGACCGTTCCGCAATTTCCGCGCCGAATCCGGACGTCAAGGACGGTATTTAATGCCCGGGTGCGTGCCCGAGGATCGCCCTTGCCTTGCGCATGTTTTGTCCTAGCCGCCGCCCGTAACGCCCCTCCGTGGCCCCGCTTGCTCGCTGTAGTGCTCTAGGGTTAGCTTCGGGTTTTCGCGTCTTTCCTCCACCGCCCGCCGTCCTCCGCCGTGTTGGTGGTCAGCTTCGGGACCGTTGCGCCGAGTCGAACCTGGAGGTACCATCCACTTCATCGGAGAGCCACGAGAATGCCGTTCGGGTGGTCATCGTCTTCGTCTCCGACCAGCCAGCTCCGCCGTGACATTGCCGGAACCGCGAGCTCCGTCAGTCGTCGGATCTTCATCGCACGGCCAAGGTTCGTCCATGTCACCCCCGTGTAAATCCACGTTTCGGTTTTTAGATCTATTACCAACCGTTGGATCAGATCCAACGGCTTAGATTGAGCCACGTAGCCGCAAACCGCACCGTGCTTAGATTTTATCTAGACCGTTAGATCTAGATCGTACGGTTAAAAGTAGCCGCGTTGTAGCATTAGATGCAACCCCCGCCGTTGGATCTCCATCAAACGGCGATGATCGAGCCACGCGTCGCCACCCGTCACATGCCACGTTGCCCCTTGATGCGGTGAAACCCAATCTGATCCTAGCCGTCCGATTCGAATCCTACGGCTCAGATCATGCCACGTTACCCAAACGTACGAGATCCAGAACCGAACCGACGCGGTCCACGCGGACGCGCCCGGTCGTCGCCGACATCACGCGTGACGTCAGCGTGGGACCCGCGTGTCAGTGGCACTGCCCACCGTGCGGGGACGTCATCCGTGATGTCACGCTGACATCACGGTGGGTCCCACGTGTCAGTGACACGTGCGCCCGTGGACCGGGTCCACGGTGAACCGAAACCGAACCGTGGACCGAGTCCATGCGCCGCTAAAGCAAGCTTACGTCAGAATCCGATTTTTCAATAGAAAATTAATTCAGTGGAAATCGAAATTCCACATTGACGTCATGCTGACGTCATAACCGGGTTTTTCAATAGAAAAATAAATGAAATAATTCGGTTTATTCTTTTATTTGAATTTTCAAACTTCAAACGCTTATAACTTTTGCATTTTAACTCCGATTTGAGTGATTCCAATTTCTAAATTTTTATAAAATTGAGATCTACTTAATGGTGAATTTTAATTAATTTTTAGAGATAATTTTCCCTCTGTTTTTATTTATTTAATATATTCTTCAAACTTTAAATGATTATAACTTTTGCGTTTTAACTCCGATTTGGACGATTCCAATTCCTAAAAATTTGTAAAGTTATGTTCTTTCTGTTTATGAATTTTATTTGAATTTTTAGATACTTCTTCTTTACTGTTTATTTATTTATTGCTATTTACACGCATTACGAGTAGACGTTGAAGTGCCCGAAGGCTTCGAAGGTCAAGTGTTGACCTAGGAGCCAGCCCAAGACCTAGAACAAGTACTTTTTGAAGGCAAGTTATGCTTTGATCATAGTGATCCCACTTTTGAAAGTTAATTTGATTTAAATTATTGCATGCTAATTTAATTAGAAAATGCTTTAAATAATTCTGGGAATTAGATAAATGCCAAATTGCAGTATGACACCTTGATTAATTAATTATGTGCCATGAACCCTTGTAGACCTAGTTGTGGATTATATAGTTGGACTTTATTAAATTGCCAACATTGGGTATTTAGACCATTGTAGTATATTGCTTAGACCGCTACGTGCCCATGACATGATTTTGTACAATCAAATGTAATATTGACTTAATGAGATATTGAACCTGTTTTTGAGAAGTATCATGTGTGGTGATGTTGATGATGGCACGTGGTGCATGGTAAACAACTGGGTTTGATAAATAGATTTAGAAGGGGGCATGTGGCAAGAATGATCAGGGTGGGCCAGGCATGGCATCGGGAATGTCGATTTGGTTCTTCGGGTAGTCTTGCCCTGGTCACCCTAAGGACTTAAACAGGGGAAAACGTAGTAATTTTTTCCACTCTTATAATTATCAACTTTTTTTTTAGTTTACATTCCTTTCCTTTTGGGTTTCCTGGTTTCGTCGATCGCCAACTGTCAACACACTGTTGCATGAACTATAGTACATTCTCAATCGCATTCGGTGGCGGCTAGTATTTACTCGATTTTTATAATACGTTTACGTATTCCAAGATTAAGTTTGTAAATTTTGATCAATAATTAGTCTAATAATGTGACGGACCGCCTTTTTTAGGGGCCAGTTGGAAACTCACAACAGTTACCCAGGAAAACTAACTGTTGGAAAACAAGAGTATTTTTGCCTGACAAAAGCAACTTCAAATATTTTTATTCAATTAAGCGGCCTAACAGCCAAGTTTTCAAAAGGGAAGTGTCCAAACTTCCAATAATACATTACCAAAAGCACCACAAGCAGGGCCTGAGCGAAAGACAAGACCTAAAACCACACTAAGTCGCCATCTACGACCTCCTGGTATGCTCCAGCATCTTCGAACTCTGAAAGGGGTTTTGGGGTGCAAGGGTGAGTACAGAGTACTCAACAAGTCGTACGGAACCGACTAAATATTACATGCAAGGGATAATCAAAGGTTGGAAACAGGGTTTCATTATCTGGATGCAGTTTTATTTCCTAACTCATTTTACATTTAAAACACAAACCAGTAAATAATTAGTAATTTGGGTTTTCCTGGTTAATCAACGACGTTAACCACACGATTCCAAGTTCCAACAGTTCCAAAACAATTACTTGAGCTTGGTTAAGGGTATCACCCTAGTTCAAACTTAACTTCATTAACCGGAAGCACGGCGTATTCGAATACCATTGATTAACTCTGCAGAGGTGCTCAGCTTTACCCACAAGATATCATCAACCCTTACTGCCAATCGTGAAATTTCATGCAACTTAAATGCATGTGGCCAGATTGAGATTATCACAGCATTTTGTTAATCATTCATGTTGTTTAGTTATTAACCGATAGGCTCACGCTATCCCTGACCTGGTTATTCCAGTCATAGCACCTACCATTGTGAGAATCAGTGAATGACTAAGGACCATTCAAGTTTCACCCCTTCGGTATACTTCCGTGGCGGGAAGGCCGATCCCTATTCTCTTTGGAGAATAGTAGCCACCAATTAATAAGTCAAGTTTTAAAGTCAAGAATGATTAATTTACTGAGCTATGTCGGATACTGGCCTGTTGACCAGTTCGACCTGTGGTTGAGCGGAAACTTAAGCTATTTACGTTGCTCAAGGGGGTCATTAATCTTATATTGCCAAAGATCAAGCCTTCAATCCTCAAACCCACTCCGGCATCCCATACTACCGGCCACCAATCAAACCAAGGCATCAATCATCAGCCGGGGATCAGAATTCCATCCACTCCGGGATTTACCCGATATTGTACCCCAGACTGTAGCACTTTTACAAACCAGTCGAGTCAGAGACTCGGCAGCATTTTAATTCCATTATTGACAGCAGTTGAGCTAACTACAGGAATAACAATTTAATCTAATTTGGCAATATTAAACATTCTAGGGTTACAAGGATTTATATAGCTCAATATTTTCAAGGGAAGTCTAAGAGCAATTCGGCATTAACTATGCATCATGTCATTCTAAAGTAACAGTTTTCAATATTTCAACATACCGTAAAATAATGCGGAAGGAAATAATTAACAACTATAGCATGGCATGAATAGGTTCAACAATGATCAAAGGTGTACGGATTGCCTTGCTCGGCAGCTGGATCGGAAGAATCGTAGAGGAAGAAGTAGTTCCCAGCGTCTGTCTGGTTCAGGTCCGGCTCCAGGTACTGCTCCTGCTCTTGGGGTCGCTCAACGGACGGATCTAGCATGGAAGAGACAAACAACCATAAATAAACGAAAAACAAGAACTGAAAACAAAAACAAAAACTGAAACGGAAACTGAAAACCGGGCCGGGAGAGAACGGAGGGCAATTTGGGCATTTATGGAATTTCGGAGTCTCGATTTTAGGAACGGACGGTATTTTTGGACACAGGAAGTCGAAACGGTTCGGAAAATGTATTTGGTGGGGTTTTGGGTTTTCTAGAATTTTTTGAGATTTTTCTGGGCTATTTTTGGAATTAAAACGAATTTCAGAATTAATTAATAAATTAAAAATTCCGAAAATCGTTTACTGTTCCAAACCGGAACTGGGCTGGCTTTCAGCGGGCGACTGGGCTGCGGCCCACTTGGCCGAGGGGAGCACGCCAAGACGGCGAAGCGCGGCGGCGCCGCGATCGCCAAGATGGCCCAACATGAACGGAGGCGCAGGTCGGGCCGCACGGCTGGCTCGAGGGTGACAGCGAGGCCCGCTGTCACCAGCAGGTTAAGGTTAGGGCGAGATGGGGGGCGGCGACGGCTGCAGGAGGCGGGGAAGACGGAGGAGAGAGGGAGGGGCTCACCACGAGGAGGAGGCGGAAGCGGGGTGAGTTCGGACGGGGGTGGGGCGACGGCTTTTATAGCCAATCGGGCGAGGGTGAGGCGAGGGCAGGCACTGCACGGCCGCGCGAAGACGCTGCACGCCGCGGCGAGGTTGGCGCGGTGATCGCGGTCGGGAGACCGAGAGCAAGGGCAGCGAGGGCATGCGGCGTGTCTGTGCGCACGCTGCACGGCGCGCTGAAGCGACGCGCCAGAAGCGGCGACGGTGCGCCGGGCGAGCGGGTTGGCGAGGCGGCAGCCAAGCAGACCGGGGTGGCTGAGCCGCGACAGAAAGCAGTAGGCAGCGGTGGAGCAATGAGAGGGACGGCGAAGGCCCACAAGGAAATAATGCCCAAAAAAAACGAAAAAACGAAAACCAAATAAAACGCAAATCCAAATAAAATTCAAATGAACTCCATGAAATTCATTTTGAATTTTGGGGTCGTTTCAAATAATATATTTCACGAAATTTCGCCTGCATGCTACTTACGTAGCCATAGCAGGAAATGAAATCTCGTCAAGATTTCACGAAATTTTGGTGAAAGTTTAGATCTCGGACCCCTTCGAGTTTCATAATCTCAGCGAAATGAAGAAAACTCTAAAAAAAATTCAAAGTACTACAGTGATCTAAAATCTCAGCGAGATCTCGATAAATTTGATCGAGATTTGACCAAAAGTTGACCATATTTGATTGGATTTTGATTGGACTGGATTCTTCACGTCATTTTCCATATGGGACCAAAATTTTTGAATTTTTCTGATGACTTTTGGACCAATTTTCGTTCGGTTAAAAATCACCGAGGTCTCGGCGAGATTTCGATAAATCTTGGCGAGATCTCGGAAATCTCGGTCAAAAAAGAATCAAATTTGAATTTTACTTTTTGGATTTCGTTTGAATTCCATCCAGAATAACGAGATCGCTTTGAAATTTTGTTTTGAATTTCAGAGGGTGCCGAGTTGAAACCCTCAGATGAAATTTGAAACCTGCCACCTACTCCACCGTTCGATGGCGCGATACACCTATCCGCGTGAAGGAATGGAAAAACCAAGACATATCTGACCGGTGGGAATCTTCCATAAAAAGCGTGGAAACATGCGAGGCAACCGGTGGGAAATTTCATTAAAAAAAAACGTGCAAGGCGACCGGTGGCAATCTTCCACCGCATTAAATACTACACAATCCTGCTACATTAAATTTCTACACTATATCTCTAAGTATAAAGTTTTCCGAACGTACCTCAAAAAAATGATGGATCTATTTTTTTCTTCTTGATATTGTGACAATCCATTTCGTCGTCACATTCCGACAGTTGTTATTTTCGACAGTTGTCATTTCATTTGTCATTTTCCAAAAAAATTCTAGAAATGCATGATGCTCGAATATTCGAATTATCAGCCTCATCACCACTCCCGATGTGGCGTACCAATCCATTTCGTCGTCGCATTCCAACCCCCTGCATTATTGCGTTGGGCCAGAGGTATACCTTACACTATCACCGGCAATTTCTTTCCATTCTATTTCCTTTCCTATTCTCTTCCCTATATTCATTCTATTTATTTTCTACTGTCTCGAAGGGATTTCTCTCTGTTTGAGAAAGAATATGTTTCTAAAGGAATTCTCTCTCCGAATCTCTTCTAAAGGGAAGGCTGAAGAGAATCCGCTGGAGCACTTGAGATCTGTTCGCGAAGGGATTTGAAAGCTGAAGGGAATCCGCTGGAGATAGTCTTACACTAGGGCCTCTCGTGAATCAGATCAACAATACCAGACTATTTTGGTGAGTTGAGAGAGACGATGGTGAAGAGAGAACAGGGAGAGCTCGAGGAAGAAGATGACCATGGGGATATTTTATCAATTCATTATCAAAGAAAAAAGAGGAAAAGAGAGAGGAAAATAGGGGAAATGGGGAAGCAATAAAAGATGACCATGGGGGTATTTTATCAAGGGTTTTAATAAGTTTTATCCGGATGTTTTCTTTAGCAATCGTCGTCCGAAATAACGAGATCTCGCCGAAAAATCGGATTTCGGTCGACGACGAGATTTGACCTAAAACGAAATTTTGAACCTTGATCCAACAACATCTTCAGACCAGGTCAATATATTAGTGAAGCTTCAGATACGAAGACCGACGGTATGGCCCTCTTCTTTTGATGGCATCCTTAAACTTAGGTCCTGCTTCTTTCTGCTTATAATGTCATTTTTATATAGACCATATATTGCAACATTTTGTAGTCATATTTTTTCTTGACTTTGTGGGGTTTTTCTTAAAGCTCTCAAAAATATTTTTGATACGCGCTTTTAAGTTTATAAGCAACATTTACGCAACCGCACAAAGAAACACACCTTATTCGAATTGGCAGCTCTAGCAGCTAGTTCAGATCAGTTGACGACGTGCTTTACTGGGAGTGACTATATCCAAGTTGACTGGAAATAAAATAAATCTTAGTCGATTTTCGATAGAATTGCACTATAACTATACTAAAGTTGCACATTATTAACATGTGTAATTGTAGTGTTAGTCGTGTACAATTTGCGAAGGATTGAAACAAACACGAACTTAGGAAAACAAAACTATTTGAGCACGTGTATTTAGCAAATCTACATAGTAATAAAGAGAAATTTTTTTTTAAATATAATATATTTTATTCCGAATTGCAGGAATAAATGTCTTTCGCGAGAAATTACAGTTTTATACGTCTGTCGCCTGTCCATCGGGCGATATAAGCCTGTCGCCCGATGGACGGGCGACAGGAGGCCTTTCGTGTTTTCTGTCGCCCGTTAGACGAGCGACAGGATTCTGTCGCCCGATCAACAGGCGACCGCTTAAAAATCCCCCGATGGACGAGCGACATTATTGATGTCGCCCGATGGACGGGCGACATATACCATTTTTGATATTTTTGTTAGTTTTTATGAGAATTTTTTTAAAAAATATATTATATTTTATTCCAAATTGCAGAAATAAATGTCGCAACAAATTTCAGTTTTATACGTGTATCGCTAGGAATTTTTGCTTTTACGATGCCATTTCTGGTTGAAACTGTCAGTTTAGAAGCCATTTCGATGCGAGCATGAGAAAATACAGTATTCTGGTTTTTAGGTGGCCCTTCTTCACTCCCGGTCAACTCGTAATTATTTTTTGAAGACTTTGTGTAGTTATCTTCAAAGATGTGAAATATATGTACGGTACACTGTACCGATAGATGGGGAGCAATAAGAATGTACTGAATTGCATACGGCTTAGAAATGCTAAACAACAATGGCATGTACGGCACACTCTACCGAGTATACGGGACTAAACGTAACATGCCTTAGGCAGAGGAAACAGCAATAAGGGCCCTTCTCTTGGTCTTTACTGAGTGCAACGAGGATATTTTCCCTTACGCAAGTTTTCAGCTCCTGCCGCTTTGGCCCTAGCTGCCCTCTCACGCTTTCTCTCGCTCGGCCTCCTCTCCGCTGCATGGCGCTGCCGTTCGGCCTCCTCTGTGCATGCATATGTTCCAAATCTTTGTTGGCGCTTCTCCTCCTCATCCTGCTCACACCACTGCTGCTCCACGATAGCCCTCTGTGCGAGTACTCCCGATTCCGCCTCCTCTCCATCTCGGGAGTTTGTTCCGCGTCGTAGAATCGGATGAACTCGCACAGTGGAGGCTGCAATTAGTCACATCACACGGTGTTACAACATGTATGAATTGGGAGCAGCACCAAATGTGAGTATGAACATACCGGGCTTCTCCGCCGCATCCGCATCCCCAGCGTTGGCTCGGAGTCGTGGTTGCGGCAGCTCCAGTACCTCATACCGTAAGTGTATGAGTTGTCTACAGACTGCCGGAAGCGGCAAGGATCCCCGCATAGGCACATGGGGACCTCCGTGCCTTCGGGGATTGTTTCGACAACGTTGTGCCTTGGGGGCGAGGGGAACTCCATTGGTGCTGCTCGTTTGGGTTGGCGGTGATGGTTCTCTTTGTTGTATTGGAGCAGTGGTTTGGTCGATGCAACGCTGCGAAGGCATGAAGGGGGTTAAATAGCCAGATAGAGCGACAAACTTGAAGCTTAAAAGGAATCCGCGAGCATCGGATTCCTTTGCAGCTCTGCCTGTGCTTGATACCGACATATGCACGCAGCTTTGTATCTTGGAGGGAGGTGCCAGTAAAGCTTTGCGGCTATGCTTTGGCCGGGACGACTCGAGGCAATATCCGGCACACATGCATTTGACATGACATTTCGGACAGAACTGATCGACATGATTATGACATGATATGTCCTACTGTGCTTTGCCGACAATGCTTTCACAGGCGTACTGTGCAGCCTTTGCTTGGATTATAAAATACAACTGAATGGGATGAGAAAACTCATGGTGTATGGACTAAGTGCTAATATCATTGTTTGTTTATAATAATGACTGCAGTGGTAAGCGTGCGTTTGCTACGGTTTGTTGTTTGTTTTTGTTGTCATTGTTTGTTTATAATAATGACTGCAGTTTTTAAAAATTGAAAATTCGTTCTTCCTTGTATTGTTTGGTGTGCAACAAATCTGATGACAAATCTGAGTTACCAAGAAGCATGACATTCATATTACAAAGTACAATAGGGAGAACAACTACAACAACATTTCTTGTGAATAAGAACTAACATACAGATGGATGCAAGGTTGCGGCTTTAGAACTTTCCAGAATCATCACTATCATAGAATTCAACACCCTCTTCTTCGAAAAACTCCCAACGGTCACGTTTGTAGTCTTCAACGCTAGGGCCGTCAAGAGGAACAACCAAATCAGGGCTTACAGCTTCGTGGTTATCTTGTACGGCGTGCTCAAGTAAGCGATCATACGCTTCACGGTTATCTTTTTGTTCAGGCCGAACTCCCTCTCTTTGCGGTAATTCTCGTACCGTTAGCCTGTTAAGTTCCTGCGCGAGATCCGTCCTCTGCTCTACCATTGGAAGCGTCCTGTTTAAAGATGTCGGTGTATTTATACCGTCTGCCCACTGCTGATATTGGCATCCGGTAGACTACACGACAGTGTGAGCATGGCTATTTAAAACTGGAGCAAGAGAATAATCATCGAAATATGAAGATATCGAAATACATTTAGACGTACAAAGAAATTTGGGCATCTATAGAACGCTCGTCCGTTATTTGGCGCAGTGGTGGAGTAGCAGGTTTGAGCATCCACATGGCAGTTAGGGCAAATTACCCGCCCTGCATTGGCAACCACTGAGCTCGACGCCTTCGACATGGCTTTCACAGAACGGACGAACACTTAAGTCGGTGTCTACACGAAGCAAAAACATCAATAAGAAGCATAAAAAGTACAAATTAATGTGTACTGAACCAAGAACACAACAATGTGACTCACCGTACAAAATAACTTTTGTAAATAATACCTGTGGAACAAGACGCCGAAATAAAATCTTGGAAAAAAGGAAAGCTAAACTACCAGTTCTCCTCTTTGCGCTTTGGGTTTTCTCAACTCAATCCAAACTTTATGAACTCGGAGCAATGTATCGCTTTTGCCTGATATAAGTGCAGGCGGCCTTGCAATTTATAGGCAGGGAGCGAGGGAGAAACGAGACAGCTGGCGGCACATCATCGTGCGTGGCGAGGGGCCAAGACAGAAAATCGGCACGTGGCAGCGTTTGCAGTGCGCTCAGGGGGGGTCTGGCTGCAGCTGGCAGTGGCTTGGGAGTGGCCACCAGTTGGCGGAGCATTAGCGCGCGAGGTGGGGGCCTGGCTGAACAGTAACATCGCAAAACCGCGGCTTTCCGTTGCGGTATTTTTTTTTCATTTTGAAATTCGAATTTCCGCGGTCCCCGACTGGAAAGAAAAATCCAGGAGCTTACGTGTTCCCTTGCAACTGTGGTTGTGCTTGACATCGACAGATGCATGCCGCTTTTACAGCTTTACAGATGACATCGATGGGTCATGGCAGTGGAGTACACATCATTGCAGATGACATCGACGGGTCATGGCAGTGGAGTACACAGCTTTGCAGATGCAATCTAGGCTGGGCTGGATTTCATGGCTCAACAGGAAAGAAAATGACTACATTCGTGCACGACTATAAAACTTAGGGTTATTGGGCGACAACGCCGAACAACTCTCTTCGCATATAAATTCTCAACGCCCAACAACCCTAAGTATTATACTCGCGCACGACAACGCCCAACAACCCTAAGGATTTTCGGCGGCCCGTTGCCGCTGTGCTGGGTCCCCGATGTTCGCATCCTGTATTCTCTCGCGCTCAAACGAGGAAGTCGACAAAAGCTGTAAAAGGTGATATGACAAAAGCTTCAAAAGGTCATATAACAAAAGCTGAAAAAGATGATATGACAAAAGCTGGAAAAGCGGACAGAAATATGTAATGAACCACGTAATATGACAAAGTACACAAAATAGATGGTATTACATAACATAGTACCAACAATCACCGCCCTAATCGAAACTGCCAACCAAAATAAACAAAAAAATTACAAACACTGAAAAATAAAAGAAACTAGTGCCGGCCCCTCTTCGCGTCGCCTCCTCGCTGGTGTGTAGTCCTCCTCCGGATCTGACCTCGGGAGTACGTCAGGTGCGTCGGCGGGCGTGGGCCCCTCTGTGTGGTCTCAGCTGAGGTGTGGCGTACCTAGGCGGGTCAGCCTGTACCGGTGGTGGTGGGGGTGTCTGGTGCTGCGTCGGTCCAACCTGCGTCGGTGGAGGTGGCGGCACCAACGACCCAGGCTGGGTCGCAGGAGGTGGCGACGCCCACTGTGACGACCGAGGCTGGGTCGCTGCAGGTGGCGACACCCACTGCGGCTGGGTCGGTGGATGTGGCGGCACCCACTGCGACGACCCAGCCTGGGTCGGTGGAGGTGGCGGCACCGACTGCGACGACCCAGGCTGCGTCGGTCGTGGCGCCCACTCCTGCTGTGCGGTACCAAGCTGAACTGGGGGTGGATCAACGAAGTACCTCCACACGGAGTCGTCCTCGTAGTCGTCAAGATCATCACCCCGCCCGTCGTAGTCATCAGCAGCAGTCGCCAACCACGGTGCGCTGACACCTGCACGACCTCCAGCAGCTGCACGAAAGGGCATAAATGTTAAGACCAGTGACTTGGTGAGTGCAAAGCATGAAAAGTGAATGCAAAACATGAAAAAACACACACCTGCGGCACCTCCAGTGTGGAAGCCTGCACCTCCACCGTGCTGTGAAGAAGAAGCAGCTCCGGTGTCGAAGCCTGCACCAGCCACAGGTCCCCTTCGTGGCGCGAGCGGTGCGTCGGGGACCACACCACGAGGCAGGGGTGATCCAGCCAACTCCAGCGCGCGTGCAGAGTCGTCTCGGAACCTACCGAGCAGGCTGGCAATGTCCGCTCTGGTCACCCACGGCCAGTCAATCGCGAGAGCATCCTCGACGACTCCTCGTAGAAGCGGCCTAGCATGTCAGTCTGGAAAATACATCGCAAATTAGATAGCACCGATTTGAAATGGTTAAACGTATATCGGATACAACGTACCGCAGCGTGCAGAGCCGCGTCCGTATGGGCGGGATACGTGTCTCCTGGGCCGGGGACGTGCTTGGGAGGATCCGGTCGACAGCGTACCAGCGCACACGCAGCGAGAGGTGAACCATCGCCGATGCGCTGGTAAGTCTCCGGATCGTATGGCGCATCGTCGGCATGGACGCGTCCTCGAGGGCTCGCCCACTCAATCCATGGCGCCATCCGTGCGTGCGCTGGGTGGCCCCATGCACCCCTTCCTAGTCTGGCCGTGGATGAGAAATGAATGTATAAATATTAGATGGCAACACACGATAGTAATTATGGAACATCGATTGAGGAACTTACGTGTGGGCGGCGTGTGGGAAGCAGACGGCGTGGCCAAGATCGGGAACTCTGTCGTGGCCGAATCGCCTCATCACTTTCGATGGACAGCGTAGGCCTCGACACAGACGTCGAACACCAGGAACCGCCGTGTGAGCCAGTACGCCGTGTCTCGCGTGCACAGGGTCGACACGGCGCCGCCGGTCACACGAAGCTGTACCTGCGCCTGAGTGTACGGCGTCCAGCGCACGTGGTCGTCCGTGAGGTGGTCGAACGCCGCGACGAACTGCGGGTAGCCCTGGCGCACCGTCTGGTGTGCCCACCTAGGCTGCAGTGAAACAAAACGTTACCGTTAGTATTAAAAAATGTACAAGCAATAGTACCAAACTTTCAGTTCAAATATCTTACCCGTCGGTGGCACCAGATGGTGCCCATGGTCGGACCGTCGACGTCGCCATCGCCTGTAGGGTCAACCGACTCCAGGCTGATGGCGGGGCGCCCGATCTGGAACCTCTCGTATGCCCACAGCTGTACCAGCAGCGGGCATCCAGTGAAGGTCGACTCGGCGCCGGTCCGGGTACACCCGTCGCAGAGGGCCCGGTACGTGCTGCAGAGGACAGCGGACCCCCAGGAGTACTGCGGCACGTCGTCGAGGGGGCGTCCGCTATCTCCCTCGCGAACTGGACGAGGTGCCTGTCCACGCTATCCCCATGGGAGCTCGTGAACAAGCACCAGCCGAACAGCCACAGCAGGTACGCCTCCAAGTGGCGGCTGACCCTGTAGTCGTCCGCCCCCTCGACGAGCTGCGAAGGCTGCAAGATAGAAGATCACATATTACATGTTGTAAGTTGTAATTGAAGAGTACTTGTTTTTTCATAGTGTAGTTGCGTACCACGAACTGTCGAAGCCACCGCAGCGTAGGACCGTGTGTCCCGGTGAAGGCCCGGTAGCCTGGTGCTGGAAGCACACCAGCGAACCGCTGAAGTAGCTGCGGGCGCCACGCAGGGTCGACGTCGTGTGGCACCACAGCGTCGCCGGCGATCGGGAGGCCGAGCAGGTACGACACGTCCTGCAAGGTGATCGCCATCTCCCCGACGGGTAGGTGGAAGGTGTGGGTCTCTGGCCTCCACCGATCCACCAGAGCGGTGATCAGGGACCTGTCGAACGGAAACCGCCGACCCACCTCCCGAACCATCCGGCCGAAAGGGAGCAACCCTGAAGCTCGAAGCCTACGAAAGGAAAAACATGTAATTTTTTCCAGTACAACACCAGTAAGAACAGTACCTCAAACATATAAAGAAATCTGAATTGTAATATGTTACCTGGGGACCCAACGAGGATCGATATCCCAGCCGTACTGCGGTGTCCTCGGACGAAGGACGCCCAACGTGTGCGCCTGGCCTCCCTCCGCTGGAAAACCGGTGGCGAAGCGGGCACGGTGACTACCGTCGACCACCGGATCCAGCAACTCGAATGGCCACTCGTCATCTCCTGGCTGGTCAGCCATACCTGTAAATAACAAATTGTGAGTTACATTTCAAAACCATATCAAAAGAAAATCGTCCGAATACTATAGGTTTCTCACAACAATGTGTTCAAACAAACATTCACGTAAAATTGTTCAAGCATCATAAATATTCGTAAACTTGATTACAATAATTTTTCAAGTGCACAACACTCCACGACCACATGCAAAGAGGCTTACACACAAGGTCCACACAGGGTTCACACAACACACATCACATCGATTACATTGCGATTAAATTGCTTCTCATGTGGTACGTTGGCGTCGTGCAGCACTCGTCGCACAGGACGATCCACCCGCCACCGTCGGATTGCCATCTCCTCCTTCATCTCCTTCGTTTTGTGCGTGGTAATTCTTGAACGTATGTCCTGTTTGCTTGCACAATGAACATTTCTTCACGCGCTTGCCAGCTTCTGACTCATCCATGTCATTTCTGATACGTCTTGTCTTCCGACGCCCTGCTTTCCATCTACCTGCATTAAAATCTGGGACCCAGAACCTTTCATCAGCACTAGGAGTTGCCGTGAAAGAACCCACAACACCGTAACCATACAGCTCCTCGCTCCAAGTTGCCATCACCCTTTCCTTCCTGAAATATTCAGATAGATAGGTACCAGGTTGCATTCCAAATAAAGCACATGCGGCTATCACATGAGAACACGGCATGTGCAAAAGGTCGGGCTTGTTACACGAGCATTTGCAGATGTCCTATAATACGCACTCCTGAATGACAACCCGCTGGTTGGTTCCACGCCGTCCTTTATCCTTACATATCACCTCGAAGCGCAGTGTTCGTGCACCAACTTTTATAGCTCTATGCTTGGCCGCCTTCTGACTCTTCTCTTCCATGTATTTACTGATCATGGAGGAGTACAGGAGCTTCTCATCTCTCAAAGACTATCTCGTGCTGCTTGATGTCTGTCGACGAAGTACTTGGTTGTGCCCCGCAGCACTCCCTCAACAATTCCCACCAATGGGAGACACCTCATCCCTCTCATTACCCAGTTGTAAACTTCTGCAAAGTTACTGGTCATCACACCGTATCTGGCACCATGTGTGTCATGTAACAGTGCCCACTTTTCCATCGGTTCGTGCTTGATCCAGTCCGAGAAACATTTGATTGGCCTTTGCCTGCGACGACGATTAGTCGCGTCATCTTCTGTTGGCAGTGGGGGAAGAGGCTCCGCCTCATCGTGCCCTTCGCTGGCAGTACTCTTGTTCGCCGTCTCCTCTTTGTGTTTTCTTGTCAGCTCATCGATATTTTTCCACAGAGTCCGGAACTTGCTCTCCTGGTTCTGCTTACATAGTCTTTTGAACATGTTCATGAGTTCCTTGTTCCTGAATTGCTTGTAGAAATTTGCGCCCAAATGCCTCATGCACCATCGGCTCTGCAAGTCAGGCCATGGAAATGGCTCCTCTGCCCCTGTTTGCAACTGGTTGATCGCACTAAGCAGACCAGCATGCCTGTCGTGCAGCACGCACACATCCTGACGAGTTTTGACCACCCCAATCTTCAAGTTCCGCAGGAACCATAGCCAACTCTCATAGTTCTCACTTTCTCTGGCGAATGCAACAGCGAGAATCTGGTTGTTTCCGTCAACACCCACGGTATCAAAATTTGCCCTTTGTATTTCCGGTCAAGAATGTGCCGTCCACGCACAGCAATGGACGATCGTGGTAGAACGCCTTAATGCAAGCTCAGAATGCGAAGAACACTCTCCTCGAGATGCCTTTTAGTTGGCCACTTGATTGACGGACAATCTTGATAATCATAGTAAGTGCCGGATTTCTTCCACTGAATGCAACCGAGCAAAGGCTGGCAGATTGTGGTACGAGTCTTCAAACTTCCCAAACCTCGTTTCTAAGGCCTTCTGTTTCGCCCTCCAAGCCTTCCCATAGCTAATTGTGTACTGATATCTGTTCTCGAGAGCTCGGATAATAGCACGGGGCTCATAAGCCAGGTTCTCCACTATCTCTGAGTACATGAGATTCGCGACAAACCCAGATGACAGGTTCCTGTGAGCCATCATTGTTTCCTCAATCATACAGCTGTGCTGCTCAACCTTCGAGCATAACCAATGGGTGCCCCACTTCGGCTTGTACGCGTGCACTCTCCACGGACAGCCATGGATCTCACACACCACGTCGTAGCAGGTCGGCGTGGATTTCTTAACCCTGAAAGTCCTTCTTAATGATAAGGCCCAATCTTTCACAGCATCCTGCACAGCCTCCTTTGTCGCGTACATACTGTCAGGCCTAACCTCGTTGGGGCATGTCGCCAACGTATGTCGTTGGTTTCATTAACAACCAACCTATCAAATTGATGTGTGCTCCACTCGGCCGGGCACAAAGCGGCTCCGCACCTCCATCTTCCTCGTCGGATGATAAATGCGTCTTCCACTTCTGCTATGCCGTACTCAAGGTCTTCCTCTTCCATCCTAACTGTTATTTCATCAATTTGCTCACCTTCGTCTGCTACTCCCAGCGCTACTTGTCCAACATTTGCTTCGTCCTCCCCAAATTCAGATTGTTCGCAAGTTTCGCAAATAATGTCCTCGTTCGCTTTCTGGATGTACTGCCCACGGCTAGATCCCCCAATTTCGGTGTCACCAAAACTTAACTCATTTTGAGCCTGACTACACTCCCCACCGTCCGGCTGGTGCTGGAGGGCTACATCGCGGGCATAGGCTTGCACTAAAAGCACCCGGTTCCATCCCCGTTGCTCTGTCCCCCTCACATATGATCTCCACGATGCGGTTCCTTTCAACTCAACTAGCTCCCAACAAAATGGATTGTTCTGCATACTACAGAGGCAAAATACCTTCAGCTGCCACTTCTCTTCTTCCATCCCAAAAGTATAATACAACCACTTCATCACTGAAGAAAATGTGCGCTCTTCGACCCTACTCAAACTTCTGTTTACATATTGGAAGTTACTTAGATCTGCACCCTCCGAACCATACATTACAACCCCTTCGCCATAATATATTCTAAATTGAACTCGTTCTGCCATATCTGCAAATCCATTCATTCACCCACGAATTAAATACTTTCCGTAAAAAATATTACGACCCCCAACTTTGCGTTGGTATATCTATATGCTACAAAATTACTTATTTAATCGTACAAGAATTTGCAACATTTCTAACAATACATATCTACGATCGTAACAATCGCTATCTCTGCCGTACTACATTCGTAAGAATTGAATATGTATATGGATGTATTCGTATCGGTATACAATATCTACATTCAATAGATCTACTACTAAAGAATTGAACAACTACTGTAACTACATTCTGTACGATTAATTTCTACTCGACATACATCAAACTACTTTCGCTATATGTACCCAACTGCATTCCTAAGAAATGAATACTTCTATCCGATCAAAGTATCTACATTCGATATATCAACGCACACAAACCAAGATCTAAAATCATTTCTACTAAATCATAACCTACTGCTACAAAAAATAGAACGACTACTGCATAACTACAAACTAGGTTTGCTAAATCTACCTACACCTAACTAGATTTGCTATGTCTGTACTACATATAACTACAAACTAGGTTTACTAAATCTTTCTACATCTAACTACATTTCTTAACTAGATTTTCTAGATCTACAAATACAAAAACTAAAGAACGAGAAATTACCTGAGTATGAAGTGACGGGCTCAAAAATCACGCAGAAATTTTCTTCCCTCTCTCTTTTTTCCTCTCTTCTTCTCCTCTTTCTCCTCTTTTCTCTCTTCTTTTTTGTTTTCCTCCTTCTGTTGCCTCTGCCGGCCGACTGAACGCGCGGTATTATAAAATGTACCTGTCGCCCGTCCATCGGGCGACAGGAACCCCGCATGCTATCTGTCGCCCGTCCATCGAGATTTTAAGTCGTCGCTGTTGATCGGGCGACGAAGCTGTCGCTTCGCCTAACGGGCGACGTAAAACACGAAGCCTTACATCGCCCGTCCATCGGGCGACAGATTTATATCGCCGATGGACGAGCGATGACGTATAAAGCGTAATTTCGCGAAAGACATTTATTTCTGCAATTCGGAATAAAATATAATATATTTAAAAAAAATTTCGTAATAAAGCATAGAAAATCAACAAATAAAATAGATAATTGATAAATAGCAATTTCAATACTAAAATTGCACCTTGATAACCGGGGTGCAATTTTAGTGTGTTACTTGAGTGCAAATTTAAAGTGATTGAAAGTTTAGAAAATTTCAGGCGCATGAAAACTAGCAAATATGTTGCTTTATCCGTCTGGTTTTTAGTTTCTAATCTAATTTATTACTCCATCCATCCTGAAATACTTATCGTTTTAGACATTAATACGATCTCCAAAATACAGCTTTGATCATAAAAAACTATTAAAATTTATTTATAAAATACATTAAAATTATAATATTATAAATGTTCTTTTCAAGATAAATCTATCTATACGATTTTTATGTTCTCAATCTAAATAGTTTAAAAGTTCTTTATAAATAAAATTTTAAAACTTTGATTTAGTACTAGTCTAAATCGACTAATAGTGGATACGGGAGGGAGTAGTAGCTATGCATAGCACTATAAAGGTGAAAAGACAGCACGTGTTTCCGCGAAATGGCCTTGGATTCTACTAGGACTATAATATTAGGGCCAAATCACGTTGTGGTGAGATCTATGTTCTTTTGAACCTTCACCTCCTCCGAGCCACAGTTCTACGCTCCTGAGAGGCTGAGATCCATCTTCTTCCTCAGGCTCGGGAGACGCAAGGAGGGGGAGAACGACGGTGGTGGCCAACAATTTCTCTGGCCGGCCGGTAATTTCTTCTCCGGTTGCCTCCGAAGGTCCGACCTTCTCGTCTGTTCCTTTCTTAGTTCCCCGTTGCATGCTATGACGTCCTACTCGTTCCTTGAAGGATCGCGAGAGGGGCTGAGGTAGCCGGTCAAAACGGGCAGGGCTGAGGGCGTTGCCTCCTTGGCCGGCAGTATCGCTCGACCGGCAGTATCGGATCTGCCCGGTGTTATTGCCGCCCAGCAGCAAAATCTCCGAGCTTTGTTTGCGACTTAGCTTCAAATTTCGAGATTGATCCAAGGGAAGGATTTTGGGATTCTAAATAAAGGTTTTGGGATTTGGGTTATCTACGATTTTGAAAGATTTTGATCGGATTCGAAACTAAGGGCTTAGGATCAACATCGATCGAAACGGCTCAAACGGTTAAACCCTAACACCACCAAAACCCAATTAAGATGGAACAACAAGCAAAACACGACTAGGCACATAATTAGCTTATTTACAAATTCAAGGTGTGAGCAATTATTGTGTTGAGAAAAATCCAAATATATTTAATACTTTATTGTGATTTCTGCTTCTTTTTTGCTGAGCCTGCTGTATGATTTTTCAGGTAGATGATAAATACAGACATCTAGTGAAGAGTACGTGAGATCTACCTGTGGACCGGTAGGTGATTTCATTTCAGAAGCAAAGAGACATCGATGGCAGGAGCAGATGCGGCGACGTATGCATGGAAAGCATGGAAAGATTGGGGCATCGAAGCGCTGGTGCTGCTCAGCTTGACGCTCCAGGTCACGCTCGTCGTCTTGGCGGAGTTCCGCCGGCGCGTTGACTCCGGCGTGGTAAGGTTGTTCGCTTGGTCGGCGTACATGCTGGCCGATGGCACAGCCATCTATGTGCTGGGCCACATGTCCACCATCAGCTCGTGCTCGGCGGCGCGCGAGCTGATGGCGTTCTGGGCACCGTTTCTGCTGCTCCATTTGGGCGGGCAGGACAACATCACCGCCTATGCCATCGAGGACAACCGGCTGTGGCTACGGCACCTGCAAACGTTCGCCGTGCAGTTGGCCGCAGCCGGTTACGTCCTCTACGCGTCCTCCATCGTCGGCAGCGGCGTCCATTCCTTGCTCCTGTGGGCCAGCATCCTCATGTTTTTGGTTGGTGTTGTCAAGTACGGGGAGAGAGTTTGGGCGCTTCGGTGCAGCGGCAGCAGCCCAATAGGAAATAATTACCAGGCTTTACAACACACGGACGTGATAAAGGACGTAGGAAGTGATGTTGAATACATACTAGATAAACAACCCTGGGACACAGAAAACTGCCTATTGATGGCTCACAGAGCGCTAGGGGTTCCCAAGGAATTGCTGACGGGGCAAATCGATGAAAAAAAGTACTTTCATGGTTCATATTTGCGGAAGAAGGGTGTCCTGTACAAGGTGGTTGAGCTGCAGCTCTCCCTGATGCACGACGTCTTCTACGCCAAGGCTGAGGTGATGCACAGTTGGTATGGCCTCTGCATCCATGTGCTCTCGCCGGTGGCCACCGCCATCGCGCTCCTGCTGTTCCGCCGTCATCTTCATCATGCAGGAGGGCACACCTACAGCCGGGCTGATGTCGCTGTCACTTATGTCTTGCTGGTTGGTGCACTTTTTCTGGAGGTCGCGTCGGCGTTCAGGTGCGTATTCTCGAGCTGGACATGTGTGCTCCTACTACGACGACGTCCCGGTGCGCCTTCTTTGGGCCGTGTGGTTTTGTTTCTCCGTCGGCTCGTCCACGCAGCGGATTGGGCAAGGTATTGGTCGGGCTCCATGGGGCAGCACAACTTGCTCGAGTTGGCCGCTGGCAGCAGGACCAGCAAGAGCAGCAAGGTAGCGAAATGGATTGGGAGAGAGGTGTGGTGGAACGCCATGGCTTACTCGTCGTCCATCCCTGTCCCAGCCTCCGTCCAGGAGCTGGTGGCGGAGCATATCCTGAGTAAGGCGGATGTCCTCGACAGGAGATCAGATCCCAGCCGTATGCCGTCTTCACATTTTGATTCACGGGGTCGGGCGGAGCTGGAGAGGTTGGGATTGTACGACGGCCTGGTCTGGAGCGTGGAAGAGAAGATCCTTGTCTGGCACATCGCCACTAACATCTACGTGAGCTGCAAGAAGCAGCACGATGATCATGCCAAGGCGGCCGAGGCGCTCTCCAACTACATGATGTACCTCCTAGCCTCACGCCCCCACATGCTCGGTCCCACCGCCAGCAGCAATTCGTACGTCGAGGTGTGCTATGGCCTTGTACATGAATATAAGGTACCCTACAGCTCAGCCAAGGAGGTGGCCAGCTTTCTAAAGAGGCACGGGGATAAAGAGAAGCATGAACGTGGAAGACTACTATCTTCTGATCCAAAATACGACTATCTCGTATCGATTTTGGATAAAGGATGTGAGCTTGGCTCAAAGCTCGTCAGCGACGCGGCCGAGGACGCAGGTTTGTACCCGCTGGAGCTGATCACCCAGGTGTGGGTGGAGACGCTGTGCTACGCAAGCCAGCTGTGCAGCGCAGACTCTCATGCCAAGGGGCTCAGCAACGGCGGCGAGCTTACCACTGTCGCTGCCGTTCTAGTGGAGTACTTCAGAGGAGCAAAAATTCCATTGCTTCAGCAAGACAGTAATGTTACTTTCGTCCAACATGATGACGAGGACGATCCAGTCAAAGCTGCAGAAGCCAATTAGTCGTCGCATTGTGTTGCGCATCAAATATGCGAGATTAGTAGGCAGGGAAACACGTACTGAAAGTTGTAGGGTAAAAAATACGTAGGTCTTGTCTTGAAGCTTTAGCAGCGCCCTGAGTAGTACAGTACTCAACATCATTTATCGTTCTTGGATCTAGAATAAGCTTGCAGTTGACAAGGCCCGGCTTGAGGAATCCTATCTTTTCATTTATGTCCGCTTTAAGTGTCATTGCCTCTATTCTACATAAATGTCGATGATTGGTAACAGCCTCCCGCCGAGCTTACTTGTTGATTGAGGGATCAACCTAGCCCCCCTTCTTCTGTGAAGGGCTAGTGTCCGAACGATGCTCGTAAAAGCGCAAACACTCATAAAGAAGACACCAGGAATTATACTGGTCCGGGCATCTCGCTAAAGAGATAACAACCCTACTCCAGTGGTTTTAGGTTATTGTTCTCAGAGTTGGGAAAAGAATCTCTCCCCGTTTCTACCTAGGGAGGGTTTAAATACAGGATATCAGATATAATTTGGTAACCCTCTCCTAACATCACGCCTGTTACCAAATTTACCGCGTCCATAATTGGGGTCTTGATTTTCGCCACGTTTCCGTTTCGGGCGTAACTTCACCATATCTTCGGCGTATTTGTTGCCACTTTTCTATTCGTGGGTTGAACGCGATCTTCGACCATGCCCCGGGTACCCTCTTGGTCCAGGCTTGACCATTTCGCCTTTCTCGAGCATGGTTGCTCGTGGACGGCTTGGATGTCCGTCGTCGAGTATGATTGCTCGAGGGCGAGCATGAGTGCCCTTGGCCGAGCACAGGTGCTCCTAGCCGGGCACTGGGTTACTCAAGGTTCCTCCTTTGGGACATCGTCCAAGGGCATTCATGGTCCGCCAATGTTGGCTGCTAAGGTAAAATGATCTTCATGGAAAATATTCTAATCCCCAACAATAAAAATGCTCGTTAATGCATGAAGAGGTAAAAATTATGTTAGTAGCAGGCGAAAACCGCTCGGTATTCGATCGCCTACACGATTTTAACCAAAAACCGAGCGATTTTCACCGATTATCAATCAATTTATGTCGCATAATTTTTTCAAATCTTTTGAATCTTTCAACTTGATCGGTTTGCCAACCAATTTTACACATTGAACCGATTTCATAAGGTAAAAAAAATCGCAAGTTTTAGACATATTTTTGACGATTTTGTGAACCTGCTTGTTATGCTTCCTTTTCCCAAGCAAAAGCATGCGGGCTGGCCGCAAACGTGCATGCATCTCACGTTGGATCGAGACGGGAAAATGCATGGAATAGCTGGCCTGCCTGCCTCCCCTACCTCTTAATCTGTGAGCGTGTGTAGTTGTAGTTGGTGAGGGCAGTCTCAATGGGCCACCTAGGTGATATCTAAGTAAGTGTCTATATTGTGCCACGTAGATAAAAAGATAATGTGAACGGTCATTAAAAGAAAAAAGAGAAAAAAGTGGTGTCTCATATAAGACATCGCCTTTTGTAGTAGACCAAGAAGAATAGACACTGCTTCTTTGCCATTGAGAGCCCAAGCGATTTCTCCGCAACGCGTTTTGTATTTAATAATACTAGCTACATGCTAAGAATACTAACCAATGGATGATCACAACATATGCATAATTAAAATCTTTAGATTACTAAACATCGACACTGATATTACTAAACATAGACACTACTCTCATCTCTAATCCTCTAGATATTGCTATAGACACACTACTACAGAATGATACATCACTATCGCTTCATTTGTGTCGGTTCCAAACTTTTGACTAAAGAACCGATTGTGATACGTGTATCTCATTTGTAAATTTTGGAAACATGTTATCACAATCGGTTCTTAGAAGTAACCGATTGTGATAATGGTCACTTATCACAATCGGTTCTTAGAAAGAATTGATTGTGATGACCATTTGTTTATTACAATCGGTTCTCAAAAGAACCGATTGTGATAATATACTCATCACAATCACTTCTTTGTAAGAACCGATTGTGATGAGCCTCATTAGGTTTTATATCCTCTCGGGATGAACTCTCCTCTGTTGGTGTTCTACAGCCAAAAAAACCCGTCGCCACCTCAAAAAACAGAACATACTCTCATTGAGACTTAGGCTTGGGGGAGAAAATCTGAAATCCTTGAGGATGTGTGTTGAGAGGGTAAGTTAAGCCCTAGCTTGAGGAGATTTATTTCCCCTCTATTTGCCCTCATTTGAGGTTTCCTTCAAAAGGTGAGCATTCCTTCAAATCCCTTCGATTTTGCATTAAGAAATTCGATTTTGATTTGGTGAATGTGTTATATGTCATTAATGCTATTATGGTTGAAACAATATTGGCGAGAAATTATCTGAAGGAGAGATGGTGGTTTGGGGCTAAAGTTGAAACCCTAGCTTGAGTATATTCCCCCCTCATTTGTGGTTAATTTTCTTCAAAAGGAGAGCATGTGAATGGGTTACATGTCATTATTGTTGCTATAATGTGATCAATGGTAGAGTTTAGGTTGCGTAACCTATGTGTATCCTGTTCGAGGGTGCTTGTTTATAAATATGCTGAAATGTCATATTTATAAATTAGCAGTCTCGAATTGTCCACTTTTTTGGATAGTTCGAGGTTATGTGGTTCGGGCAAGTTCTTGATCTGTTGTACAACTCTAGAGAAAGTTTTGGCAGCATCTCCCTGGTGTTCTCCGAATACACACCCTCCTGACCTGTTGTCGAGACGTGTATTGGGAGAACAGCGGGGAGATGCTGCCGAAATTTTCTTTGGAGTTGTACAACAGCTTAGGAACTTGCTCGAACCACATATGAACCGTTCATCCTTGCGAAGCAAGCAACTCAAGTTTTCTACGTGCGTGATCCGGCCAATCCGAGGTTGCACGTCGTCCTTCATGGCAAGAGGCGGATTGTTGGAGTTGAAAATGTTGTAGATGAAGAAGAGTATAACCAATTCGATGAAATACCTTCGTTTGCAAATAGGGCATGTCTTAGTGGTGACGACGACACACATGGAACAAATTACATGCGTGTGGATCATCAAGAAGGGTTGTATTGTAAATAAAGGGACTACATATGCTTCTCAATGCCACTTGATCTGTTAATTCATCCAATACATGAAGTATAGCTAGTTCCCCTCCCCTTGCTCCCATCGCCATCTACCTCCCCTCCCCCCCCGCGCCTTCCCCTCCCCCCTCCCCTCCCCTGCCGTCCTCGCAAACACGGTTGGAGTTTCTACCATTGTGCCTAGCTTCGATCTGTCAGCGGTGAAGTATGATGTGTTGTGTTGATTCAATTCAATCCTTGACTGATACAAATAAAATACAAACAAAAATTAAAATACAAACAGATCTGTAATCGGTTCCAATACAAACTATAATTAAAAGACAAACTGAAAATTAAAATACAAACAAAAATTAAAATACAAACAAAAATTAAAATACAAACACATCTGTATCGGTTCCAACCGAAAAACCGATTGCAATACTACATCTGTGTCGGTTCCAGTTTTGAAATGATTGAAATACTACTAATATCTGTGTCGGTTCTTATTACAAACCGATTGAAATACTGTAAACATTAGTATCGGTTCTTATTAGAAACCGATTGAAATACGCTACACATTAGTATCGGTTCCTATTAGAAACCGATTGAAATAGGATACACATTAGTATCGGTTCTTATTAAAAACCGATTGAAATACGCTACACATTAGTATCGGTTCTTATTAGAAACCGATTGAAATAGGATACACATTAGTATTGGTTCTTATTAGAAACCGATTGAAATACTGTAAACATTAGTATCGGTTCTCATTAGAAACCGATTGAAATAGGATACACATTAGTATCGGTTCTTATTAGAAACCGATTGAAATAGGATACACTATCGGTTCTTCTTAGAAACCGATTAAAATAGTCTACACATTAGTGTCGGTCCGGTTGTAAACCGATTGCGATAGTCCCAGGCATAAACATTGCGCCCGAGCGCCCGAGACCTCACTGCGCCCGAGCCCTCACCCCGGAGCCCTCCCCTTTCTCCCATCGCCGCCGCCAGGACCTCGCCCTCCCCTTCCTCCCATCTCTCCCCTTGCTCCCATCGCCCTCCCCTTCCTCCCATCACTCCCCTTCCTCCCATCGCCACCGCCAGGACCTCGCCCTCCCCTTGCTCCCATCCCCGCCGCCTCCCCTCCCCCCTTCCCTCTCCCCCGTGCCTTCCCCTCCCCTTGCTCCTGTCGCCGTCGCCGCCACATCCCCTCCCCCCGTGCCTTCCCTCCCTGGGACGCCGTTGCACTGGGGAAGGAAGGAGGGAAAGGAAAGAGTGTGTCCCATCCCGTCGCGCCATTGGATCTCCTACCCCTGCCGGAAGAAGCTGCCCCCCCCTCGCCGCCCCGGTCCGCCCTGCCGGTGAGTCCGATCCCCTTGCGGTTAGTGCGGGCCGAGCTGTAGGGTTTTTGGAGTAGGCGATACTTCGATCTGGGAAGGTTCGAACTTCGGCTGAATTCTGTCATGGCATGTCCTCAACTAGCGAGTGGACCTCACGAGGTGGTTTGGTTCGTAGATATGTACAGTTTGTAGGGTTTATGTAGGTGAATACATTGAATTGTGTAGCTCGAGTTTTCTCTGTTACGACAGGGTATTAGGACTCACTAATTCACTTTGGTGCGATGGGTTTTTCCTAGTTCAGTCCAACAGCCACTGCCAATTGTGTAGAGCATATTATACTTTTGATACTTGCAGTTTAAGTCCATGGATGTAATATTCGTCAGATGTGGGAGATTGATGGCCCATGGAAGAGCTAATTGAATTTTCTGGGAGCTGATTTGGTATTTATAGAATCCTGTTTGTAGCATATGGGGGTGATTTTACTTGCTTGTTATATGAATCATATGATTGTAGCAGCTTTTACTTGTTTTGCATGATTGTTGGTGTAACAGCTCCTTAGATCTCGGAGCATAGGACATAGTGCCTCTGTTTACAGAATTGACCTGCTACTGCAAGTAGTCAGGTAATGTTATGGTAAACATGCTGAGAAAGCTTGCTAGTTAGAGGCTATTACAAGTTTACAACTCCAATAGATGGTGCTATGGAAGGTTTCTAGTTTAATCAAGAGCTACGTGGGTGTATCTTGAATCTTTGATGATCTGTGATGGATATGACTCGGGTGTGCAATTTTGTATATTTCATAATATTCGATTACCCGAGTTGTTTTGTGTTGATGTGACTTGTATGTGTTATAGATTCCGAAGTTGATCCGTCTGTGGCTGGGTTGCAGACTACTTCAGATGGTAAGCCCAAGATAATTGACGTTATTGATTGGTACTCTGTCACTTCTTCTATTTGGAAGCTGGTCTATTTCTTTTTCAGATGCCAACTTCTCTTGAATGATGTATTCATGTACAAGTATGCTCTTAAATGCAGCACGGGTAGTGGTGATGTTGACACGTCAGAAGTGGTGAAAGTTGATGCTGATGGTGCTATTGTTGGTGCTTCAGGTTGGTGATGATCCATACGGTGTTTATGGTAGATTAGACATTTGCCTTTATACCACCCACATCTCTATGTTTCCTTGGACAGATGTTAGGTAGGTTAGACATTTGCACGCATTTTGTATAGCAACGCACTATTGTTATGCATGCTGACGTAACTCTCTCACATTATCTGCACAATGTAGCTTCTATTTCAATTCTTGACCTCTTTCATGATATCATCTACTGCAACATCACGTTGATTCCATATTACTTTGTAATATCAGATTCAAGGAGAAGAGCTATGGTAGCAAACGTCTTACATCTGGACTGACATCCAGTTTGGCCTTTACACCAGTTCAAGTGAGTTCTTGTTATTTTGATTTCTCTCTGTTCGCTTTAAGATAGATAATGTAAACAATATTAATGAGAATGTAATGTGTACTCAATGCGATATGCTTGGATGTTTATGTGAATGTTCTGTGATAATGTATTAGAGATTGTGATGTATGTTTTGTGATAACATATTATGAATGTTATGTGTCATATTATGAATGTTCTGTGATAAATACCACCACAATCGGTCATCACAATCTGTTCCCAACAAGAACCGATTGTGATATTATCCTCATCACAATCGGTTCCCAACAAGAACCGATTGTAATAAATCCTCATCACAATCTGTTCCCAACAAGAACCGATTGTAATAATACATCATCACCATCGGTTCCCAAAAAGAACCGATTGTGATACTATCTCATCACAATCGATTTCCAACAAGAACCGATTGTAATAATACATCATCACCATCGGTTCCCAACAAGAACCGATTGTGATAAATTCTCATCACCATCGTTTCCCAACAAGAACCGATTGTAATAAATCCTCATCACAATCGGTTTCCAACAAGAACCGATTGTAATAATACATCATCACCATCGGTTTCCAACAAGAACCGATTGTGATAATAGTCTCATCACAATCGGTTTCCAACAAAGAACCGATTGTGATGAATAATAATTACTATCGTTCCGGAACCGACTGTGATAAGGCTTCCTCATCTCTGTCGTTAGACTTTCTATCGCTACTAGAACCGATGGTGATGACGAAAAAGAACCGATTGTAATGACGTTTTCTGTAGTAGTGACATCACCCATTGGGACCATGCAACACATTGAAAGCTCTTGCTACTGCTACTAGTGTGTGTGTGTGTCTGTGCCTCTCTCACTCATGATGGCGCAGCGCAGGGCGGGGCGGGGCTTGTGTTGGATTGAAAGAGGGACTGGCCTGGCCTGCAGGGGGGAGAGGATAGTAAACGCCTGCGCAGCTTGGTAGGTGGTCAAATTCAAATGCTACCCTAGTGAACCGGTTACTTACACTACTACAGAAATGCTTATACTAGACTCATCATCACAGACGGTTTTCAAAAACCGTCTGTCATATAGAACATCACAGACGATTCTATAAACCAACCGTCAGTGAAACTATCACAGACCATTCCTCGTCTGCCATCACGGACGGTTTGAATACAAAACCGTCTGTGAATTTATCACATACGGTTTTATGAAATAACCGTCTATGATATACATGACTATCACAGACGGTTTAGTGTACGTAACCATCTCTAATATATCACCGACAGTTTTAATAAATAACCGTCTGTGATATACATGACTATCACAGACGGTTTATTGTACATAACCGTCTGTAATATATCACCGACGGTTTGTACACATCACCGTCTGTAATCTCTGTATATCACAGACGGTTATTTCATAGAACCGTCTGCGATAAAGTTTGCCTATATATAGGCCCGAGCGCAAGTTCGAGTTTGTGGTCACCGGGTAAGATAGAATATTAAGACCGTTATATCACAGACGGTTTGGCAATAGAACCGTCTGTAAGAAAGGGCCTATATAATAGGTGATTCTTGTGATCTAATTAAGTTTAGTAATGGATAATTGCATTATATATATTAATTCAAATCTAAGGTTAGTATTGGATATAAAATTGCCTTATATATATTAATTCAATATCTAGCTTGGTTATGTAAGAAATTTAAGATTGTTTAGATCTAGCTTGTAGATCCATGTTTTGGTGGTGATCTAAGCTACCTAGTAATTGGACGTTATAATTGCAATATTATTTTCAAGCTCTAACTTGTTAAGGAAAGTGTACTTAATCAGTTCAAAAGAGGGTTCTAATTGGATTGAATATTACATGTGTAGCATAAATGGATCGAAGCTGGATGTACGCTGAGGACCGTACGAGTGTGGAGTACATTAATGGCGTCTCCACTTTTAGAAGAGCTGCAGAGGAGGACATGTTTAATAAGGGAATGCAGTATATGTCTTGTCTATGCATCGATTGCGAGAATATGATGATGTTTCGAAACTCAGCGCAGATCGAAGCACACTTGATTATGCGAGGTTTCAAAAAGGGGTATACATGTTGGACCAGTCACGGCGAATAGCAGAATATACAAGAAGCATGCATGGTTTGCTATTGTGACTGACAGTGGCCCCTTGCGCAGAACACGAGGTTGCCATGCGCTGCATCCAGAGATACACCCATTTTCTCCGTATCTTCAGAGCCAAGATGCATGGAGAATCTTGCATCCAGAGAACTAGGCTCAAAACTAGATGCAGACAACCAAACATAAAGAAAAAGCAATATTCTTTATTTATAGATACAAATCTCTATTCATGTAGGCAACCAAACAGCCCCCGTATGAATCCAGTAAGGAGTGACATAGCAGCAGCTCGATCAGCTAGCACTCCACTCGTCGAGCTTGCCTGCCCCATTTGAGTGTGTTGACATTGAGCTGCAAGCAGGGGCGGATCCACCAGTGGGGTAGGTTGAGCTGCTGCCCCACCTACAATTTACAAGGCCCATGTATGTTGTATATACTGCATATGTATAGGCCTAACAAATTTGAAAGCTGAAATGTTGCACCAGCCACCAAGCATGAAACAATCGGCACCAAGCAAGAAACAATCGACGGTCCAGGTATATTGTATATCAAGACTGAACTACGCAATAAGATTGCCAATTGTTGGATGAATGACTTAATGGTTTGCTACACGGAGAGAGATCTTCAAATCACTTAATGATGAAGCCATCATCCGACGATTTCAGCACCTCAAAACTAGGAGAATACAATTTCCTCGTCCCTCACCAATTGTTAACTGAGTGGTATGTTGCCTATTTGCTAATTTTTCTTTGACCGTATTAATTGAACGTTATATTTATGCTTTTTTAATAGTACTATTGTTGTTATGGTACATTGTATTCTTTTTAACGTTTTATACTATTTTAATCCTGTCCCACCTATAATTTCTTTATGGGTCCGTCACTGGCTGGCCTAGGCGCTCATGCACCTACCCTGTAAATCGAGTCAAGTTGTCGTACATTATGAGTAGTATTATTATATTCAGGCTCCCTTGAACTAGACTTGTAGAGTGAGTCGAGTAATAATTTTCCGTTTCTATCTCCGGAGTCTCGATCCTCTCCTGCTCGCCTCTCTTAATCTGGGCGCTGAAACTGATTAGTAATCCAGCCAGCCATACATACGCGCGCATGCAGATACAAATCGAGTAACCAGTAGCTAGGAGTACAGGCACAGCTGATATATCCATCCATCGACATGAACGGGCACACGGCGGACATGAAGAAGAGGAGGAGGAGGAGGAGGCGGCGGCGGCATCAACTCGGACGCCGCTGCCCATCGGGAGCTCAACGGCTCCCAGTGGCCGAGAGATCATGTGCCTGCGGCCTTCTCTTTTCAGCATCGTCATGGTCAGTACCGCCCCCCCTCCTGTCTTGCTCCGCTCCTGCTCCTGCTCCGCCGCCAAAGTTAGCGCTCCATCATCCCCTAGGTGTTGCTGTCGCGCTAGCTCATGCGGTACTCGTCCTCGCCGGCGGCAACGCGGTGCCGGTGTCGGCGAGTAGAGGTGTAAACGGGTCGGGTTCAGGCGGGTAGTAGATCATCCCATACCCTACTATATTATTTTTGCTCCGGGTACGGGTACGGGCACTAGTAGTAAAATCTGGGTAGGGTACGGGTAACAGGTAGCATTTTCTCTGAACGGGTAGAAATTGGGTTCCGGGTAGTGGGCGAACGGGTATAATACAGACAACGGGTACTTCATCGTGTAGTGCACGAAATACCTAGGATCAAAATATGCGAAGAAAACAATCCAACCATCACATTAGTACATCACATATTACAATAGATAATATCGTATAGTACTATAGTCTAACAAACCTCAGGCATTAACAAAGAAGCAGTCCATGCAGTATACTGCATTCATTAAGGCTTGCTTGGTCCAGCACTCTAAACTTAGCCTTTATGCATTAAACCTTTTGTCTACCAAATGCCTATGGAGGTCTTAATTCGTAGCGCATTGCAAACAAATTCTATATTTCTATTATTGTCAAGGACTTTGATGAAGGTCTGCAAGAATTGATTAATCTTAGAAAGTGTGCAAGAATGGCTACCAAAAGAATGGCTAGTGTTTGTTAAACTGTGATGGGACAGAGGAACTACCAAAAGAATGGCTAGTTGACACTTTGTTTAATTTTCAACACATCGAAATCCTTTAACTCAGGAGCAAGCTAACATAGTTCAGAAGAACCCCGTGCAATATCGGTCTACACCTCTAAAAGGTATGCCCAACTCTATTGCAGTTTCATTAAACTACCATCAATTCTGTAACAAAATAACAATTCACTTATGAAGATGACAAAATACCAAAGCACAGGCCAACCAGCCTATCAGAGACAACTAAATAATATGTAACAAACAATTCAGACAGAAATAATAGAACTACTGTCAAAACTGACACCACAATAGATCAAACTTTGGGTTTTGTAATAGAATGAGCATCGGCAGCCCAGCTATGCCAAAACTGACACCACAATACCACATAATCCAGACAGAAGTAAGAACATCCTAAAAATTTCGACACCCAGCTATGCAAGTGCCAAACTGACACCACAATACCACATCAGATACCCAATGAAGGCAGCATCACTTGTAATGGAAGATGAAACCAATATATGGGGCATCTTACAATTTGAGGAGATTACCAGAGTGAGCGAGCGTCGGCGGAGGCGGGGCCGGGGGCAGGGCGAGCGCCGGCGAGGGCGGAGGCAGGAGCGGAGGCCGGAGGAGTCGAAGCGGCGCCCGGTAGGGGCAAGCAGCGCCCGGCAGGGGCGGGCGCGCCGGCGGGCAAGGCGGGCCCAGCGCGCCGGCGTGGGTGGGGCGGCGCGCCCGGCGACTCGGGGTCTGAGGATGAAGGGAGATGGACTGAGGTTGCTGCTTGCCTGCTTGCTAGGGCTAGGTTTGAAGTCTTGATTCTGCCTGTTGGGCTGGGCCTCGTGGTTGTGGAGTTGTGGGCTGGCCGGTTGGGCTGTGGCCATATTCGGGTACCCGGATGTGAGAATTATTTGGGTACCTGATTCCGACCCGTATCCGGCGGGTATTGGCGATCCCGTACCCGACCCGAACCAGGATCTAATCTACTCATCGTCTGACGTTGGGGGGGAGCTTGTGTGGTCGCCCAAGATGGCCAGGATCCAGAGGCGTCTCGGCAGGATCAACAAGCCCGCCGTGCGCTCCATACAGGTAGGTAGTCTTGTAATTCGTTTTTGCCGATGCCGGCGGGCCGATGAATTGACTACTGGATGCTGCAGAGCCCTGACGGAGACATGATCGACTGCGTGGCCGGGCACAAGCAGCACGCCATGGACCATCCACTCCTCAAGAAGCACAGGATCCAGAGAGCGCCGCCCCAGATCCCGACCTCGTCGTTCAGAGCGACGTCAACGGCGGCGAACGAGAGCAGCAGCAGCAGGACGGCGTGGCAGACGTGGCACCACGTGGGCCACTGCCCCAGGGGGACGGTGCCCGTGCGGAGGACGAGCGCGGAGGACGTCACGTCATGCGCGCCAGCCGCAAGAAGAAGCAGCAGCAGCACCTGCCGCTAGCCACACCCGCAGCCACCAATGCGCCCGACATCATCACCGGCAATGGCCACGAGGTGCGTGCCTACCTTAGCTAGCTACTTATTCCTTCGGAGATCCATGCATTGCGCCCTAGTAAGATCGATCTTACGCTTCTTCTTAGTAAGATCGATCTTACGCTTCTTCTTACGGACATTTAGTTCATAAAAGAAAACTAACTACATTAATTAATTACACATCTTCTTCATTAATGTAACTAGTAAGGTGCCCGTGCGTTGCAACGGTATCTACATTTTGAACGGCTGTCCTGCTATTACGATAACATGAAACAAGAAAAAAATATGTTGTGCAAATAATACATTAATCAAATGTAACATACATCATAACGATATTCTCCATTGTTTAGTGTAGCATATCATTACAAAACTCATCTACGAGGTGAGGACTTCTTTGTAGACTATATTCTTGGTTACTGTGCAGGCCGAATTGAAGCTCCCATCATTACTTGGTGCAGCAAGTATTTTAAGATTACTTCTAGCGGTTGCTCGTGATAGGGCGACATAGAGTTGACCATGGGAGAAAACCGAATTAGGAAGGTAGACCCCAACATGTGGGATTGTTTGACCCTGTGCTTTATTGATGGCCATGGCGAAACTCAATCTGATAGGAAATTGTTTCCTCTTAAACTTAAAGGGAAACAATTCATCGTCAGACGGGCACAAAGGTATCCGTGGAAGAAAAACTCTCTTTCCAGCATGTTGTCCCAGCACAATTTCAGCATCGATGGTGTTTCTTTGGAATGCTCGGACTATCAACCTTGTCCCATTACATAACCCATTAGCTGGATCAAGATTTCTAAGTAAAATCACAGGGCAATTAACCTTTAACTTGAGAACATGAGGTGGTAGTCCATTTGGTGTGAGAGAATTCAAGAATTCTGGGGGATAGTAGTTGTTAGGATCATCCTCTGCACAATCATAGCTATGATAGACCATCTCGTCTCCAGGAAAGCGTTCAATAAGCTTCATATTTATGCCATCAACGTCCCCATTCCTCATCGACAAAATAGCTCGCGATGTTATGTACTCTGGATTGGACATGTTTGATGCTAACATTGGAAATACTCTATCAATCAGATCTTCAATGTCAGATTCTACACCTTTGCAAGGCACACATATTTCATTAGGTAATTGTATGTAATCATCTCTAACTGTTTGTTCAGTGCCATTTCCAATACGCAGTAGGTAGTCAAAAAACCATGGATCTGATTGGGCCCCCATATTACGAACAAGCCTCAGTTGTTGCATTTTTTCCCATAGGTAAGATCTACATAAATTTGCATTTATTATTTGTGCCCTTGTCCCCTTTTGTACAACTGGAAAGACCTGCCTAAAGTCACCACCGAAAACTATTGTCTTTCCTCCAAACGGTACATCAGGCTTTTCCATGATGTCTCTCATGCTATTATCAAGTGCCTCGATTGCTTGTCTTTTTGTCATGGAAGCCTCATCCCATAATATAAGTGAAGCTAATCGAAGAAGCTTAGCCGTCCCACTCTGCTTGGTGAAGTTACACACCCCGCCGTCTTGTACACTCAGTGGTATCTTAAATCTTGAGTGTGCAGTCCTGCCACCAGGCATGATGGACGCAGCAACACCGGATGTTGCAGTAGCAACAGCTATCTTTCCCTCACTACGAACTCTTGCTAGCAGAGCTTTGTACAGGAATGTCTTTCCGGTCCCACCTGGGCCATCAACAAAGAATACACCTCCACTGTCGTTATCAACAGATGATAGTATTTTGTCATAAGCATACCGTTGTTCAGGATTGAGAGATGATGCGGCCGAGGCGTGCTCATGATCTACCTCAATAGAGCTCTCTTCAAATATCTCCCTTACCTCACCAGACATGGTGTCATGTGACTCTTCGATATCAGGAAGAGGGTATGATGTTATATCCTTACCCATCGACTGTAGCATATTTCTAATATCCAACAGTACCATCTGTTCAACTGCATGTGAATTCATTTGTGATCGTCGAAAATCATCGGACATTGCTTCTAGGTGTTTGTTCCAGAGTCCACGAACATCGCTAGGTTCACAGAACACCAATATTGTAGCGAATAGCCTTCGAAGAGACGATGGCATATGGAAGACTTCGACCTCTGTGAGGCAATCATCGAGGCTATCGTCGGCCTCGATAAGTCCTCTTTTCTCGGCAGCTTCTCGAAAGGTAGGGTATACAACACTATCCACAGTCCTTAGATGCTCATATGAAGTAGCACCTGCCATGTGGTTTAATAGCACTCTTAGGTAATATCTCTCTCCCTCCGCAGGATGTGCTGAGATGATCCTCCCAATTTGTGTGCGTTGTTCTCTCACTTTCCATTCCTTCTTCTGTGCTTGCCAAACTGCATATGCTGGAAAATCCCTATATAGTATGCTTCGTGCCCACAGGAAGTCTCGATTTGCCTTAAAATACTCAGTCAACATGGTTTTTGAGGCACCTTGTTGGTTCAAGACATGACGTACGTCTGCATTCTCTCGGAAGGACACGAGATGCATGTTCGGGAGATGAAGTTGCAGTTGTAGCACAGGCGGAGAGATCCCACTGAGATCGAATCCAAAGATTCTCCATAATGCCTCTGGTGGGGTTACCCATCTAGCTTCCCTAAAGTCATTAATCTCATCAATTTCACCACTGCTATCGGCCTCATTGACAGAAACAGATGCTCTATCATGCTCCTTGTAGATGTACTTGTAAAGATACTTGACGACCTTAATGCTTGAGCAAACCTCAGCGTTGATGTGGCAGTCATACCTTCTTAGCAGAAAAGGATTGTATGGCACGACCCACCTATTGTCCAAATCATGCCCTCTTACATGTACAAATCGATTGTCACTGCTCTTACGTAGATGGGGTAGGATTCCCTTCCCTGGAGAGTCGTATTGGTAAACTGTCGTGGATAATAACATTTACAGCTGTTGTTTATCATGCATACATTCTTGGGGTTTAGCGAACCACACGGGCCATGCATCATATGTTTGACTACCATTGCATGAAGCTCTGGATATCTATCCTTATTTGGAAGTTCTGCTGAGATGACTGTGTCATCTTTATTACGACATGTTAGTTTATAGGTGATTGCATTATAAGGAGAAGGTGAACATGTGGTAGACCTCTTTTTTGGAACTCGATGACATGGACATGTGCTACCACAACACCAAGGATGTGATTATGGAATAGCTGAAACTTGAGATCCTCTAGTTTGGATCTAAATACTCGTACAACAAGATCAGGACGATCTTGTGGTGTTTGGCCAGGTTCGAGCTCCCTGATTATTTCTTCCCAATTTGGGTTGCAAGTCATGGTGAGGAAGATGTCTGGCTTACCATACTTTTGCACCAAAGCCATAGCATCCATATATCGACGCCTCATATCCCTCCCACCACCAATAAACGATGCTGGGAGGACCCATCTTTTGCCCATTGCAGCCGCTCGATTTTCCCTAGCAGACAAGCTATCCATTAGGCCTTGGTAAAGATCTGCGCGTATTTTGGCCTGGTTGTTTAAGATGTAGTTCAAGCGTGTTGTCTCTAGCTTTATGTAGGTATCAACTGCAAATTGCTGGAATAAGCGCTTCCCATGCAAGACAGTGTTGAAAATTCCACGACGTATTTGGAATTTATAGCAATAGTATTCTCGCATCGTAACACACAACCGGCTATTAGTGTCTGCCAAAAAAAGAGTAAAATGGACACACAATTAATAAATTGACTCATACCATGACAAAATGAATAAAGCGTACTTATATCACTTCTCTAACCTGGGTTGCCACCATTGCCAGACTTCGACATCAGTACTTGGTTGATATCAACACTTACTTTTAGTATATCAGTATGCCAACCAAGCTCCCCTCGTGGGAAGAAGAGAGGATATGACAAAGGGTCATAGCACCCATGATGAGGCCTAATTGAATAATACGTGTTGTTATTACCAAAAAGAGTTATGTTGCGATCAAAATGCCTATGCAACTCGTTCCCCTCGACCCATGTAGCAGCCACCTCTGATGTTATTGGTCTATTATAGGTTCTTTGGTCTAGTTTGTACTCTGTATTTAGTAGAATACGATATTCATCTATGTCTTCAACTTACCCTAAGCTACTGAATGTTTCGGAGTAGGGATTGTCTCTTAAGATGTTGACCAGACTTCTAATGATGTTCCTGTCTCTTGCTTTGTATGACTTATCTCTACTGCATCGAAAACGATGCGACAAGGTAGGATCATCATCATAGAAGTATAGCTGAAAGTGGCTCAGGTTATCATCTCGTTGACCGAATGAGTGTATGTTGTGGTACATTTGTCCGTGAGCTCGAAAAGTGTACACTCCATTTCTTGAACTTGCGAGGTCATGGTCAAGTTGGACACAGAGCGTGGAGAAAGAAAAATGACCATTGAAATATCTAATATTTTCCTGAAAATGCTGTGATTCAAGCCCCACACTCGTGTATAGCAGTCGAAGCTCTTCAGGTGGTTCTGGCATCTCTAATTTGACTTTCCCATTACTGCAACAAAATCCCAATGATTCATATTCAAACCTTTTTGCACCACAATGCCAGCAATCTGGTTGAGGCTTCAATATATGAGTGCTATCTGGTAGGTTGCAGTAGATAACATCAGTTGTATCAGGGTTGTTGGAGCCAACCCCAGTGCCATTTGTAGCAATAGGGATATTTGAACCCACAACACAATCTGCATTGGGAGTGATACGTCTTGTCGCATTTCGTTGGTTTTGCCGATTTCTCCTTGCTACCCTTTGCTCGGGTGTCTCATTTGCATAACGATCCCTATCACGTGCCCGCTTAATTGCAACTTGGTCAGACGTCATGCTTGCGCGGCGTGCTCTGTCACATTATCTTCTTGCTTCTGCACATTTCATCATTTTTTGT
Organism: Rhipidocladum racemiflorum; assembly: GCA_036346355.1. Taxonomy (NCBI): domain Eukaryota; kingdom Viridiplantae; phylum Streptophyta; class Magnoliopsida; order Poales; family Poaceae; genus Rhipidocladum; species Rhipidocladum racemiflorum. Next base: position 70,748,436 of record CM070570.1, on the reverse strand, counting down.
AGAGAGGTTATTTATGATATATTGTATTTGCACAATTTGTAAAGTAGATTTTACCATTAGATCTTTCGCCTTGTAATAACCCATCGGATGTGATCGTACTTTGTGTAGGAATTGCAAATGAGGAAGTTAGCTGGTGTGGCTCATCGGCGCCATTTGAAGAACTTTCGCTTGCAACATAGGATGTTTCTTGAATAGAAATTCCAGAAGGGGTGTATAACAAATAATTGGTGGTAGATCTCTTTCGTTTGCGATGTTCATCCATAACTATTAGAAAAACATAAATCAAAAGTATCACACATGTTTATTAGTATATTAGTTTAATGATGTAGCATAGGACTATAAAGCAAATAATATAATAAGTAAGTTAAAATAGAAACCTTCTTTTCCTTTTCTTGTCCTCCTGTTCTTATCCTAAGATGCTAGCAATTTCTTTCGTCATGTGTTAAAGCCTATAACAGAAATATATATACATACTCAGATGGTAGCATAATTGTAATAATAGCACTAATTTGTCAACTCAATGACAAATAACACACTCACATAACGAATTGCAGTCAATCAATGACAAATGGTTTTATCATTAAAGTTGTTGAACTTCTATTTTAAGGATTTGGAGTTGAATTATATTAGAGAAAAGAAAAGAGAAAAGCAAAAGAACAACTAACCAGATAAATTATCAATGCTTTATTATTATTATTATACTTGTTTATGTATCCATATAAATGTTCTGGTCCCATTTATTTTATTAACATTTTTCTTAATGTTCATATAAGCATTGACCATTATTATTTTGTCTGTTTTCTCTCCATCCCATGCCCTTATTTGGCCCAAATTATTTTGGCCCACCGGCCCGACTCAATCCCCTCCTCTAGTCCTAATCCCTAATCTCCTAACCCTAAAGCCTTATCCTCTCTAGCACTCTACCGACACACCATCTCACACGCCGCCGCCCTCTCCGTCATCTCCCTCTCTCTCACACGCCATGCCGCTCCCTCCCTGCTCTCCTGGCGCCTCCCCCTCCTGCTTCCCTTCCTCCCCCTCCCCCTCGCTGCCGCCCAGATCGGGCGCCGCCCGCCGATTTCCACTCCCCCTACTGCGCCGCACCGCGCCAGGGACACGGCGGTCCCTACCGGCCCCGACGACCCCCCTCCGAGCTAAGTACCTCTCCCCTCTACATCTCTCTCTCTCTCTCTGTTTCTCCTTCCTCCTCTCTACTCATCCCCCCACCCCCTTTTATTTTCCCTAGGGTTCCTCGACCCTTGATCCGGCAGCGAGGACATCATCAAGGAAGAAGCAGAACGACAAAGAATGCAGAGAGAAGACTTAGAAGCGGAGCTTCAGAAAGTTAGGCAACAAATGCTAGTTGTACCATCCTCCGGGAAAGCAAGGAGCTCCGTGGAAGATGGAATGGCTGATTTAAATGACTCATCCAGGTTTGCATGGTTATGAACTTTGTTAACAGCTACCAAATTCACAGCTGTAAGGGTAACAGTCACCTTGGCTTTCTCTTGCAGACACTCAAGAGAGATACATAATGAGCTCCTGGCTGCTCAGGAGAGTATAAGAATACTTCAAAAGGAGATTACTGAAAAGGAATCAGAGGTAACAATATATTTTCTAACCATTTGTCACTTAAAATACAAGTGTTTAATAGTTCTGATGGTAATTTTACTGTCGTAAAAGTTTTGTCCAAAAATTGTTGGTTTCAGTATTACCTCTTTTTTCTTTATAGATTGCTCAGTGCAAGGCGCATATCTCAGAGCTAAACATACATGCTGAGGCGGCAGGACGAGAATATAAGCAGAAGGTAAGCAAATTTTCTTTTGTTATTATTTTCAAGTGCTGAAGCTATCAACAGTTCTCAAAAACACTAACTAAATATGAAGTTATACCGTCGCGCTTTTAATTATGAGATAGAAGCCATAAACAAAGGATTAATTAGTTAACAGCAGCATCACACACTCGGCCTGTACTATTGATCGCCACACGGTGTGAGTGTCTATATACATTGTTAGCTTCTTTATGATTGTGTTGCTTGCCAGGTAAAGAGCTGGATTAAAATTAAACAAATTCTCTCATGCATGAGAGGCCATGATTACTCTAAAATCGGACGCACTGAGGAGAAATTACTTGTTTTTAAGCACAGCGTGACTGTTTAAGATACTGTGTTGAAATTTGTACTTTTTTAAGATATTGTGTTGAAATTAAGTACTCGTCACTGTTGCAGTAACGTTCAATCTCTTATTACGTATATGGATTTTTTATTTGTTTTCCTTGGTTCTAATTGAGATTAACTGGCTGCGTGTGCTTTATACTAAGCATGACTAAAGGCAGCTAGTGAGTATATACATACACGTTGCTTTCAGAAAAAGAGTATATATGCAGCTAGGGTACGCCGGCGCCCGAGCCACAGTTCGATCCCCTTTCTTTGTTCTAGTTCTTCGCGATTTGGGGCTAGGGTTCTACTGGGTTTGGGAAATTCCTTATCTTCTAATTGCTATACTCATATACCCGAAGGGATCTAATCTAGGGTTTAGATCTAGGCATTCAACCGAGTGCTCTGATACCTTCGGGGTTAGGGTTACCTTCGGGGTTAGAGGAAGGTGTTGTGTGGTCTGAAGTCTAGGGATCTACTTGCTGAGGCTACCTCAAAGGGAAATGGTGCCTTCATTCGTTAACTCTTAGAAGCACAAAATGCAGATGGACACACTGCCTTACATTTAGCATGCCGCAGAGGCTCGGCAGAGCTTGTTGAAATATATATCCAAGAGGTAAATTTGTCAAACACACATAAACGTGTCCATAGAGACAAATATACAGGTGATCATAGTAATAAAACCTATCTAGCATCCAGTTACATCACCTATCATATTAGCCTAATCTCTAACGATCCAAATGGCGTCGATTGGTAGTCCAAGTAACCACACGAGCAAGATATGCCCACCTCCTTTCAATAAACTTTTTTAAGAATGTCAGATCAAATGCTCCTGCTACCAGAGGGTGCCGAAAGTCTACAATAATAATTTAAGACGTGTTAGAGAAAATAAGTTAAAAGTTTATTTTGTATATAGTTTGTTTCTTATCTAAACTAAATACACTTACTTTGAAGTGCTTGTGTTGTGGGAAGATCTGGGGTGAATGCTAGTTTTGTGTACCGTGTAGTCTCCACACATCCTGTTTTAAAGATCAACATACATATTAATACAAGTTTTTTTAAATCAACATTAACTATAGCCTTTGTTATTTTATTTTATAGGTTAATGAATTAGTTACCGTATCTGTTATCTTTTTTCAACATTGTTGCAAGAAGGACGTGGTGATTGGCCTTAGCCTCCGACCAACTGAGAACATGTTGGGTTAAATGCTCATCCCATACTTGAACAACTAATAAGTTAAACCTACAATTAAACATAAGAAGAATATTATAAATATTGTGCACAAATTAGTTTGAGTTAATATGTACTTTGGGAAAATAAAAATAGCTTTACCTTGTGTCTAGCAATATCACCTCTCTATGGACTATACGGCGTGGAAAGGTTTCGTAGTACTCAAGATCACCAAAATGGACCACCACTCCAACTATATCTGGATGACATGTTGTATGTTTATTTTTTTTGGCTTCAAAATCTCATTTAATATCAGATCTGCTAAAAAGAAATTTTGAACCATACCTACAAGAGTTTTGTTCGGACGTCCATACACATCCTCAAATGACATAAAATGCTTTGGGTAGAGAGGAAAATCAACTAAGACCGCAGAAGGGTTAAACCAGCGATCAGTTAGCGTGCACTCATAAGAGTTTCGAATGTTCCGAAACTGGACTTCCTCATAGTTAGGCTGGAACTGGACACGATGAATGTTGTACTTACGACCTTCATTGAGTGCTAAGTTAAATCTATGAACATTTCTGCCCCTGACAATAGCTTCCATTTTTTATCCCTTTAAATTTGGAATAAACCATGTTAGCTGGCAATAAAAATAATTTCATTAGGGGTTGAATTGAATTTTGTTTGGACTTACAGTCTCATCCACAAAGATAAATCGAAGCATATCACCATTATCTTGAACAGGGAATTTGACATCTACTAAAACACAGATGCTCCAAAACATATCCACATCCCCAAATTCAATATTGTCGAACACCTTGAAACTAATAAAAAGAGCATATTTATTCTTTTGGTATATGTGTAATTAGATGGATGAGATAGTGCAGTAAACTCACGTAGGCACCACGGGGCTTTCAGAAAATAGCGCGTACGTTCTCTTTCTTGTTGGATTAATTGGTGCCATAGAAATGTCCATAATCGCAGTTGGTATGGAAGATGAATGGGATTCTAGGTTAGTAGTGCTTTATGCAAATTTCAGTGTTTTCTGTTTGCATAACTGCAGTTGTTTCATGTTACATAAAGAAGATATATATTAAACCTGGTGGCAGTTGTTTCATGTAACATAAAGAAGATATACTTACATTTCAGTGCTTTATGCTCTCACATTCTATTCCAGATCTTCCAATTGTTCTGTTTAAGAAAAAATTGAGAAGAAGGTTAGTAGTGGTTTATGCAAATTGTTTTCTGTTTAAGAAAAAAATGAGAAGAAGGTTGTGCACATCTATCATTTCTGTTTTAGAAATGTATTCTGGAAAACCAGTATCATTCATGTGCACATATTGCATCCAATACAATATTTCTGACAACCAAAATCGATTTAACCTTGTTGAAAAATGTTTGGCAGAGAAAGAAGCATAAACAAGGAAAGCATGTAAAAAAATATCTCACAACCTTACTACATTGTCAATCAACATTCACAGCCACGGGAGAAAGTCTTTTGCAAATATTTGAAGCACAAGCATACTAACACCCAAAGAAAGATAAAGATTTTGTGTGCAGTTTCGAGAGAATGTGGTGGCGTGGACCTGCTTCCATGACCGGAAGGATGCGTTCAAGGGATTCCTGTGGCGGGTTCTCAAGCTAAAGGAAGAGGTTTGTGTTGATTTTGCTGCACTTACCCATTTGCTCGCCAGATGCTTACCCTGCAAATCTATCTTTGTAAAATTGAGTCTCTATAGGCCGGAGCAGCATAATTGGCAATACAATGAAATTTAGTTTTGGCTGTTTATGCATCTTCTTTCAAGTAGTTTTTAGATGAACTTGTTCAATGAAGGTTTATCAGATCACTTTGGGATGAGCATGATTTGTTTTGGAGGAGCTCGGTTGCTGGTAAACCATTAGTGTTAGCTAGAGGCTCAGAGCCACTAAACTTGTATTTTGCGTGTCAGCCATCGGAGTTGTGTGCTTTTTTTGGGTTCACTTCAGCAGCTATTGGACTTGTGTTTTTTTTTGGTTCACTTCAGCCAAAATGTAAAGAGGAAATTTGATGTAGTCACAAACCACACTATAAAATGTATAGGCCTATAGATACTCAATTTTACAAAGATAGATTTGCATGAGAATAAGAACCAGCATGAAGCATGAGAATAAGAACCAGCACTACTAACCTTGCAGGGAGGAAGTTTAGTTGCGGCCAGGCTGCAGATGGAAGGATGGAAGATAGAAGACGCCAGGGTCCAGGGCAAAACGCTAATGAAGCTACAGATTGCAGACGGCAGGGTTGTATATGTATGTTTTCTTCTCAAGATAGTAGTATAGACGCCAGGTCTTGGCTGCAGATTGAAGTGGTATTTAGATAGTATGTTTTCTTCTCAAAATAGTAGTATATATATATAATGTATGTAAATGAGCAGAACGCTTCGTTTCTTTTGTATGCATGATAAATTGAAGTGGTATTTTCTTTCAAATTGACGCTGGAAGCGGGAACTGAAAATGAGAAGTGGAAATTTTGGGGTTTTGAATTTTCCCACGTATGTATGTGTACAAAATGACCCTGGGTTTTGTGTTCCCACGTATGTATGTGTACAAATCGACCCTGGGTTTTGTGTTCAACTGGAATTGAAGCCATGCAAACGCTTCGTTTCCTGCGCGTAGGGCTGGCCGGCTGGCTTGGCAGTAGTAGAGATTGAATTTTGAAATGACGCGGGAAGCATTTGGGAAGCTAATTGAATGATCTGAGACGTGGGAAGAAACTGTGACTTAATATAGTAGAGATTTTAGGCAGCGCATAGCATACGAATACGGATACGATTGGGAATGGTTTTTAAAATAGCTCGTATACAAGGATGAAGAGTCAAATCAAAATTTTAGAGTAGCACGAACGTACGTATTCTGAATTTCTGATGAGTACTCGATCAGCTGGATCGCTGCTGCATCCACTAGCTAGCTTTGTAATTATGGTCGATTTCGGCCCACACTACTAGAGATCTGACCTTTCATACCGGTCCATCAGTACTAGGGGTGGAAACGAGCCGAGCCGAGCCAGGCTCGGCTCGGCTCGCTCAGACTCGTCTAGGAATGAGCTGAGCCAGGCTCGGCTCGGTGCATCTGACGAGCCAGCAGATGGGCTCGGCTCGCTCTCGGCTCGCGAGCCGGCTCGTCGGCTCGCCAAAACCTGCGGATAGGACATGGGCCACATGGCTCTGATTGCATACAATAGTAGTATAGCATGCCACAATTGATAATTCAGAATGAAAATAGAATATTCAAGTCCAACATTCAAACAATAACCACAAGACAAGTAGACAACATTCATAATATCCACTCCAGTAGTCTAAAATCACACATTCAAGCATAAGCCAACATTCAAACAATAACCAAAACACAAGAGTACTAATGTCCATAGCGCAACTCTATGTCTCTAAAGACTAAGGAGTAAAGACTACATTAGAAGTAGACCAAAAGCTTTAATAATCCATCCATTCATGCATGGACCAATCCACCAACCAAGCAACCTACAAGTCAAATAAAGAAGATATATTAAATTTATGGACTTGTAATAAGTCATTAGTTTGCCACATATCAATGTATCATCTTACTAGTTGCTCTCTACCACGCTTTTAGGAAATGGAATGGTTTGAACATCATCCTCATCGTCTTCCTCCTGAAACGATAAGTCATACCAAATTATTTCAAGTCATCCATCAACTAAACGAAAATAATTGAAAAAAAGGTAAGATAAACGTACCACAAACATAGGAGCCCTATTGTCATCATGTGCACCTCTAATCCAACTAGAACCACATATCAATGCCTCCACCATAGATGGGCTTAGAGAACTACGAAAATCATCTAGAACTCTACCCCCGGTGCTAAAAGTTGATTCTGAAGACACAGAGGTAGCTGGTATAGTTAAGAACTGCTTTGTCATCTTAGAAACCACTGGAAATCTGTGTGAATTCAACTTCCACCATTGAAGCAAGTCAAATTCCTTATTTCCTAAGTCCTCTTTCTGCTCATCTAAATAGATGATAAACTCACTCTTCGATGGATTTGAAGAAGTAGATGATAGGAAGGACTGAAATTCACTTGAGGCTGATGGTAAGGAGGTAGATGTATGAGCAGTCGATGATGAAGATGCACAAGATTTATGAGCAAGTGCCTTTCTCTCGCGATGCTCCCTCTCATACTTTTCATATAGCTTCTCTAACTTATCACGGACATCAGCTATCTCAATTTCAATTTTTGGGGCTTCATAAATCCTTCCAAAGCACCATTCCACATATTTCATCTTATACCTTGGGTCTAGAATGGTAGCAATCAACATCACATTGTTCTTATCTTCCCAGTACTTGTTAAACTTACCCATCATTGCATTGGCCATATCCCTCAAATGGAAATTATTGGAAGCCATTGCAGCCTTCAAAGCAATCTTGATGTCCACAATATGAGGATAAAATATATTTGCAGTTGGATAAGTTGAGGCTGAGAATGCAGTACTAACTTTAGCTAGAGATGCAAGAACTGGCTCAATTGCTATAAAAATATCCCATTCTGTAGTTGTAGGCTCCCATCTATAGTTTGCATCTATATCGGCAAAAGACTGAACAGCTTCTTTGTCAGCAATACAAGTATTTAGCATCTTATACGTTGAACTCCACCTTGTTGACACATCAAGTTTCAACACTTCTCCAATTGGCAATGCAAGAGATCTACAGATTTGTAACACCCCAAAATTTGTCTTCTTGAATAAAGTTGAATTTTAGAATTTTTGTGAATTTTTGAAATTTTCTAGAATTTATTTGGATTTAATTTGAATTTATTCCAAATGGAATAATTAAAGAAATTAAATTTTCAAATAAAGTTTTGTTGGAAATATTTTATTTGAGTCCAAAATGTTCCAAAATATTTTCCATAATTTTTCTGGAATTTTTCTGAGTATTTTGCTATTTTTATGGATTTATTTGAATTTTCTATGAATTATTTGAATATTTAATCGCTGGAAAATGCGAGTGGGTTTGTACTATTCACCCGACCGAGCCCGAGTCAGACTCGAGTCCGAGTCCGACCCGGACCCGACCGCGCCGCACGGTTCGGTCGAACCGCGTCCAAACCCTAATCCCCGTGGACCGTCGGATCGAGATCCAACGGCCCAGGATGGCCCACGTAGCCCACATGCGTAATCGCACTTAACCCTAACCCGGGATCAATCCGAACCGTTGGATCAAGATCCAACGGTCAGGATCAATCCGCGCGTAGCACGGCTGTGCCCGATCCATCTCCGCCGTTGATCGCGCCACGTGGACGGCCCACGCGCATCCACATCACCATCTCCGAGTCCCCGCCGGACTCCGCCGTCGCCCGCGAGTGGACCTCGATTTCCGCGAGTTTCACGGAAGCCAAGGCCACTATTTAATGCGCCGCCACCACCACCGTGACGCCCTCTCCCGTGCGCACCCGAGCCCCCAACTCACCTCGCCTGAGTTGCCGCCGTTCGCACGCACGAACTAGCCGTAGTTGCCTCTTTCCCCCTCCACGGTTTTTTGCCTCGCCCCGCCGCCGTCCGCCGTCCCCCACCGCGGCCGTGGTCAGATCCGGACTCCCCGCGTCGAGGCGCACCCGTGAGTACCACTCCCCTCGCCGGAGCGTGCCCGAAACACCGTGGGAGTGGTCATCGTCTCCAACTCCGGCCGCTGCAGCCCCGCCGCGTCGCCATCAGAATCGCGAGCTCGGACAACCGCCCGATCGAGATCGGACGGCTACGGTGAGTCCACGCTCTCTCCCAAACCCTATATCTCAGATCAGATCTGGACCGTTGGATTAAGATCCAATGGCCCACGATCACCACGTGCTGATAACGGCGTTAACCTAGGATAGATTTCAACCGTTGGATCAAGATCCAACGGCTTAGATTGAGCCGCGTAGCACGCGTTGCACCGCAATAGATCCAATCTGGACCGTACGATCTAGATCGTACAGCCCAGATTAACCGCGTTATTCCACGCGTAAACCCTAGATCTGATCCGCGCCGTTGATTTTCAAACCAACGGCGGGACCCGCGTGTCAGAGGGCCCACGTGTCAGCCATATCCACGCGGGCGTGAACCCGAGCCGCTGACAGGGCGGGCCCGCCTGTCAGCGACACGCCCCGCGTGCGTGGACCGGGTCCATGTGCCGGTGCCGACGTGGCAGCACCCGATTGGTGCCACGTGGCATGATGACGTCATGCTGACGTCATCGTGGGGTTCGGACGGTGCTGACGTCAGCAAGGCTGACATGGACCAATCAGAAGCCGACATGTGTCACTGCTGACGCAATAATTAATTTCCGAAATTGATAATGATTTATTAATTCGATTTAATGATTTTGAATCTGATTCAAACTTTGAAAATTCATAACTTTTGCATTTCAACTCCAAATCGAGTGGTTCAAATTTCAAAAAATTTATAAAAATGAGATCTTTACAATGGTGAATTTTATTTAATTTTTGGACAAAATTTGTTCTCCGTAAAATTATTTAATTGATTATTTAAACTTCGAAATGCGATAACTTTTGCGTTTTAACGCCGATTTCGACGATTCCAATTCCTAAAAATTTATAAAATTATGTTCTATCTGTTTATGGACTTTAATTGGATGTTTGGACACTTTTTGCCTATTGTTTGTTTTCTATTTGCTATTTGCACGCTTTACGAGTAGACGTTGAAGTGCCCGAAGGCTTCGAAGGAGAAGTGTTGACCCAGGAGCCAGCTCAAGAACCTGAACAAGTACTTTTTGAAGGCAAGTTATGCTTTGATCATGTTGATCCCATTTTTGAAATTAATTTGATTGAAACTATTGCATGCTATTTAAATTAGAAAATGCTTTATTTAATTCTGGGAAATTAGATAAATGCCAAATTACTGTATGACACCTTGATTATTTAAATATGTGCCATGACCCCCTTGTCACCCTAGTTGTGGTTTAATTAGTTGGATACTATTAGTTTGCCAACATGGGTAATTAGACCGTTGTAGTCTATGCTTAGCCCTGCCACGTGATCAACAGTGTTTTGAGCAATCACAGGCTAATATTGACTTAATGAGATATGAAACATATTTTTGAGAAGTGTCATGTGTTATTGATGTTGTTGTTGATGGCACGTGGTGCATGGTAAACAACTGGGTTTGATAAATAGATTTGACCGGGGCATGTGGCATGTGAAAAGTTATTGATATCATAACTTATCTTTACTGCTTTCGAATCTACTTATGTTACTTGTTACATGCTGTTTACTACAAACATACCTGTTAGCCTATCCTTTGTACTAAGCCATGCATGTAGTATATTAGTTTGCATTCTGTGCATGACTTGCTGAGTACCAAGTACTGACCCTTGCCTCAAATACAACATCAGTCGAGGAAGAATCTACACCAGCTTCGGAGGAGGACCTTCAGGAGGAGCCGACGAACTAGGGGCGAGCCCAGTCAGTTGCCTGTGGCATATTGGTTGGCGCCATGCGTTTTCTCTATATTCCGCTGCTACTGTTTCTCTTAATAAGCTTTCGCCCTGCGAGGCGTACTTTTGTAACTTGACCATAAGGTCGAGCAACCCGTTATATTCCTTTCAATAAAGTACTTTACTATCTCGTTGAGTATGATTGTGGTATTTACCGATGTTGAGACTGTGTGCACTAGCGTGATCCTGGACTAGTGCTGAATACACAGAGGGTCCGGATTTGCAAATTCGGGTCCCGACAGAGGTGGTATCAGAGCCATACTGACTGTAGGCTACCCTTAGTTAGAATGGTCGTAGTGAGGACAAAACTTATTTTCTAAAGTTAAAAATTTGACAAGACAAAGAATGAAATCTTGACTTATCCCCTTCTCTCTTTTCTTACCCTTGCTGAATCTTTCCTTACCTCCATCACGATTTGAAAATTCTGAATTCTTACGTGAGCACTTTTTGACAGATGGAGGGAGAGCTCAACTACGTCGATCTGGAGGTTGGTCACGCCGCAGATCTTTGGCGTATGCTGCAGACTCTCGGAGATTTTGAGAAGCCACAGTACCAAGTGGAAGTGATCAGACAAGCAAGACTGATTAAGGCCTGTGACGTGAAGATTGTGGTTCCTGCCAGGAAGAAGGGCCCGGGCAATCGCCCGATACACTGGACCGCTAGGAGGTCTACAATGCAGATGGGTATCCAGGAAGTGTCACGACGAGCAATGCGGCACATTGCCCGCATCTACGCCAGAGAGTTGGAGAACACGGTGTTCCATTACCATCCGCGCAGCAATAACACTCTTGATCCGAAGATGATCCAGGATGAGAATGACATGGTCACTCAGTTGGCACGACTGGTTGTCGCCCAGGAGGACGTACTCGATGACGCAAGCAAGGAGTTGCAGAAGGCCCGCAAGGAAGTCACAGCAGAAAAGAACAGATGGCGAGAAACTCAAGAGTATGTGTCACACCTTCTGCAAAGAATTGCAGAGTTAGAGACAGCGTTGTACGCACCAGAACCAGAGCCAGTACTCGAGTTACACGAGCTAGACCCGGAAGAGTTAGAGCTTGAAGAGGACACTGCTTCTTCGACTACCACAGTTGCCTCAGTTGCAGGGCATGGCGACCGTTTCGCGCCGATGCCGCCGCGCCCGTACCCAGGCAGTGGAGGATGGATCGATGAGTGAGCGTAGGTTTTTAGAAGTTGAGACTCCTTCGTCGAGTCGCATCTAAGAATAAAGAGTCACCCGTAGAAGCGTTAGACTCCAGAGTTACTGGATTTGGGTTTTCATTGATTGCTGAGTGTGCAGTTTGTGTTGCAAGGCCCTTAGGCATTGTAAGCAACCATACCAAGTTATTATTGAATAAATAATAAAGTTGGATTTTGGGTTATACCTTCCACCCCGCATAAGTTTACTCTATTACTTATCTATGCTTGTTTCCCCCTTATCTCTAAACCTTGGAGCAATCGACAGATGGTGAACACCCGCGGAAACCTTGGAGGCAATGGAAGTGGTTCTCGCCCAGCTGGGAACCCCAATGATGGAGCACCTGCACCCCAGCCAGCACCGCCAGTTGACATGCAGAATTTTGGAGCTTTTCTTGCGGCTCAGACCCAGTTGATGCATGCCATGATGCAGCAGATGCAGCAAGTCACTGCTCAGGCCGCCGCTAACCAGGCCAATCAGGGGCAGCGTCAGGGTTCAAGGTTGTCAGAATTCATGAGGACTCATCCGCCTATGTTCTCAGGGAATGCCAATCCGTTGGAGGCAGACGATTGGTTGAGGTCGATTGAACGGAAGCTTCACATCACACAGTGTGTGGGAAATGAGAGGGTACTTTATGCCTCTCATCAGTTAGAAGGAACTGCAGCAGAATGGTGGGAGAATTTTTGCGCTACACGGGGGAACCCACAAGAAATCACATGGGAGGAGTTCACAGCTGCTTTTCGCCAGTACCATGTGCCAGAGGGAATTATGGACCTCAAAAAGGAGGAATTCAGAGCTTTGAAGCAAGGCGGCCAGTCAGTGGCCGATTATCTGAACAAGTTCACACAGCTTGCTCGCTACACGCCTGAGGATGTAGCGACTGACAAGGCAAGGCAGTCCCGATTCATGAAAGGACTTAACTCTGGACTGCAGGTGGGACTGATCACCCACACCTTTCTGGATTTCCAGGAATTGATGAACAAGGCGCTTATTCTGGAGGACAAGCGTAAAGAACTGGATGACAATAGGAAACGCAGAATGCAGCAGCAGGGAGCACGCCAAGGAGTGCAACAACGTCTGAGGGTTGCGCCAAACCAGTTCTTCAGGTTTCAGCCACAGAATCCAGCAAGGACACCATCACCAGCACCGAGGCCTGCCAATCAAAATTTTTAGAACCCCGCCCTGGCAAGGAACGCCGCACCGAGCAGTCAGCAGGGAACAGTGAAACGCCGCCACACATGCAATGAGCCAGGGTACTTTTCCAACAGTTGCCCCAAGAAGACAGCAGGAGTGACCCCAGTTCGCTTCAACTTGGGATCCACACCAGCTAGGACCCTCAAGATCAGAGCCGCCTGCATCAGCGTGGTGAGAGGCCGCGTCAACCATGTCACCGCCGATGCACTTCAGAATGCTACGGACATCGTGCTGGGTAAGTTACTTGGTAACTCAGTACCTGCTACAGTTTTGTTTGACTCCGGAGCTTCGCATTCGTTTGTTTCTCGGGATTTTGTTTCTAAGAATGATTTGGAGGTTGTGTGACTTAAAGGCATGCTTATAGTTCAAACCCCTGGATCAGAACTCTGATCTCAAGTAGGATGTTCTGGGGTAAGAATAGCAATAGGTGGGGTAGAATTTCTAGCAAACCTTATCATACTGGGAACCCAGACCTTAGATGTTATCTTGGGAATGGATTGGTTGACCAAGCACAAGGCCGTGCTTGATTGTGGAAGAAGGACCATATTTGTTGAGAGCCCATGTGGGGAGAAAGTGGAATTTCAAGCGACCACCGTTCGTGATGGACAGTTGATGGTCAACAGTGTGAAGGCAATCAGTATAGAGTATGTCTCAGTGGTGAATGAATATCCAGATGTTTTTTCTGAAGACTTACCTGGTATGCCGCCAGACAGGGATATTGAGTTTGTGATTGAGTTAGTACCAGGGACAACACCGATAGCAAAGAGACCCTATCGGATGTCAACCGAGGAGTTGGTGGAGATGAAGAAACAGCTTGAGGAATTGATGGAGAAAGAATTCATCAGACCAAGTTCGTCACCATGGGGAGCACCAGTCCTGTTCGTCAAGAAGAAGGACGGGAGTTTCAGGATGTGCATAGACTACCATGCACTCAATGAGGTCACCGTGAAGAACAAGTACCCGCTACCCAGGATAGATGATCTGTTTGACCAACTAAGAGGAGCTGGAGTATTCTCTAAGATTGACCTGAGGTCAGGATATCACCAGTTGAAGATTCGGTCAGAAGATATTCCGAAGACCGCATTCTCGTCAAGATACGAACATTATGAGTTTATTGTTATGTCCTTTGGTCTGACAAATGCGCCAGCTTATTTCATGAATTTGATGAATAAGGTTTTTATGGAATACTTGGACAAGTTTGTTGTTGTGTTTATAGACGACATTTTGATCTACTCCAAGACCAAAGAAGAACACGCCGAACATTTGAGGCTAGTTCTTGAGAAGTTGCGAGAGCAGCAGTTGTTTGCTAAGTTCAGTAAGTGTGACTTCTGGAAGGACAAGGTAGAGTTTCTAAGACATGTGATGACCACAGAAGGAGTCGCTGTAGACCCGAGCAAAGTAGAAGCTGTGTTACATTGGGAGCAGCCGAAGACCGTGACCCAGATACGGAGTTTCCTTGGAATGGCAGGATACTACCGTCACTTTATAGAGGGCTTTTCGACGATTGCGAGACCTCTTACGCAATTGTTGAAAAAGGAGAAGAAGTTTAACTGGACGCCGGAGTGCAAAAAAGGCTTCCAGGAATTGAAGAAACGATTGACAACAGCACCGGTGTTAGTACTACCGGTTGTGAACCAAAGCCTGGATATTTATTGTGATGCATCGTGCCAAGGACTTGGATGTGTGTTGATGCAGAATGGGAAGGTCATCGCTTATGCATCAAGGCAGTTGAGGCCACACGAGGAGAATTATCCGACGCATGACCTGGAGTTAGCTGCCGTAGTGCATGCTCTGAAGTTGTGGCGTCACTATTTGATTGGGAATAGATGTGAAGTGTACACGGACCATAAGAGTCTTAAGTACATTTTCACCCAGTCGGACCTGAATATGAGGTAGAGAAGATGGCTAGAACTGATCAAGGACTATAATGTCGGGATCTATTACCATCCCGGGAAGGCCAATGTGGTGGCTGATGCCTTGAGTAGAAAGAGCCACACGGTTAGTATGTTGATAGCAGAAGGCCAGGAAGAACTGTGTAAAGAATTTCAGAAGATGCAGATTGAGGTTGTACCTGAGGGATTCTTGGCCACGTTGGAAGTCAAGCCTACCTTGGAAGACCAGATCCGCGAAGAACAAAAGGATGACTCCAAGATTCTGAGGATCAAATCCAAGATGGACGAGGATAAGTCCAAGGACTTCAGACTGGATGAGCAGGGCACATTGTCGATGAAGAACTGCATCTGTGTGCCGAACAAAAAGGAGCTGAAACAGCTGATCTTTGAAGAAGCTCATGACTCTAAGTACTCCATCCACCCAGGAAGCGCCAAGATGTATCAGGACTTGAAGGAAAGATTTTGGTGGCCGAGTATGAAACGTCAGGTCGCCGAGCATGTCGCGTTGTGTGATGTATGCCAGCGAGTTAAAGCAATGCACCAGAGACCCGCATGATTGCTACAGCCGTTGAAGATACCTGAATGGAAGTGGGAGGAAATCAGAATGGATTTCATTACCGGTTTACCGAAGACCCAAGTAGGATATGACTCAATATGGGTTATAGTGGATCGCTTGACTAAAGTCGCCCACTTTATCCCTGTGAAGACCACCTACTCAGGAGATAAACTGGTAGAGTTGTACATGACCAGGATCATTTGTTTGCACGGAGTGCCAAAGAAGATTGTATCGGATCGAGGAACCCAATTTACCTCGAGATTCTGGAATAAGCTGCGTGAAGCCATGGGGACTCGTCTAAACTTCAGTACAGCTTATCATCCGCAGACTGACGGATAGACTGAGAGGGTTAATCAGGTTCTGGAGGATATGCTAAGAGCTTGTGCGTTGGCTTACGCTACCTCTTGGGACAAGAGCTTGCCATACGCTGAATTCAGTTACAATAATAGCTACCAGGCCAGTTTACAAATGTCACCTTTTGAAGCACTGTATGGTCGACCCTGTCGAACACCACTGAACTGGAATGAGATAGGTGAACGCCATGTCTTTGGACCAGACATTCTTCAAGAAGCTGAAGAGCAGATTGCTATGATCCGCAAAAGACTAAAGATCGCCCAATCGAGACAAAAAAGTTATGCTGACAACCGACGCCGAGACTTGAGCTTTGAACCCGAGGATTTCGTGTACCTTAGGGTTACACCCCTCAAGGGAGTCAAGAGATTCCATGCCAAAGGAAAACTTGCACCACGGTATGTTGGGCCTTTCAAGGTTCTCAGCCGTAGAGGTGAAGTCGCGTACCAGCTAGAGTTGCCGCATTCGCTGGCAGGTGTGCATGATGTATTCCATGTGTCCCAACTGAAGAAGTGTCTCCGAGTGCCCGATGAGCAAACACCCTTGGAGTCGATCGAGTTGCAAGAAGATCTGATCTACCAGGAGCACCCAGTGAAGATTTTGGATACAATGGATCGAGAGACAAGAAATAAGTCAACCCGCTTCTGTAGAGTTCAGTGGAGCAACCACGCCGAAAGTGAAGCGACTTGGGAGCGTGAGGAGAATTTGAAGAAAGAGTTTCCAAACCTATTCCTTAGTCAGCCCTGAATCTCGGGGACGAGATTCCGTTAAGGGGGGAGGTTTGTAACACCCCAAAATTTTGTCTTCTTGAATAAAATTGAATTTTAGAATTTTTGTGAACTTTTGGAATTTTCTGGAATTTATTTGGATTTATTTGGAATTAATTTAAATTTATTCCAAATGGAATAATTAAAGAAATTAAATTTTCAAATAAAGTTTTGTTGAAAATATTTTATTTGAGTCCAAAATGTTCCAAAATATTTTCCATAATTTTTCTGGAATTTTTCTGAGTATTTTGCTATTTTTATGGATTTATTTGAATTTTCTATGAATTATTTGAATATTTAATCGCTGGAAAATGCGAGTGGGTTTGTACTATTCACCCGACCGAGCCCGAGTCAGACTCGAGTCCGAGTCCGACCCGGACCCGACCGCGCCGCACGGTTCGGTCGAACCGCGTCCAAACCCTAATCCCCGTGGACCGTCGGATCGAGATCCAACGGCCCACGATGGCCCACGTAGCCCACGTGCATAATCGCACTTAACCCTAACCCGGGATCAATCCGAACCGTTGGATCAAGATCCAACGGTCAGGATCAATCCGCGCGTAGCACGGCTGCGCCCGATCCATCTCCGCCATTGATCGCGCCACGTGGGACGCCCACGCGCGGCCCACGCCACCCTCTCGAGTCCCTCGCCGACTCGGCCGCCGCTGCGAGTGGACCTCGGTTTCCGCGAGTTTCACGGAAGCCGAGGCCACTATTTAATGCACCGCCGCCACCACCGTGACCCCCTCTCCCGTGCGCACCCGAGCCCCCAACTCACCTCGCCTGAGTTGCCACTGCTGTCAAGGCGAGCTCGGCCAGTAGGTTGCCTCTTTCTCGCCACGCTTTTGCCTCGCCCCACCGCCGTCCGCCGTCCCCCGCCGCGGCCGTGGTCAGATCCGGACTCCCCGCGTCGAGGCGCACCCGTGAGTACGACTCCCCTCGCCGGAGCGTGCCCGAAACGCCGTGGGAGTGGTCATCGTCTCCAACTACGGCCGCTGCAGCACCGCCGCGTCGCCATCGGAATCGCGAGCTCGGACAACCGTCCGATCGAGATCGGACGGCTACGGTGAGTCCACGCTCTCTCCCAAACCCTAGATCTCAGATCAGATCTGGACCGTTGGATTAAGATCCAATGGCCCACGATCACCACGTGCTGATAACGGCGTTAACCTAGGATAGATTTCAACCGTTGGATCAAGATCCAACGGCTTAGATTGAGCCGCGTAGCACGCGTTGCACCGCAATAGATCCAATCTGTACCGTCCGATCTAGATCGTACGGCCCAGATTAACCGCGTTATTCCACACGTAAACCCTAGATCTGATCCGCGCCGTTGATTTTTAAACCAACGGCCGAGATCGCGCCACGTGTACCCTAGCCGCACCAGCGCGCGCGCGCGTGGGAGCGTGTCTCTGACATGCGGGACCCGCGTGTCAGAGGGCCCACGTGTCAGCCATACCCACGCGGGCGTGAACCCGAGCCGCTGACAGGGCGGGCCCGCCTGTCAGCGACACGCCCGCGTCGTGGGACCGGTCCATGCGCCGTCTTAAACGACGCAGCACCCGATTGGTGCCACGTGGCATGATGACGTCATGCTGACGTTATCGTGGGGTTCGGCCGGTGCTGACGTCAGCAGGGCTGATGTGGACCAATCAGAAGCCGACACGTGTCACTGCTGACGCAATAATTAATTTCCGAAATTGATAATGATTTATTAATTCGATTTAATGATTTTGAATCTAATTCAAACTTTGAAAATTCATAACTTTTGCATTTCAACTCCAAATCGAGTGGTTCAAATTTCTAAAAATTTATAAAAATGAGATCTTTACAATGGTGAATTTTATTTAATTTTTGGACCAAAGTTTTTTCTGTAAAATTATTTAATTTATTATTTAAACTTTGAAATGCGATAACTTTTGCGTTTTAACTCCGATTTCGATGATTCCAGTTCCTAAAAATTTATAAAATTATGTTCTCTCTGTTTATGGACTTTAATTAGATGTTTGGACACTTTTTTCCTACTGTTTGTTTACTATTTGCTATTTGCACGCTTTACGAGTAGACGTTGAAGTGCCCGAAGGCTTCGAAGGAGAAGTGTTGACCCAGGAGCCAGCTCAAGAACCTGAACAAGTACTTTTTGAAGGCAAGTTATGCTTTGATCATGTTGATCCCATTTTTGAAATTAATTTGATTGAAACTATTGCATGCTATTTAAATTAGAAAATGCTTTATTTAATTCTGGGAAATTAGATAAATGCCAAATTACTGTATGACAGCTTGATTATTTAAATATGTGCCATGACCCCCTTGTCACCCTAGTTGTGGTTTAATTAGTTGGATACTATTAATTTGCCAACATGGGTAATTAGACCGTTGTAGTCTATGCTTAGCCCTGCCACGTGATCAACAGTGTTTTGAGCAATCACAGGCTAATATTGACTTAATGAGATATGAAACATATTTTTGAGAAGTGTCATGTGTTATTGATGTTGTTGTTGATGGCACGTGGTGCATGGTAAACAACTGGGTTTGATAAATAGATTTGACCGGGGCATGTGGCAAGAATGATCGGGCGGGCCAGGTGTGGCACCGGGAATGTCGATTTGGTTCTTCGGGTAGTCTTGCCCTGGTCACCCTAAGGACTTAACCTTGCAAGCCTTTGATATGAGTCATACGTGCAACCACATGCCCGGAATTGAACGGACCTAGTTGATTAAGTTGCCGATATCTTGCTTGTGATACCTCAGGGTGTCAACTACACCGTTTGTGTATCTTGAAAGGGGAGCGTACCAGAGCTGTGGCTTGGTACCCGTCTAACAGAGTGTCGTTCCATACTTCGCCTATGCTAAGGGAAGGGATGGTGTAGGGCACAATCCGGAGAGGTTCACTTGTGGAGCTTGAGGCTTCCGAAAGGTTTTGTTTCGGACTCTCGCCTCGGTGGCGTTGGCTGTATCGTGTGGGTAAAGTGCATAACCTCTACAGAGTGTAAAAACTATTCGAATAGCCGAGTCCGTGGTATTGGACACTGCTCGGGGATTACAGTCAAGGGTTAGATTTCCATGAAAAACAACCTGGACTTCGAAAGATGGTTTGGTTTAAGAATGATGTTAATGGAAATGTGGATTAGGAATGGGAAAGATGTTTATTTAATTCCTGGAAAAGTTATTGATATCATAACTTATCTTTACTGCTTTCGAATCTACTTATGTTACTTGTTACATGCTGTTTACTGCAAACATACCTGTTAGCCTATCCTTCGTACTAAGCCATGCATGCCTCAAATACAACATCAGTCGAGGAAGAGTCTACACCAGCTTCGGAGGAGGACCTTCAGGAGGAGCCGACGAACTAGGGGCGAGCCCAGTCAGTTGCCTGTGGCATATTGGTTGGCGCCATGCGTTTTGTCTATATTCTGCTGCTACTGTTTCTCTTAATAAGCTTTCGCCCTGCGAGGCGTACTTTTGTAACTTGACCATAAGGTCGAGCAACCCGTTATATTCCTTTCAATAAAGTACTTTACTATCTCGTTGAGTATGATTGTGGTATTTACCGATGTTGAGACTGTGTGCACTAGCGTGATCCTGGACTAGTGCTGAATACACAGAGGGTCCGGATTTGCAAATTCGGGTCCCGACAGAGGTGGTATCAGAGCCATACTGACTGTAGGCTACCCTTAGTTAGAATGGTCGTAGTGAGGACAAAACTTATTTTCTAAAGTTAAAAATTTGACAAGACAAAGAATGAAATCTTGACTTATCCCCTTCTCTCTTTTCTTACCCTTGCTGAATCTTTCCTTCCCTCCGTCACGATTTGAAAATTCTGATTTCTTACGTGAGCACTTTTTGACAGATGGAGGGAGAGCTCAACTACGTCGATCTGGAGGTTGGTCACGCCGCAGAGCTTTGGCGTATGCTGCAGACTCTCGGAGATTTTGAGAAGCCACAGTACCAAGTGGAAGTGATCAGACAAGCAGGACTGATTAAGGCCTGTGACGTGAAGATTGTGGTACCTGCCAGGAAGAAGGGCCCAGGCAATCGCCCGATACACTGCACCGCTAGGAGGTCTACAATGCAGATGGGTATCCAGGAAGTGTCACGAAGAGCAATGCGGCACATTGCCCGCATCTACGCCAGAGAGTTGGAGAACACGGTGTTCCGTTACCATCCGCGCAGCAATAACACTCTTACCCGAAGATGATCCAGGATTAGAATGACATGGTCACTCAGTTGGCACGACTGGTTGTCGCCCAGGAGGACGTACTCGATGACGCAAGCAAGGAGTTGCAGAAGGCCCGCAAGGAAGTCACAGTAGAAAAGAACATATGGCGAGAAACTCAAGAGTATATGTCACACCTTCTGCAAAGAATTGGAGAGTTAGAGACAGCGTTATGCGCACTGCAATCCAGAGCCGATGTCGAGTTACACGAGCTGCACTGAGGAGTTAGAACTTGAAGAGGACACTGCTTCTTCGACTATAACAGTTGCCTCAGTTGCAAGGCATGGCGACCGTTTCGCGCCGATGCCGCCGCGCCCGTACCCAGGCAGTGGAGGATGGATCGATGAGTGAGCGTAGGTTTTTAGAAGTTGAGACTCCTTCGTCGAGTCGCGTCTATGAATAAAGAGTCACCCGTAGAAGCGTTAGACTCCAGAGTTAGTGGATTTGGGTTTTCATTGATTGCTGAGTGTGCAGTATGTGTTCCAAGGCCCTTAGGCATTGTAAGCAACCATACCAAGTTATTATTGAATAAATAATAAAGTTGGATTTTGGGTTATACCTTCCAACCCGCATAAGTTTACTCTATTACTTATATATGCTTGTTTCCCCCTTATCTCTAAACCTTGGAGCAATCGACAGATGGTGAACACCCGCGGAAACCTTGGAGGCAATGGAAGTGGTTCTCGCCCAGCTGGGAACCCCAATGATGGAGCACCCGCACCCCAGCCAGCACCGCCAGTTGACTTGCAGAATTTTGGAGTTTTTCTTGCTGCTCAGACCCAGTTGATGCATGCCATGATGCAGCAGATGATGCAAGTCCTTTGCCGGGCAGCCGCTAACTGTGCCAATCGAGGCAGCTCAGGGTTCAAGGTTGTCAGAATTCATGAGGACTCATCCGCCTACGTTCTCAGGGAATGCCAATCCGTTGGAGGCAGACGATTGGCTGAGGTCGATTGAACGGAAGCTTCACATCACACAGTGTGTGGGAAATGAGAGGGTACTTTATGCCTCTCATCAGTTAGAAGGAACTACAGCAGAATGGTGGGAGAATTTTTGCGCTACACGGGGGAACCCATAGGAAATCACATGGGAGGAGTTCACAGCTGCTTTTCGCCAGTACCATGTGCTAGAGGGAATTATGGACCTCAAAAGGAGGAATTCAGAGCTTTGAAGCAAGGCGGCCAGTCAGTGGCCGATGATCTGAACAAGTTCACACAGCTTGCTCGCTACGCGCTTGAGGATGTAGCGACTGACAAGGCAAGGCAGTCCCGATTCATGAAAGGACTTAACTCTGGACTGCAGGTGGGACTGATCACCTACACCTTTCTGGATTTCCAGGAATTGGTGAACAAGGCGCTTATTCTGGAGGACAAGCGTAAAGAACTGGATGACAATAGGAAACGCAGAATGGGAAAGATGTTAATGGAAATGTGGATTAGGAATGGGAAAGATGTTTATTTAATTCCTGGAAAATTTATTGATATCATAACTTATCTTTACTGCTTTCGAATCTACTTATGTTACTTGTTACATGCTGTTTACTGCAAACATACCTGCTAGCCTATCCTTCGTACTAAGCCATGCATGTAGTATATTAGTTTGCATTCTGTGCATGACTTGCTGAGTACCAAGTACTCACCCTTGCCTCAAATACAACATCAGTCGAGGAAGAGTCTACACCAGCTACGGAGGAGGACCTTCAGGAGGAGCCGACGAACTAGGGGTGAGCTCAGTCAGTTGCCTGTGGCATATTGGTTGGCGCCATGCGTTTTCTCTATATTCCGCTGCTACTGTTTCTCTTAATAAGCTTTCGCCCTGCGAGGCGTACTTTTGTAACTTGACCATAAGGTCGAGCAACCCGTTATATTCCTTTCAATAAAGTACTTTACTATCTCGTTGAGTATGATTGTGGTATTTACCAATTTTGAGACTGTGCGCACTAGCGTGATCCTGGACTAGTGCTGAATACACAGAGGGTCCAGATTTGCAAATTCGAGTCCCGACAAGATTTCTACAAACTTGTGCATGCGAGAAGGAGATTTTTTTTGATGTACTTCACAGTTTCTCTTATATTTCTTATCAAAGGTTCTAAGACAGTCGTCCCATCATTCACGACCAAATTAATAATGTGAGTGCAACAGCGGACATGGAAATATTTTGCAAGGAAAGCAGTGCCTTGTTTAGCAACAAACTTAGCCCTTAAACCTCGAACAGCAACATCATTGTTTGAAGCATTATCTAGAGTGATTGAGATGATCTTATCCTCTATTTTCTATGCAGCAACACATTCATACACAGCTTGAGCTATCACAGGTCCAGTATGTGGAGGATCTAACTCAAAAAAATTCAGCACACGACACTGCATTTTCCAATCATTATCAATGTAATGCGCAACTAAACACATATAGGAAAGTGTTTGGTTGGATGTCCACAAATCAGTAGTCAAAGCAATGCTATCCACATATTTCAATTTCTTTCTTAGTGTTTCTCTTTCAGACTCAAAAACCTTCAAGCATTCACCTCTTATGGTCTTTCTACCGATAAACTCATAAGCAGGATTTAAGTACTTCATTGCAATGTTAAACCATGTGTGCTCTACCATCCTAAATGGATACTCATGAACCATTATCATATTAGTAAATAATTTTCTAACTTGATCAGGATTGTAATCTCTAGGAGAGATAATAGTAGGAAGATCAGATCCAGATTCACCTGCCTTTGAAGGAGCAAAATTGAGAAGAGCTTGATCTTGCTTCTTAGCCAAACACTTTAATTATGTAGGACATTTCTTCTTGTGCCTTAATAGATGCGAAGTAGTTGAACCTTGTTTGTAAGAATACAATTTCTTACAATATAAGCACTTTGCCTTTGATATCATCTTCCCCTTCTCCATTGGGGATGGCATTTTAATATTCTGAAACACCTCCCAAACATTAGAAGTTGTCCTACTGGTGTTGTTGCCACCCCCTTTTCGTTGTTTTCTCCCTCTTTTACGACCTCTGGGATGAGCATCCCCAGAATCACCTTCATCATCTTCCTCGGAGCCTTCAATTGCGATAAGGTCACCCTCTTCTCCAACATCTGGCTCAGACATCTCGTCGTTCATGTCGAAAGAGTTATCCTCTTCATCACTCTCGGCTTCCTTTTTCCTTGTGTTCAACCTACAAATTGCAATAGAGGATCAATAGAATTACTTCCTACTGCTTCATCATACTCTTTCAAATTTAGTAGGTTTACCATTCAGTAGTCATAATATACAAGTTAAGTGACAATTAGTTCTTACCGGCTTGTCTAGGGATGCATCGGCGCCTGGTCGTGGCCGGCTTACGTGCTTCTTCCCCTTCCATTTTGGCGATTGCGCCGCGGATGACTCGGCCATCTCCATGTTCACTAGATGAAAATTAAAATTAATGCACCTAAATAAATCCAATAGAAATGTAAAAGCAATATGACTGTATGAGATCAAAATTAACGCTCAGTTATGCCCAGAAGCATGAGAGCACCATGTCCAAAAAATGTGGCTAGGTCTGTCTAAACGATGTATGAAATACAAATGAACTTCAGCTGGAAATTTTCAACACAACTCCAGCATGTCTAAGAAGCTGTGCCAATGTCCAGCAGTGTATCAGACACTGTGTGATGGTTTTCTAGAACTCGAAGTGATGGTGTCTCATATTTCTGCAGTCACTTGCAAAAGTAATTAAGCACAATACAACTAATCCTGCTGATTGCTGAAGTAATTGTCACGAAATACACTGACCTATACTACCAGTTGGAACACAAGGATCCGATCATCCCAACTAGGATTTTCCCAGTTCCCATCAGTCCACAAAGGCACAAACCACAATGCAGAGAAACTAACGTTGTGAATTGGATGACAAACTGAACTACTGAAGTAATTGTCAGGATTACAAACATTAGGACCAAATCACCAAACCAGGAATCGAGCAAAGACAGGGATTTTTACAGACAAGCAAAATCATAGCTAGGGCAAGAGATTCAACCACTACCTGCTACTGATGCAGACTTGCAGAGGCAGGAGGGGGAAGATGGTGCCGACGCCGAGCTTCGGTGGGCGGTGGCCGTGGCCCAGCCCCGCGCTCTCCGTGTCCTGGTTCCGTCGGCTCCTCCAGAGCCGCTTCCTCGCCGACGCCCGCCTCGATGCCTCGCCCAGCCCGGTTCGCTCCACCTCCCAACGCTCCCGTCTTGCTGCCGATGGCGCTGTGCAGCCGGTGGGGGAGGCAGAGCCGGGGAGTATGTAGACGAGCGGGAGGCGGAGGATGTAGACGGGGGTGGCGAATGGCGACGATTGGTGAAGAGGAGGAGGGCTGGAGGGGGAGGACTGCAGTCTGGATTCAGGAAATGCAAGACCGGGCTCCAAGCTGTCCATGTCCAGGCGTCCAGTGACCTTGGGCTTCTCTTGGGCCTTGGGCTCTCCGCCTCTCCGAATTGCGTTGGGCGTTGGCGAGTTACCGCCGCTGGGTGCCTGGGACGCCTGGCTTCCTAGCTCGCTATGCTCGGCGGGCCGCTCGTGCCTCGAGCCGAGTCAGCTCGTCCAAAAAACGAGCCAAGGAGGTAGGCTCGGCTCGGGCTCGGTTCAAGCCACGAGCTAGGGCAAGCCGAGCCAGGCTCGGCCGAGCTCGAGTTGAGCCGCGAGCTTTCTATCCAGCCCTAATCAGTACCGATCATAAATGAACCGGGACTGACATTTACATCAGTCCCGGTTCAACGGTCTACAAGTCCGGAGGGAACATCAGTATCGGTTTGAAATACCAACCGGTACTGATGTCTCTCACATCAGCACCGGTTGGTTACACCAACCCGTACTAAGCAGCCCCGGAGCAGAGCAGGCTGCTTAGTACCGGTTCATGTAACCAATCGGTACTGATTCTCGATCTTCAGTACCGGTTGGTTACATGAACCGGTACTAAGCAGCCCGCTCTGTTCTGGGGCTTCTTAGTACGGGTTGGTGTAACCAACCGGTACTGATCAGCACTGGTTGGTGTATTCAACTGCGACTGACACAATCTCTCGCTGGAGTAGGGTTTTTATCTCCCTCGTGAGAGGTCCGAACCAGGATAAATCCCTATGTCGTTCTTTGGGTGTGCTTAATTCGGTAAGACTGGGCATCCTTCGGAAGCAACCTGACGAATACACATACCATGGGTATCTCCAGCAGCCCGGAACAACGAACGGGCTGCCTTTAAAGGCCCAGTTCCGAACAAGGGCCCGTAGGCCGCAAAGGGACTCCCTCCCCGGCCGAACTCGGACACCAATGCGGTCTGACCTCCAGGGGGTCGGAGTGCCCGGCTCGTCCCAACCCCCTGGGTCGGGACGTCCGGCGACTCCTTCGGAGCATTCGGACACTTGTCCCGCTGACATGACGTCCCGAGGCGTCCACAGCAGGGTAGGTGGCCCCTTCCCAAGGTGTCAGGGGGGCCACCGAAGATGTCAAGCACCGGTCTCATCATCCTGACACATAGCTGACACACAACAGGGGAGAACGCCCCCTCCCAAGGTCGCGCCGAAGTCAAGCACCATTAAATACTAGCGCCTGCCAAGCGTACGGGGCAATGCGTCACTACTCCAGCACCGACCGCAAGCCTCCGCAGCGAGTATACTGACCCGGCATGGGGATGGACGAAAGCCGGTCGGACGACAAGACAGCAGAACGGGCTCCTAGACGTAGGACACCCCTTTCTTTTTTTCTTTCCAAACTCCCATGTAACCTGTAACTTCCGTCTATATAAGGAAAGGCAGGACCCGGGGAGTAGGGGGATGAAAAAAAGGGTCAAAAGAGATAGCCAGAACTTAGCTGGTACCAAGAAATAGATAGTCGAAACGGGACCCTCCTTCCTCCGAAAGGAAGCAGCCCCTTGTAACTGCCCAAAGGCAATTTACACCGTCTCACGAACTGGAGTAGGGACATTCAGCCCGAACCAGTATATGTCTTGGACTCCCTGAGTCAGGCCATTCGAGGAGAGGGAGCGCACGACCCCCTAGATCTAAAATCGTATTGCCGGTGACCGAAACGCCAACAGTTGGCGCGCCAGGTAGGGGGCCTGCGCGTCATCATCACCATCGTCTCCAGATCCCCGTCTGCTTCCTCGATGGCTTCCTTCTCGTGCGAGGGCGCACCGGTGTCGATGGGCTAGATCTGCTTCGGCGCCCTCGACTTCATCGTTACAACGGCGAGAGTGCTCGTGCTCATCCCCGCCGCTGTCCGTGACCAGGTTTCCTCAGCGGAGCCTGGGCGCAGTTGACGACATCCTTGGCAAACTTTGCCTCGAGGCTTCCGCACGGGCCTCGACGATGGGTCTACCCCGCGGTGGCATCGCCTCTGGTGGCACCACGCGCATGCAACAGCAGGCGGCGGCCCCGCCCCCCACGGGTTCTCAGCTCGTGGCAATAACCAGCTACGTGCCGACTTCCCTCCACGACTTGCTGGAGGACTCCTCCAGCCGTGGCTCCAGTTCCGACAGGGAGCATCCCCCGCACAGAATGCACTCTCGCGAGTGCATCATGGCGGGCGTAGCGGACCCATCCGCCAGCCCCGCGACCCCCGGGACTCTCCTCCCGTGCGCCGAAGTGCAGGAGGATGAGTCCCGGTGTGAGGACTACGCGCGCCTCCAAGCTCGCCTCACTGAGCTCCGGCAGCAACGCGAGGAGATTGAGGCCCGCAAGGCTGAGCTTGACAAACTCCAGGCCGACCTAGAGCGGCCCCAGCCCGAGCCACCGCTCGTATCTGGTGCGCACGCATGCCAGGTACACCACCAGCTTGCCAAAGGGACGGACGATCTTCCGTTTTTCCCCCATGCGAGCCAAAACGTTGCCGCAGTGGCGATACTGCTCCGTGGGCTCCCTGAGCCGACGGATCCAGAAGACAAGGTCACGTATCAGAACCTCCGGGGGCTGATGGAGCATGCTGCCTTGTAGCACGCGTAGGGCTCTGGCTCCCGCCACTCGGGCGCGACCTCGAGCCGCCTAGGTCTTCCGTCCTCGAGGGGCCACCAGAGCCTGGCGAAGACGGCCCCGCATTCTAAACGTCCCCAGGCATCGCGCACTCCGGTACATCATCACCAGGGGGACAACCACGACGTTCGCACCACTATCGAGGCGCGGAGAAGATCTGCCGATGTGGCAACACGATCGCAGGTTGCCGACAGCGGGCGGCGCGACAACCGCTGTTCGAGCCCCGATGGCCCGGGACCGCGGGCATTTGCCAGCGCCATCCGCAATGCGAATTTCCCGACCAGGTTTCAGGCCCCAGTCAACATAGCCAAGTACACGGGGGTGACAAACCGCAGTGTTTGGCTAGAAGATTACCGGTTCACCTGCCGGGTGGGGCGAGCGACCGATGATCTTTTCATCATCCAGTACCTCCCCATCTACCTCGCGAACTCTGCTTGAGCCTGGCTCGAGTATTTGCCCGCAGACACCATCAGGAGCTAGGGAGACCTCTTCTTCGGTAACTTCCAGGGCACGCCCTAGCAACTCCTAGGATTTGAAGGGCTGAGAGCAACAGCCAGGGGAGACCCTACGGGACTACATCCGGTGCTTCTCCCAGCAGAGCAACGAGCTCCCCGACATCCGTGACGCCGATGTAGTCGGGGCGTTCATCTACGGCACCACCTGCGAGGCCTTGGTGCACAAGCTGGGCTGGGCCAAGCCCAGAACCACCAAGGAGCTCCTTGACATCGCCACCAACATCGCCACCAACCACACCTTCGACGAGGAGGCTATGGGGGCCATCTTCGACAAGAAGAAGGCCAGCCGAGCACCCGGCATTGAAGCCGGCGCTCCCTCCGATCGCTCTGACAAACGAAAGCGAAAGGGGAAGCAAGGCCGCGAAGGCCGCATGATCGCTGCCGCTGACCTCCCTGCCAAGCAGCAGGCTTGGCAGACGCCCGACCACTTTGAAAAGTTGATGGATAGTCCGTGCCCGAACCTTGCCTATCCCGTCAAACACAAGTACCGAGACTGCGAAGTCCTGAAGCGCTTCCTCTCCGAAAACCCCATGACGTTGAGGGGCAAGGGGAAGAAGCGTGACCTAGCACCGGATGCCGGGGCCAAAGGGGAGGAGGCGGACGATGAGTTCCCGCAACTCGACGGCTGCCTTATGATCTTCGGCGGGACGATGTGCTACGCCGACAAGCGTCGGCTGAAGCTCGCCTATCGCGAAGTCCACACGGTGACCCCTGCCGTGCCCAGCTATCTACGGTGGTCGAAGTTCCCGATCATCTTTGATCGAACCGACCACCCCGATCACGTCCCGCATCCGGTACGTTACCTGCTCATCGTCGACCCCATCGTGGGGACGAAGCACCTGACCAAGGTGCTCATGGATGGCGGCAATGGCCTCAACATCATGTATGTTGAGACCTTGGACGCCCTGGGGGTCCCTCGCTCCAGCCTCCGATTGAGTAAGGCGCCCTTTCACGGCGTCGTCCCTGGCCAACAGGCCCATCCGCTTAGGCAGGTCGACCTGCCCATCACCTTTGGGAGCCCGGACAATTTCCGCACCGAAAACCTCACCTTTGAGGTTGTGGACATTCCTGGCTCCTATCATGCCATCCTGGGGAGGCCATGCTACGCAAATTTCATGGTGGTCACCAACTACACCTACCTCAAGCTGAAGATGCCGGGACCGCGGGGAGTCATCACCGTGGCCTCATCTTTTCAGCTTGCCTACAACTGCGAGCAGAGCAGTTGTGAGCTAGCATCGGCGGTCATCGCGTCCACCGAGCTCGCCGACCTCCAGGGAAGGGCCCCTGGATCCGCCCCCGATTCCAGAAAGTCGGGGCCAAGCTCCTTCAAGTCCGCGGAGGACACGAAGGAGGTCACAGTCGATCCCGAGGATCCCGCCAAAATGGTGTGGGTCGGAGTTGCGCTCCCCGCCAAATAGGAAAGCGCGCTCGTAGACTTACTCCGAGCAAATCGAGACGTCTTCGAATGGAGACCCTCGGATATGCCAGGAATCCCAAAGGAAGTCGCCGAGTACTCCTTGAACATTCGAGTGGGTTCCAGACCGGTCGCCCAGCGCTTGCACCATTTCAACGAAGAAAAGTGCAAGGCCATTGGGGAAGAAATCGCCAAACTCTTGGCCGCCGGATTTGTAAGAGAAGTGTGCCACCCCGAGTGGCTCGCCAATCCCGTCCTTGTAAAAAAGAAAACCGGGCAATGGAGAATGTGCATTGGCTACACGAGCCTCAATAAGGCCTGTCCAAAAGACCCGTTCCCATTGCCTCGTATTGACCAAGTTGTGGACTCTACCACTGGGTGCGAGTCCCTCTCTTTTCTGGATGCCTACTCGGGCTACCACCAGATCGCGATGAAGGAGTCCGACCAGCTCGCGACTTCCTTCATCACCCCCTATGGCTCGTATTGTTACGTAACAATGTCGTTTGGTCTGAAAAACACGGGTGCTACATATCAGTGGTGTATGCAGACATGTTTCTCCGACCAAATAGGTCGTAACATCGAGGAATACGTCGACGACATCGTCGTTAAGACTAGGAAGGCCGACGACCTCGTCACCGACCTAGAAGAGACTTTTGCGAACCTCCGACGGTTTCACATAAAGCTCAACCACGAGAAGTGCATTTTCGGGGTCCCAAAAGGAAAGCTGCTCAGCTTCATCGTCTCCGAGCGCGGCATCGAAGCCAATCGGGAGAAGATTTCTGCTATCGTGAAGATGGGGCCGATCGACAACTTGAAGGGAGTCCGCAGGCTAACATGGTGTATCGCGGCCCTAAGCCGCTTCGTGTCTCACCTCGACGAGCGCGGGATGCCACTCTACAAGCTACTGAAGAAGTCCTACCACTTTAGCTAGACGCAAGAAGCCCAGGAAGCCCTCAGTCGATTGAAGGCGTTCCTGACGTCACCCCCGGTGTTAGTCGCCCCAACGCCGCAAGAACCACTGCTCCTCTACATCGCCGCCACGACCCAGGTCGTCAGCGCGGCGCTTGTTGTAGAGCGAGCAGAGGAAGGCCACGTGTTCAAGGTGCAGAGGCCGGTCTACTTTGTCAGCGAAGTACTCTCCGAGATGAAGGCTCGGTACCCGCAAATACAGAAGCTGTTGTATGCAGTGCTCATCACGAAGAGGAAGCTGGTCCACTACTTCGACCGGCACCCAGTCTCCGTGGTAACCTCGTCGCCCCTCGGCGAGATCGTCCACAACCGCGTCGCCACTGGAAGGATAGCCAAATGGGCTCTCGAGCTCAATGGCCTCGATTATCGTACGTCCCCAGGACGGCGATCAAGTCGCAGGTTCTGACCGACTTCATCGCCGAATTGACTGAAGCCCAAGCTCCGCCAACGATCGAAGACCCCGAGTACTGGACGATGTACTTCGATGGGTCCTACACCAAGAACGAAGCAGGGGCGGGGGTCATCATCATCTCCCCGCTCGGCAACAAGCTTCTGTACGCCATTCGATTACTCTTCGATGCAACCAACAATGTGGCTGAGTACGAGGCCCTGGTCAACGGTCTCCGGATCACTGTTGACCTCGGAGCCCGGTGACTCTACGTGCATGGCGACTCCAAGCTTATTGTTGACCAAGTAATGAAGGCCATGGAGCCTCATGACGCTCGCAAGGCGGCCTATTGCCTGGAGGTGCACAAGCTCGAGGGGAGATTCAAGGGTTTCGAGCTTCACCATAGCTACCGACGCTACAACGGTGAGGCCGACTCCCTCGCTAATCTCGCCTCCAGCAAAGGTCCGGTCCCTCTCGGGATCTTCGTCTTCGACCTCCACAAGCCTTCCATCCGGTTGGACTCGACAGTTGAAGTCACATACAAACCCCTGAAAGCGACCGCCCCGACCATCGGTGGGTCAAAGGCGGACCCGCCTGGGTCAGAACGTAATGTGCTCGCAACTGATTCCGACTAGAGGCAGCCCTTCGTCGACCGACTGACCGACGGGTCGCTCCCCGCCGACCCGACCGAGGCTCGACGCCTTGCCCGGCGGGCCAAAACCTTCATCTTAATCAAGAAGGATTTGTACAAGATCCCCTCCGGGATCCTTCAAAGATGCGTCTCGGCCGACCAAGGGAGGCAGTTGCTGCTCGACATCCACGGCGGAATCTGCGGACACCTTGCCGCGCCTCGGTCCTTAGTAGGGAAAGCCTTCCGACAAGGCTTCTACTAGTCGATCGCCGTGGTCGATGCCATACAAATCGTTCGCACCTGCGAAGGGTGTCAGTTCTTCACCCGACAGACTCATCTCCCGACGCAAGCCTTACAGACGATCCCTGTCACATGGCCATTCGCGGTCTGGGGACTCGATCTGGTCGGACCCTTCAGAAAAGCGCCCGGGGGCTTCACTCATCTGCTCGTCGTGGTGTATAAGTTCACAAAATGGATAGAGGCCAAGCTGCTCGCAACCATCACCTCGGCGCAGGCAGCAAGCTTCTTCCGCGACATCGTCTACCAGTTCGGAGTCCCGAACTCCATCATCATCGACAATGGGACGTAGTTCACGGGGAAGGAGTTCCTCGAGTTCTGCGACGACTTCAACATCCGCGTCGACTGGGCTGCAGTGGCACATCCCCGCGCCAACGGTCAAGCAGAACGGGCCAACGGCATGATCTTCCAAGGGCTCAAACCGCGGATCTTCTGCCAACTGAAGAAATTCGCGTGGCGATGGGCGGCCGAGCTGCCCTCTGTTCTCTGGAGCCTGCGAACCACCCCGACCCGGTCGACCGGGTTCACGCTGTTCTTCATGGTGTTCGGAGCAGAAGCTGTCCTCCCGACCGACCTAGAGTATGGCGCCCCAAGGATTCAAGCCTACGACGAGACACGGGGGCTCGAAGCGCAACAAGACGCCATCGACCAACTCGACGAGGCACGCCACGTCGCCGTTCTGCGGTCGGCCAAATACCAACAAGCTCTGCGACGGTACCATAGCCGCCTAGTTCGCGGCCGGTCGTTCAACGTTGGCGATCTCGTTTTGCGCCAAGTCCAGTCCAGCAAGGATAGGCACAAGCTCTCTCCGCCCTGGGAAGGCCCCTTCACCATCGTAGAGGTTCTTCGGCCCGGCACCTTCCGACTCAAGGACGCCGACGGAAACATCGTCGCTAATGATTGGAACATAGAAAAGCTGAGGCATTTTTATTCCTGAGATCCCCTCTTATCCATACGGCGACAAGCTCCAGAGTGAGCACTCCCTGTACTCAGAATCTCGCTTCTATCGCAACGCCCCGATCCGCGCCTAGCCGCCTCGGCTCCTAAGGTTACGATCGCCGAGTGTCTGTTATGGCGAACAAGCAAGCATGAAAATAAAGGAGTCCACCTCCAACAAAAAAAAATTCATGAAATAGGCTGGCGCATTCGTCAGACCAAAGGACATAACAGTAAACTCATAATGTCCGTATCTTGACGAGAATGCGGTCTTCAGGATATCCTCTGACTGTATCTTCAACTGATGATATCCTGACCTTAGGTCAATCTTAGACAATACTCCAGCTCCTCTTAGTTGGTCAAACAGATCATCTATCCTGGGTAGCGGATACTTGTTCTTCATGGTGACCTCATTGAGTGTACGGTAATCTATGCACATCCTGAAACTCCCGTCCTTCTTCTTGACGAACAGAACTGGTGCTCCCCATGGTGACAAACTCGGTCTGATGAATCCTTTCTCTATTAATTCCTCAAGTTGTTTCTTCATCTCCACCAACTCCTCGGTTGACATCCGATAGGGTCTCTTAGCTATCGAGGGGGGCTGTCCCCGGTACTAACTCAATCACAAACTCAATATCTCTGTCTGGTGGCATACCAGGTAAGTCTTCTGGAAAAACATCCGGATACTCATTCACTACTGGGACATCCTCTATACTGATTGTCTTCACACTGTTGACCATCAACTGTCCATCACGAACGGTGGTCGCTAGAAATTCCACTTTCTCCCCACATGGGCTCTCAACAGATATAGTTCTTCTTCCACAATCAAGCACGACCTTGTGCTTGGTCAACCAATCCATTCCCAAGATAACATCTAGGGTCTGGGTTCCTAGTATGATGAGGTTTGCTAAAAATTCTACCCCACCTATTGCTATTCTCACCCCAAAACATCCTACTTGAGATCGGAGTTCTGATCCAGGGGTTTGAACTATAAGCATTCCTTTAAGTCCCACAACCTCCAAATCATTCTTAGAAACAAAATCCCGAGAAACAAACGAATGCGAAGCTCCAGAGTCAAACAAAACTGTAGCAGGTACTGAGTTGACAAGTAACTTACCCAGTACAATGTTCGTAGCATTCTGCAGTGCATCGGCGGTGACATGGTTGACGCGGCCTCTCACCACGGTCTGAGGCGTGGCTCCTGGTGCGGGGGTCTTAGCTGGCGTGGATCCCAAGTTGAAGCGAACTAGGGTCACTCCTGCTGTCTACTTGGGGCAACTGTTGGAGAAGTGCCCTGGCTAATTGCATGTGTAGCAGCGTTTCACTCCTCCCTGCTGACTGTTCGGTGCGGCGTTCCTCGCCGGGGCGGGGGTCTGAAAATTTTGGTTTGCAGGCCTCGGTGTTGGTGATCGTGTCCTTGCTGCATTCTGCGGCTGGAATCTGAAAAACTGATTTGGCGTAACTCTCAGACGTTGCTGCACTCCTTGGCGTGCTCCCTGTTGCTGCATCCTGCGCTTCCTGTTATCATCCAGCTCTTTGCGCTTGTCTTCCAAAATAAGCGCCTTGTTCACCAACTCCTGGAAATCCGGAAAGGTGTGGGTGATCAGTCCCATCTGCAGTCCAGAGTTAAGTCCTTTCATGAATCGGGACTGCCTGGCCTTGTCAGTCGCTACATCTTCAGGTGCGTAGCGAGCAAGCTGTGTGAACTTGTTCAGGTAATCGGCCACTGACTGGCCGCCTTGCTTTAAAGCTCTGAATTCCTCTTTCTTTAGGTCCATAATTCCCTCTGGCACATGGTACTGACGAAAAGCAGCTGTGAACTCCTCCCATGTGATTTCCTGTGGGTTCTCCCGGGTAGCGCAGAAGTTCTCCCACCATTGTGCTGCAGTTCCTTCCAACTGATGAGAGGCATAATGTACCCTCTCATTTCCCACACACTGCGTGATGTGAAGCTTCCGTTCAATCGACCTCAGCCAATCATCTGCCTCCAACGGATTGGCATTCCCTGAGAACGTGGGCAGATGAGTCCTCATGAACTCTGACAGTCTTGATCCCTAACGCTGCCCCTGATTGACCTGGTTAGCAGTGGCCTGAGCGGTGACTTGCTGCATCTATTGCATCATAGCATGCATCAACTGAGTCTGGGTAGCAAGAAAAGCTCCAAAGTTCTACATGTCAACTGACGGTGCTGGCTGGGGTGCGGGTGCTCCATCATTGGGGTTTCCAGTTGGGCGGGCTCCACTGCCATTGCCTCCAAGGTTTTCGCGGGTGTTCACCATCTGTCGATTGCTCCAAGGTTTAGAGTTAAGGGGGAATAAGCATAGATAAGTAGTAGAGTAACTATGCGGGGTAGAAGGTATAACCCAAAATCCAACTTTATTATTTATTCAATAATAACTTGGTATGGTTGCTTACAATGCCTAAGGGCCTTGCAACACATACTGCACACTCAGCAATCAATGAAAATCCAACGCCCCTAAGGATGACTCTTTATTCTTAGACGCGACTCGACGAAGGAGTCTCAACTTCTAAAAACCTACGCTCACTCATCGATCCATCCTCCACTGCCTGGGTACGGGTGTGGTGGCATCGGCGCGAAACGGTCGCCATGCCCTGCAACTGAGGCAACTGTGGTAGTCGAAGAAGCAGTGTCTTCTTCAAGCTCTGACTCCTCAGGTGCGGCTCGTGTAGCTCGATCTTGGCTCACGGTTACAGTGCGTACTGCATAACGCTGTCTCTAACTCGCCAATCCTTTGCAGAAGGTATGACACATACTCCTGAGTTTCTCGCCATCTGTTCTTTTCTGCTGTGACTTCCTTGCGAGTCTTCTGCAATTCCTTTCTTGCGTCATCGAGTACGTCCTCCTGGGCGACAACAAGTCGTGCCAACTGAGTGACCACGTCATTCTCATCCTGGATCATCTTCGGGTCAAGTGTGTTATTGCTGCGCGGATGGTAACGAAACACCGTGTTCTCCAACTCTCTGGCGTAAATGCGGGCAACGTGCCGCATTGCTCTTCGTGACACCTCCTGGATACCCATCTGCATTGTAGACCTCCTGGCGGTGCAGTGTATCGGACGATTCCCCGGGCCTTTCTTCCTGGCAGGTACCACAATCTTCACGTCACAAGCCTTGATCAATCCTGCTTGTCTGATCACTTCCACTTGGTACTGTGGCTTCTCAAAATCTCAAAGAGTTTGCAGCATACGCCAAAGCTCTGCGGCGTGACCAACCTCCAGATCGACGTAGTTGATCTCTCCCTCCATCTGTCACAAAAGTGCTCACGTAAGAACTCCGAATTTTCAAATCGTGACGGAGGTAAGGAAAAATTCAGCAAGGGTAAGAAAAAGAGAAGGGGATAAGTCGAGATTTCATTCTTTGTCTTGTCAAATTTTATCTTTAGAAAATAAGTTTTGTCCTCACTACGACCATTCTAACTAAGGGTACCCTACAGTCAGTATGGCTCTGATACCACCTCTGTCGGGACCCGAATTTGCAAATCCAGACCCTCTGTGTATTCAGCACTAGTCCAGGATCACGCTAGTGCACACAGTCTCAACATCGGTAAATACCACAATCATACTCAACGAAATAGTAAAGTACTTTATTGAAAAGGAAATATAACGGGTTGCTCGACCTTATGGTCAAGTTACAAAAGTACGCCTCGCAGGGCGGAAACTTATTAAAAGAAACGATAGCAGCGGAAAATGAAGAAAACACGTGGCGCCAACCAATATGCCACAGGCAACTGACTGGGCTCGCCCCTAGTTCGTCGGCTCCTCCTGAAGGTCCTCCTCCAAAGCTGGTGTAGACTCCTCCTCGACTGATGTTGTATTGGAGGCAAGGGTGAGTACTTGGTACTCAGCAAGTAATGCACAGAATGCAAACTAATATACTACATGCATGGCTTAGTACAAAGGATAGCTCATGGTTCATTTGCAGTAACAACATTTAGCAAGTAACATAAGTAGATTCGAAAGCGGTAAAACAAGTTATAATATCAATAACTTTTCCAGGAGTTAAATAAACATCTTTCCCATTCCTAATCCACATTTCCATCATCATCATTCTTAAACCAAACCCTTTTCCAAAGTCCAAGTTGTTTTCATGAAAATCTAACCCATGACTGTAATCCCCGAGCATTGTCCAATACCGCGGACTCGGCTATTCGAATAGATTTTACACTCTGCAGAGGTTATGCACTTTACCCACACGATACAGCAACGTCACTGAGGCGAGAGTCCGTAACAAAGCCTTTCGGAAGCCTCAAGATCCACAAGTGAACCTCTCCGAATTGTGCCCTACACCATCCCTTCCCTTAGCAAAGGCGAAGTATGGGACCGACACTCCGTTGGACGGGTACCAAGTCGCAGCTCTGGTACGCTCCCCTTTCAAGCTACACAAACGGTGTAGTTGACACCCTGAGGTATCACAAGCAAGATATCGGCAACTTAATCAACTAAGTCCGTCCCATTCCGGACATGTGGTTGCACGTATGACTCAGATCAAAGGCTTGCAAGGTTAAGTCCTTAGGGTGACCAGGTCAAGACTACCCGAAAAACCAAATCGACATTCCCGGTGCCACACTTGGCTGTAACATCCCAAAATTTGGGTTTTCAAAAATTTTGGTTTAGTTTAGCTTCCCAAAAATTTTCGTTGATTTTCTAGCGTTTATAAAACTTGATTTGAATTTTCTAAAAACTAAAACAATTTAATTTGATTATTATAAACCTCAAATAAAATTTATTTAATTTTATTTGGGTTCCTTGTGCTTCAAGAAGTTTTCCTGTAATTTTTGAGATTTTTCGGAGCTCGTTTGCTATTTATTGGATTTATTTGGAATCGATTTGTATTAAGCCCTTTTATTGAAATTAATTAATTATTTGGAAAAGTTTATATAAATTTTTGTTGAAAATATTTTATTTGAGTTGGAAATGTCTCAAAATATTTTCTGGAATTTTTCTAGAATTTTTCTGGTATTTTTATTGCCTCTAGTGATTTATTTGATTTATTGGAATTGTTTTTATTCGAAAATTGGTTGGAAATTCCGAAAATGCTTTGGGCCAAATCTTCTCTCCTCCCACCGGGCCACCCCGCCAGCCGGCCCAGCCCACGCCGCCACCAAGCCCCCTCTCCCGCGCGAGGCCCAGCCTCCCCGCCAGCGCCAGTTACCTTGGCTCCGCTCACAAGACCGCCCACGCGCCCGAGTTGGGCCACGCCCAGGCCGCCCCACGCGCGCTGCCTCCCCACTGGGCCAGGCCAGTCCGCCCCCCTCGGACACGTGTCGGACTTCCATTGCGCCACGTCACCCGGATGTCCGATTTCGTGCCTGAAGCGCTTTCGATAAAATGCCCAAACCGACCCAAACACCTCCAAACACGTCCAAACTTGATTTTTCTTGATCTAGCCTCTTCCCCAAACTTATATAAGTGCTCCTAGACCTCTCCCACGGATATACAACCTCCGGATCATCTCCAAAACTCCGAGATCCATCCAATGTCGCCCGAACGTCGCCCAACGTCGGCCGAACTTTGGAGCCGCGTCCCGGGCAGCTCGTCGACT
The DNA here is from genome assembly GCA_036346355.1 of Rhipidocladum racemiflorum. Lineage (NCBI taxonomy): Eukaryota > Viridiplantae > Streptophyta > Magnoliopsida > Poales > Poaceae > Rhipidocladum > Rhipidocladum racemiflorum. The sequence continues at coordinate 70,709,757 of CM070570.1, read as the reverse complement.
CTTTTCGAGATCCGTCTTCTCCGTGGTGTGCCACAAGGTACCATCTACTTGCTGTCCAAAATTCAGCCAATTTGGTCCACGGGATCAAAAGTTCACGGCCGTTTCAATCTCGAATCTTGCCGAGGCCATAACTCCCTCAATTTTTCGAGTTTGACGGTGAAATTTTTGTGTAGACTCCTGGGGATGTCCTCTACAGGATGCACATCTTGCCCCAAGGTTTTGCCCTCTGGATTTGGCGCAGAAAAATAAATTCTCCGTTTAGACTGCGTTCAGGACAGCGGCAAACTTCCTCGCGCGTTCCCGCTGTTCCAGAAGGTATTTCTTGAGCCACCTGCGTCACGGTGTGCCTCTTGGTCCCATCTAGCTCTCGGTCAAATTTCGTTAAGTTCCGATCATTATTCTAGAAGTTATAGCCGTCCAAAGTTTTGATCGAAACCGTTAATCGCCAGTTTGTGATTAATCCGGAAGGGCGCCGCAAAATCCGCCTATACCGTTGAGTTCGTCTCACCGCGTTCTACGCAGTAGATATTCTCCCTTTGCCATCCCATCCTCCGGAATTTTTTTTATATATTTAGGCCACCGTTTGCCGTCGCCGCGCGTCGCCTTTTGACGCCGGCTATTTTGGTTCGCTCCGGCCGTGTCGTCGCGTCCGGAGGATCATCTTGTACTGTTTTGGTCCATCATTAAGGTTCTTTTGGTCTCCGTTTACCGAGAAGCCCGATTCCGGCCTAAACCCGTCGTCTTTCAACCTAGCCCGTGCCGCCGGTTCGCGCGCCGGTTAACCGTCCTTGCTAGCGTTCTACCGCGGCCATGTCGTGGCACCGACGGTCGCTACTTCGCTTCATGAAGTCTCCTATCATTGTTGACCTCCACTGTTAACGTTCGCCGTTAACAATCCACCGTTAACGTTTTACCGTTAACGTTCGCCGTTAACGTTTCGTCGTTAACGTTCCTCCGTTAACGTTCTTCCGTTAACGTTCCGTTAACGTTCCTCCGCTAACGTTTTGCCGTCAATGTTTCACCGTTAACGCTCTGTCGTTAACGCTCCGTCGGTAACATTCTGCCGTTAACATTCCACCGTTCACGCTCCGTCGTTAACGCTCTGTCGTTAACGTCCCACCGTTAACGTTTCGTCGATAACGTTCCATCGTTAACATTTCATCGTTAACGATTGGCTCTCTTCGCCTCGTTGTCATCGCATGCGTGTATTCTTGCACAAACCCTAGTGCGATGCCTTCACCTGTTCTATCATCATGACGTGAGCCTAGTCTCATCGTCATATCATCTTTAAAGCCGAATCAAAACCTAACCTAAGACCGGTTCGATGAACTAAGTTTATCGTGAGCCGCGATGTTATCTTTGCAATCTTTTCCGTTGTTTCAAACGTGGTAAGACACTTGTCTTATCTTATCCCTGAGAACCTAATCTGCCATTAATCGAGAATTCCTTCGTGGACTTGGTCGATAGACCATTGGCCATCTGTCATACCCACATGCCCGATCTTTTCGTCTCTCTTTTGTTTGATCTGTGTCCGATTCGGTCAACAAAAGTCAACTTTGAGAATCTGTTTAGTCCTGTGAACTAACATATCTTTATGGACCCGGTCTGGATCGAGTGCCCATATGTCGCTATCTGTCCAATCAAGATAATAACTTCGGAAGGAATATTCTTCGGAATATTATTCTTTCTTTCTTTCCCAGTTATTAGTCTTTCCCTTTTCGGTGTTTTCCTGAAAGCCCGTTCTCTTTTGTCAACTCTTCGATCTAATCCGTTCGAGTTCCCAAATCTCTCCCAAGCCGTTGTGCCCAATGCTGTTCGTTCTTAATTTGGAGTTTACTTGATTTGTCTTTTGAATTGGTTTGTATTTGCTTCTTCTTTAATCGTTAGGCAGCGTCGTCGGAAATCGTTCGAGCAGTGAGGATCGAGAAAGTGGAAGTTGAAGCTCGAGGATCAAGGATCAAGGATAAAGAGTAAAGGACAGTAAAAGTTTGCAAGGGCCAGGCAAGTTGTGCTTTGACCATGTTGATCCTATTTCGAAATCTATTTTGATTTAAACTATTGCATGCTAGTTCAATTAGAGAAATACTTTGTTTAAACATGGGGATTAGATAAATACCAATTTGCTGTATGACACCTTGATTATCTAAGTATGTGCCATGATCCCTTGTCACCCTAGTTGTGGTTTACTAGTTGGACACTATTAAATTGCCAACATGGGTTTAGACCGTTGTAGTACACTGCTTAGACCTGCTACGTGCTCATGACATGATTTTGGACAATCAAATGTTAATATTGACTTAATGATATATGGAACCTGTTTTGGAAAAGTATCATGTGATGTTGATAGCACGTGGTGCATGGTAATCAACTGGGGTTTGATAAACAGTTTTCGACCGGGGCATGTGGCAAGAGTAATCAGGTGGGCCAGTTGTGGCATTGGGGATGTTGATTTGGTTCTTCGGGTAGTCTTGCCCTGGTCACTCTAAGGACTTAACCTTGCAAGCCTTTGAACTGGGTCATACTTGCAACCACATGGCTGGAATGGGACGGCCCTAGTTGACTAAGTCGCTAAGGACTCACTTGTGGAGCCTCAGGGTGTCAATTACACCGTTTGTGTGATTGTACGGGGGAGCGTATCGTGGCTGTGGCCAGATACCCATCTAACGGTGTGTTGGTCCCATACTTCGCCTTGGCTAAGGGAAGGGATGGTGTAGAGCACCTGAGCGGAGAGGACCACCTGTGTTGTTTGAGGCTTCCGAAAGACTTTGTTATGATCGCTCATTCGCATACTCTTGTATGGCGATTCACGGCTGACGTGGTGAGTGGATTGTATCTTGTGGGTAAAGTGTATAACCTCTGCAGAGTGTAAAACCTATTCGAATAGCCGAGTCCACGGTACTGGACAATGCTCGGGAATTACAGTCAAGGGTTAGATTTTCTCAAAAATAACTTGGATTTGGAAAGTGGGTTGGTTTAACAATGAAGATGATGGAAATGTGGTTTAGGATGGGGAAAATGTTTATTAAACTTTTTGAAAAGTTATTTATGCTTTACTTGTTTCTACTGCTTTCGAATCTACTTATATTACTTTTCAAAAGTCATTTCTGCCAAATATACCTTGAGCTATTCCTTTGTACCAAGCCATGCATATAGCTATTAGACTTGCATTCTGTGCATGACTTGCTGAGTGCTTTATGTACTCACCCCTTGCAAACAAACAATCACCAGTGAGCAAGAGTCTACATCGTCGAAGAAGAAGAAGTTCCGTGAGAAGGCGATTATCTAGGAGTCGAACCACATCGATTTACTGTGGGCGTATTGATGGGATTCACCGATGTTCTTCGTTCCGCTGCTTATTTGGAGTTAAAGCCGTCAAGGCTTTACAAATGTAAGGTTGACCTTAAGGTCGTTCAATAGTTTATATTCTATTTTTGAGTTACTTTTATTATTCCGCTGTGTATGATTGTGATATTCATCTATGTTGAGACTGTGTGCACTAGCGTGATCCTGGACTAGTCTTTGAATACACAGAGGTCCGGATTTGCAAATTCGGGTCCCGACAGAGGTGGTATCGAGCCATCTTGTTGTAGGTCTTGACCTTAGATAGATTGGCCGTCTTTAGGAGCTTCAAAATTATTTTCGTAAAGAGAAAATTTAACTTGAAAGAATAATACATTCTTGACTTATCTTATTCTTCCATTCTTTCCTCTTTGCTGAAAGTTCTATCCTTCCCTTTGATTTAAATGGAAATCTTACCTGAGTTGTTCCCAATAGTTAACGATGTTTCACACTTAAGGAGAAAGTACTGGATGTCGCCGTCAACTCTGAAGATCGTGAAGTAAGAAATCATCGAGCTCGAAGAGAAGTGGATCGATGAAGTGTTCCAGAAGCTTGAAGAACCAGTGCTTAGTAGTAAGTTGAGACTCATGTGTGAGAGTCGCGTCTCTAAGATAAGTGTTACCCTTTTAGACGCTAGATTATTGTGTGCTTAGGAATTTGGTTCTTTCTTGTTTCTTTGAGTGTGCGATGTGTTGCAAAGCTTGTAGGCTTGGATAAGCAACCATACCAAGTTCTTAATAATGTTTTTATAAGTTCTTGGGTTAAACCTGCTCCCCTGCACTAGGATTCTTGAACCTCATCTATGCTTTTTCCCTCTTACCTAAAACCCTGGAGTGATCAACAAATGGAAAGGACCAACTACAGCAGTGACTTTGAGGCGATTCAAGTCGATTCGATTGCTACCTACTGGTGTCAGTGATAAAGCAGATAGTGACCAGCAGTCGTCCACTATACCAACCGTGACAATTCAACACTGGGATCAGTTTGTCACTACCCAAACTCAGCTCATACAGATGATGGTGCAACAGATGAATGTTATCAGTGCCAAAATCAACCCCTCCACCATTAAAGTCGTAACCTCCTGTTCACAGTCAAAGTTTGACTTGTTCATGAAGACCAACCCACCCGCGTTTGATGGATTAGCCACTCTCAAAGACGCAGAAATATGGCTTCGTGTCAAAGAAGAGAAGCTAGCCTTGATGTAATGTGAAGATGAAGAGAAGGTCCCCTGTGCCACTTGCCAGTAAAAAGGAGATGCATTAGTTTGGAGGAAAGGTTTCTACGCCACCTCGGAAGATGGACATACTATCACTTGGTTGGAATTTGCCACCGCCCTTCGTCAGTTTGTTGCGTCATCAGATGACAGTGTGACTACCGCGAGTCCAGAGAAGAGTACAACCCCTGCACCTAATACCATACCTGGACACTGTTCTTTGAAGTGTTGTCAACCAAGCAAGTCAGAAGATCGTGCATGCATCCGATGTGGAGAAATAGGACACACTGCTGATGAACATGAAACCAATTGTTCCAGCTGTGAAGGAAGCCATTTACCCGGAGAATGTCCTATGCGCAACATCACCTGCTATCTTTGCGAAGGTCGTGATCATTGCCCAGCTCAATGTCCCTTAGATCCAATAGTGACCGCTGTGACTCGGCATCAGCGAGAGAATTTTCAAGCCGTCCTTGCTCAAGAGTTAGCAAAAAGAGAAGGATTGTCATCCGCACCAGCTGTGCCACGTGAAGGAATAAAGAATAAGAAGCATGTCAACCCTATCCCAGGAAACAAGTGATACTTAGTCACCATGGAATTGTTTCTTGTGTGATAAATGAGGTCATTGGCCTAGAGAATGCCCCATCAACCCGACACGATGACCCAAACATTCATGTTACAACTGTGAAAGTGAGTGGTAAGACTATGGAAGCAACTTGCTTAAGGAGTCAGTTGAAGCAAGAAGAGTTGATTAACAAGACCTTGACCTAGAAGATGAGTGCAAGGAATTGGAGGACCACCGCAAGCGTCAGAAAGTTTGTCAAGAAGGACCGCTGCAATAGTGAATAAGGTGTACCCCTCAACAATTCAGTTGCCATACTGCTCAGACTTTGTTAGAGACACTTTCACCAGTGCTTCGCCCTAATGGTCAGAGTTTTCATAACACCAACCTGGTGAAAAGTTTTCAAGGAGAAAGATTAAAGCCTAGAATTTGCCTTGCTTGTCATCAGCCAGAAAATTTTGCTAACCACTACTCTCGGAAGAAAGTGGTCACCGCTGATCGCATCGATCTCAGCTCTACCCTACCAAGATTAGTACCATGTCAGGAGAAAGCCAACGGATGTCAGTCAAGTGTTGCTTCAGATGCAATGAGCCAGGACACTTTGCTAATAGTTGTCCTAGGAGAAAAGGTGTTATACCTGCCCACTTCAATCCTAGTCCTTCACCTACCGAGACACTTACGTCAGAAGGTGAATTGTTAAGGAGTATTCAGTTGATACAGAGTTTCAATCAATGCTGAAGAATCAAGCCGACAAAGATAGTGCCAGACCAACCGGAATGCCATCCAAGTCTTGATAAAGACCGCGTAATTGCATATAAGCTTTGTTGTCAGATACAGCTTGTCCAATTTCTAGAAGAAGCTGTAACACCCCTTAAAACTAAACCATAGAACAAGAAAATTTCGACAGCATCTCCCCTAACAACAGGACATTACGGAGCATTTCATGATAAGCAATTCAAATAGGAATATAAGCAATTCAACAATACTAGCGACAACAAGTCTAAACCAACCATAAGCAAGAATAAGTTTAGTCATAACAACAAATAGCTTAAGTGTAAATAAAATTCAGCAAGCTAATGGATTAAATAACACTAGATCATGGGAGATGTGAAGACATTCGAAAGTTTATTGTGTTGCTAGCCCACCCCTCATGCTTATGTCTCTCGCACGCTACCTGAAAACAACAAAATACAAGCAGTGAGATTGGGTAATCTCAGCAAGCGGAACAATTAACACAAATCACTTCCATCAAGTATTTAACACACCACATGTTTTACATTCAACACCACAACATCGACTACCACAACCTCAGTATAAATGCTCATGCTTGTGCATATGCTTATGCCATGATCCTCCTCACCGTGCCCTTTCTCAGGAACACACGGTGTTGTACCGGTACGGTCGCGCACGCTGGCGTCGACAAACTTCCAATGCATGATTATGCAGTTAATGCTTCATGCATGAATTCATTCATAAATTTCCACATTGAGTCCACATATTTGCATGCCATCATATAACAAGCATAGAAAACAAAAACCATTGAGATGAACTATTTAGACAATTCAACCATTAGGCAACATCATTCTTCTCTTTGCTCATGGTTCAAAGCCAAAGCACATCATCACATTGCTATCTAATTATTGCAATCTTCCTATCCAATGATCAAACCATGTATGATTAATGTCATCGAAAAATATAACGAAGGCAATGCAAACAACGATATATAGCTCAACCACAACACTACTTCCACTTGCCTTTACCGACGTAGACGACGGATCTAGTTGCGTCCAGAAGGGGCACCACCTGTACAAGCATATTTTCAGTATGCAATAACACCACAATTGATCACACAACTCAAACACGCAATTCCTACAACCCGTTCCCCTTTTCCAACACCGAAACCCCGATCTGCCGGATCGAACAGCAGCAACCCCCATTCTCTTTTTCGTATCTTTTTATCTACAGAACATAAAAATATGAAAAATTACAGGAGCTAGATATTGACGATATCTACAACTTTCCAGAAGATCATAAATTATAAGTCCTCCGTCAAATATGCCTAAACAGTCGTCCAACACAGTGGATGAAATCTGTTCCCAGATTCTGTTCGTCGGTTTGCAACAGCGATAACTCTCAGAACACTTCCCCAAAAATTATGAAAAAATTACAGAAGCTAGGTCTCGACGTTAGCTACAACTTTCTAGTTATGGGTTTTGGCAGGAAAAAAATCGTCTAGGTCACGTAAAACTTGGAACAACCCGCGCGGCACAATCTTCCCTCTCAGAAACAGCACCACGTGAACAACTACCCTTCTTCCCCATCAAGATCCATCCAAAACCCTCCCCACCCGATCTAAAACACTCCTAATCCCTAGGTAAAACAGAGGTAAAAGTTTGGGAATTTTACCTAGTGATCTCCCTTGCGAATCCCACGAAGAACACGAAGAACCCGAATCGGCGATCTGCTCGTCCTCCACGCCTCCACCAGTCGCTCCTCGCCTTCTCCTTCGCGATTCGCGGTGGATCTTGAGCCACCACGTGGGGAGAGGAAGGGGAGGAGAGGTGGCTGCTAGGGAGGGAGTGGGAGAGGGTGGAGGCGCCCTAGGGTTGGAGGGTGTGGCCGGCCAAGGGGCGCACCACTAATGGGCCGGCCCACTAGGGGTGGGAAGGTGGAAGTGGGATGGGAATTCGGTCCAAGCCCAGGTTTTCTTCGGCCTTTTTCCCCAGCCCGAAACTCCAAGATTAAATTTAAATGCAGCATTTTCTTCAATTATTTCATTCCCGACAATTCCGTCAATCCTCTCAGAAACAAAAACAAGGAAGAAAAGTTCTAGGGCATCACATTCTCCCTCCTTAAAAGGATTCGTCCCGAATCTACTTCTTTTAGCTCTGAGACCAAAAGGAAAAAGGAAGGCAAAAGGTAAACCACGACTTACCCCAGCGTCCTCAAATAGCGTAGGGTACTCCTTCCAGCATCTGGTCTTCGAGTTCCCAAGTTGCCTCCCGCCTCAGGCCGATTGGTCCACAAAACTTTCACAAAGCGGATGGTTCTCCTCCTCATGACTCGCTCAGAAGAGTCTAAAATTGAAGTGGATGGCACTCCAAAGTCAAATCTTGCTCAACCGTAATCGGTTCCAAGTCAATCTTATGCTCTGGGTCATGGAGATACTTCCGTAACATAGAGACATGGAAGACATCATGCACTCCCTTCAAAGAGGCTGGCAACTCCAGACGGTATGCCAAACTGCCCACCCGAGCCACCACTGGGAACGGACCAATGTATCTCGGGCTAAGCTTGCCGGTGGTACCAAAACGAACAACACCCTTTGATGGAGATACCTTGAGGAGAACTTGATCGCCCACTGAAAATTCCAAATCCCGTCTTCTGATATCGGCGTAGCTCTTCTGACGGCTCTGGGCGGCCAGGAGATTCCGCCGTATCTCTTGCACCTTCTCAAAGGTCTGTTGAACCCAATCCGGACCCTGCAATGATTTTTCTCCAACTGTATCCCAGCAAAGTGGAGAAACACACTTTCGACCATAAAGCGCCTCGAATGGAGCCATTCGGATACTAGCCTGGTAACTGTTATTGTAAGCAAACTCTACCAAGGCCAAGTGATCCTCCCAACTTCCCTTCCAAGAAAGAACACACGCTCGAAGCATGTCCTCTAGAGTCTGGATGGTCCGCTCAGGTAGCCATCGGTCTGAGGATGGAAAGATGTCTTTGAGAGAGTTTCGTTCCCAAAGCACTATGCAAACTCTGCCAAAAATGGGACACAAATCTAGTGTCTCGATCGAGACAATCGATTTAGGCACACCATGGAGTCTAAGCACTTCCTTCATGTACAAGGGAACTAGATGCAGTGCCGAATTGGTCGTCTTCATTGGAATAAAATGTGCGGACTTAGTGAGTCTATCCACAACCACCCAAATGGCATCTCTACCTCGCGGTGAGCTGGGTAACCCAATCACAAAGTCCATAGTGATGTGTTCCCACTTCCATTCTGGAATTTCCAATGGTCGTATGCACTCCAGGCGTGTCTCTTATGCTCACTTTTACTGTTGGCACACTCCACAAGAAGCCACATACTTGGCAATATCCACCCTCATCCTCTTCCACCAAAAACTCTGTTTGAGATCCCGATACATCTTGGTCTCACCAGATGAGCGGAATACTGAGTCCTATGGGCTTCCCGAGAATGTCCATCTTCACATCCGATTTCGAGGCACACAAAGACGGCCTCTAAACCGAATAGAACCATGCCCGTCTATCTGAATTCCGAGGTTCCTCTCAAATCCTCCGCCGAACCTCCTGAAGCAAACGATCCTGGCCCAGAGCCTCATGCACTCGCTCGGGTATGCAAGACTGAATGATCATTCGAGTCTCATTTTGCGCAACCCCGCAAAGCAAGAAGTGACTGTCCTCTTTCCAATTCTGCAACCAAGGGCAAAGCAGTCTTGGGAACACCCGTTCTACTCAAGGCATCCGCCACAACATTAGCCTTGCCGGGATGATACTGGATTGACACATCAAAGTCCTTTATCAACTCCAACCACCTACGCTGCCGCAGATTCAGCTCCCGCTGGGTGAAAATATATTTGAGGCTCTTATGATCAGTGAAAATATCACAAGACTCCCCATAAAGATAGTGCCTCCACAACTTCAAGGCAAAAACCACAGCGGCTAACTCGAGATCATGGGTGGGATAATTCTGTTCATGAGTCTTCAGCTGTCTTGAAGCATAAGCAATGACACAGCCTTCTTGCATGAGCACACAACCCAAACCAATCCTGGAGGCATCTGCATACACTGTATAACGCTTGCCACTCACAGGTAAAGATAGAATAGGTGCATTGACCAGTTTGTTCTTTAGCGTCTGGAAACTAGTCTCACACTCTTCTGTCCAGATGAAAGGAACCCCTTTCTGAGTGAGCCTTGTCATCGGCTTAGCTATGATAGAGAAATTATGCACGAAGCGCCGGTAATAACCTGCCAACCCAAGGAAACTCCTGATTTCCGTCACACTAGACGGTCTTCGCCATTCAACCACAGCGGCAACCTTCTTTGGGTCAATCAGACACCACTTTGGTTGATGACATGCCCAAGGAAGCTCACCTCCGACAACCAGAAGGCGCACTTCTTGAGTTTGGCATAGAATTGATTCTTACGAAGAGCTTCCAAAACTAGACCAAGATGCACGGCGTGCTCCTCCTCGGACTTCGAGTAGACAAGGATGTCGTCGATGAAGACGACAATAAAGACATCAAGATATTCATGGAGCATCCTGTTCATGGCTTCCATAAAGACGGCAGGAGCATTCGTTAGTCCAAAAGACATGACTACGAATTCAAAATGCCCGTACCTCGTGTTGAAAGCCGTCTTTTCAATATCCTCCTCCTTAATCCATGAATCGATGATACCCAGTTGCAGATCGATCTTGGAGAATACTTTGGCACCCCTCAATTGATCAAAAAGATCATCAATACGAGGCAATGGGTACTTGTTTTTAATGGTAACTTGATTGAGCGCCCGGTAGTCCACACATAGCCGCTTGGTGCCATCTTTCTTCCCCACGAACAAAACCGGGGCCGCCCAAGGAGATGAGCTCACTCTAATAACCCCTTAGCTAGGAGTTCATCCAATTGCCTCTTCAACTCAGCTTGTTCTATTGGAGCCATCCGATACGGGGCTTTATAGATTGGCCTCGTACCAGGAACAAGGTCAATGCGGAAAATAGTCTCCCGCTCTGGAGGCAATCCCGGAAGCTCACTGGGAAACACATCCGGATAGTGGCAAACTATAGCAATGCCCTCCAAACTCTTCTCCTCCTCTTGACCTTCAACCATGGACCAGAGGACCCCTGATTTCAACATCTGGGAGTTTGGGAATAGCTTACACAAAAAGGAGAGGGAGTAATGCATAGCACTTCCCTGAAAAGTTATCTCCTGCCCAGAAGGAGCATGCAAAGTAACTGTCCTCCAAGCACAATCAATCACCGCCTGGTGTTGGGATAGCCAGTCCATGCCAAGGATAACATCAAACGGCTCCAAGGAGATCACCACCAGATTCGCCATGAACACCTCATCAGCTAACAGAAAGTGACAGCCCTGACAGACCCTCGAACTAGAAATCAAGCCTTGCGGTGCACTAACCACCACTGCATCACCCAAGCTTTGTACTGACAGACCAGCCCGAACAACAAAATCCACAGAGACAAACGAATAGCTAGCGCTGGAGTCGAACAACACCCTGGCATCAACAGAATTAACAGAAATAGTACCTGTCACCACATTGCCACGATCCACTTCCCCCGAAGAGGGCAAAGCGTGGACCCCCGGGGTAGACTGAGATGTAGAAGCCCTTGCCTCGGGATAAGTCAGCGCAGGGACCCACGGCGAAGCCCCGGAAGAAGACGGCGGTGGAAGCTGGGGCATCCAGTAAGTCCCTGGAGGTGGTGCGTGGTAGAACGAAGGAGTCGGAGTAGGCGCCGGGAGGTACTGCGGTGTAGGAGCTGATGGCAGCATATGCATCACGCCTCCCTGACGTTGTCCGCCTGGTGAAGATGTCACCGGTTCCCAACGCAGCTTGCCATTGGGATTCTTCCGGCACACCACATCCTTGTGATCCTCCCGACCACAGATGGTGCACCTTCCCTTCCACGAGCACTCGCTGCGGCGATGGGAATCGCCACAACGGAAACATACCATACCCATGCCAGGAGTGACTATGGCACGGTACTGGGGCGCACCTCCTCCTGAGGTGTGCTGCTGAGTAGGACGGCCACCATAAGGCTGGTGACGAAAATTCTTCCCCTTCTTATTCCAAGTACCAGAGGATTGGCCCTTCTTCTCTGGAGGGCCCTTAACCTGTTCTCCCGTGGCAGGTTTGCGATGCTCTTCGGTGTAGTTCAGCTGCAGCTCTACACCCAGAGCTTGCTCCACCATTGTCCGGAAATCGACAATGGGGAAAGCGCCCAGCAAATGGCGAATGGCAGGACGGAGTCCCTGTCGGAACCGCCTAGCCTTCTCCACCTCGTCACGTGCCACATGAGGCACGAAACGTACGATTTGGTTGAAGCCAACCTCGTACTCCGCCACAGTCTTCTTGTCTTGGGCGTACTGTCCCAAGTCAATCTGCATCTTGTCAAGGAAGGTGGCGGAAAAGAACCGCCTCTCAAATTGACGGACAAACTCCTCCCAAGAGGAGTCCCCTTGCGCACCCCTCAAGGACAGCACACCCCTCCACCAGATTTGGGCTTCTCCCTTCAAGAGCTGTGCTACAAAGCGAACACGATCTTGCGCCACCACCTCGAAAGCGTCCAGCTGCAACTCCATAAAGGACAACCAATCCGCCGCCTGGATCGGTGTGCCCGCACCATCAAAGCTGTCCAGTCTCAGTCCAACCCACTCTCGCAGCTTGATACCACCGCCCGCCGCGCCGACAGCTGGCACTGGTGCTGCAGCCGCGCCCACAACAGGGGCGACCGGTGCACCCTGCCTCAGCGCCCGCAACTCCTCCTGCATCGCTCTCATGGCGGCCACTATTTCCGCCGAAACACCACCCTCAGCCTGGGTAGCCTCGGCTGCCTCCGACGGCTCGGGAGCGTCGCCTCCCGAACGACCGTCAAGGCCCCTCGGTGGCATACTGTACCCAAACAAGCCGCAAGCAAACAATCACAACAACAACAAAAGCATAACAAAATCACCCACAATCAAATAATAAATATAGTCGAACATACGCATGGCATGCAATGCAGCCCATCCCATCCTAAAAGTGCAAGTGTGTCAATTTTAAAGTTGATTAACAATCCTATTCAGTATTAAAAGTTGATTACCCTAAAGCAATTTAAAGAGTTAACCCTAAGCAATGTTACTAATTTCACACAGCAAAGTTTTAGTTCATGTTAGAATATCTCTCCTAAATTCATACACCAAGGACCTAAAGCCCGCTCTGATACCAACTGTAACACCCCTTAAAACTAAACCATAGAACAAGAAAATTTACAAGATCTCCCTAACAACAGGACATTACGGAGCATTTCATGATAAGCAATTCAAATAGGAATATAAGCAATTCAACAATACTAGCGACAACAAGTCTAAACCAACCATAAGCAAGAATAAGTTTAGTCATAACAACAAATAGCTTAAGTGTAAATAAAATTCAGCAAGCTAATGGATTAAATAACACTAGATCATGGGAGATGTGAAGACATTCGAAAGTTTATTGTGTTGCTAGCCCACCCCTCATGCTTATGTCTCTCGCACGCTACCTGAAAACAACAAAATACAAGCAGTGAGATTGGGTAATCTCAGCAAGCGGAACAATTAACACAAATCACTTCCATCAAGTATTTAACACACCACATGTTTTACATTCAACACCACAACATCGACTACCACAACCTCAGTATAAATGCTCATGCTTGTGCATATGCTTATGCCATGATCCTCCTCACTGCCCTTTCTCAGAACACACGCGATTGTTGTGCTTCCAATCTTGATCGCGCCGCTAGGCGTCGACAAACTTCCAATGCATGATTATGCAGTTAATGCTTCATGCATGAATTCATTCATAAATTTCCACATTGAGTCCACATATTTGCATGCCATCATATAACAAGCATAGAAAACAAAAACCATTGAGATGAACTATTTAGACAATTCAACCATTAGGCAACATCATTCTTCTCTTTGCTCATGGTTCAAAGCCAAAGCACATCATCACATTGCTATCTAATTATTGCAATCTTCCTATCCAATGATCAAACCATGTATGATTAATGTCATCGAAAAATATAACGAAGGCAATGCAAACAACGATATATAGCTCAACCACAACACTACTTCCACTTGCCTTTACCGACGTAGACGACGGATCTAGTTGCGTCCAGAAGGGGCACCACCTGTACAAGCATATTTTCAGTATGCAATAACACCACAATTGATCACACAACTCAAACACGCAATTCCTACAACCCGTTCCCCTTTTCCAACACCGAAACCCCGATCTGCCGGATCGAACAGCAGCAACCCCCATTCTCTTTTTCGTATCTTTTTATCTACAGAACATAAAAATATGAAAAAATTACAGGAGCTAGATATTGACGATATCTACAACTTTCCAGAAGATCATAAATTATAATTCCTCCGTCAAATATGCCTAAACAGTCGTCCAACACAGTGGATGAAATCTGTTCCCAGATTCTGTTCGTCGGTTTGCAACAGCGATAACTCTCAGAACACTTCCCCAAAAATTATGAAAAAATTACAGAAGCTAGGTCTCGACGTTATCTACAACTTTCTAGTTATGGGTTTTGGCAGGAAAAAATCGTCTAGGTCACGTAAAACGTGGAACAACCCGCGCTGCACAATCTTCCCTCTCAGAAACAGCACCACGTGAACAACTACCCTTCTTCCCCATCAAGATCCATCCAAAACCCTCCCCACCAGATCTAAAACACTCCTAATCCCTAGGTAAAACAGAGGTAAAAGTTTGGGAATTTTACCTAGTGATCTCCCTTGCGAATCCACGAAGAACACGCGAAGAACCCCGAATCGGCGATCTGCTCGTCCTCCACGCCTCCACAGAGTCGCTCCTCGCCTTCTCCTTCGCGATTCGCGGTGGATCTTGAGCCACCACGTGGGGAGAGGAAGGGGAGGGAGAGGTGGCTGCTAGGGGAGGGAGTGGGAGAGGGTGGAGGCGCCCTAGGGTTGGAGGGGGTGTGGCCGGCCAAGGGGGGGGCGCACCACTAATGGGCCGGCCCACTAGGGGGGGTGGGAAGGTGGAAGTGGGATGGGAATTCCCGGTCCAAGCCCAGGTTTTCTTCGGCCTTTTTCCCCAGCCCGAAACTCCAAGATTAAATTTAAATGCAGCATTTTCTTCAATTATTTCATTCCCCGACAATTCCGTCAATCCTCTCCGAAACAAAAACAAGGAAGAAAAGTTCTAGGGCATCACATTCTCCCCTCCTTAAAAAGGATTCGTCCCCGAATCTACTTCTTTTAGCTACAGACCAAAAAGGAAAAAGGAAGGCAAAAGGTAAACCACGACTTACCCCCAGCGTCCTCAAATAGCGTAGGGTACTCCTTCCGCATCTGGTCTTCAGGTTCCCAAGTTGCCTCCCGCTCGAGGTGATTGGTCCACAAAACTTTCACAAAGCGGATGGTTCTCCTCCTCATGACTCGCTCCGAAGAGTCTAAAATTCGAAGTGGATGGCACTCCAAAGTCAAATCTTGCTCAACTGTAATCGGTTCCAAGTCAATCTTATGCTCTGGGTCATGGAGATACTTCCGTAACATAGAGACATGGAAGACATCATGCACTCCCTTCAAAGAGGCTGGCAACTCCAGACGGTATGCCAAACTGCCCACCCGAGCCACCACTGGGAACGGACCAATGTATCTCGGGCTAAGCTTGCCGGTGGTACCAAAACGAACAACACCCTTTGATGGAGATACCTTGAGGAGAACTTGATCGCCCACTGAAAATTCCAAATCCCGTCTTCTGATATCGGCGTAGCTCTTCTGACGGCTCTGGGCGGCCAGGAGATTCCGCCGTATCTCTTGCACCTTCTCAAAGGTCTGTTGAACCCAATCCGACTCCTGCAATGATTTTTCTCCAATCGTATCCCAAAGCAAAGTGGAGAAACACACTTTCGACCATAAAGCGCCTCGAATGGAGCCATTCGGATACTAGCACAGTAATCATATTGTAAGCAAACTCTACCAAGGCCAAGTGATCCTCCCAACTTCCCTTCCAAGAAAGAACACACGCTCGAAGCATGTCCTCTAGAGTCTGGATGGTCCGCTCAGATCGCCATCGGTCTCGAGGATGGAAAGATGTCTTTGAGAGAGAGTTTCGTTCCCAAAGCACTATGCAAACTCTGCCAAAAATGGGACACAAATCTAGTGTCTCGATCGGAGACAATCGATTTAGGCACACCATGGAGTCTAAGCACTTCCTTCATGTACAAGGGAACTAGATGCTGTGCCGAATTGGTGCGTCTTCATTGGAATAAAATGTGCGGACTTAGTGAGTCTATCCACAACCACCCAAATGGCATCTCTACCTCGCGGTGAGCGGGTAACCCAATCACAAAGTCCATAGTGATGTGTTCCCACTTCCATTCTCGAATTTCCAATGGTCGTAGCAGACCGGCGTGTCTCTTATGCTCGACTTTTACTGTTGGCACACTCCACAAGAAGCCACATACTTGGCAATATCCACCCTCATCCTCTTCCACCAAAAACTCTGTTTCAGATCCCGATACATCTTGGTCTCACCAGGATGAACGGAATACGGAGTCCTATGGGCTTCCCTGAGAATGTCCATCTTCACATCCGATTTCTGAGGCACACAAAGACGGCCTCTAAACCGAATAGAACCATGCCCGTCTATACTGAATTCCCGAGGGTTCCCCTCTGAAATCCTCCGCCGAACCTCCTGAAGCAAACGATCCTGCAACTGAGCCTCATGCACTCGCTCGGGTATGCAAGACTGAATGATCATCTGAGTCTCATTTTGCGCAACCCCCGCAAAACAGTAAGTGACCTGTCCTCTTTCCAACTCTGCAACCAAGGGCAAAGCAGTCTTGGGAACACCCGTTCTACTCAAGGCATCCGCCACAACATTAGCCTTGCCGGGATGATACTGGATTGACACATCAAAGTCCTTTATCAACTCCAACCACCTACGCTGCCGCAGATTCAGCTCCCGCTGGGTGAAAATATATTTGAGGCTCTTATGATCAGTGAAAATATCACAAGACTCCCCATAAAGATAGTGCCTCCACAACTTCAAGGCAAAAACCACAGCGGCTAACTCGAGATCATGGGTGGGATAATTCTGTTCATGAGTCTTCAGCTGTCTTGAAGCATAAGCAATGACACAGCCTTCTTGCATGAGCACACAACCCAAACCAATCCTGGAGGCATCTGCATACACTGTATAACGCTTGCCACTCACAGGTAAAGATAGAATAGGTGCATTGACCAGTTTGTTCTTTAGCGTCTGGAAACTAGTCTCACACTCTTCTCGTCTGCATGAAAGGAACCCTTTCGAGTGAGCCTTGTCATCGGCTTAGCTATGATAGAGAAATTATGCACGGCCGCCGGTAATAACCTGCCAACCCAAGGAAACTCGATTTCCGTCACACTAGACGGTCTTCGCCATTCAACCACAATGACAACCTTCTTTGGGTCAATCAGACACCACTTTGGTTGATGACATGCCCAAGGAAGCTCACCTCCGACAACCAGAAGGCGCACTTCTTGAGTTTGGCATAGAATTGATTCTTACGAAGAGCTTCCAAAACTAGACCAAGATGCACGGCGTGCTCCTCCTCGGACTTCGAGTAGACAAGGATGTCGTCGATGAAGACGACAATAAAGACATCAAGATATTCATGGAGCATCCTGTTCATGGCTTCCATAAAGACGGCAGGAGCATTCGTTAGTCCAAAAGACATGACTACGAATTCAAAATGCCCGTACCTCGTGTTGAAAGCCGTCTTTTCAATATCCTCCTCCTTAATCCGCAACTGATGATACCCAGATTGCAGATCGATCTTGGAGAATACTTTGGCACCCCTCAATTGATCAAAAAGATCATCAATACGAGGCAATGGGTACTTGTTTTTAATGGTAACTTGATTGAGCGCCCGGTAGTCCACACATAGCCGCTTGGTGCCATCTTTCTTCCCCACGAACAAAACCGGGGCCGCCCAAGGAGATGAGCTCACTCTAATAAACCCCTTAGCTAGGAGTTCATCCAATTGCCTCTTCAACTCAGCTTGTTCTATTGGAGCCATCCGATACGGGGCTTTATAGATTGGCCTCGTACCAGGAACAAGGTCAATGCGGAAAATAGTCTCCCGCTCTGGAGGCAATCCCGGAAGCTCACTGGGAAACACATCCGGATAGTGGCAAACTATAGCAATGCCCTCCAAACTCTTCTCCTCCTCTTGACCTTCAACCATGGACCAGAGGACCCCTGATTTCAACATCTGGGAGTTTGGGAATAGCTTACACAAAAAGGAGAGGGAGTAATGCATAGCACTTCCCTGAAAAGTTATCTCCTGCCCAGAAGGAGCATGCAAAGTAACTGTCCTCCAAGCACAATCAATCACCGCCTGGTGTTGGGATAGCCAGTCCATGCCAAGGATAACATCAAACGGCTCCAAGGAGATCACCACCAGATTCGCCATGAACACCTCGTCAGCTAACAGAAAGTGACAGACCCTCGAACTAGAAATCAAGCCTTGCGGTGCACTAACCACCACTGCATCACCCAAGCTTTGTACTGACAGACCAGCCCGAACAACAAAATCCACAGAGACAAACGAATAGCTAGCGCTGGAGTCGAACAACACCCTGGCATCAACACTAATGTAAATAGTACCTGTCACCACATTGCCACGATCCCCTTCCCCCGAAGAGGGCAAAGCGTGGACCCCCGAGGTAGACTGAGATGTAGAAGCCCTTGCCTCGGGATAAGTCAGCGCAGGGACCCACGGCGAAGCCCCGGAAGAAGACGGCGGTGGAAGCTGGGGCATCCAGTAAGTCCCTGGAGGTGGTGCGTGGTAGAACGAAGGAGTCGAAGTAGGCGCCGGGAGATACTGCGGTGTAGGAGCTGATGGCAGCATATGCATCACGCCTCCCTCGACGGCGTTGTCACTTTGGTGAAGATGTCACCGGTTCCCAACGCAGCTTGCCATTGGGATTCTTCCAAGACACCACATCCTTGTGATCCTCCCGACCACGGATGGTGCACCTTCCCTTCCACGAGCACTCGGCCATGCGGCGATGGGAATCGCCACAGCGAAACATACCATACCCATGCCAGAGTGACTATGGCACGATGTGAAGGCGCACCTCCTCCTGAGGTGTCTTTGCCGAGTAGGACGGCCACCATAAGGCTGGTGACGAAAATTCTTCCCCTTCTTATTCCAAGTACCAGAGGATTGGCCCTTCTTCTCTGGAGGGCCCTTAACCTGTTCTCCCGTGGCAGGTTTGCGATGCTCTTCGGTGTAGTTCAGCTGCAGCTCTACACCCAGAGCTTGCTCCACCATTGTCCGGAAATCGACAATGGGGAAAGCGCCAAAGAAATGGCGAATGGCAGGGACGGAGTCCCCTGTCGCGGAACCGCCTAGCCTTCTCCACCTCGTCACGTGCCACATGAGGCACGAAACGTACGATTTGGTTGAAGCCAACCTCGTACTCCGCCACAGTCTTCTTGTCTTGGGCGTACTGTCCCAAGTCAATCTGCATCTTGTCAAGGAAGGTGGCGGAAAAGAACCGCCTCTCAAATTGACGGACAAACTCCTCCCAAGAGGAGTCCCCTTGCGCACCCCTCAAGGACAGCACACCCCTCCACCAGATTTGGGCTTCTCCTTCAAGAGCTGTGCTACAAAGCGAACACGATCTTGGCGCCACCACCTCAGCGTCCACTGCAACTCCATAAAGGACAACCAATCCGCCGCTGGATCGGTGTGCGCACCATCAAAGCTGTCGATCTCACCCAACCCACTCTCGCAGCTTGATACCACCGCCCGCCGACAAAGCGGTAGCAGTGCTGCGGCCAGCGCCCACAACAGGCGGCAGGTGCACCTGCCTCGGCGCCAACTCCTCCTGCATCGCTCTCATGGCGGCCACTATTTCCGCCGAAACACCACCCTCAGCCTGGGTAGCCTCGGCTGCCTCCGACGGCTCGGGAGCGTCGCCTCCCGAACGACCCGTCGCGCGCGTCCTCGGTGGCATACTGTACCCAAACAAGCCGCAAGCAAACAATCACAACAACAACAAAAGCATAACAAAATCACCCACAATCAAATAATAAATATAGTCGAACATACGCATGGCATGCAATGCAGCCCATCCCATCCTAAAAGTGCAAGTGTGTCAATTTTAAAGTTGATTAACAATCCTATTCAGTATTAAAAGTTGATTACCCTAAAGCAATTTAAAGAGTTAACCCTAAGCAATGTTACTAATTTCACACAGCAAAGTTTTAGTTCATGTTAGAATATCTCTCCTAAATTCATACACCAAGGACCTAAAGCCCGCTCTGATACCAACTGTAACACCCCTTAAAACTAAACCATAGAACAAGAAAATTTCGACAGCATCTCCCCTAACAACAGGACATTACGGAGCATTTCATGATAAGCAATTCAAATAGGAATATAAGCAATTCAACAATACTAGCGACAACAAGTCTAAACCAACCATAAGCAAGAATAAGTTTAGTCATAACAACAAATAGCTTAAGTGTAAATAAAATTCAGCAAGCTAATGGATTAAATAACACTAGATCATGGGAGATGTGAAGACATTCGAAAGTTTATTGTGTTGCTAGCCCACCCCTCATGCTTATGTCTCTCGCACGCTACCTGAAAACAACAAAATACAAGCAGTGAGATTGGGTAATCTCAGCAAGCGGAACAATTAACACAAATCACTTCCATCAAGTATTTAACACACCACATGTTTTACATTCAACACCACAACATCGACTACCACAACCTCAGTATAAATGCTCATGCTTGTGCATATGCTTATGCCATGATCCTCCTCACCGTGCCCTTTCTCAGGAACACACGGTGTTGTACGACTCTCTTGATCGCGCCACTTTGGCGTCGACAAACTTCCAATGCATGATTATGCAGTTAATGCTTCATGCATGAATTCATTCATAAATTTCCACATTGAGTCCACATATTTGCATGCCATCATATAACAAGCATAGAAAACAAAAACCATTGAGATGAACTATTTAGACAATTCAACCATTAGGCAACATCATTCTTCTCTTTGCTCATGGTTCAAAGCCAAAGCACATCATCACATTGCTATCTAATTATTGCAATCTTCCTATCCAATGATCAAACCATGTATGATTAATGTCATCGAAAAATATAACGAAGGCAATGCAAACAACGATATATAGCTCAACCACAACACTACTTCCACTTGCCTTTACCGACGTAGACGACGGATCTAGTTGCGTCCAGAAGGGGCACCACCTGTACAAGCATATTTTCAGTATGCAATAACACCACAATTGATCACACAACTCAAACACGCAATTCCTACAACCCGTTCCCCTTTTCCAACACCGAAACCCCGATCTGCCGGATCGAACAGCAGCAACCCCCATTCTCTTTTTCGTATCTTTTTATCTACAGAACATAAAAATATGAAAAAATTACAGGAGCTAGATATTGACGATATCTACAACTTTCCAGAAGATCATAAATTATAATTCCTCCGTCAAATATGCCTAAACAGTCGTCCAACACAGTGGATGAAATCTGTTCCCAGATTCTGTTCGTCGGTTTGCAACAGCGATAACTCTCAGAACACTTCCCCAAAAATTATGAAAAAATTACAGAAGCTAGGTCTCGACGTTATCTACAACTTTCTAGTTATGGGTTTTGGCAGGAAAAAATCGTCTAGGTCACGTAAAACGTGGAACAACCCGCGCTGCACAATCTTCCCTCTCAGAAACAGCACCACGTGAACAACTACCCTTCTTCCCCATCAAGATCCATCCAAAACCCTCCCCACCAGATCTAAAACACTCCTAATCCCTAGGTAAAACAGAGGTAAAAGTTTGGGAATTTTACCTAGTGATCTCCCTTGCGAATCCACGAAGAACACGCGAAGAACCCCGAATCGGCGATCTGCTCGTCCTCCACGCCTCCACAGAGTCGCTCCTCGCCTTCTCCTTCGCGATTCGCGGTGGATGTTGAGCCACCACGTGGGGAGAGGAAGGGGAGGGAGAGGTGGCTGCTAGGGGAGGGAGTGGGAGAGGGTGGAGGCGCCCTAGGGTTGGAGGGGGTGTGGCCGGCCAAGGGGGGGGGGCACCACTAATGGGCCGGCCCACTAGGGGGGGTGGGAAGGTGGAAGTGGGATGGGAATTCCCGGTCCAAGCCCAGGTTTTCTTCGGCCTTTTTCCCCAGCCCGAAACTCCAAGATTAAATTTAAATGCAGCATTTTCTTCAATTATTTCATTCCCCGACAATTCCGTCAATCCTCTCCGAAACAAAAACAAGGAAGAAAAGTTCTAGGGCATCACAGAAGCAGAAAATCAAATGTTCAGGAACGGAAGCAAGCGTGCCTATCAATGGAGTTGCCAGAAGCGTCAGTAGGAGTGCGTGAGGTGTTCAAGATTTCCCGACAAAGTTAGTATCAAGATTTTCCGTAGAAGAAGTGCCTCGTGGCCGAAAAGCAGACACAGTTGGAGTCAGTGGACTTGTAAGAGGATCTCATCGACAAGGAAGCGACTGCAAAATTTTGGATGTTACCAGCGTTTGTTCGAGCGACCCTGTCGGTGTGTAGTTGCTTGGAAGTTCGAGGAAGCTCAAGAGTTGAGTCCCCACTGAACCTAATTCTATAGTCGACCACGAATCTCGGGGCGAGATTACGTTAAGAGGAGATTTGTAACATCCCAAAATTTGGGTTTTCAAAAATTTTGGTTTAGTTTAGCTTCCCAAAAATTTTCGTTGATTTTCTAGCGTTTATAAAACTTGATTTGAATTTTCTAAAAGCTAAAACAATTTAATTTGATTATTATAAACCTCAAATAAAATTTATTTAATTTTATTTGGGTTCCTTGTGCTTCAAGAAGTTTTCCTGTAATTTTTGAGATTTTTCGGAGCTCGTTTGCTATTTATTGGATTTATTCGGAATCGATTTGTATTAAGCCCTTTTATTGAAATTAATTAATTATTTGGAAAAGTTTATATAAATTTTTGTTGAAAATATTTTATTTGAGTTGGAAATGTCTCAAAATATTTTCTGGAATTTTTCTAGAATTTTTCTGGTATTTTTATTGCCTCTAGTGATTTATTTGATTTATTGGAATTGTTTTATTCGAAATTGGTTGGAAATTCCGAAAATGCTTTGGGCCAAATCTTCTCTCCTCCCACGGGCCACCCCGCCAGCCGGCCCAGCCACGCCGCCACCAAGCCCCCTCTCCATGCGAGGCCCGGCCTCCGCGCCAGCCACCTTGGCCAGCTCGCCTTAGACCGGCCCACGCGCCCGAGTTGGGCCACGCCCAGGCCGCCCCACGCGCGCTGCCTCCCCACTGGGCCAGGCCAGTCCGCCCCCCTCGGACACGTGTCGGACTTCCATTGCGCCACGTCACCCCGTGTCCGTTTCGTGCACGGAAACTGCTCGATAAAATGCCCAAACCGACCCAAACACCTCCAAACACGTCCAAACTTGATTTTTCTTGATCTAGCCTCTTCCCCAAACTTATATAAGTGCTCCTAGACCTCTCCCACGGATATACAACCTCCGGATCATCTCCAAAACTCCGAGATCCATCCAATGTCGCCCGAACGTCGCCCAACGTCGGCCGAACTTTGGAGCTGCGTCCCGGGCAGCTCATCGACTCTTTTCGAGATCCGTCTTCTCCGTGGTGTGCCACAAGGTACCATCTACTTGCTGTCCAAAATTCAGCCAATTTGGTCCACGGGATCAAAAGTTACGGCCGTTTCAATCTCGAATCTTGCCGAGGCCATAACTCCCTCAATTTTTCGAGTTTGACGGTGAAATTTTTTGTGTAGACTCCTGGGGATGTCCTCTACAGGATGCACATCTTGCCCCAAGGTTTTGCCCTCTGGATTTGGCGCAGAAAAATAAATTCTCCGTTTAGACTGCGTTCCAGACAGCGGCAAACTTCCTCGCGCGTTCCCCGCTGTTCCACAAGGTATTTCTTCGAGCCACCTGCGTCACGGTGTGCCTCTTGGTCCCATCTAGCTCTCGGTCAAATTTCGTTAAGTTCCGATCATTATTCTAGAAGTTATAGCCGTCCAAAGTTTTGATCCGAAACCCGTTAATCGCCAGTTTGTGATTAATCCGGAAGGGCGCCGCAAAATCCGCCTATACCGTTGAGTTCGTCTCGCCGCGTTCTACGCAGTAGACATTCTCCCTTTGCCATCCCATCCTCCGGAATTTTTTTTATATATTTAGGCCACCGTTTGCCGTCGCCGCGCGTCGCCTTTTGACGCCGGCTATTTTGGTTCGCTCCGGCCGTGTCGTCGCGTCCGGAGGATCATCTTGTACTGTTTTGGTCCATCATTAAGGTTCTTTTGGTCTCCGTTTACCGAGAAGCCCGATTCCGGCCTAAACCCGTCGTCTTTCAACCTAGCCCGTACGCCAGGTTCGCGGCAGGTTAACCGTCCTTGCTAGCGTTCTACCGCGGCCATGTCGTGGCACCGACGGTCGCTACTTCGCTTCATGAAGTCTCCTATCATTGTTGACCTCCACTTTGTGCGTTACGCCGTTAACAATCCACCGTTAACGTTTTACCATTAACGTTACGCGTTAACGTTTCCTCGTTAACGTTCTTGGGTTAACGTTAGATTGCGTTCCTCCGCTAACGTTTTGCCGTCAATGTTTCACCGTTAACGCTCTGTCGTTAACGCTCCGTCGGTAACATTCTGCCGTTAACGTTCCACCGTTCACGCTCCGTCGTTAACGCTCTGTCGTTAACGTCCCACCGTTAACGTTTCGTCGATAACGTTCCATCGTTAACATTTCATCGTTAATGATTGGCTCTCTTCGCCTCGTTGTCATCGCATGCGTGTATTCTTGCACAAACCCTAGTGCGATGCCTTCACCTGTTCTATCATCATGACGTGAGCCTAGTCTCATCGTCATATCATCTTTAAAGCCGAATCAAAACCTAACCTAAGACCGGTTCGATGAACTAAGTTTATCGTGAGCCGCGATGTTATCTTTGCAATCTTTTCCGTTGTTTCAAACGTGGTAAGACACTTGTCTTATCTTATCCCTGAGAACCTAATCTGCCATTAATCGAGAATTCCTTCGTGGACTTGGTCGATAGACCATTGGCCATCTGTCATACCCCTGTGCCCGATCTTTTCGTCTCTCTTTTGTTTGACTGTGTCCGTTCGGTCAACAAAAGTCAACTTTGAGAATCTGTTTAGTCCACTGTGAACTAACATATCTTTATGGACCCGGTCTACAGATCGAGTGCCCATATGTCGCTATCTGTCCAATCAAGATAATAACTTCGGAAGGAATATTCTTCGGAATATTATTCTTTCTTTCTTTCCCAGTTATTAGTCTTTCCCTTTTCGGTGTTTTCCCGAAAGCCCGTTCTCTTTTGTCAACTCTTCGATCTAATCCGTTCGAGTTCCCAAATCTCTCCCAAGCCGTTGTGCCCAATGCTGTTCGTTCTTAATTTGGAGTTTACTTGATTTGTCTTTTGAATTGGTTTGTATTTGCTTCTTCTTTAATCGTTAGACGCGTCGTCCGGAAATCGTTCGAACGAGCTGAGGATCGAGAAAGTGGAAGTTGAAGCTCGAGGATCAAGGATCAAGGATAAAGAGTAAAGGACAGTAAAAGTTTGCAAGGGCCAGGCAAGTTGTGCTTTGACCATGTTGATCCTATTTTGAAATCTATTTTGATTTAAACTATTGCATGCTAGTTCAATTAGAGAAATACTTTGTTTAAACATGGGGATTAGATAAATACCAATTTGCTGTATGACACCTTGATTATCTAAGTATGTGCCATGATCCCTTGTCACCCTAGTTGTGGTTTACTAGTTGGACACTATTAAATTGCCAACATGGGTTTAGGCAGATTGTAGTACCTTTGCTTAGACCTGCTACGTGCTCATGACATGATTTTGGACAATCAAATGTTAATATTGACTTAATGATATATGGAACCTGTTTTGGAAAAGTATCATGTGATGTTGATAGCACGTGGTGCATGGTAATCAACTGGGGTTTGATAAACGATTTCGGCCAGGGGCATGTGGCAAGAGTAATCAGGTGGGCGGTTGGCATTGGGGATGTTGATTTGGTTCTTCGGGTAGTCTTGCCCTGGTCACTCTAAGGACTTAACCTTGCAAGCCTTTGAACTGGGTCATACTTGCAACCACATGGCTGGAATGGGACGGCCCTAGTTGACTAAGTCGCTAAGGACTCACTTGTGGAGCCTCAGGGTGTCAATTACACCGTTTGTGTGATTGTATGGGGAGCGGATCGTGGCCGGGGCCAGATACCCATCTAACGGTGTGTTGGTCCCATACTTCGCCTTGGCTAAGGGAAGGGATGGTGTAGAGCACGAACCGGAGAGGACCACCTGTGTTGTTTGAGGCTTCCGAAAGACTTTGTTATGATCGCTCATTCGCATACTCTTGTATGGCGATTCACGGCTGACGTGGTGAGTGGATTGTATCTTGTGGGTAAAGTGTATAACCTCTGCAGAGTGTAAAACCTATTCGAATAGCCGAGTCCACGGTACTGGACAATGCTCGGGAATTACAGTCAAGGGTTAGATTTTCTCAAAAATAACTTGGATTTGGAAAGTGGGTTGGTTTAACAATGAAGATGATGGAAATGTGGTTTAGGATGGGGAAAATGTTTATTAAACTTTTTGAAAAGTTATTTATGCTTTACTTGTTTCTACTGCTTTCGAATCTACTTATATTACTTTTCAAAAGTCATTTCTTGCAAATATACCTTGAGCTATTCCTTTGTACCAAGCCATGCATATAGCTATTAGACTTGCATTCTCAGGCATGACTTGTCGAAGTGCTTTATGTACTCACCCCTTGCAAACAAACAATCACCAGTGAGCAAGAGTCTACATCGTCGAAGAAGAAGAAGTTCCGTGAGAAGGCGATTATCTAGGAGTCGAACCCTGTCAGTTGCCTGTGGCGTATTGATGGGATTCACCGATGTTCTTCGTTCCGCTGCTTATTTGGAGTTAAAGCCGTCAAGGCTTTACAAATGTAAGGTTGACCTTAAGGTCGTTCAATAGTTTATATTCTATTTTTGAGTTACTTTTATTATTCCGCTGTGTATGATTGTGATATTCATCTATGTTGAGACTGTGTGCACTAGCGTGATCCTGGACTAGTGCTGAATACACAGAGGGTCCGGATTTGCAAATTCGGGTCCCGACATTGGCCCACCCGATCATTCTTGCCACATGCCCCGGTCAAATCTATTTATCAAACCCAGTTGTTTACCATGCACCACGTGCCTTAAACAACAACGTCAACAACACATGACACTTTCTTCAAAAACGCATTCCATATCTCATTAAGTCAATGTTAGCATGTGATTGCTCAAAACACTGTTGACCACGTGGCAGGGCTAAGCATAGACAACAACGGTCTAATTACCCATGTTGGCAAACTAATAATGTCCAACTAATTAATCCACAACTAGGTTGACAAGGGGTCATGGCACATATTTAATTAATCAAGGTGTCGTACAGCAATTTGGCATTATCTAATTTCCCAGAATTAAATAAGTATTCCTAATTAAATTAGCATGCAATATTTTAAATCAAATTAATTTCAAAAGTGGGATCAATATGGTCAAAGCATAACTTGCCTTCAAAGAGTACTTGTTCCTGGTCCTGGGTTGGCTCCTGGGTCAATACTTCTCCTTCGAAGCCTTCGGGCACTTCAACGTCTACTCGTAAAGCGTGCAAATAGCAAATAGTAAACAAACAGTAGACAAAAAGTGTCCAAACACCAAAATATAGTCCATAAACAGAGATAACATAATTTTATAACTTTTTAGGAACTGGAATCATCGAAATCGGAGTTAAAACGCAAAAGTTATCACATTTCGAAGTTTAAATAATCAATTAAATAATTTTACAAAGAAAAACTTTGGTCCAAAAATTAAATAAAATTCACCATTGTGAAAATCTCATTTTTATGAATTTTTAGAAATTTGAACCACTCAATTTGGAGTTGAAATGCAAAACTTATGAATTTTTAAAGTTTGAATTAGATTTAAAATCATTAAACTGAATTAATAAATCATTTTCTTTTTAGGAAAAATATTTATTGCGTCAGCAGTGACACGTGTCGGCTTCTGATTGGTCCACGTGGACTTGCTGACGTCAGCACCGAACGGGTCCCGTGATGACGTCATGCTGACGTCAGCATGACACGTGGCACCACCCAGGTGCTGCCACGTGTCCGGTCCATGGACTGGGTCCACGGGCGGCACGGGTCTACGGTGCGCTCGGCGCACGGCACATTTCGCTGGCCGACATGCGGGCCCTCCGTGATGTCGCTGGCACCAGTTCACGCCCGAACGGCGCGGCTGACACGTGGGCCCTCTGACACGCGGGCCCCGCGTGTCAGAGACACGCTCCCCACGCGTGCGCGCGCGCGGTGCGGCTAGGGCACACGTGGCGCCATCTCGGCCGTTGGTTTGAAAATCAACGGCGCGGATTAGATCTAGGGTTTACGCGATGAAATAACGCGGTTGATCTGGGCCGTTCGATCTAGATCGGACGGTCCAGATCGTATAGGGTTTCGGTGCACGCGTGCTACGCGGCTCAATCTAAGCCGTTGGATCTAGATCCAACGGTTGAAATCTATCCTAGGTCATTGCCGTTATCGGCACGTGGCGATCGTGGGCCGTCAGAACTCAATCCAACGGTCCAGATCCAATCTAGGTTTCTAGGGATTGGGGAGAGCGTGGACTCACCGTAGACGTCCGATCTCGATCGGACGGTTGTCCGAGCTCGAAGTCCGGCGATGGCTCGCGGCGGCGTGTGCAGACCGGAGGCGAAGACGATGACGAGCCCGACGGCGTTCCCGTGCTGTTCCGGCGAGATGCGTGGTACTCCCAGGTGCGCCTCGACGCGGGGAGTTCGGACCTGGGCTCGGCTGCGGCGGAGGACGCCGGATTGCGGCGGGGCGAGGCAAAAACCATGGCGGAGGAAAGAAGTAACTACGGCGAGCGATTGCGGCTAAACGGCGGCGGCTCCGGCGAGGTGCGTTGGGTGTACGGGTGCGCACGGAAGAGAGGATCACGGTGGTGGCGGCGGCGCATTAAATAGGGCCCTCGGCTTCCGTGAATCGCGCGAAAACCAAGGCCCACTCCGTTGCGGCGGCGGAGTCCGGCGAGGACTCGGATCGACGACGTGGCACGATCTCAGCCGTCCACGTGGCGCGATGGACGGTCGTGATTCGTGGGCGCGAACGGGTTCGGCTCGGACTCGGTTCCGTCGGGGACGACGCGATCGTGGCCGTTGGATCTCGATCCAACGGTCACGCGCGTTAGGGTTTCGGACGCGGTTCGATCGGGGACGACGCGATCGTGGCCGTTGGATCTCGATCCAACGGTCACGCGCGTTAGGGTTTCGGACGCGGTTCGATCGAACCGTGGGCGCGGTCGGGTCCGGGTCGGACTCGAACTCGAGTCTGACTCGGGCTCGGTCGGATGAACAGTACAAACCCACTCGCATTTTTCCAGCGATTAAATAATTAAAATAAATTTCCAGAAATTCATTTAATTCAAGAAAAATAGCAAAATACTCAGAA
Source organism: Rhipidocladum racemiflorum (assembly GCA_036346355.1). Lineage (NCBI taxonomy): Eukaryota > Viridiplantae > Streptophyta > Magnoliopsida > Poales > Poaceae > Rhipidocladum > Rhipidocladum racemiflorum. Next base: position 70,680,301 of record CM070570.1, on the reverse strand, counting down.
AAATTCCAGGAAAATTCTAGAAAATATTTTAGAACATTTGGGACCCAAATAAAATATTTCCAACAAAAATTTATTTAAAAATTGAATTTGTTTAATTATTTCAATATAGAATAAATTCAAGTTAATTCCAAATAAATCCAAATAAATTCCAAAAAATTCCAAAAATTCCCAAAAATTCTAAAATTCAACTTTATTCAAGAAAACAAAATTTTGGGGTGTTACAGTCTCCCCCTTGACGACCGCAGCCACCAACTCCTCGACAATGCGCCTCCACTCCGCCTCACGATCGAACTCTGGTTGCAAGAAGACAGGAGGACCCGCCATGACAAAGAAGCAGAAATAGGGAAAAGAGGAGGTACGTTGCACAAGCCCAACGTCCTCTCTTTATACCTCGGAGCACACAAGACCAGGAGAATCAAGTAACTGTGGGGGCCAGAAGCTGACGCAACCCTACACCGATTCCAACCAAGGCGCGGCCATCCAAAGAGTTAAGACGATCTTATCCCTTAAACTCTCTTTTTTCGTCACACTCTTCTACCCAGCCTCCGAGTTCAAAGCGGTGCGTGGTGACTGCGGTCCAGTCCCCGCGCACCACTCGGCAGCTACTCGTGCGCCTACACGGGTCGGTGACCCGACTGATCGTCCGTCTGGTTAGTCGGTGATCCGACTGACCGTCCGTTTGGTCCCACTTCGTGGCAATCCTTTTGACCCAAGCGCTACGGCCTACGCCCCAGTGGCTACGGTTGCAGAGTAGCGCTCTGCGGAAGAAGGTAGCGCCCGACTAGGACCACACGCTTTCAACCGGAAACACCCCCGCACCGTGCAAACACAAACACTTTTCTCACATACTCGCCCAGATAGGTGATCCGACTGGCCGCCCGGTTCCCCCGTCGCGGTAACCCTCTCGACACGAACGCTACGGCCTACGCCCCAGTGGCTACGGTCGTGAAAGACCGAGATGGAGATCAGAGGGGGGTGAATGATCCCAAATAAAATTATCCCCTACTCAACGTGCTCCAAACAATCCCGCAAAGAAACTCGGTGCTCCTCAAAATCGCAAAACCCGCAAAATCGGGAACGACTAGACAACTATGTGTATCCCTAGCTTACATGGATGAGAACCATGAATCATGTGAGGGATTTTTAAATTACAATCCTGGTTGTCAAGTGTCCAAAGAAAAGAGGGATCAATTCAAATACATCTTTTCTAAAAGAGATCAAGCCAAAACACAAAAGCCTCTTTTTAGAAAAGCAAAAGCAGATTTTTCAGGAATTGTCCTCACTTAGAGCAGGTGGATGGTGAACTTATGTTGCTCCAAAATTTGTGGGAATTTTGCACCCTATGAGAAGATGAGTCTTGAAGCACTCCATCAAAAATCACCACAAAACTCCTTATAAAAAAATCAGGAAAAATCAGGAACTACGAACAGTCAAGATCTTCAATCAGGAATTTTGGGGCTCAATTTTCACCTCACATCTCCCAAACGGTGCATCCAGTGGACTCCAAACTTTTTCCACAGATGGATATATGAGTCAGTCACCTGCTCCAACAAGAATCAATCAAAAAGGATTTTTCTACATTTTTCTAAAAATCAAAGACTGACTGCTGCGCGAAGAACAGGTTCAGGACATATTTGCAATCGTGATAGAAACTTGATCTCTAGTCTATCCTATGGTGCAAGAAAGATGTAAAACCAAATGAGCACCCTCAAGACCTCCTTGATCAACAGCATTTAGAAGGATAGGAGCAAATCCAAATTGCGAGAAAGTAAATTGCGAGAATTTACATGCGGGAAAGTAAATGCTGAATTTAAATTGCATAATGTAAAGACATAATGTAAATGCGTAATTTAAATTCACAATAATGTAAAGAAAATCTTTGTATTTTCTGGTTGGAAGGTTTACAAAGCCTCACTTCATGTGGGCAAAGCTCAAAGGAGCAACTCAAACCTTCAAGTTGGGAGGCTACCCCCTCCCCTCTATTTATAGCACCATGGGATCACCTACCACCCTTGGATGAGTCTCAAACCCTAGAGCACTCCATCAAGGGTTAGGATCAACCCACTCATGCCATGCTCACACTTGGGCCTTACATGGGCCAACATGGCCTTTCATGCACACGCACGCTTCTCAAAGCGACTAGACTTAACCACTACACTATCTTCTTGAACCGCGATCCAACGGCTCCCCTTGATCCGTGCAGCATCAAGCTAGCTCCATCGCCTTTTCCCTGTCTTCTTGACTTGTACGGACTCCGTCTCCGATCATCTTCCGACGATCTTCGACCGTTTGGACCTCCGACGCACCTCGCCTAGTCCCGGTCATCCTCCGCCTCACCATGACCTAGCACCGTCGTCCTGCAATCATCAAAGACAAGGAAACCCATCACATAGCATTGTCCAATGATATGCAATAATCATCACAAATGCTCACAATTCATCATATCTCAATCAGCACATTGGTCCTACCGCCAGCCAAAGGCCGATAGTAGCACAAGAAGCTAACACAACTCAAATTGCATCCTTTTGAATTCTAATACAAATCAAACTCAAACCTGAGCACATCTTGCTCACCAAAGTCAAATACTCATCACAAACATGGATGGACCTCCACATGGTCCTTCAATCTCCCCCTTGATGAGTATATTGACAAACCACACAAAAGCCATAAATTTGAGTTTGAAAACAAAGGAAGAAAAGCAATTTGATTGCAAAATCATGTTTGGTCCAATTGAAAGAGAAAGAAAGATCATGACCAAATAGATGAAAAGATTTTCGAAGCTCAACACAAGAAAGAACAATTTTTCGACAAGAGCTCCAAAAACCAAGAAATCTCTCAAAAAGCTCAATATTACTCATGATCCAAATACAAGGACAATTGTTCAACATGATCATGAGAAAGCATTTTTTTTAATTCTCTAAGATGCCTTTTCTATGTTTTCTCCCCCTTTTGGCAATATAGGCACCAAGAGAACAATTTTTGCATGAAATGCAACCTAGAAGAGCTTTGAGGATTTTGCAAGTGACCACTTAGACAAAGTATGACACCAAGCTACTCAAGTTCAGATTATGTCATCCTAAGTCATACTCAATGGCATATTTCAATTTTTGCTAACTAGCTCAAAAGAAGTTATATTACTTTGGCATGATTTCAACAATAGCAACACTTAGCATAACTTCAAGACTAGAAGCAAAGCCAACCAAACGAGCAAATGGATATACTAGAGTTCAACCTAGTCAACACTTTAGGAAACTACAAGTCCATAAGAGAAGCCTCATGCTCAATCATCTCTTTAAATGCAAATTTTTAGATTAATGCTCATAAAGCGGTATGAGAGAGTTAGGCTTAGTGAAGCACATCCTCGACTAGGAGCCATCGACAAAGGCTTCCTAAGCTTCACTCTCCTCCACAAACCTTTGAGGGTTTAGAGAGTTTATCCTAGAGAAACACAACCTCGACTAGGAGCCATCGACATAGGTCTTCTAGGCATCACTCTCTTCCTCTAGTTCTTTTTGCATTTTTCGGTGTATTGACTCAAGCCATAAGCAACCATCTCAAGCAAGAAGCTTAAAAGAGTGGTTTTGGTCATACACACTTCATTCCAAGTTCATCCCAAGTGCAATGGGAAGCGATCTAAATGAATGAAGAGTGTTGAGTTCAATTTTAGCACAAAAGAGTCAATTTATATCTTCAGCACTTAGATTCATGAGCATTGTTGAGGTTTCTAGAATGAAACAATGTAGCTAACCCAAGTTGCTCTAGGGACTCTAGTAGAAACCCACTATTTCAATAAGCATGGCATAAGCATCTTGTGAAGAAGTAGCAAGTAAAAGCCAAGTTTCATCAAGTTTTCAGGAAAGCTCAATTTTTAAAATGTTGGCTAGTTTCACATGATATACCAAATTGGATATAACCTAGATTAGCAAATATCTTTATAAAAGTAGCTAGGTGCAACATATCTCAATTTTATCAATTGCATAATAGACAAAGCTCGTAAATGAAAAACAAGTCTATATGCAATGCAAGAGAATCAATTCCAAGCTCCCCCTCAACAAGTGAGTCGATTAAGCATAAAATCTGATTAAAGTTGAGTTATTAGCAATTTTAGATTCAAAAAGATGAATTGAACTCAACTGAAACCAGAAAGATAGAAATGATGAGAAGGAATCAAGAAACTGACAAATGGGTAGTCTAGGAGCATAGATAACATGAAGAGAAACACTAACACTCAGGCTCGCTCTCACCTTCCCCATATGACTTATATAGGAAAGCTACATCTCCAACTCCAACCCAGGAGCAAACACAGACCCTGTCTACCCAGGGGGCCCAACACCTGCTAGACCTAAAAGACTGTGAGTGAGCTCAACCGAGAAGAAGAGAGGAATAGCACCCTAAAGCATAAGGTGAGAGGTCCATGCCGAGGCATTCCAGAAGTCTTGGTGAAGTGGACTCAACCAAATGAAAACCAACCCAAAGATACCCAGAAAGACAAAGGAGTGCTGAATATACATATGAACATATAATACAAACCAGCTCCCCCTCAAGATATGCCATATGGGCTCATAATCCCAAGCTCTCCTCTCAGGGCAACAAACCTGGAGCTATCCAAAGGCTTGGTGAAAATATCAGCCAACTGGTGGTCACTCTCCACAAACTGGAGCACTATGTCACCCTTCTCCACATGGTCTCTAAGGAAGTGATAGCGAATGTCAATGTGCTTGGTCCGAGAGTGCTGCACTGGGTTCTTAGCAATGTGAATGGAAGACGTGTTATCACAGAAAAGTGGAACACAATCTGCTACTAACCCAAAGTCTCGCAAGGTTGATCTCATCCAGAGAACACAGCTACGAATCGCTACTGACAACATACTCGGCCTCAGCGGTGGACTGTGCAACACCGGACTGCTTCCTAGACGACCAAGAGACAAGAGAAGTGCCAATGAATTGGCAAGTGCCAGAAGTGCTCTTCCTATCTATCCTACAGCCGGCAAAGTCTGCATCGGAGAAGGCTCTTAGAGATAGGCAGGAGGAAGAAGAGTACCAGATACCATAGTCAATGGTAGCTCGAAGGTACCTGAAGATGCGCTTCACCGCCTGACGGTGAGAGACGCGGGGAGAAGCCTGAAACCGAGCACAAAGACATACAGAAAAATGTATGTCAGGTCTCGAGGCAGTGAGGTACAAAAGGGAGCCGATCATACTCTGAAACTCCTTCTGATCAACTGGCTCACCATCCTCGTCAGGCTCGAGGACAGCAGTGGTGGCCATAGGAGTCATGACTGGCTTTCCATCAGACATGTCAAAGCGCTTCATGTTGGTGATATGCCCTAGAGGCAATCATGTGAGATGATTATATCATACGTCTATGTTCATGTACTTATCAGTTCCATGAATAAATGTCACTCCTTTGTTCATTGAGTACGACTTAATTGTGAAACACATTGGTTATATGATATTATTCTAAATGATCCCTGGTCACATATCATTATGTGGGACAATAGTGATTTGACCAGCACATATATTGATTGATGGTAATGTTTCACATACCATAGATATGGAGATATCAAATCAATAATGTGGGCACATGTTAGAGAACATGGGGTTGGATAGACCAGCTCAGAGACACCTTTGAGATTGTTATCTTAAGAAGTGCCATCAGGATGTAGTCTCGAGTGGTGTACCTATATGATCCTTTGACCTGAGATTCTTATTGATTCTCAGCATGTGTAATTGTATACTTTGGGGCTATCAAACGCTTCACCATAACAGGAGAGCTATAAAGGTAGCCTACGGGTATGCCATGAAACATGACATGAGATGTAAGAGATCAAGATGGAATTTGCCCCTCCTTGATAACGGGAGAGATATCTCTGGGCCCCTCGGTGTGGATGGATAAGGAAAAGTGCATGGCCATGCCAAAGTGATTAAAGAGTTAATCACGAATTATATCCATTACATTGACGAGTGAATTTGTTGAGCTATCACAAGGGTGGCATGCTTCTTGCCTTGAGCTTGACTGATATCGTGTGGCAAAAGGATCCTATGTGAGTATATCAAGGTTCAACTGATTCGATCATTGTGTACATTCGGGAGTCAATATGTGCTGCTAGGTACCGCTATTGACTTGTGGTCTAGAAAAGGGGTTCTCTGGGACCGCGGCCGACTTGTACATGAGCCTAATGGGTCACACACTTAACGGGTTGGATCATGTGTAATGGATTGGATCCATTAGTGGGTTTATGTGGATTTGGATCCGCTAGCGTCTTAATGGATTTCTATTGTAGAAGATCCATTAGTGTGAGCCCTAGTGGGCTTCTATTACAGAAGGCCCATTAGTGCGCTCTATATAAAGGAGGCGTGGGGGCGTGTGGAGTGATAGTCTCCCCACCACAAGCCCTAGCCGCCACCGCGTCCCACTACCCCTAAAACCCTAACCGCACGCGTGGGTGCTAGCACACCAGCGCGCGGTGATCCCACCCCGGACGTGTGGATACCGTAGAGGCGTCATCGCTCTTGCGTCGGCGCTGATCGATTCAATCGGCTGCATCAACTGTGCGACTACAACGACGCTGTTGTGACGACGATCCGCGACGAGGAGGAGTTGTACCACGTCGTGTTCGACTACGTACTGTGCTTCGGAGCACGCGGGGAGGCTTCACCCACTCTACTTCTGCTGCTAACGTGCTCCAAGGGTAATGCTCCATGATCCCTGACTCGCATGTTTCCTGGGTGTTCGCGGTAGAAAAGTTTTGTTTTCGGCTAGTGTAGCACCACGTTCTCCTTCAGCCAGCTGGGTGGCCAGCGTGAACCGCTCCCCCTCCGCCAGCTGCTGCGCCGTTAGAGCCACATCCCGCGCCGCGGCTGCCTCAACGCGTTCCTCCTCCACCGACTTCCGCGCCTCCACAGCGTGCAGAGATTCTTCTGCAGCTCTGCAAACTCAAAACCATGTCAGAGACTACTACTTCCCAACTGTGATCACGAGATCAAGCAAGGGTTTGGGCGGCTCACCGCCCGCAGAGGCCTCCATCGCGTGGAGATTTTCTTCAGCCTTGGTCAGCTCCTCTTGAGCAGTGCACCGCTCAACGCGCAGCAGGTCGGCCTCCCTTCGGGCCGAGTCACGCTAGTCTCGTAGGCGGGCCGCCTCCGACCGCGCCGATTCCTCCGCGCTGACGGCGGAAGCCCTGGCACGGTCGGCTTCCTCCAGGGAGGTTCTGGAATCGGACGCCCCTTTCTCCAGGGCCTGGATCCCCAGCCTCGCTTCCTTAAGAAGCTCTGTAACTCGATCCAGCCCCTACTGGGCGTGGATCGTCTTGTCCCGCTCAACCTCTAGCGCCGCCCGGGCATCGCGTAGCAATGCCCAGAGGCGCTCGCTATCTTCCACCATTGCCCTCCCCCGGCCATGCAGCTGCTGGAGGAGCACGGACTTGTCCATCGACCGAACCTGCAGACTCTGAAAGAGCACACCTCGGTCAACCCACCGTGAGCACAACTGATAACTCCGAAGACAGGGCTGTCAACCTTACCATCCCGGTAGGGTGAATTTCCTTGGTGACGATACCCAGCACCCTGTTGGAAGATTCAAGCGCAAGGGTAAGACCCTTGCGGATCTGATCGATCTCGGCTTCGAACCGTTGTTCGCCCTCATTGAGGGCCCTCCATTCCCTGTGCTCCGCCGCGTCGTCCAGCACAAGCAGCGGCCCCTCCGCTGGATTGCTACTCGGCCAGGTGAGCACGGGCACTGGAACCGGAGCGGGTTCCGACCGCGCCAACCCGGTGGCCTGCGTCACCGAAGACTCCGCTGAGGGATCTGAGGTGGCCGCCGCCGGCTCTCGGGCCCCCTCCTGCTGCTGACTCGCGTCGGCCGGTAGCTCCCCCTGTGGCGGTGGTGGGAGCTCGCCTTTGATGCCCCCGGCCCCCGGGTTCGCCGTCGGCCCGGCCGGCGATTCCCCCAATGGCAGTGGCGGCAACGCCTCCTCGCCCTCATCCTCCGGACAAGGCGTCGGTCCGATGGGGGACGACGAGGAGTCCCTGCGCACCGGATCGCCTCGCAGCCCCGTTGTCTCTGTTGCTGACCCGGGGAACGCAAGCACCTCCCTGTTGCCAGCCGGTCCTCCGGTCTTCTCGCCCCGTAAGTCCTTGACCACAGCCTCCGTCGGCCACGCCGACGGCAGCAGTCTTGAAGTGCTTTGGACCTCGAAGGCTGATCGGCCTCACCGCCCGCGCCGCGAAACGCCCCGTGTAGCCCCTGCACGTAACTGTCAATCATAGGCTGCACAAATTAACTCGAAGGGAGAACGATCAGGGGCGGAATAGACACCAACCGTGACGTACGGACGCGCGGCCGATGCGCCCTATTCAACGGTCCCCCGCGTGGGGGCATATCAGCCCTCCACCTCCTTAGGGTCGCGCCCACCGGCGGTGCTCCTCCTGGGGCCCTGGCCTGCGCACCTGCTCGGACCGCCACCCGACGGCAGCATGGGCCCGAGCGGGAGGCCCGGATCACCTTCGCCACCCTCACTACCCTCACTTGAGGTAGACTCCAGACTGCTCCATTCAATAGAGGTAGTGTCGGAGACCTCCTCGCCGCTCGCGGTTCTGGCCGCGCGCTCTTGCTTTTTCGTCGCCACCCTCTTTTTCCTCTTCGCCTCCCTCCGCTCCTGGCGAGCGGAGTCCTGTCACTTGGAGACGACGCAGGCCACAGCCCTCAACTCCTTCTCCCCCGGCAGTAAGGCTCGAGAGGTCATCCCGCCGAGCCCCTACAAGAGCACACTCAGACAAGTATCGAAAGGCCGAGGGAAGGGAATGGGGGGAGAAGAGGCCGCCCAACTTACCAAATTGGGCGGATTGCGCGCCGAGAATGGGGCGAGGACACCGCCCGCCGCCTCGGTGGTGCCCACGCCAACGACGGTGGAAACCCGAGCCATGAACTCCGACGCCGGAAGCTCCGCAGCCAGTACCCTCATGGGATCGGATGCCCCGTCATATCGAAACATGGGGTGCACCCGATCCATGAGAGGTTGAACACGCATCCCCATAAATGCGCGCACAACAATGTTCCGGTCAAGCCCCGCTCCTTTAAATTCTTGATCCGTTCGACAACCATTGCCAGTTTCTTTTTCTCCTTCCCGTCGGGACCCCAGCTCCACTGGGGACCTGCTTCAGGGAGCCTGCCCAAAAAAGACGGGGCGCTCCCACCCAGGTTCTGGATGTAGAACCACTCAGGATGCCATCCCCGGTTCGACGATGGCAGCTTCACATCGATGTAATCTGCCTTGCGGCCGCCCCGCAGCTGAAAGGCAACACCGCCAACGGGAGCGATAGCGTCCGTGGGCTTGTCCTTCTGCAGCCGCACCTGGAAGAAGTGCCTCCAGAGCCCCCAGTGGGGGTCGATCCCAAGGTAGGCCTCATATAGCGTAATGAAGACCGCGATGTGAAGCACACCGTTGGGGTTGAGGTGGTGCACCTCCGCCCCGTAGAAGTGCAGTATCCCGCGGATGAACGGATGAAGAGGAAGCCCGGAGCCCCGCTCGAAAAAAGAGGCGTGCGCCACGATCTCGTCGCTTCCCGGTGAGGGGACGGCGGCCCCTGCCGGCACCCTCCACCGCGAGTCACCACGCGCAGGGAGGAAGCCCTTCTTCTCCAACCCAAGCACGCGACCGGGCTGGATGGAGCACGCCGGCCACAACATCTCCCAAAAGCTAAGTGGCGGGGTGACGAGAATTTGCCGAATCTGCTCCCCTCTGTCTTCCGCGCTTCCTTTTTTGATAGGAACACTCAGAAAGACAAGGAAAGCAAGAGCGAGTACCTGCCCCGATTGCTCGCTGTCGGGACCCGAATTTGCAAACTCGGACCCTCTGTGTATTCAGCACTAGTCCAGGATCACGCTAGTACACACAGTCTCAACATCGGTAAATACCACAATCATACTCAACGAAATAGTAAAGTACTTCATTGAAAAGGAAATATAACGGTTGCTCGACCTTATGGTCAAGTTACAAAAGTACGCCTCGCAGGGCGGAAACTTATTAAGGCAAAAGTAGCAGCGGAATATAAAGAAATACGTGGTGCCAACCAATATGCCACAGGCAACTGACTGGGCTCGCCCCTAGTTCGACGGCTCCTCATGAAGGTCTTCCTCCAAAGCTGGTGTAGACTCCTCCTCGGCTGATGTTGTATTGGAGGCAAGGGTGAGTACTTTGGTACTCAGCAAGTCATGCACAGAATGCAAACTAATATACTACATGCATGGCTTAGTACAAGGGATAGGCTAACAGGTATATTTGCAGTAAACAGCATGTAACAAGTAGCATAAATAGATTCGAAAGCGGTAAAAACAAGTTATAATATCAATAACTTTTCCAGGAGTTAAGTAAACATCTTTCCCATTCCTAATCCACATTTCCATCAACATCATTCTTAAACCAAACCATTTTCCAAGGTCCAAGTTGTTTTCATGAAAATCTAACCCTTGACTGTAATCCCCGAGCAGTGTCCAATACCGCAGACTCGGCTATTCGAATAGATTTTACACTCTACAGAGGTTATGCACTTTATCCACACGATACAGCCAAACACCACCAAGGCGAAAGTCCGTAACAAAGTCTTTCGGAAGCTTCTAACAACACAGGTGGTCCTCTCCGGTTGTGCTCTACACCATCCCTTCCCTTAGCAAAGGCGAAGTATGGGACCAACACACCGTTAGATGGGTATCTGGCCGCAGCCCCGATACGCTCCCCCGTACAATCACACAAACGGTGTAATTGACACCCTGAGGCCCCACAAGCGCGTTATTAGCGACTTAATCAACTAGGTCCGTCCCATTCCGGACATGTGGTTGCACGTATGACTCAGATCAAAGGCTTGCAAGGTTAAGTCCTTAGGGTGACCAGGGCAAGACTACCCGAAGAACCAAATCGACATTCCCGGTGCCACACCTGACCCACCCGATCATTCTTGCCACATGCCCCGGTCAAATCTATTTATCAAACCCAGTTGTTTACCATGCACCACGTGCCATCAACAACAGCGTCAACAACACATGACACTTTCTCCAAAACACATTCCATATCTCATTAAGTCAATATTAACATGTGATTGTTCAAAACACTGTTGACCACGTGGCAAGGCTAAGCATAGACTACAACGGTCTAATTACCCATGTTGGCAATTTAATAATGTCCAACTAATTAATCCACAACTAGGTTGACAAGGGGTCATGGCACATATTTAACTAATCAAGGTGTCATACAACAAATTGGCATTTAACTAATTCCCCAGAATTAAATAAAGCATTTTCTAATTTAAGGTAGCATGCAATAATTTAAAACAAGATAATTTCAAAAATGGGATCAACATGATCAAAGCATAACTTGCCTTCAAAGAGTACTGGTTCTTGGTCCTGGGTTGGCTCCTGGGTCAACACTTCTCCCTCGAAGCCTTCGGGCACTTCCACGTCTACTCGTAAAGCGTGCAAATAGCAAATAGTAATCAAACAGTAGACAAAAAGTGTCCAAACATCCAAATAAAGTCCATAAACAGAGAGAACATAATTTTATAAATTTTTAGGAATTGGAATCGTCGAAATCGGAGTTAAAATGCAAAAGTTATCGCAATTCGAAGTTTAAATAATCAATTAAATAATTTTGCAGAGAAAAACTTTGGTCCAAAAATTAAATAAAATTAATCATTGTGAAGATCTCATTTTTATGAATTTTTAGAAATTTGAACCACTCAATTTGGAGTTGAAATGCAAAAGTTATGAATTTTCAAAGTTTGAATTGGATTTAAAATCATTAAACCGAATTAATAAATCATTTTCTTTTTCGGAAAAACATTTATTGCGTCAGCATGGACACGTGTTGGCTTCTGATTGGTCCACGTCAGCCCTGCTGACGTCAGCACCGGCCGAACCCCCGTGATGACGTCACGCTGACGTCAGCATGACACGTGGCACCAATCGTCTTTGCCGCGTGTCCGGTCCATGGGTAGGTCCACGGGCGACGCAGGTCTCTGATGCGCCCCGGCGCGACGGTGTGCGATCGGCCCGACATCACGGGCCCGCATGTCAGTGGCTCGGTTTCACGCCCGACAATGCGGTGACACGTGGGCCCCTCGACACGCAGCGGGCCCGGCGTGTCGGACACGCTCTTCTACAGCAGCGTCTGACGGCCGCGGTTTAGGGCACACGTGGCGCGATCCCGGCCGTTGGTTTGAAAAACAACGGCGCGGTTTAGATCTAGGGTTTACGCGTTGAAACAACGCGGTCGATCTGAGCCGTACGATCTAGATCGGACGGTCCAGATCTGCTAGGGTTACGGTGCACGCGTATTACGCGGCTCACTCTAAGCCGTTGGATCTAGATCCAACGGTTGAAATCTATACTAGGTTAATACGGTTATCCGCACGTGACGATCGTGGGCCGTTGGATCTCGATCCAACGGTCGAATCGGATCTAGGTTTCTAGTTTGCGGAAGCGAGGACTCACCGTAGCCGTCCGATCGAGATCCAAGCCAGTTCGCTGGCTTCGGGCGGCGATGGTACGCGGCGCCAGGGCGGGGAGACGAGCAGACGACCACCCAAAGCAACGCCGGGGCTCTCGCCGAAGTGCGTGGTACGCACGGGTGCGTCTCGACGCGAGTTCTGAATTCGGGCTCGCCGCGCGAAGGCGACGACGGCGGCGCGCGAGGCAAAATCGTAGGCGAAGCAAGAAGCAACTACGGCGAGCGATTGCGGCTAAACGGCGGCGCTCCGCTGGCGCGTTGAGAAAGTGCAGTGCGCGGAAGAGAGCTTCACGGCGGTGGCGGCGGCGCTTTAAATAGGGCCCTCGGCTTCCGTGAAACTCGTGGAAACCGAGGCCCACTCCGTTGCGGCGGCGGAGTCCGGCGAGGACTCGGAGAGGTGACGTGGACGCACGTGGGCCGTCCACGTGGCGCGATCAACGGCCGAGATGGATCGGGCGCAACGCGTGCGATGCGCGGTTCGATCCTGACCGTTGGATCTTGATCCAACGGTTCGGATTGATCCCGGTTTTAGGGTTCAGTGCGATTCGCACGTGGGCTACGTGGCTCATCGTGGGCCGTTGGATCTTGATCCGACGGTCACGTGAGTTGGACTCGGGTCCAGTTCGGCGAGCTGGCTGGCTCGGTCGGACTCGGGCTCGTGAGTGGCGTGTACGATCGTGGCGTTGGATCTCGATCCAGTCCGCGCGATTAGGTTCGAGCGAGCGGGTTAATTTGGACCGCAGGTATGATCGGGTTAATTCGGACTCGAACCGAGTCCGACTCGAGCTCGATCGAATTGAACAAGATAAACCGATTCGCATTTTCCAGCGATTTAAATATTCAAATAATTCGTAGAAAATTCAATTAAATCCAGAAAAATAGCAAAATACTCAGAAAAATTCCAGAAAAAGTATGGAAAATATTTTGGAACATTTTGGACTCAAATAAAATATTTCCAACAAAATTTTATTTGAAAATTTAATTTCTTTAATTATTTCAATATGGAATAAATTCAAATTAATTCCAAATAAATCCAAATAAATTCCAAAAATTCACAAAAATTCTAAAATCCAACTTTATTCAGGAAAACAAAATTTTGGGGTGTTACACCCGCCTCACCAAATTTATAGGCACCAACAGTTGAGGGCCAAGCGCACGTGGGCTCGACAGGCGTCGAACCCAGCAACGCTGCGGCCCGCCTCACAGACTGACAACCCACTGCCAAGCCATCGGTGAGTCCTAGTCGTTCCCAACTCCCCAATACGGATTTACTTCCGACAGGACAGCACTGGGCAGAAGCACCGCATCGAGCAGCACGCCCTACAGCCTCGAGGTGTCCACCGGAGGGAATGAGCTGACCACCGCGAACGAGTTTTAAAAAGTCCCACTGGGCCGCTGAGGCCTCGAGGCGGCAGAAGTTCCGATGGCCTGCGCCTGAGGCCCAGTTCAACGCTGTGGAATGTGGAAGCCCGATCCGCCGATCGGATCTAGCGCCGCTCCAGCGGAAACCTGAGCAAGGGGTGAGAATAGGGCGAGCCCCCAGCAGTCCTCGAGTTGGGTCGACGGACGACCCAATCGCCTTAACTCGCGTCCGAGACCATACTTCACACTCTCCCGCGGAAACCATCGATGGGTGGCAGTCGGCTGTGCTCTGGGTCGGCGAACGACCCAGGGTCCGAAACGGGATTGAGTAAAGAAAGGTTTCTTATGAGACGCCCTCAGTAGGGCCGGACACCCGCGCCGGGACCGTCTGCTAGGAGAACCCCCCGGGAGGGAATTCCATGTCTCACTCAGATCACCCGTTATTAGCTCCACGAGCACGGTGTTCAAGCCGACCCGGCAAGCACGCGATCGCTCATCCCCTCCAGGTCCCACACCTGCGGATGGGGCATACTAATGGGACAGACAGCGGCCTCTCCTCCCGCGAATTGACCCTACCGTAAGGAGGAAGCGGGACGAACACCCTACGTCTAGCTACGACGTAAAACGAGCACTCAGACACCGGAACCTTGCGAGGCATCTGGGCGTCCGCGCCGACTAAGGCAACGTCCAGCTACGACGTAAAATGAGCACTCGGACACTGGAACCTTGCGAGGCATCTGGGCATCCACACCGACTAAGGCAATGTCCAGCTACAACGTAAAATGAGCACTCGGACACCGGAGCCTTGCGAGGCATCTGGGCGTCCGCGCCGACTAAGGCAACGTCCAGCTACGACGTAAAATGAGCACTCGGACACCAGAACCCTACGAGGCATCTGGGCGTCTTCGCCGACTAAGGCAACATCCAGCTACGACGTAAAACGAGCACTCAGACACCGGAGCCTTGCGAGGCATTTGGGCGTCCGCGCCGACTAAGGCAACGTCCAGCTACAACGTAAAACAAGCACTCGGACACCAGAACCTTGCGAGGCATCTGGGCGTCCGCGCCGACTAAGGCCGCGCCCAGCTACACCGAACGAGCACTGAGGGCACCAGATTCTTGCGACAGGCGCCTGGGCGCTCGCTCCGACCAAAGCCACACCATGTTGCGGTGAAAAACTACTGCCCAGACCAGTCGGAAGGCCAGTCCTCCAGCAACCAAGGCCCTGCACGTCAGCTCGCGCGTCAGCTTGTGCCCCAGCCTACGCATCGGCCAACGCTTCAGCCTACGTCTACGCAGCTCTAACACTGCCTCGGGGCAACGATTGCCCGCCAGACATTCGCCGCGAGTTAAAAAGCGCAAAGAATAAAAGCTCAAGCAAGGAATTCCACCTCCCCCGCGATGTCGGATACCACGAGAGTATTGTTCACAGCCAACCATAAAAAAGGAAGTTATAAAATTGAAGACGGCGGCCACAGGGCTCTTCACAGAGCGGCGTCCCCCTCTGATCTGGAGGAGTCGTCCGCCGGGTCCTCCTCGCGCAGACGCCCCGCTAGGCCCTCCAACGCCTCCGCCGCTCGCGTGAAGTGGAAGGCGTACTGCGCTTCAATAGCCTCCAAAGGGTCCCCTAGCCTCACGCCTAGCGGCAGCAGGCTCCTGGCTATGTTCTCGTACGCCGGACGGAGCACGGCAACGAGCCCGTTGCTCGCCATGACCAGCTCCTCCTGGACGCCTTGAGCCCGAGCCCGCAGGGACGCCGCCTCCGCCTCTTGGGCGGTGCCATCAGCGCTGCGTCAGCGGCGTTAGCCGGTTTCCACTCGGCAGGCGCCACCGAAGCCGGGCCTGGCCTCACCGGAGGGTACTGTGAGGTTTGGCGGCAGTAGCGCTGGGGGCCGACTCCGCGCCCCAAAGACGGCGGTGCAAGGGTGCGACGAGCCGCGGTCCCGAACCCAGGCCGGGGACACTAAAAGAGAAAAGAAGCAAACAACCATCAGTAGAAAGAAAAGCCCGGTCCGACCAAGAGACGAACGTGATGAGAACTCACGTAGCAACGGCTAAGGAGGAAGAGCCATCGCCAGTGCGAGGCTTTTTCGAGGCCGAGATCCTGAGGTCACCGAGCACCGGACGCCTACCAGCCCCACCATTGCCACCCGCATCGCCGCCCCCGCTCGCCATCGTTGCTCTGAGGAAGGAAGGTGGCGGGAAGAGTAGGGGGCAGGAAAAAAGGAGAGCGCACGAAGAGCAAATGGGGGAGGTCGTTCCCGTCTTCCCTGTTTTATAGGCGCGCGCGGTGAAACGGAACGACACAGCCCATGCAGCTGCCTCGTCTAACGAGGGGGCACGCCTTTCTGTCTCCGCCGTTACATAATGAATTGGCAACACAACAATAGAATACGAGGGGACGCTGCCTTGGAAAGAGCACGCCTAAACCGCTCGGCCTCTCCCACCAAGCCGGCCCATGCTACAACCGCCCAGCAAAGGGCCCGATGGGCTGGCCCATCCCCAAGACAAGTGCAAGGACACCCGAAGCTTCACCAAAGCAAAGTCCACGCTTCTCCATCGACCAGAGTAACCCCCCAACTAGCTCTCCGACCCGCTTGGGGGCTCGGGGGCTACACCCACCGGGTGAGCTCGCACGCACCCTGACGAGAAGACCGGCTGAGCGCGCTTCGCACGCACTCAGTCAGGCCTACATTGACCAGGGTAACCCACCGACCGGCTCTCCGACCTGCTCGGGGGCTACACCCACCGGGTGCGCTCGCGTGCACCCGGACGGACCGGCGGACGGCTTCCAATCGCTCGGTCGAAAAAAGCAAATGCCCGACCACCTCTGGTGAAGCTCGCTCGGGGGCTCAGGGACTACTGACGAATACAGATACCATGGGTATCTCCAGCAGCCCGGAACAACGAACAGGCTGCCTTTAAAGGCCCAGTTCCGAACAAGGGCCCGTAGGCCGCAAAGGGACTCCCTCCCCGGCCGAACTCGGACACCGATGTGCTTCGACCTCCAGGGGGTCGGAGTGCCCGGCTCGTCCCAACCCCCTGGGTCAGGACGTCCAGCGACTCCTTCGGAGTATTTGGACACCTGCCCCGTTGACATGACGTCCTGAGGCGTCCACAGCGGGGTAGGTGGCCCCTTCCCAAGGTGTCAGGGGGGCCGCCGAAGAAGTCAAGCACCGGTCCCATCATCCTGACACACAGCTGACACACAACAGGAGAGAATGCCCCTTCCCGAGGTCGCGCTGAAGTCAAGCACCATTAAATACTGGCGCCTGCCAAGCGTTCGGGGCAATGCGTCACTTCTCCAGCACTGACCGCAAGCCCCCGCAATGAGTCTACCGACCTGGCGTGGGGATGGACAAAGGCTGGTCGGACGACAAGACAATAGAACGGGCTCCTAGACGTAGGAAACCCCTTTCTTTTTTCCTTCCAAACTCCCATGTAACCTGTCACTTCCGTCTATATAAGGAAAGGCAGGACCCGGGGAGTAGGGGGATGAAAAAAAGGATCGAAAGAGATAGCCAGAACTTAGCTGGTACCAAGAAATAGACAGCCGAAACGGGACCCTCCTTCCTCCGAAAGGAAGCAACCCCTTGTAACCGCCCAAATGCAATATACACCGTCTCACGAACTGGAGTAGGGACATTCAGCTCGAACCAGTATACGTCTTGGACTCCCTGAGTCAGGCCATTCGAGGAGAGATAGCGCGTGACCCCTTAGATCTAAAATCGTATTGCCAGTGACCGAAACGCTGACACAACCCTTCACGCAAGAAGGGGACAGGGTTGATCCTCTAATCAACTAAGTAAGCTCGGCAGGGGCCTGCTCCCCAATCGTCGACAATAATAATAATAATAATAATAATAATAATAATAATAAGGAAGCTAGTTATGTATGTATGTATGTATACGTACGTAGCAGTAAATGCTAGCTAGCTGCTGATAGCATGGAATAGTAGTCCTGCTCCTCTGCCCTGCTGGCCCTGTTGGTTGTTTGCATGGTTGATGTGCAAATTAAAATCAGTGACTATCCAAAGTGACTATATATTAGGTTTATCGTAAAAAAATATTTTTATAATGTTGTAGTCTTATCACTATAGCTTAATGTCGTTTAAGCGTCAAAGTGTCGTCTTAGAGGTTATAAAAAAACAATAAGTACCAGTGCATGCATGTTTAATTATCGATTTATGCTAGCTTACAAGCGTGTGTTTATGCCGGATGCATGGATGGATTAATATATATATAAAATAAGTACCGGTACTCGTATGGCCCACACTGCCACCGAGTCATTGAGCGTGAAGCTCGGGTACTCGTATGGCAGGTTGGTCCGGAGGCGGAAATAGAGACATCCGGCCGGAGAAGCCTGGCTGGTGCGGAACAAGGAGTAGAAATGGAAAAAGAGGCTGGCCGTGGGCAAGACACCCACGTACCCCTCGCAGAGATGGGCGAAGATGGAAAGGACGAGTATGGAGTTAGGGTTGAGATTGGTGACCTCGCATTCGCAGTAGGCGAGCACCGACTCGACAAACTCGCTCTCGAGCGTTCGAAGCCCGTTGATGGAGTAGAGTTCGCAGGAGACAATCTCTCCCTCCTGCGGCTGTGGCTCCTGCTCGTCACCTGGGGCTCTCCACGACCCCGCGTCAAGGTACTTGAACTTCTGGAGCAGCTCGAGCTTTTGCCGATTGAGCTTGCTCACACCGAACTTGGCCATTGGAGTAAGGAAGGGAAGGATCGGAGGGCAAAGGCTGGGATGAGAAGTTGCGAATTTCGGATAGAGGAACGAAGGGGGTCCTGGCGGTTGCTTAAATACCCGATCTTGGGGGGATAGCGAAAAGATTTCCCGCTGTTGCATTCGAGAAGCCCTAAGGCCGCATGGGCAGTTGGGGAGTTCACCATTCTTGGCCTGACACGTGGATGCACAGTATCTAAAACTGTCCCGTTATGGATCGATTCCCAAGAAAACGGCTCGTACTATCGCTGCCAGGCTTCTCCAAGAAGGAATCGTAGCAACCGCTCACATTCTCTTACCCGAGCACACCATGGTCGCCGGGACGAGTGAGTTGCTAGTCCTCGGTGGTGTCGTGCTCGGATGCTACGACAGTGGTTCGCCGTAAGATTTCCAATCCCTCCATGTGGGTCAGTAGGCTCAAGGGGAAGGCCCCTTCGAGCGATTCCCTACTTGAGCCTCGGGGGCTAGCTGTCGGGGATTGGGTAATTCTTGTAACTACCATAATGCCACGGCAGTCGGGCTCACCCCGACCTCGCGTACCTCGAACAGTCGTTCCCGAGGATGGCCCAAGAAAGGTCAAGCGTCGTTGCTCGACTTGCTCGTTCGGTGCAAGCTTCTTGCCCGTTTGGTACGAGCTCATTGCCCGGCTAGTGCCCGAGCGCGTAGCTCGGATGTGTTTGCTCGGGTTGGGGCCAAATTAGCTTGGCCCTTGATCGTGCTCGGGTTGCGTGGTCGTACGGTTGAAGCTAACGGTTGCAACCAGAATGGCGATAATCGCACCACCCCGAAGGGCTATTGCACCCATGACCCGGACGTGATGTGAATATAGGATTCGGTTATGGCCACGATCAGATGCTCGTGGTTCGGGCTGTAACTAACTCGACGCCTTTGTAAATTATAAATACCTCCTAGACTTTGGAAAGGGAGATACGCTTTTCCTTGGGTAAACAATACATAAGCAATACACATCACGCCGGAGTAGGGTTTTTATCTCCTTGGTGAGAGGCCCGAACCAGGATAAATCCCTGTGTTGTTCTTTGAGTGTGCTTAATTCGGTAAGACCGAGCATCCTTCGGAAGCAACCCTTCATGCAAGAAGGGGACAAGGTTGATCCCCCAATCAACTACGTAATCTCGGTGGGGGCCTGCTCCCCAATCGTCGACAGCTGACGCCGTCTGTGGGGACCGACAGATCCTTTCATGAAGGATCCCTGAAGATGCCAAACTCTCAAGACCAGCAGGATCTATGCACCTTCAGCAACATGGGGGATGAAGATCTGTATTACATTAGTGGTAATGTCCCTGGCGTCACTGACCCTAAAGGTCATACCGAGCCCGGGAGCTTTTCCCCGGTGGCTACCGCGCAAGAGCAGTTCCATCGCTCTCAGCGCGACGCCCTCTCGGATGACAAATATGATGGGCTCTATGATGGTTTGGATATCCCATATCGTCTTAAGCACGATCAAGAGAAAGTGTCATGGGGGGACACTATGATGTCACCCTTGCAATCCTCGCAATCCTGCAATGTCAATATGGCAGGAGGAGACGGGGATCCCGAGGGTGAACCCTCGGGCGATGCTCGCCTCCAACGCTACGAAGCGGCCAAGAACCACCTGGAAGCGTCCTTGAACCAGACATTCACGAGCATACGCCGATAGGTCCATGGTAGCCCGGGCGTGAGGACTAGAGCCAATGGTCGTGAGAGTTCCTGCGAGTACGGGACCCCGGAACTCATGCGCCATCGTCCCAGCTCGTCGCCTTCCACTCTCCCGAGCGGGGAGCGTCTTCGAGCTTTAGCCACGATCGTGCATAATCTTAGAGAATTTCCTAAGCAGGTGGATTTGGAAGCCATGGGAGCCGTTGTGGCAGATGATCTCGAAAAGATTGTCGCCGACATGAAGGCGACAGAAGCATACCACGAAAAGAAAACCCTAAGTGCTTCCCGGGAACATGACCGCCACGCCCTCGTCCGCTCCCACTTTGGCGACTCTCGTAGCCATCCCTGGGATGACCGGCGGGAATGCGATCGATACCATGAGGACGCTCGGAGCAATTCCCGAACGGTCCCACGAGGCCACGGGGATGCTCGGCGCAATCAGAGCCGAACTAAATACTCTTCTTCAGGCCACTCCCCCTCCCACCGACCTCGAGAAGTTTTCTCTCGCCTAGGTCCGCGGATCGGGGAGTCAAGCAGTGACGACCTTTACGACCGCCACGACCGGGGCAAGCGCCACGATAACCCCGTCTTCGGATGTCTGGCGTTCGCAGTGCCCCTTCGGCGAGTGGCATGGCCGAGCAAATTCAAACCCAACCACATTGAAAGGTTCAATGGGACTCAGAACCCCGACAAGTTCCTTTCAATCAACACCACCGTCCTAGTCACAGGCGGGAATGAAGGAGTCATGGCCAACTTCCTGCCTATGGTACTGGACGGTCCGGCTCGGACATGGCTCTTCAACCAGAAAGAGGGGTCCATCTAGTCTTGGGGATAGCTGAGCAACACCCTCTGGACGAATTTCTAAAGTTGCTACGTCCGCCTGGGCAAGGAGCGCGACCTCAAACGCCTGATCCAGACGAAAGGCGAAACCCTACGCCAGTTCGTCCAGCGATTGATGCAAGTATGGAAGACCATCCCGAGCATTTTGGATGAAGCAGTGGTTCGAGCATTTAAGTTCGGAGTCCGAGACGTTCGTTTCACACAGGATTTCAAAATCCATCCAGGCATTATGGCCAACGAACTTTTTCGTATGGCCGACCGGTATGCCAACGCCGATGAGGCAGTCCAGTGGAAGAAGATACTGGACGAGGGCAAGCTCCCGCCTCAGCCCAGCTTGGAAGGCTCCACAAGTAGGAAGAGCGTGAGCTCGGTCGAAAAGAAGATCAAGAAGAAGAAGAAGAAACCCTCTGCCCCAAACATGGTCGCGGCCGTCGAGCAGCGTCAGCAACTGACCTCGCAGACACAGACGCGTAAAGGTTTGGGCGTGAGGGGGAAGGGTTGACCGGCTCAACATCACAAGAACCAAGGTCGAGACGACCAGGATCGTGGCGACCAACACGGTCGGCCGAGCAACCACTTTTGCCCGCTCCATCAGGCACACGGGCACGACCTTCACAATTGCCAGACATAGACTTTCCGTCTGGAGCAGTTCTACAATGGCAAGGGTCCTATGCTCACGCTTCTGGAACAAGGCGAAGATGGCAAGGGCAAGTAGCTCGCCGACGAGGATGAGGACATGGATTATCAGGAGCCCAAAAATCACATTTCTGTGATATTCAGGGGCTCCTCTGCTTACAGGTCCCGTCGTGAGCTAAAGGAGGCAGCACGAGAAGTGCATCATGTTACTCAGGGCAAGCCTCCCGTCCAGCAGCTCAAGTGGTCCGAGCTGCCTCTCACATTTTCGAAGGATGACTGTCCCATGGGGATGACCAAACCCCAGAGGCTCCCGATGGTCGTGAGCCCCACGATCAGCAACACTGTGGTGGGTCGGGTGCTCGTCGACTGTGGGAGCTCGTTGGATCTCATATCCGCCAGGGTCCTGGACGAGATGCAAATCCCTAGGTCTAAGATCAAGAGCATTGTGGTCCCGTTTATGGGATAGTTCCGGGTACCTCGATCAAGACGCTCGGCCAGATCGTTTTGCCCGTAACATTCGGTAGCCCGAGTAACTTCTGGACGGAATTGATCACGATTGAAGTGGTCGATTTCGAGTCGGCCTACAACGCCATTCTTGGCTGACCGATGCTCGCTAAGTTCATGTCCGCTACACACCACGGGTACCAGTGCTTGAAGGTACCTGGACCCGCGGGCGTGATATCGGTGAAGGGAAACCAGAAAGCGGCCTTGAACTGCGATGAAAGGGGACTGGACATGGTCGAGCAACTACCTCAGCGCAAGCCCGAGCAAGAGCCAAAGAATTCCCGGCCAAAGACTACGCTCCAACCTGGAGGAGAGACCAAAACGGTTCCACTGCGCGACACAGTACCAACAAAGGTCGTGCACCTAGGGTCTTCCCGGGACCCCTAATAGGAACTTGAGCTCGTGACCTTCCTCCGGAAGAACGCGGATGTGTTCGCTTGGGAACCGTTTGACATGCCCATAGTCCCAAGGGAGGTCATCGAGAACATGCTAGTGGTTCGGCCTGATAAAAGGCATGTGCGGCAGAAGCTCAGGCACTTTTCTATGGAAAAACAGGCCATTATCCGGGAAGAACTGAACAAGCTCATCAAGGCCGGCTATATACGGGAAGTCGACCACTCCGAATGACTGGCCAATCCGGTCATCAGGAAGAAAAAGGGGGGAAATGGCGCATGTGCGTCGACCATACGGGTCTAAACGCCGCATGCCCCAAAGATAATTTCCTGCTACCTTGCATAGACCAGTTGGTCGACGGGACAACGGAGTCCCATGTGATGAGCTTTTTGGACGCCTATTCGGGCAACCATCGGTATATCGCCTGAAGATGAAGAGAAAACCTCCTTCATCATGCCGTTTGGTACCTCCTGCTACACAACCATGTCTTTCAGTCTTTAGGAACGCCGGAGCAACTTTCCAGCGCCTTATGCAGAAGACCTCGGACCAAATAGGCCGAAACTTGGAGGTCTACATAGACGACATAGTAGTCAAGAGCAAGCTTGCCTCGGGTCATGTTTTAGACATAGAGGAGACCTTCTGTAACCTCAATAAACATTGAATAAAACTCAATCTGAAGAAATGTGTGTTCGGTGTAAGGGCGGGAAAGGTGCTCGGCTACATGATTGGCCCACAAGGCATCGGGGCGAACCCGGAAAAGATCGAAGCCATCAAGAGCATGCGACCACCCACTTGTGTGCGGGAGGTCCAGTCTCTAACCGGAAGGATGGCGGCCCTTAGCCGTTTTATTTCCTAACTAGGTGAGCGTGGGTTACCTTTCTTCAAGGCGCTCCGCAAGCATGATGGGTTCGTTTGGACGGAGGAAGCGAACAAGTCCTTCGAAGAGCTGAAGCAGTATCTGTCAAAACCTCCGATCCTAACCACACCAAGACCGGGTGAAGTCCTGTTACTATACCTAGCCGCGACCCCCCAAGCAGTAAGTGTTGTGTTAACGGTGGAGAGGGACGGAGTGCACCAACTGATCTATTACATTAGTGAGGTCTTGCACGGACCAAAAGAATGTTACTCGGAGGTCCAAAAACACCTGTATTCACTACTCTTAGCCTCCAAGAAGTTGCGGCACTACTTTTAGGCCCACAGAATTCAGGTTCCAACCAACTTTCCGCTAAGGGAGATCCTAGGAAACCAAGATGCTAGTGGCCGAATAGCAAAGTGGGCCATGGAACTCGTCGAGTTCGAGATCAAATTCTCGGCTCGCACCGCGATCAAGTCTCAGGTCCTGGCGGACTTCCTGGCAGAGTGGATGAACCCCGCTCCACCTGAGATGGATCTCGACCAACCTGGGCATGGTCGCTGGATCATGTACTTCGACGGGTCCTAAGCTTACGAACGCTCGGGGGCTGGAGTAGTCCTGGTATCTCCATAAGGAGAATAGCTCCAGTATGCCCTCCAGCTATATTTTACTATGACAAATAACACGGTAGAATACGAAGGCCTGTTGGCCAGGCTACGGGCATGCAAAACGCTCGGAGTCCAATAGCTCACCGTCAAGGGTGATTCGCAGTTGAATCAATCAGGTTAACAAGGAGTATCAATGTTCCGATGACTCAATGGTGCTTTACCTGGCTGAAGTTAGGAAGATGAAGAAGTACTTCAAGAATTTCAAGGTACTCTACATCCCCAAGAAGGAGAATTCCCTGGCCGACCATCTCTCGAAGGTCGGTTCCGCTCAACTCCCTACCCTTGCAGGGGTGCTCCTCGAGCACGTAAACAAGCCCTCCATTTCCTCTGTGGAGGAGGCATCTGAGGCACATGGTAACGTCTCCATCCTCGAGCATGGTGCGAGTTGGATGACGCCATTCGTCCAATATCTCGCACATGGGACACTGCCTGAGGAAGAAGCCGAGTGCTCCCGGCTTATAAGACGATCCTCGCCGTACAAGCTGGTCGAGGGCATCCTATACCGCAAAGGAGCACTTGGAGTCCTCTCCAGGTGCATCACTCAGGAAGAAGGCAAATACCTTCTCAAGGACATCCATCAAGGAATGTGCGGAGCTCACTCGTCTCTCAGAACATTAGTGAGTAAGGCCTTCCGATTGGGTTACTACTGGCCGACCGCCCTTGCCGATGCCCACTCGATAGTAACCTCCTGCCGATCGAGCATGTCAGTTTCATGCCCGCAAGGTCCACCAGCCGGCATACGCGCTCCAAACCATCCCCTTGACATGGCCATTTTCGATCTGGGAGGTCGACATACTCAGACCTTTTCCCCGAGGCTGGAACGGTTGCAAATACTTGCTCGTGGCAATCGACACCTTCACCAAATAGATCGAGGCGGCGCCTGTGTCGACCATCTTGGCCCAAGCGGCTAAGAGGTTCTTTCGCAATAACGTGGTGACACATTTTGGTGTACCAAATTGCCTCATCACCGACAACGGCACACAATTCACAAGCGAGCTATTTCAAGCTTATTGCAAGGACATCGACACCAAGATATGCTTCGCGTCTGTGGCTCACCCACAGGGTAACGGAGCGGCTGAGCGGTCAAACGGGCAAATCATCCAAGTAATCAAGAAAAGGGTTTTCGAAAACCTCGATCAGCAAAAGCAGGCTTGGGTGGACGAGCTCCCTTCCGTCCTATGGTCGTTTCTCACCACGACGAGTCAAGCTACGGGGGAAACTCTCTTTTAGCTCGTCTATGGTGTAGAGGCCATCCTGCCCGCTAAAATCATGCTGGGATCCCCAAGGGTGCACCTGGTCGATGACGTCGACCAGGAAGGCGAGCGCCTCCTCGACCTCGACCTCGCAGAAGCAACACGTGAACGGGCTTTGCTCCGATCCACGGTTTACCTGCAGGCCTTGCGCAGGCACGCAGCTAAATCGATTCGACTAAGGACCTTAAAAGTCGGCGATATCGTCCTACGTCGAATTCAAGATCTGTCAAAAGCCAACAAGTTAACCCCTAGGTGGGAAGGTCCTTACATGGTCGTTTCAACAGCACGCCCAGGGGCTGTCCGCCTTGCGATGGAAGATGGTCCAGATCTCGCCAGCACTTGGAACATCGACCAACTGCGTAAGTTCTTTGTCTAGTTTTCATTCGCGCACCTTTTTACTCCCACAACTTTCAAAGCTCTTTCTTTCAATAAAATCCGGTTCCCTCGCCCACCCTGTTTCCATCATTCTTCCCAAGATCATGTGAATGACCCCAAAAGTCCCTGCCCCCCTGGTAAGCCGACTCAGTCTCGCTCAAAGGGCATGATCTTGGTGACGGGGGATAGCAAAAGGGCAAACGGGGAAGGATATTCGCTTCAATCTCTCCCTAGGGTTCAGCTAGCATGTGCATGAATGACCAGATGCACAAACGGCCAGCAACAAATCACTCAGCTCGCCCCCAGAGGTCTCAGTCTACATAAGCCGATTATCTTTCGCAGCAGTTCTACGCTGCAAGTCACAATTGCACGGATCAGAGACTTGATGAATCTGTGCATGCTCGGCCCTTGCGCATCACATCGAGCATCCACATGGTCTTTCCCCGTGTTCGTCGAGTCATGCTCGCGCATCACGGGCATGGGCCAAGACGCTCGGGGGGATAAGTCCGCGCCTGCTATTCTTTTAGCAACTTGACCCATGCTCGCAATTCAAAGAGGGTTGTAGGTTGTTAAATGAAGGCTACGCGATTTTTCTAACTCTCCTGTCAATGAGCTCGTGCTCACAATTTAGGTGCATGACCTTCGTTAACAGCGGGGGCTTAGTAGAGGGCGAACTACTGTGCTTTTCCTAAAGAAAAATGCGTGTTCATAATTTCGTCCTTTATTTGCTTAAGTCTGTCAGCTCGGATCGCTTGTTGCTACTTTTGTTCGTTTTTAGGACGACCATCGGCCATGCGCGAGAGATGAATGGATCAAAGAAGATGGAACACACAAAACAAGATGGGAACCTTTAGTTTTGACATTAAGGGACCTATAATTTACACACAGCAAAATCCTACAAGTCAAGGACGGCCGGCGCGCCTCTCATCCTGGAGTGCGGCAAGCTCTTCCCTCACGGTGTCGAGCTCGGACTCGAAGTCGAGCACCTTCCGCTGAGCCTCGCGCCCCTCATGCGCTGCCTGGCGAAGCCGCTTCGCCTCCTCCTTGTGCTACTCGGCCGATTCGTCGGCGCTGAGTACGGAGCGGCGCAGTGCCTCCACCGTCTCCTCCAGGCTCGCCCTCGCCCGCTCGCTCTGCTCGAGGCGTTCCTTAAGAACCAGGATGGATTCCTCGGACTTAAGCCAGATCTCAGCCTCCAAGGTCTTTAGCTCGCCCAACACGCGCTTGAACTCGGCAATCTTCGCGTCTTGCTCGGCAGTATGCTTGGCGAAAACTTTGGGAGGGATGGTCGCGGCCCTAAAGTTCATTATGGTAAGCTCGAGCACCTGCGTGAGGGGACATGTCAGGTCATCCCAACGATCAAACAGAAATCAATGCAATCCATACTTACCCAGCAAAGGCGCTCCCGTAGGCCTTCTTGGAAGAGCTCGGCTGGGTCCTCCACGGGAGGGTCCGGCTGAGTGCCCTCCCCCCGAGCAGGCATTGCGCTCGGGGGCTCCTTCTCCTCCTCCTGGCCCCGGGCTTCCTCGGTGCCCGGGAAGCCAAGGGCCTACACCGAAGGGACAACCTCCACCAGGGCAAGCCTGTCTCAGGGATGCTCTCCCTCTGTGATCTCGGGGCCTAGCTCCAGAGCCCGCTCCTCGCTCGGGGGTGGATCCTGCTCGCCGGCCAAGCTTGGGTTCAGCACCGCGAGTGGCGGGTCCTCCGGCAGGACTCCCTTAGGACGTTCTTCCCCCGAGGTAATGCGCCCCGAGCTCAGAGACGCTTCCCTGCTCGGGGTTGGATCCTGCCCGCCGACTAAACTTGGCTCCGGGACCGTGAGAGGTGGGTCTTCCGGTTCGTCAGCACGGGGATGCTCTTCCCTCAAGGAAGTGCTCCCTACGCACGGGCCTACACTGTCGCCCGGGGATGCTCTTCCCCCAAGGGATCAACATTATCGGTTTGAAATACCAACCGGTGCTGATGTGAGATCATCAGTACCGGTTGGTTACACCAACCCGTACTAAGCAGCCCCGGAGCAGAGCAGGCTGCTTAGTACCGGTTCATGTAACCAATCGGTACTGATTCTCGATCTTCAGTACTGATGATACCACATCAGCATTGGTTGGTGTAACCAACCGGTACTGATCAGCACCGGTTGGTGTATTAAACTGCGGCTGACACAGTCTCCCGCGCGTCGCCTCGATCTCGCGCGACAACTCTTCGTGTTCATCCTGTTTTCTTCGTCTTCCGATCCTGGCAATCTATAAACATATACATGGTGAGATGGAGAAACTGCATTGATAGAGACCGGTGAGACTGTCTTTGCAATCTCAATCCTTCATGGCAGAGCCAGTGTCTCCCACTAGCTCTACCGACTCCTCCGACTCTAAACCATTGTCCCCGGTGCCGCTTCCACCCCGGGCACCTCCCGCCGCCACCAACAAAAGAAAGCGCGCCACTGCCGCCGTCGACGACAATGAGGAGGAGGACGACGACAACGAGGAGGAGGAGGAGGAGGAAGAAGAGGAGGAGGAGAACGTCACCGTC